>JAPVLO010000497.1:0-745000 GCA_027257055.1 Cephalopachus bancanus | reverse complement strand
CACGACAACTACAATTACGAAACACAACTTTTTAACAGAATCCTCTGGTGCTTTGTCAAAGCCTCTGTTGTTAAGAGCTGGCCCCCTCAAGTCACTACAACAAAACAAAAGATTTAATAAAACAAGCAATATGCATTGATGGTAAATAACATAAATAAAAAACAGAGAGAATAATTTAGTTTAAAATTTGTTGAATGAAAAGATGTGGCGAGAAAAGCATTCTCGTCTCTGGACTCACCACCATCTTAACTCTTTCACAAGAACATGAATGTAATTTTTAGGCACCTTCATTAAAAAGAATGCCCCTACTCTGGAGCCTCGTCAGCAGGCTCTTCACAGACTTAGAGCTATCAAGACATCTGATTGTCCAGTTGTTTTGGTAATCACTGTGTATATACACGATTCCTCAGATACACAAAATATGTATCTTACTGTACATACATTATGGGAATATGCAAAATATAATTTCTCTTAGAAGAAAAATTTTGACGAGAACATCACTTGCTTTCAATCAAAATTCCATGTAAAAGGCTGTTCTGAGATTCAAAATTACAGAAACATACAATTAAGATTCAAGATAAGTTACTATCTAAATAATGTTTATTATGTTTCTATTCTACATGAATATTTGTCATTTTTGATTCGAAAAAAAGAGCTACAAACATATAACATATATGTGGGCAGTGAATACAAAATATATATATTTTTAAACCAATCAGTATGGAAAGTCATGCACTGGTCTTTAACTCTAAGCTGCCTCCAAAATGAACCAGACTTCATAAAATCATCTTTCTATCCAAGGTCAAGTTTTAATCAATCTCTATACTTTTAATCCTCTGTAATCAGGGAAACTGACAAGCTTAATTTCTGGCTCAAAGATATTTCTCTTTGATATTTTCCTACTAACTTAAGAGCAGTTATGAAGAAACAAATTTTGTCAGTAGTAGATTACATTTCAAGGTTAATTTTATAAATAGTTGCTAATATTTGTAGTATATCTACTGATTATTGGCTAAAGCTAACATAAAGGTACTATAAAGAAAAACAGTAAGAAAGCCAGTAAAATGAAGCATGATAATGTGGCAGCCCAAAATGAGATTCCAGAGTCAAAATGGCTGGATTCAAATCCTGGCTATGCTATTTACTATCTTGGGCAGGTTACACATCTGTGTCTCAGTTACCTCATAGATAAAATGGGGATAGCAGTACCTCCTCAAAGAGCTGTTGTGATAGTTGGGTTGATAAGTATAAAGTCCTTAGAACAATGCCTGGCATATAACTCAATTGTATCAGTTATTGTCATGACAACATCAGCTTGGCACTCTCCACACTTCTGATGCAGAAATGGATCATGGAATAACTGACATCAATAAGGTAGTTGAAATAAATGAATCTTTTGTGTCAAGGTCAACTCTTAGGTGTGCCCAAATCTGTGAAAGCTAAATCTCACAGTTTAGGAGATGCGTTGATACAAACACAACGAAGAAAACTAAAAACAAACCAACCAACCACATAGATTTTATTAGGATATAGCTGCTTATGGCACCTTCTTCACAGAACAAAAATAAAAAAGAATCTGAACCACCAGTGAGCACCAACTAGGTACAATGTACTATTCTTACAGTCAGCTAAGGTCTACTCAATTTTAGTTGTTCAGATATACATAGAAGATAATACTGGATAAAATAAGTTGACTGTATTTAAAACAGATTTTGGAACAACAGGAGAATACACATTGTCTTGCAATGCATGTGAGACAGTCACCAAAAGAGACTATATGCCAGAGCAAAGACAAATCTCAAATTTCAAAAAATTGAAACCATATGAATTATATTCTTTGCCCAAGCAGCATTTAATTAAAAAATATTGGTAAAGCTAAAAAAAAAAAAAAAATTAAAAAAAAAACAGATTTTGGAATACACAAATCTTAAAATACCTTGATTATTGATGAAAAAGTGAGGTAGGTATTCTAAAAGCTGAGATACCCTTTTTTTTTTTGAGTCAAAGTCTCACTCTGTCACCTAGGCTGGAATGTAGTGGCACGCTTTTTAAAAAAATTTTTATTGTAGGGACAAGGTCTCACCAAATTTCCCAGGCTAGTCCTCTCGCCTTGGCCTGCCAAAGTGCTGAGATTACAGGCTTGGGCCACTGTGCCCAGCTGAGACACCTTTCTTTAAAATACACAAGCCTCATTTCTTTTTTCCACCATGTTTAAGCAATAATGACCCCAGCTTCTTTATTAGTCTTTCCTCCTCCTCCTCTCTCTCTCTCTTTTTTTTTTTTTTGAGTTGGAGTCTCACCTTGTCACTCTGGCACTGCTAACGGCCATGGCAGACTCGACCTGCTGGGATCAGGTGATCCTTCTGCCTTAGCTTTCCAAGTAGCTGGAACCACAGGTGGCACCCCCACGCCCAGCCAAGTTTTTGATTTATTGTAGAGATGAGGTCTTGCCAAGTTGCCCAGGCCGGTCTCGAACTCGTGGGCTCAGGCAATCCTCTCACTTGGGAATCGATCTATCTGGTTTAGTAGTGAATACGTAATCCATGTACACAAGGAAAAAGAGGTCTTATTTCCTGCTCTCTAGCATCTTTTTGAGTTCCTATCTTTATATTCTATCATTTTAACTTTGAGGTTATTCATATTTTCCATTTCTTTTTTTTTTTTTTTGAGTTGGAGTCTCACTGTCACCCAGGTTGGAGTGTGGTGGCACGTTCATGGTCACTGCAGTCTTGACCTGTTGGACTCAGGCCATCCTTCTGCCTCAGCCTTCCAAGTAGCTGGAAAAACAGGCATGCACCACCACGCCTGGATAATTTTTTTATTTATTGTAGAGATGAAGTCTTGCCAAGTTGCCCAGGCTGGTTTTGAACCTGTGGGCTCAAGCAATTCTCTCACCTCGACCTCCCAAAGTGCTGGGAGTATACGCGTGAGCCACCGTGCCCAACCAAATTTTTTATTTTTTATTTTTTTTTAGTTGGAGTCTCACTCTGTCACCCAGATTGGAGTGCAGTGGCTGCTCCCAGCCACTGCAGCCTCGACCTGCTGGGCTCCAGCGATCCTTCCGCCTCAGTCTTCCAAGTAGCTGGAACTATAGGTGCGTGCTACCACACCTGGCTAATTTTTGGTTTATTGTAGAGATGAGGTCTCACCAAGTTGCCCAGGCGAGTCTCGAACCCATGGGCTCAGGCAATCCACTCATCTCGGCCTCCCAAAGCACTGGGATTACTGGCTGAGCCACTGAGCCAGGCCTAAATTTTCCATTTCTTAAAAAGCAAAACATCCCCTGAACAACAATAAAAACTTATGATGATGGCATCCCTTAATCATAACTGCCACAAGCTGATTTCATTGTCTTTTTGGTAATGGGACATTAAAATTCTGAGTACTGATGTTTTGAAAGAATTATAAACTAAGTCTCTATACCACATCGTTTCCTTAAGGTGCACTAGCGAGTACCAAGAGTTTTAAATTGGACTCATGAGAAATGAAGTAATGGTAAAGTAATTTTAAAATACAAGTTTAGGCCAGACTCGGTGGTTAGGTCTGCAATCCCAGCACTTTGAGAGGCTAAGGCGAGTGGATTGCCTGAGCCTGCGGGCTTGAGACCAGCCCAGATAACTTGGTGAAACCTCGTCTCTATAATAAAATAAAAAATTAGCTGGGCATAGTAGCGCATGCCTATAGTTCTGGTTACTTGGAAGGCTGAGACAGAAGAACTGCTGGAGTCCAGCAGGTTGATGCTGGGGTGGTTGTGAGTGTGAGTGCCACTGTACTCCAGCCTGGGCAACAGAGTGAGACTCCAACTCAAAAAAGTTTAGAACCTTATTTATAAGCCAGTTATACAAAGTACATCAAAAATAACAAAATATCTAGTACAGCACTTTGTTTCAAACCACCACCTTCATTAATACATTAAACTCCTTTTATTTATAATCATGCCCTGTCATACAGTCAGTCTACTTTTCTATTTCTCATGGAATTCTCCTGGTGAAATTTCCCTTTTCTCTCCTCCCAAGATCCAATAGCACCTATGATGTGTCAGACATTCAAGTAATTACCCTTAGGTCCAGAGTTGTGCTGATACTGTAGTAAATTTAGTCGAAAAGCTAATCTTTAAAAAAAAAAGACATTAAATATTATGAGTACCGAATATTTATTATAAAGATAGGAAATGAAGATTAAAAAAAAATAAGCTGCCTATAATCCTACCACCTGAGATAATTATTCTAAACATTTCAGAGAGGATTGCCTGAGCCCGCGGGTTCGAGACCAGACTGGGCAACTTGGTGAGAACTTGTCTCTACAATAAATCACAAAAACTTCCTGGACATGGTGGCGTGCATCTGTAGTTCTAGCTATTTGGAAGGCTGAGGTGGAAAGATCACCTAAGCCCAGCAGGTTGAGGCTGTGGTAGCCATGAGTGTGCCACTGTACTCCAGCTTGGGTGACAAGAGTGAGACTCCAATTCAAAAAACAAACAAAAAAACTTATCAAAATTTATTGTAGGTATAGACCAGTGATTCTAGAATTTGTATGAAAAGGAACTTGAATAGCAAAAGTAATTTTGTTAAAAAAAAAAAAGTTTAAGGAACCACAATATAGGCAGGGCAAGTGACTCATGTATGTAGTGTCAGCACTTTGGAGGACTGAGGCAGAAGGACTACTTGAGCCCAGGAGTTTGAGACCAGGGCAGGCATCATAGTGAAACCCTGTTTCTACATTTTAAAAAACTTAGCCAGGTGTGGTGGCACATGTTTGTAGTCCCAGTTACTCAGAAGGCTGAGGCTGGAGGACCTCTTGAGCCCAGAAATTTGAGGCTGCAGTGAGTCATGATCGTACTCCAGCCTGAGTCACAGAGTGAAGCTATGACTCAACAACAACAAAAAAGACTTACTATACCACTATAGTAAAGAAGACCGTGTGGTATTGGCAATGGGAAAGGTACATAAATCAGTGCAACCGAACAGAGTCCAGAAATCGATCCACACAAATATGGCCATTCGATATTTTACAAAGATGCAAAAATCAATTCAACTGAGAATGGAGAGCCCTTTCAATGAATTGGTAATACATACGTAAAATAAATAAACCTTGATCTAAACTTCATGCCTTATATAAAGATGAACTCAAAATGGATCGTAGATCTGAATATAAAAATAAAACTATGAAACATTTATAAGAATACAAATGAGAAAATCTTTGTAACCTGGGGTTATGTAAAGAGGTCTTAGAAATGGCATAAAAAACACAATTCATGATAGAAAAAGTTGATAAATTAGATGATGTCAAATTTAAAAACTTCTGCTCTGCAAGAGTACTATCAAAAGAATAAAAAGACAGACTATGGACTGGAAAAATATTTTCAAACCATATACCCCATAAAAAGATTTAAATCCAAAATACAGAAAGAACTATCAAAACTCAATAATGAAAAATAAACACCCTATTTAAAAATGGAAAAGGTTTTTTTTTTGGTTTTTATTGAGTTGGAGTCTCACTCTGTCGCCCAGACTGGAGTGCAGTGGCCACTCCTGGCCACCGCAGCCTCGACCTGCTGGGGTCCGGTGATCCTTCCGCCTCAGCCTCCCAAATAGCTGGAACTACAGGCGTGCGCTGCCACGCCTGGCCACTTTTTGATTTATTATACAGATGAGGTCTCGCCAAGTTGCCCAGGCGGGACACTTCACCAAAGATATCAGGATGATAAACAAGTGCATGAAAGGATATTCAACATAATTAGCCAAGTGGGCAAATGCAAACAATGACAATGAAAGAAATACTACACATCTATTAGAATGGCTAATATAAACACAGAAAACAAAGATCAATAGAAACAAAAAATAGAACTCATCTATAATTTCTGACACAGCAAGAAAAAATATTTTAGAATATTTTTCTCCAATCTTTTTCCTGTGCAAGTCTACATATAGATAGATAGAGATAGATATATATGTATACACACACACACAAACACACATTTGTTTGCTTTTTTTTGAGTTGGAGTCTCACTCTGTAGCCCAGACTGGAGTGCAGTGGCTGCTCCCGGCCACCGCAGCCTCGACCTGCTGGGCTCTGGTGATCCTTCCGCCTCCGCCTTATGAGTAGCTGGAATTACAGGCGCGCACTACCACGCCCGGCTAATTTTGATTTATTGTAGAGACGAGGTCTTGCCAAGTTGCCCAGGCGGGTCTCGAACCCACAGACTCAGGCAATCCACTCGGCTGGCCCTAATTCTTTTCTATATAAATACGTGTGTGTGACACCGGGTTCGGTGGCTCAGCCTGTAATCCCGCGCCTTTGGGAGGCTGAGGTGAGTGGATTGCCTGAGCCTGCAGGTTCGAGACTCGCCTGGGCAGGCGAGACCTCATCTCTACAATAAATCAAAAAATTAGCTGGGCGTGGTAGCGCGCACCTGTAATTCCGGCTACTCAGAAGACTGAGGCGGAAGGATCGCGGAGCCCAGCAGGTTGAGGCTGCGGTGGCCAGGAGCGGCCACTGCACTCCAGTCTGGGCGACAGAGTGAAACTCCAACTCAAAAAAAAATAAAAAATAAAGAGACCTCGTCTCTACAATAAAATAAAAATTAGCTGGGCGAGGTAGTGCGCGCCTGTAGTTCCGGCTACTCGGAAGGCTGAGGTGGAAGGATCCCCAGAGCACAGCAGGTAGATGCTGGGGTGGCTGTGAGCGTGTGTGCCACTGCAATCCAGCCTGGGTAAAGAAGTGAGACTCCAACTCAAAAAAAAAAAAAAAAGAGGGAATCCAGGCGTGGTGGCTCATGCCTGTAATCCCAGTACTTTGGGAGGTGGAGGTGAGAGGATTGCCTGAGTTCAGGGTTCGAAATCAGCTTGGGCAACTTGGTGAGACTTTGTCTCCACAATAAATCAAGAAAAATTAGTCAAGTGTGGTGATGTGCACCTTTAGTTCAAGCTACTTGGAAGGTTGAGGCAAAAGGATTACTTGAGCCCTACAGGTCAAGGCTGTGGTGGCTGTGAGTGTGCCACTGCATTCCAGCCTGGGCAAGAGTGAGACTTGGACCAAAAAAAAATTGTATTTTATATATTGCTTTGTGATTTGTGTATTTCACTTAATGTACTAGCGACTTCTTTATATTTCAATATTAATTTATAAATAATTTTTAAATGGCTAAATAGTATTCCATTATATGGGCATACTGTAAGTTACTGAAGTCGTTCCTACTGTTAAATATTTGGGTTGTTTCTAGGTTGCTTCTAGTTTTCATTGTTATAAACAACTCTGATATAAACAATCTTATAGCTGCATTTTTGCAAACATTCACTATGATATCCAGAAAGGCCATCTAAATGTACTTTAGAAGTACAGCTTCCCTAACACTGGGTATTATTATTGAGGATTTTTTCCTTTCTTCATATTGATTTGTAAGAGCTTTTTATATATTAAAAATAATTGCCCCATTATATATACTACCAAAATCTTTCCCAAATTGTGGTTTGCCATTTAATTTTCTTAATGGTCTCATTGAAAACACATATTTGGGGAAGGAGAGTGTTGAGTCTATTCCTATTCTGTTTTGTTTTGCTTTTTTCCCCCTCACTCCAGACTGGGGTGCAGTGGCACGCTCATGGTCACCACAGCTTCAATCTGCTAGGCTCAGGCAATCCTTCCGCCTCAACCTTCCAAGAAGCTGGAACTACAGGCATGCACCACCACGCCCAGCTAACTTTTTGATTTATTGTAGGGATAAGGTCTTGCCATGTTATTCTGGTTGGATTCCTGGGCTCAGATAATCTTTTCTCCTCTGCCTCTATCTCCCAAAGTGCTGGATTATTTTCCTTTTCATTAATGTGCCCAGCCTATTTTCCTTTTCATTAATGGTTCCTTATACTGGTGTCTTTGTCTTCTAAAAAGTGTTTAATCTAATACGAGTACATTTATTTATTGGTTTAATTGATATTTTTGGTCCTTTTTTCCCCCTCATTCTTTATGATTTTTGTTTTTTATTTCCATTTTTCTGTGATTCACTACACTGTGTAAGTCACTTTGTCTCATTTTAAATTAGTAATCTTAAAGTTATATGATCTATATTTTCTCGTTTTAAAGTAAGTAAACTTTTCTTTTTTTAGTCAGAGTCTCACTGTTTCGCCCAGGCTAGAGTGCAGTGGCACGCTCATGGCTACAGCAGTCTCAACCTGCTGAGCTCAGGTGATTCTTCTGCCTTAGCCTTCCAAGTAGCTAGAACTACAGGCATGTGCCATCATGTCTGGCTAATTTTTTGATTTATTGTAGAGATGAGGTCTCGCCATGTTGCCCAGGCTGGTCTTGAACCCCTGGGCTCAGGCATTCCTCTCACTTCTGCCTCCCAAAGTGCTGGGATTATAGGCGTGCGTCACCACCTCCAGTTATAAGCAAACTTTTATTTTACTGGAATTATCTATGATCCACAATAGTATTATTTTTCTCTAATACTTTATTTATCTTAACATTTTTTTTAGACAGAATCTTTGTTGCCCTGACTGGTCTTTAACTCTTGGGCTCAAGTTAACGTCTCGCCTGTAGCTGGTACTACAGGCACATGACACTGCATCTGGCAAAAATGTCTACTAAGTTTAAAAACAGATTAACAAATTAAAAAAAAAAGATAAACAAGAAGTACTCATTCAGATATGTCCTCTAAGCTTTCTTGGTTAGACTGTTCACTGCTGCTGACTATATTTTCTGACTTTTCCCTAAATACAAAAATAATCAACAGACTGACTGAATCACCTTTTTTCCTCAGAATCCTCTAGCCTCTAGAGATTTCTCCACCAGCATTCTGGCATTTAGTATTGTACAGGAGAAGTTTGATGTGAACTTAATTTGTGTGTGTGTGTGTGTGCTTTTCTCTCTGGATGTTAGTATAATTTTTGTTTGACATTTAGAAAATCCACTAGCATATGTCTACATGTGAATGTTTTTCTCACTCATGTGATTTCTTTCTACTACTTTGCTTATGATTGCTTTCCCTCTATCTCCTCTATTCACACTGTCAAGGATGAGTTAGGATTTTCTACAGTGAGTCTTTCTGGGGAGTGGGGGAACATCTCTGCTTTCTTCTTTGATCTTCCAATTCTTTGTATATTCTTTTAACTTTTTAACTTTCTATTGATTTATCAGAAAAAGGAGGCTTATGTGAATCTAGTCAATATTGGAAGCTGAGGTGGTAACTGCCAAGAATTATATAGGTCTCTGGCTGGGCATGGACACCCACACCTATAATCTCAGCACTTTGGGAGGTGGAGGAGAGAGGATTACTCGAACCCAGAGGTTTGAGACCAGCTTGAGAAACATGGCGAGACTTCTTCTCTACAAAAAAAAAAAAAAATTAGCCACGTATGGTGGCACATGCCTGAAGGTTGAGACCAAAAGACTGCCTGAGCCCAGCAGGTCGAGGCTGCGATGGCAGTGATTGTACCACTGCATTCTAGCCTGGGCAACAGAGTGAGACTCCAACTCAAAAAAAAAAAAAGAATTGTATAGGTCTTTGACACCCCATTAAAAGACCCTTCCTGCTGTCTTAGATTCTAACTGTAAGGTTCAACAGGTAAAGTTAAGGATTCTATTTGACCACCCTTAAAATCAGGGATGGTACTGGTGGGAGTGGAGGTGATAAGATGGGTGAGAGAGAGAAGGGTTTAATACTGTGACATTGTAACTTATTTTAGAATTGATTGTTGCCTAAAAGATAATGGGTTGGAAAAAAAAAATTTAGACTAACACAGAATGAGGTAGTTAATTTAAAAATTGAGTCACATCTTCCTATATATTTGAAGTTGCCACACTATAATGATTAGTGTCCTTAGCATGTATACTTTTCCTTTAATAGCCATAGGTTATTGCTGGGCTCGGTGGCTCAGCCTGTAATCCCATGCCTTTGGGAGGCTGAGGTGAGTGGATTGCCTGAGCCCGCGGTTTCGAGACCTTTCTGGGCAACTTGGCAAGACCTCATCTCCACAATAAATCAAAAAAAAAAAAAATTCCATGATTACAGAATTATTTTAACATCATATAACTAAAAGACCAACTGGCTCATAATATTTTTATCACATAACTTACTTGAGTTACTTAAACTTCTAAAAATAGTATATTACTGTTTTTATGATTATTTTTATCAAGGTAATAATCAATAGAAGGCTATACAACAACCAAGAACATACTTATTATTAAGCTCAAATCTTGTAGAAATAATGATCTTTCTCTTTTTCTAAAGAGATAATACAATAAAAGACGAATAAAGACAAAGTTAACTGTGCTTTCCCGTCTTTTTCTAACATATCCCCAGTCTGCTGAGGAAGCCCAATGTTAATAGCTTGGTATGTGCTCTTTTACCATTGTTCACAAATGTGTGTGTGTGTATGTATATATACAGATTATACAGCTTATTTATTTATTTATTTTATTTATTTTTGAGTTGGAGTCTCACTCTGTTGCCCAGACTGGAGGGCAGTGGCCGCACCCGGCCACCGCAGCCTAGACCTGCCGGGCTCCGGTGATCCTTCCGCCTCAGTGTTCCAAGTAGCCGGAATTACAGGTGCGCGCTACCACGCCCGGCTAATTTTTTGATTTATTGTAGAGATGAGGTCTCGCCTGCCCAGGCGGGTCTCGAACCCACGGGCTCAGGCAATCCACTCACCTCAGCCTCCCAAAGGTACAGGATTACAGGCTGAGCCACCGAGCCCGGCTTACAGCTTATTTTTTAAAAAAACTAAAATAGAATCATTAAACAGACATTTTAAAGAGGAAATGTGTGTACTTTTATATGGAATACATAATTAATTTAACTAGCAGACAACTGAAGAAAATTTATAAGATGAATAAATTGCACTTGGGGGTTCAATAAGATCACACATAAACTTAATTAATAAACTGGCAAACATAAGTAAGTCTTTGGATAGTTTTAGTCAAAAATCTTTCCTAGTTGCTGTATTGTGCTTTACTACTGCACAGTTTGAGAGAGACTTTTAGAACACACTCAGAAAATTGTACAGGATCTATAAAGTTCAGCAGAGTTGATTTTATTCTATAATTTTCAGTAAAGCTTTTAGCCTTGCAGGTGTTAATAAGGATCTGACTTCCTCAATTTCACTCCCAATTTATAGCTCAAATAATTAGGTCCCAGAACTTTTATATTAATGGATTTAATAGTAAAACTCAAGTCTACATCGACCTTTATAACTGATTTTTTCCTTTCTTTTTTTCTCTTAAAGATGAGGAGTATAGCCGGGCTTGGTGGCCCAGCCTGTAATCCCGCGCCTTTGGGAGGCTGAGGTGAGTGGATTGCCTGAGCCCGCAGGTTCGAGACCTGCCTGGGCAGCGAGACCTCATCTCTACAATAAAAATCAAAAAATCAGCTGGGCGTGGTAGCTCATGCCTGTAATTCCGGCTACTTGGAAGGCTGAGGTGGAAGGATCGCCGGAGCCCAGCAGGTCGAGACTGCGGTGGCCGGAAGCAGCCACTGCACTCCAGTCTGGGCGACACAGTGAGACTCCAACTCAAAAAAAAAAAAAAAAAAAGAGATGAGGAGTGTAATACGTTTGAAATTTAACAAGATTGCTAGTAGCCTTCTCAGACATTCTTGTCTTCCCAAATATGACTTTGTTGAGGACTAAGTCCATTCCTTAGAAACACAGATTCTCAGTTAAAAACTAAAGTTCATGTCGGGCTCGGTGGCTCAGTCTCTAATCCCGCGCCTTTGGGAGGCTGAGGTGAGTGGATTGCCTGAGCCCGTGGGCTCGAGACTCACCTGGGCAATTTGGCGAGACCTCACCTCTACAATAAATCAAAAAAATGAGCCGGGCGTGGTAGCGCGCGCCTGTAGTTCCAGCTACTTGGAAGGCTGAGGTGGAAGGATCGCCGGAGCCCAGCAGGTCGAGGCTGCCGTGGCCAGGGACGTGCCACTGCCCTCCAGCCTGGGCGACAGAGTGAGACTTCAACTCAAAAACAAACAAACAAACAAACTAAAGTTCGTTTGTAAGGGGATGATCCTTCCCTTCCTTTGGTGAAAGCTAAGGATCTGAAGAAAGGGAATTGTCTCTATGCACAACGCACTTACTGTTACAGTTTCTATAAAGACAACATAAACTTGCTAGTAAGTTGCTAGGTCCACCGAAAGTGACTAATACTAGGCAATGAGACATGCAATATAGGAAGAAGTGGAAAGACTTGGGGAATTCTTTAAGTGGGTTAGAAATGACTAGAAAGAAAGTCATTTGGTAGAATTTCAAAAGAAAGACTGGTTTCTCCTTCAAATTTTAAACATCTTAATTATACACCTTCAAGTTTTAAATGTAGAACTTATTTACATAAGGTTACATACATTTGTTACCATGAAAAATTTCAGATATTCATTTATTAGGTGGCTTGGGAACAGTTCCAATGAATTATTAATTCCTGATTTTGGGATTTACTCCCAGAACAATGAACACATATGCAATTTTCACTAACATTATCATGAGTTTTGCATACATTTATCAAGAGAATAGAAGGAGACCTCTAAGCATAGAAATTGACTTAACTTTCTTGGGGGCATTCTGGTCTCTCAGGTAAATAAGCATTTTATAAGCCTATTCGGCAATTTTATGAAGAAAATCAACCCTGTCTATGCCCCCTTGTTTCAATATGTTTAAATGGTGGGAGGAATGCTTGTGAAAAGCGAAGGGGAGCCGGGCTCGGTGGCTCAGCCTGTAATCCCGCGCCTTTGGGAGGCTGAGGTGAGTGGATTGCCTGAGCCCGCGGGTTCGAGACCCACCTGGGCAACTTGGCGAGACCTCCTCTCTACAATAAATCAAAAAATCAGCCGGACGTGGTAGCACATGCCTGTAATTCCGGCAACTTGGAAGGCCGAGGTGGAAGGATCGCCGGAGCCCAATAGGTCGAGGCTGCGGTGGCCGGGAGCGGCCACTGCACTCCAGTCTGGGCGACAGTGAGACTCCAACTAAAAAAAAATAAAAAAAAAAAGAAAAGCGAAGGGGAACAAAGCACATATACCTAAACTAAGTCTGATTTTCCTCTTTATTTCCAAAGGCAGGTGCAATGCTCCACTGTCAGTAGAACTACATATTTACCTGAAGGTGTATATCAACCTATCACTGTACTGTATTTTGATGTTTTGTTTTTTTCAGAGATGGGTTTTATTTTCAAAATTATTCTCTTCCTTCTTCAGCATTGTGCTTTTATATATCCAAGTTATTTTGTGCGGAGAGGGGCACATTTGCTGTATTTTACTTTTTACTTAATTATTTGTATTTAGGTATTTTTGATACATAGATATAAACATAGGCTGGTGGTTTGTCTTGACTTCAAGTAAGTTTAGCAGGAAAACTAGTTTGCCCATGCTTATTTGTAAAAGGCTATTTGTAAAAGGTCATCTTAATTTTATCTTTTTTTCCTTGAATTTGTTCTTTCAAGCCACTCAAGGTAATATATTTCATCACAAAGTTCTCAATGAGATTTTTCATATGAAAGCTAGCAGATGACAGGCTCAAAACACAAAACTGTAAAAATACCTATGGTACTCACTTAAAATGAAGATATTTAAGAAAATTATTTGATAAAAATGCAAGTTTTTTTTTAAACTATGGAGTTGGTTACTACAGATCACAAGCGAGAAATAAGAAATGGACAACAAGCAAGAACCCGTCTCTACAAAAATATCAACAAATTAGCCCGTGTAGTGGCACCTTCCTAGCTAATTGGAAGGCTGAGGTAGAAGGATCACCTGAGTCCAGAAGGTTGAGGCTGCAGCCATGATCATGCCATTGCACTCCAGCCCGGGTGACAGGATGAGACCCAGACTCAAAAAAAGTAAGGAAGGAAGAAATAAAATTTTCAAAAAGTAAAGAGAAAGGAAGTACTCTTGTAGATGTTTCAAACCCATAAGATTGTTAAAAAACAAAAGCAAAAACAAAACTTACTCAGCCTGGATTAAAAGTTCCTACTGCATTGCTTTGTAGCTGATATTTCCAAAGATGACATGCCGTGACAGGCACAGTTATTTGGCTCCCTCCTATAGTATATATGCCACTTTCTATATTTTCCAGGTATCTGTTATCTGCAAGTCATTAAGCTTTCTAAGACTTTTATTTAATTATCACCAACCTGATGTATTTTCATATCACTTTTTACACAGTTCTTATCACGTTCACCTTTCCTATTACATCCTAAGCTCCAAGGATGGGGACCATGTCTTATTCATCTTTATTTTTCAAGTACTTGGAATACTGTGTGGTATATAGTAGGCAATCAGCACATTTTTGATAAATGAATAAATGGGCAAAGTTTATTTGGGTGGTAAAACATTGGAGATGTTTTTGAACAAAGGTAGGACTAATCACCATTATATAGAGCAAGATATTAAATTAAGCATGCTTTAATTCAAACCTTGCCCTAGTTATTCAGCTCAATAATTGTGTTTCAGCTAATCTTATTTCTGGCCAGTCATCCCAATAAGACAATGGAAAGGATAAGGAGAGAAAGGTATATGAATACCACCTGATGCTCCTTAGAGTAAACTGAAAATAAAATAAATGCCTCCGGGCTCGGTGGCTCAGCCTGTAATCTCACGCCTTTAGGAGGCTGAGGTGAGTGGATTGCCTGAGTCCGCAGGTTTGAGACCCGCCTGGGCAGGCGAGACCTCATCTCTACAATAAATAAAAAAAAATTAGCCGGGCGTGGTAGCGTGCGCCTATAGTTCCAGCTACTTCGAAGGCTGAGGCAGAAGGATCGCTGCAGCCCAGCAGGTCGAGGCTGCGGTGGCCGGGAGCGGCCACTGCACTCCAGTCTGGGCGACTGTGAGACTCTAACTCAAAAAATAAATAAATAAATAAATAAATAAATAAATAAATAAAAATAAAATAAAATAAATGCCTTTGGCTTAAATGACTACCTGTCCATTTTATAAGTAACTGTCCATTTTATAGTCAACAAATATGAAATGATTTATACTAGAGACTTTATATTTTCCGCTGGAAATCTCCAAGTTAAAAACAACCCTAAAATATATTTGTTTTATATCATTATTAAAGAATCATTCATTGAGTATCAATGTGTATGTTAAAGACCACACAGTTTATACTTTCTCCTTTTAAAAATAAACTTTTGAGTTGCTGAAAATATTCTAGCATATAACTGATATTTGAGAGTATTTTTTCTAGCATCAGGTATAAGAGAAATGTATCCTATAAATTATTTTCTCTCACTGCATTTAAAAGTAGGACTTAAAAAGACTGACCCCTCAAAAGCAGACGGCATTTTATTCTTGTACATAATGGTCAAATTAAAGGAGCTATTTAGCATGGACTAGAGTGAAGCACTGAGCAGGGAGTTTGAGGGGGGAAGAAATGTTGAAGAAAGGGAGAAAATTTAGGAGGTTTAGGTTATAATCATACCTGACACTGACTCATTCATTATGCTTTAATGAAAAAGGGTACAATCTCAACAATTAATAAAGATTGCTTAAGCTGAAATGGTCTCTTATGAGCAGCACAGCTTTACGGTATCACAGAATTAGTTCTGAGGCTGAATATCAATATTCTATACTGCTTTCTTGATCCTCAGAAGTTCCATAAAGAGCAAAAACCTAAGCAATAATTTATTTTTTATTTGGAAAATACTTTTCTTCATGTGTTTTATAATATATTGACATTAAAAATACATGAGTTTGATATCAAAGTTGCTTACTCGATCTAGAGTATCCACAGACTTAAGACAAGAACTTAAGGGATCCTCTGAGAAGGTGTTAAACTGAAGACTGCTAAAATGTCAACATATAAGCTTTCTCCGTGTGTATTAACAAAGTATGGCGTAATTTTAGTTTTGAGATTTTGGGAAAAGCTTATTAACCTTTCTTTTTTTAAATTAAATATATTAAACTTTTATTAAGCTAGTAGAATTCCTATGATGGTTAGTATATCTCAGTCACAAGCAATGATTCTTTTTCCTTTAAGTTTTCAAAATCAACATATGGAAGACATGCAATGATAAGTTCTTTTGTACATCCTCTAAGACAACACTTCTCTGAGTATCCTCTACATTTTCTTTGGGGATGATTCTCCCAAAACAAATTGCTTAAGGTTTTAATTTTATTTACACTTTTTTTCTCAAATTTTACACTCTCATGAATATATGGATTAACATCATGTGATAAGAAAAATTCTCTTGTCTTATAGGGGGTGAGTTTACCTTTTCATATGGATACTGAGGCAGTGCTATATCTCCCAACTGTTTACTGCTTCTTCCTGAAAGGTAGAAGTAGACACTGGGTTTGTGCCTCTCCCCTTGACTGGGAAAGGGGTTTGGGGGCTTCTGAAGTGGTTGGGCATGAAGGCGTCAACCTTCTCCAAGGCTTGGGGAACCAGCTGTGCTAAAGAGGTCTCTCTTCTCGAACTGGAACTCTAGTTAGCAGGGCCAAGAGTTTTACTACTTCTTTCACCAGGTGCCTGCCGCACAGCTTCCTGGCTCTAGTGATGTCGCTCAGCTCACAGAGAACCGAACCTGAAGGAGCCAGGGCCACAGCAGACACAGGCAGAGGAGCCGCAGCATCCCTGGGACCCCAGGTAGGCCCTCAGCACTGCGCAACGGCTGGACTAGGCCCTGCTCTAACTTTTCAGTGTCTTAGTTTTTCTTTGTAAAGTGGGAGTAACAAATAGAACCTCACCTCACACACTGGCTGTCAGGATTAAAATCTTTTGAACACCTAGCATGGCCTAAGGATACAGCAGTACAGTGCTTGAAACACAATCAAGTACACAATTGTGGCTGTCATTATCTTGGAAATGTTGACTACAGCTCACAGAATGGGTCTCTGTGTGTGAGCTAAATGTGTGAGCACACTTTAAAATTCTTTGTACATTTAAAAATTGTTGGCAAGAGGAGAGACTTTATGGCAGACTCAGAACTAGGATTATTTCCACGCTCCAGATTCTCATCCTCTTAAAGTCACTAATTATGCCGAGGTTAGTGTTAGTAGGCCTTGAGCTACTTATCTGTCCTTCATCTTATAAAATTCTGGAATTGTAGCCGAATACTTTTCTTGATATCCTCAATTTACAAAAGGCTAGAATACCTATAGTAACCCAAGATTCTAGAAATTCTCTGAAAATGGGAAGATGAAAATGACAAAGACAGGTAAAGATACCTACATAAAAAGGGAGGAGTAATAACTTGCAAGCAGCCATGGCAACTGAGGAAGAGAATGATCCCGTATTTTAATTCAGAAGTACATGGATCAGGAAGAATGAGCAACAAGCATTTGAGAGGGTTGCAAAGTAAACAACATTTTCGGTGGAGGGACAGGTTTCAAGACAGAGTTAAAGCATGTATGGGACTGGCCGAACAGTTCCAACAATGTGGGGCTAGAAAGACTCTGCTTCCAAGAGAATCCTCATGAAGAGCCAGTTTCAGGTGGTGGAAGGACTATGAGCCTCTCCACCAGGAGTCAGTGGAGTCCAGGCTTGAATGGACTTCAAGGGAATCCTTTAGGAAGGGGTCAGGCTAGAAACAGACCAGTGCACAGAGCCCTCACCATGTAATTACAACAAAAACAGATGCTGGGAGATTTGGGGGAAAACATGCTGCTTTCTTTGAAGATGGTCACAGTCTATCCCTATTTTACTTTATTTTTTTGAAAACTCTTGCAATGTTTCCCAGGCTGGTCTCAAACTCCTGGGCTCAAGCCTCAGGTTCCAGAGTAACTGGAATTACAAGCACACAACATTATTTTAACCCTATTGTAAAAAACTTGTATTCATTTGGATTACTAAGCTGCACTTCAAATAAAAGTTTAACATATATTAGAGGCCAAAATTAAGAAGTTAAGCAGAATGGGCTATAGAATTAACTCACAGATGATTATATAACCTTCTACAAGTCATTTTAAACTGCTCTACACTATAGTTTCTTATTTTAAAACACTGCTTATGAGGACGTCTGATCATATGCCTCTTTCTGGTAACACAGACAATTAAGACCATAATTTGTGAGAACACTGTAAGAAAGGAGTTAAAAACAGACATTATGTCTGATTTAGGGAATGAGAACACTCAAATTAATCAACCATATTCAGCTTCATTAGTAGTCTAGAAAATACAAAATTTTAAAAAATGCCATTTTCTCTTTATCTGATTAACCAAAATCTTTAAGGTAATACTTAGTGTTGATGAGTGTAGTTCTCATTTCTCTAAACACTGCTGGTAGGTGGATACACTGGTATAATTTTTAGAAGAGCCAATTTGACAATATTTATCCAGACATAAAAGTATACATCTTTTAATTTCACAATTCCATTTTTAGAAACTGACTTAACGAAAGACTCATCAACACACACAGATATATTCAAATAAAAGACATTTACTGCACCACAGTTTGTTTTAAAAGCTGGGTACCAATCTAAACATAAATGTATTAGCAGAATTACAATCAATAATTGTCATTTATTTACATAAGAAACAAGTGCACCCAACACTCAGACTCTAATTTTAATCTGAAATTCATTTAAACAGAAAGTCATAATTTTTTTGAGCAAAAGACTATAGGCATATTTCAACATAAATAAAATTTTAAAAGTTTGTGCTTTTGTATCATGTCTTTGGGAAGTACATGTTAAAGGGAAAATATATTCACGACTTTAAAAAACAGACAAGTAATGCCTGAATAAAGAAAATGAGAGCTAACCCTTTCATAAATGTTCCTTAAGCCAATTAGGATTGGCACCTAGGCATGAATATGAAAAATGACTTTGTACTGATTAGCTGTTAATATAAAATAAACATATGTTACTATGTATTAAGAGATGCAATTAAGCGCTAAGATGACAGACCCTTAATGAGACATTCATCAGGAGTTAGGAGTAAATTGAATGTAGAAAACTGTACATATTCCATATCAAAGCTGTACCTACTTATTTCAATAGCTCTTCTGGTATCTGAAATCGTGACTAAACTCCATTCAAACTTATAATATTATGAAAACGAATGTCCAAAATAGCATTTTTATTTATTTATTTTAGATTAGAAAATATAGTTTATTTAGAAAGTAAATTGGAGAGAGAGAGAAAGAGGGAATTCACCTTCCCAAGGTAGGGGAGGAGGGCCAAAGATTAAGAAAACATAGCCTGGCCATAGCTCAAAGAACACATGGCCACACCAAAGCTTAGCAAGGCAATGGTGAAAATAGCATTTTTAATATGCTGCAATTACTTTTGTTTTTTAAGTCCAAAGAAGAGAGTTAATAAGATAAGCATATTTAAAGTGCTGGGTAGCTTGTCCTTCTTTCCTAAGACTATTATACCAGCAACAATAATTAATAAATAGCATGAAACAAATCTTCATACACTTGCATACAACTGCTAACTGTTCATATATTTTCATTTACATATACATAAATATGCTGGGTGCAATGGCTCACGTCTGTAATCCCAGCACTTTGGGAGGCCAAGGTGGGAGGATAGCTTGAGTACAGAAGTTCGAGATCAGTCTGGGCAACATAGCAAGACTTCATCTCTACAAAAATTTAAAAAATTACCCAGGTGTGGTGGTGTGTACCTGCAGTACAGCTACTTGGGAGGCTGAGGTGAAAGGATTGCTGTAGCCCAGGAGTTTCGAGACTGCAGTGAGCCATGATTGTGCTACTCACTGCACTTCAGTTTGGACAACAGAGTGAAATCTTGACCCATAAAAAAAAAAATGAATGAATGACTGATCATAAATACCTATACAAATCTTCCATGTTATTTATTAAATACTTCTTTTTTGTTTGCTTAGTTGGAGTCTCACTCTGTCACCCAGGCTGGAGTGCAGTGGCACACTCGTGGCCACCGCAGTCTCGATCTGCTGACTCAGGCAATCCTTCTGCCTCAGCCTTCCAAGTAGCTAGAACTATAGGCGTATGTCACCATGCCCTGCTAATATTTTGATTTATTGTAGAGACGAAGTCTCACCAAGTTGCCCAGGTTGGTCTGAATTCCTGGGCTCAGGCAATCCTCTTGCCTCACCCTCCCAAAGTCCTGGGATTACAGGCGTGAACCACTGTGTCTGGCTAAATACTTCTTTTTACATTCAACTTTTACTAGGCAAACACATCAAGGGGCTATTATGGGCTTAAAAAATTTACTGATGTCACCTCCTGATGAGCTATTCAATAGGAACTTCACCCTGATATTTAGAACACTGCTTTACATGTTTAGTAGCGAAATGGACATGACTATCATTCTATGAAGTGCAAAGTAAACATTCTTTTAGGTAGGCTAACTGATAGTCACAAACTGGCACACTGTCCCTAAAGCCTGACAAATTAGTTATATGCAAGATACTCACATCAGTATAGTGGCCAAGCTTATGACACCGGTCACACTGTTTTCTCCAGGCATATCTGAAAAGACATCTGTGGCCCAAAGATCTAGGCAAAGGACAGTATTCGCAAAGTGGGGCTGGACAGGAATACAGGAGATGTCCTCTCTCAGAGCACAGGAAGCAGGGGCGAACTTTCTATATGGCAGAAAAACATAAAATCTCTTTAGCAAAACGCTTTAGTCTCAAAATAGTAGAAGATTAAGATTAAGATCTTTTTATATATAATCCTATAAAAAGTTATTTCTATTGTGATACCCCAGTGAAGGTCCAATCTTGAGAACAATTATAAAACTTTAAAAAGTCTGAAATCAGAGTTTTAACACAAGCTATCTGTGTACTGTGGCTATCAAAATGGCTTAGTCTGTGTGTACTAGCAGCTAGCATTCATTTTTTATGTCTTATCTTATAGGAATATTGACAAAATGAAAGGTAACTAAGAAGGAAAGTAGGATGATGAGAATATCTGGAGGGTAAGTCATAGGAGATACAGATATAGAAGAGGCTGTTTTGCCTGGAGAAGCAAAAACAAAAAGAAACATGAGAGCTGTCTCAACTATTTGAAAGACAGTCATTTGGAAGAGGGAGTAGGTAATGGAAGGAATGTTTGTTAAGAGCTTATTATGTGTCAGAGAATGTCTAAGAGCTTTAGCTCTGTGTTGTTTCAAAGGTTGAAGTAACTGCTTAACATAATTTACATCAATAAACATTTATAAATGCCTAAAATTATAATTTTCTAACAATGAAAATGATCCCACAATGAAGTAAGCGGTTTTGTAAAGTATAAGAGAATGGGTTCTAAGGAATCATCTGATTCCATCTTTTCATCTTTTAGCCAAGAAAACAGAAGCACAGAGGGTTAAGTGATTTACCCAAGGTCATACAACTACTAATGGGAAGCTGAAATTGATTTCAGGTATCTGACTCTAAATTTATTGTTCTTTCCCCCAACACTAGGGTTTAACCTACATGAAATTTAATACACATACTACAAAAAGATTTAAATTTGAAGGCTATAGAGTTCCAACCTTAAGACTGATTTTTAAAACGTGGGCTGAGCATTGCATATTTCACTTACTCGTGGTAATGGGCAGTTTTTTGACAAATGGCCACGTTTGTCACAATTTCTACAGGTGACATTTTTGTTGGCTGAATAGTATCGTTGTATCCACTTTCCAGATGATCTGTTATTACCTATCTGGGCCTAAGGGGGAGGAAAATCAAGAATTTTAAAAACTGAAAACTGTTTCATTTGTTTTATAAAAACCATCTCATTTTCTTTTAAAAGACAACTATCAGTAAATAAAGAAACATCAAACTTCAAGTTGGTCCATTACCTGGGTAAGGCAAGAGCATTAACATGCATATCTTCAATTTAGAACCTAGCAACAGGGAACCTTTATGATCTCTCTAGTACTCTCAATAAGAGGTAGGAAAATCCAAAAGGAGGTGCCGTAAAGATAACTCTACTCCTTTTGGCCTACCCCTTCTTTTGATTCTTTTATACTTCTTCGTATGATTCCCTTTCTTTTGTATCTTCCTCTACATATGATTTAGTTCTAGCAGGGGTACTGACAGGCATCACTTAAACATTTTGGTAAAATTCAGGGCCAAAGTCACTGCTGACTTTCATAAGTAAATGAGAGACTTGCTTAAATTTTTAGTTAGAGGATGGTGTTTTTTATAATTTTGTCTTTTGTAAATTTATAATAGCTACCAAATATATCCCTTCTTTTGAACAGCATAACTTTACTGCCTATAAGACTGGGTTATGATTTCTAAAAGAGAAAGATAATTTCCTTCCACTAGAGTTCTTGTAAGATCCATTCTGCCTTACATAGTGACACAATGCTAGCTGACTTATATTCTAGCCAGAATCTAGTATCTTGCAAAAGAATACGAGCAAAACATATCACATGGCATGTCTAAAGAGGCATATATAAATCCCAACCACCCTTTGGTAGAATTCCACCTTTGAAAAGATTTTCATTTTTCAATTTGTTATCCTGATGAGCTGGCCAAGTAGGTCACAGGTAGCTACTAAAATCTTGTTATTTTAAAAAACTTCCACCAAGTTGTAAAATTATTCTCTCTTTTTTAGCATCTGCCACAATTAAGACTAACAATTGACAAAGACAAACACCTGCCATATCCTAAAAATAGACTAACCATTTCCTTACACTGAAGAAGCAGCTATTTCCGGTGTTGATCTTTAGTGGTACCAGGCCATACGGGCTGAGGGGACTCACCACGGCAGCAAAGAAACAGAAAGAAAAAGGGGACTAAATGATTACGACTATTAACTGACTGACAAAAATCAAGGCTGAAGCAAGTTTCTGAAGAGTTAAGTCACTCATATACTAAAATCAAACGTTTTCTAATAAGTCTCTTAGATCACTATTTTGTTAAAGTTTATTAATGTTCTAAAAGTTTTCATAATAAAGGAAATTATGAATCAAAGGAAATCATTAATCTATATTTCAGAATTTCAGAAATAATGTGATTTTACCTCAATGTCTTTGTCACTGATGAACCAGTTTATACCATCTTGTCCTACAAAACAAATAAAATGTTACTCAACCTTGGCACCTTTAAAGTACTTATAGACTGACTATAGATATTCAATTTATTACTACTCAAATTGAA
The DNA here is from genome assembly GCA_027257055.1 of Cephalopachus bancanus. Classification (NCBI taxonomy): domain Eukaryota; kingdom Metazoa; phylum Chordata; class Mammalia; order Primates; family Tarsiidae; genus Cephalopachus; species Cephalopachus bancanus. Next base: position 721,997 of record JAPVLO010000497.1, on the reverse strand, counting down.
CCCCAAAGGTGGAGTGACAAATGTTGAATACCTGAAATTCTATCTTAGCTCTGTTATTAGTTGTATGGCTCTGAATAAACACTCTTTGAGCATCAATTTCCTTACCTGTGAAACGGGGGTGATAGGTTTGTCTTATATTCCTAAAAAAAATATGTGGAAATCAATGTGACATACAGAAATAATTTGAAAATCAGCCAATATATAAATATTTTAAAAATCCACCAACGGATGCAGAATGAAATCTTACCTGAGCTTCCCTAACCTGACTAAAGCAGAGCTTTTACTGAGGCATGTCACAACCCTTCCACCTCTCTAGGAGGTCTCCAGTCAGGGAGATGACTGATAATGGGCACTGAGATTGTCCAAAAAACTGTGTAAATGAGCCTTATCAGAGCCTTCAGTCCTCTAACTCCCTAAACTCCCAGCCATTAAGTTGGTATATAACCCCTTACTTCCATAAATTTCAAAACTCTTCAGAGTTACTCACTTTCGAGTACTCCCAAAAGTGTGAATAAATCTTTACTCCCGTGAGTCTGTCTATTGTCAATTAACTTACAGGACCCCATTTCAAACGCAAGGGATAGAGGAAAAGTTTTTTCTTTTAACATCAGTATTAACTGTGTCCTCTAGCTTTTCATTCCAGGTGGCACTCATTGTATTACAACATTTTTAAACATGGGACTTTGAATAATATCTCACTATTAGGGTTAGGAACTTAGCACTGCATTTTATCAAAAATAGTGAAATAAAGGAGCAAAAAAGATAGCCAAATACCCAGAAACCAGTGATTAATCTAAAAATACAACTGTAAAAATCTGGAAGGGGAAATAAACTCCAACATTTTTCTGCATCAGCTATTTCCTTCTCTTTGCACTGTCCTTTCACAAACCTGCAAATGGCTGCGATTCCTTTGGTCCACCCATGACCAAGGATGAAGGAACCTATGACTAATGCAGAAGCTAAGGTGTCAACAAAGGAATGAAAGATTTTTTTTCTTCCCGCAAAGCAAAGTTAAGATTTCCTCCATCCTCCTACCTTACTACTTTCCTCTATTTCAAAAACACAAATCGAGCTTGACTTGTTTCTTTGAAAGGATTTTTAAAGAGACATGAAGTAATCTACATTTTCCCAGGCCTACCAGGAGTAAGTGTCTAGAGATACATTTTAAAATAAAATACTCTTACTAAGAAAACCACGAGGCTGCTTTACAAAAAGACCAATCCATAGGAAAGCAGAGATGCTGTGCTGATGATTATTTTCTTTGTAAAATTTGGAGGCTGCATCCACATACTGAGAGTAGAGAATACATTAAATAGCAGCAGCTTCTATTCCTTCATCAACCATCCAAACTATTATTCTTTCATTCAAAGGATCCATGTAAGAAGCATGCTTTGCTGTAACTTCCAAAGATGCTTTTGTATCTCAATGTCCTTCATCAACATTCAAAATGACCACCTGAAGTCACTTTGATTATAAAATTGACTTAAAACTGCTCTTAAAACATTAAATACAAAAGTAATGAAATGCCAAATAGCAACTGTGACCACTCTCCAATCTCCTATAAATTTACACATGAACAGAAAATAGTAAAAAAGGAAGATTTGAAGAGGGAGACTGACTCCATTAAGATTGTTTTAACATTCTGGAAGAATTCAACAATATTCTGGGTTATATATGCTTGTCCCTCAGTATATGTGAGGGATTGGTTCCAGGACCATCCACATATAACCAAATCCTTGCACACTCAAGTCCCACAGTCAGCCTTGTGGAAACCTCATTAGAGGGGAAACCCCCCCAAAACAGGAATTACCTTTTTGGAGAGTGGGTCCCTTGTAGTAGTACACTTAGAATTTTTCCCTCCAGATCAAACAGTCAACCAAAGTTTTTATCTGAAAGTTTTGAGAAGGTTGTATCATGATTTGTGGAAGAAATGTCCTAAGTTCTGGCAAACAGGTGACTGGTTCTTCCACTATGACAACACACCTGCCCATATCTCGTTGGGTGTTCAAGGTTTTGGACCAGAAAACAGCATGATCCCCGGCCCCACCCTCCCTATTCACCCAAATCTCACCCGGAGAGACTATTTTTCGGTTGCCCTGGATGAAAAAAGTCATCATAGAGAAACCTTTTGCCAATGTGTAAGTGGTGAAACAAGCAAACAAAAAAAAACCCAGCAGAAACTTTAAAAGGTATCAAAACTGATGAGTTCAAAAAACTGTTTTGAGCAGTGGAAGAAGCATCTTGATGTGTGTATTACATCAAACGGAGAGGTTTACATCAAACTATGAAGTTTAAACATGTAAGAATAAATACACAATTTTTTCCAGGTTTTTGGGGTTCTCCTTTGTATACAAAAAGCCAGTCCTCTGTGTACATGAGTTTCACATCCCAGGAATACTGTATTGTTAATCTGCAAATGGATGAGAAAAAGCTGCATTTAAGTAGACCTATACAGTCTAAACTTGTGTTGTTCAAGAATTAACTGTACTAATAACTCCTCAAAAAGCTACAGTATATTCTTACTATAGAAAATTCATCAACAAGTATACAAACTAGGTTTCATTTACAGATGAAATCAATATTTTGGCCAGGCACATGACTCAAGCCTTTAATCCCAGCTTCAAGGCGAGAGGACTGTCTGAGCCCAGGGGTTAGAGACCAGCCTGGGCAACTTGGTGAGACCTTGTCTCTACAATAAATAAAAAAATTAGCCAGGTATGGTGGTGCACGCTTGTAGCTCTAGCTACTTGGAAGGTTGAGATGGAAGGATCACCTAAGCCCAGAAGGTGGAGGCTGTGATGACAGTGAGCTTGCCACTGCATTCCAGCCTGGGGGGGGGGAGGAGGAGGGGAGAGGAAGAGGGAATGGAGGGAGAGGGAGGGAGGGGGAGAGGGACAGGAAGTGGGGGGAAGGGAGAGGGAGAGTGGCGGGGGAGAGGGAGAGAGTGGCAGGGAGAGGGAGAGAGAAAGGAGGGAAGAGGGAGAGGGAGGGGGAGAGGGAAGGAGGGGGCAGGGAGGGAGGGAGGGAAAGAAATCTATACTTCTCAAGTGGTACATGAAACAAAAACATCACCAAAAATACATAAGCCGATTAGCAGCCTTGTCCCTGGACACCAAGATTCCAGTTTTGGTCTGACCCTGTAAATGACAGTTAACTCCTGTACGCTTGCTCTTTTACTTATCTTGTTCATGTTTAAATTCCAATTTCACCCCAACAAAAGCCTTATCTAGGGCTACTCATAAGCACTTTCATAGGCAGCCAATTCTCTATTTTGTTAGTACATGATAGAAGCCTGGCTTCTCATTCTACCTCTGTCACTCATTTGCTGTGTGTACTGGGCAGGCTACTTACCCTCTCTGGGTCTGTATAATGGGTTGGGTTAAATGGCATCTATGGCACCTTCCAGCATAAAATTTCTGTGATTCTGATTTTCTTTCATCACAGAATCAAATACATTGCCATTTTGTCTAATTTACCTAAATCCTCCAGAACTTTGAAACCAGCACAAGGCAACTTCCCTAAAAGACAACTTTCTACAGGGTCCAGGAGCACTCATCTTCCATGTGTCTATCACCCAATGCTAAACAACGCAAAATAGGACTGGCCTAAAGTGTAAATGCAAGACTGTCCTCTGGAAGCCTATCTTCAACTGCTTTACAAGTGTGGTCTTGTTGTGATTCTTTTTCAGGCATCAGAGCTGTGATCAAAGCAGTAGATAAGATAATTCTTCTTTGTTATAAATCAACTCAGTTTAATAAATGTCTATTGGAAGAGTGTAAGGAGCAAGGTGCTAGAGGGTAAACAAAGAAAAATAAGAGGTTAGCACCTAGTAAAGACAAGGAGATAAATGGAAGGAGAAAGAAGAATGGAGTAAGAAAAGACAACAAATGCAATGATAAATTTAGAAGAATAGACAATAGCTGAATTTAAGGATGAGAGAGAGTCACAGAAAGCCGCATCATAAAGGAAATTACTGAGGTATAATTTACATATTAAAAAATGTACCAGGCCAGTAGCTCACATCTCTATTCTCAACATTTTGGGAGACCGAGGCAGGAGGATCGATAGAAGCCAGGAGTTTGAGACTGGTCTGGGCAACATAGCCAGACCCTATCGCTATTGAAAAAAAAAAAAAATTAGACAGGTGTGCTGGCACACACCTGTAGTCCCAGCCACTGGGGAGGCCAAGGTAGAAGGATTGCTTGAGCCCAGGAGATCAAGGCTGCGGTGAGCCATGATTGTGTCACAGCAGCACTTCAGCCTGGGTGGCAGAGTAAGACCCTGTCTCAAAAAATTACCTTATTAAAAAATACAGTAGGATGCATTTTGACAAATGTATACACCTGTATAATCACTAAGATATCAAATGTAGAACATTTCCGTCATCCCAAAATGTTACTATGTACACATTTACAGTCAATCCTCTATCCCAGGCAACCACTAATTTGCTTTTTCTCATGATAGGATTCATTTTGCCTGTTCTAGGACCTTACATAAATGGAATTAGGCCAGGCATGGTGGCTCACACATATAATCCCAACACTTTGGGAGGCTGAGGTGAGAGAATTGCCTGAGCCCACCATGGGTAACCTGGTGAGACCTCATCTCTACAATAAATCAAAAAATTAGCCAGGCGTGGTGACGTGTGCCTGTAGTTCCAGTTACTTGGAAGGCTGAGGCGAAGGAGCACCTGAGTCCTGCAAGTTGAGGCTGCGGTGGCCGTGAGCTTGCTACTGCACTCCAGCCTGGGGAAAGAGTGAGATTCCAACTCAAAAAATAAAATAGATAGATAGATAAATAAATGCAATCATGTATTATGTGCCATTTTGTGTCTGGCTGCTGCTTTCACTCTGTGTATTTTTGAGATTCATCATGTTATTGGGTAGTAGTAGTAGTAGTAGATTACTCCTTTTTAAATTACCACCCAGTATTCCATTGTTATTCCAAATAGCATAATTTGTTTAGCTATTCATCTGCTGATGTACATTTAGGCAGTTTCCAGTTTGGGGCAATTATGAGCAAAGCAGCACAATAAGCTTTGTAGTAAAAATTTCCCTTTCCATGGGAATACCTAGGAATAGAATGGTTGGGAATGGCTAAGTATACCTTTACTGGCTGGGTGCAGCAGCTCATGCTTGTAATCCTAGGACATTGGGAGGGTGAGATGGTACAACTGTTTGAACCTAGGAGTATAGACCAGCCCAGGCAACATAGCAAGACCTCATCTCTACAAAGAACTAAAAAAAAAAAAAGCCAGGCATGGTGATGCACGCCTGTAATGCCTGTAGTCTTAGCTCCTCAGGGGCCTGAAGGGGCAGGATCACCTGAGCCCAGGAAGTCAAGGCTGTGATGAGCTGTGATTGTCACTGCTCTCCAGACTGGGCAACACAGTGAGACTCCAACTCAACAAACAAACAAACAAACAAACAGAAAGTAACAGAATTCACCCATGAAGTAATCTAGGCTACAGATTTCCTTGTGGGCTAGAAATTTTACTGGTAGAAAGATTTTTTGAACAGTGATTTAATTTCCTTAGTCGACACAGAGTCATCCATATTTTTCTATTTCTTCTTAGGCAAGTGTTGGCAAAGTGTGACTTTTAAAGAATTTATCTGTTATTTCTAAATTGGTGAAATTACAGGCATAAACCATACATACATGGTTTATAATGGTGTCTTATTATTTTCTTTTCATTTGTCTAATTTGTACTTAAATCCATTAAGTAAATTTTTCATATCAAACATTATAAATTTCAGCTCTGGAAGTTCTAATTGGTTCCTTTTCATATATTCTATTTCTCAGTATTTACCTTTCTTTTTAGATCTCTGTGTATAAGAGCTGTTTTAAAATCCTTATCTGCAATTTCATCATTTCTTGTCAGGACTACAAGTCTGGTACCAGTTAACCCAAGCTGTCATAGGTAGAGTTTTTTGGTTTTTTTTTTTCTGAGTTGTAGTCTCACTCTGTTGCCAGGCTAGAGTAAAGTGGCATGCTCACAGCCACTGTAGCCTTGACCAGCTGGGTTCAGGCGATCCTTCTGCCTCCGCCTTCCAAGTAGCTGGAATTACAGGCACGAGCTACCACGCCCAGCTTATTTTTTGATTTATTGTATAGATGAGGTCTCACACCAAGTTGCCCAGGCTGATCTCGAACCCCTGAGCTCAGGCAATCCTCTTGCCTCAGCCTCCCAAAGTGCTGGGATTACAGGCTTGAGCTACCACGCCTGGCACAGGTAGAATTGTATAGATGGAGATGACAAAGACACTAGAAAAAAGGAAAGGAACAAGCAACATAACGGAGAGGATAAAAGGACACAGGAAATATTATAGCTTGGTTAGAACAAAGGAAGTGATAATACTTTTACTGATAATTTTCACAGGCTTTTTAATGCATAAAGAATATGGAGAGTTAAAAAAGTATTACTTATAAGAAGCTTCTGGCCAGAAATGCATATGAAGACTTCATTAATATTAAATCTATTCTTCCAACTAAGAAATCTTCCATGTCCTCTTTCACTTAGAAAGTCCTGAATTCCTACTGTGTGAGATTGCCAAGAAACAGTACAGCAAGATTTTCTACCAGAGTAATAGTGTTGGCGGATATAGTAAAACAGCATTACAGTGCTCCCTTAACACTATGTAATGCCCAGGACATTCCATCTCTTCTAAAATAACCTGCAAATCAAAAAAGTGAACCCCAAACAAAAGTGAACCCATAAACTTGCAGTCTATTTTTACACATATTTTCCTTAATTGTGCTACTATTCTGCTATCCTTATTATACACACATGCTTACATCTTTATGTTTAGATTGAGATGCAGGATCTATACACTGCTTTCAACATATATTTAATCCTCAGAACAACCCTGCCATTATGCCTAAACAAATGTTCACTTTTTTTGTTTTGTTTTGTTTTTGAGTTGGAGTCTCACTCTGTTGTCCAGGCTGGAGTGCAGTGGCATGCTCACGGCCACCACAGACTCAACCTGCTGGGCTCAGGTGACCCTTCAGCCTCAGCCTTCCAAGTAGCTGGAACTACAGGCATGCGCCACCACGTCTGGCTAAGTTTTTGATTTACTGTAGAGACGAGGGCTCATCAAGTTGCCCATGCTAGTCTCAAACCCGTGGGCTCAGGCAATCCTCTTATCTCGGCCTCCCAAAGCGTTGGGATTCCAGGTGTGAGCCACCACGCCTGGCCAATGTTCACTTTTTTATATGTGTGCTTTCCAACATAGGGCAAAGGGGAGAAACGTGTGCTTTTTGTGAGATGTGGTGCTAACCTAGCTATTTATCCTCTTGTTGCATTTAGTTTCCAAAGGATCTGGGTTAAACCGAGTCTGGGATAGATTTCTGAGGGGCAGAAGCTAGTTCACCTTCAGTTGTACTCAGTCAGCCTATGTTCGGGTATGTTGGAATAGTTGAAGATTATTCCTTTACTGAGAGTGGCTACAGAAATTACAGAGCTGGTTATTATTACCTTTTGGGACAATTTGATAGAATGTAGCAGCTAGTAAAGTATATTTACAAAGATCAGCAAAGAGCACAGAGGGACTCAATTCAGCATATCTAGCTGGTCATTAGCCAGGCCTAAGAAGTCTTCCTGAACCTAGTATCTGTATAGCTCCTTTTCATAAGGAAACCAAAGATGCCTTATATTTTCTAGATATCCTAATTTGTAAACCTAAAAATTAAAAAACTTAATAAATACAGTTCCTAAAAAAATTATTAAATTTCACCAAAAGGTTATGTATTTATGATTTCCTCAACATTCAATGGACTAGAATTTAATATTCAGCAAACCAGTGATGATTTTGATACTACTAGTTAGATTTAAGAATGTAAACACAACTTTCCTTAAATAACAAAATGTTTCCATTTAAAGGAGTGTCAAGTTCATTTTTAACAAATATTTACTGAATATCTCTTAAGTAAAAGACATTGTTGGAGACCGAAAGATGACTCAGACGTGGTGCTTGCCCTCAAAAAATTTATATATAGTAGAATGGCATGTGCTATCTTTGGGCTTAAGAACCTAAAAAAGCACTACTGTGTTAAAAAAAAAAACCTGATAATTGAATTTTTAAAAAAATAGAAGACTAGGCTGGGCATGGTAGCTCAGCCTATAATCCCAGCACTTTGGAAACTAAGGAGAGAGGATTGCCTGAGCATGGAAGTTCGAGACCAGCCTGGGTAATTTGGTGAGACCTCGTCTATACAATAAATCAAAAAAATAAGCCAGACATGGTAGCGCACACCTGTAGTTCCAGCTACTTGGAAGGCTGAGGCAGAAGGATCACCTAAGCCCAATAGGCGAGGCTGCAGTGGCTGTGAGTGTGCCACTGCACTCTAGTCTGGCTGACAGAGTGACACTCCAACTCAAAAAAATAAATAAATAAAAGATAAAAAATAAAAATAGAAGAATAGCACTAAGCTTTGGGGGGGGTGGGATTGGCAGTTGAGGGAAACTGTCAGGGAAGGGAAGGGCACACCTCATCACAAGGGTACCTATATAATGAAGATGTGTACACCTAACCCTGAACTGTACCCCACATCTTAAAAATAAAGGAAAAATAATAAAAATTAAAAAAATTAAAAAAAATCTTAAAAAACCCCCAAAAAACACTAAGCTTTAAAAAAGGACAAAAAGTCTACTATTATTTGGGAAAATGAGCTATTTAAAAAGGAATAATCTCACCAATGAGCCATTAATTTATGATGACATCACCAAAATAGTCTTCATAGGGTAACTTCCAAAACTAAATGTGTAGGTCTTTTAGCAATTGTTTGCTATCCAAATAATCTGTATCTCTATACAAAATACATTGTGAGCTCCCAATTAGGAGATTAGGGAAAGAAATAATGGTTGGTATATACTTGCAATCCCTAAGGAACCCAATTTTGGGGCTTTCTCAGTATCTATTCTCTCACTTGCATCATAAAGCCAAAAAATCTGTCTGAGTCAAAAATTTTCTGATCTGAGACACCATAAAAATTATTGCCCACACTATCCCCTCTTTTTTTTTGCAGTCATAATAGTTTAAACTAAAAGATTATGCCTGTAATTAACCAGTGCTTTTCCGTCTCTGTACTTTTGCTCAAGTTATCCTCTTGATTTCCAACACTGTCTTCCACTTTATTCTATTTTCCACCAACTGAGTTCCATCTCCATGATTACAAGTCTGAATATCTGTTAAGGCTCACCTTCGCCAAACCACTATAAATAGACAACATTCAATATATTTATCACTTGACCTCTATGAGGCATTTATATTTCTTGTGGCTGTTATAAGAAAAGAACTTCTTAGTTCTTTGCCCTTCTTTGTGGCTTCCTCTTCCTTCTTGAGTTACGTGATGACGTAAGAATGTTCCATTCTCTGCCCTCTTTCTTCTGCATTTTTTCTTCCAGTTTATGTCATACATGACCATAGTGAACTACCAAATTTGTTTCTCTAGGACAGATCTTTTCTTGAGCTCCTGATCTATGGGACATCAGAACTGAATGTGTCATAGACATCTCAAATTCATGATCACTAAAACTGAAGTTTTATGTTCTCCTCATTCCTTGCATTTCTCTCCTTAGAAATACAAATAAAAGCCCTACGTCTCCTTGTAGCATCTATCTCAATGACATGCACCACAGTCTGTATACCAGAAACCTCTTCTTTCTCACCTTTCACACCAAATCCTATAAATTCTCTATACAAAACAGCATTAATGCCATTACTTTAGCCCAGAGCCACTTAATTTCTCATTCGGATTATTAAAATTACTTCTGTATTATCATATACTGCTTTCCACTCCACTACTATTAGAATAATATTTCTGAAACAGAAATATGGATACATTTTGCCATGAATGTCCCTTGCTGCCTACAGATAAAAATATCAAAATCCTTGGTATGAGGCGTGAGCCTATAATCTCAGCAGTTTGGGAGGCCAAGATGAGAGGACTGCCTGAGCCCATGTGTTTGAGACCAATCTAGGCAACTTGGTGAGACCTCACCTCTACAATAAATAAGAAAATTAGCCAGGCATGGTGGCGCGTGCCTGTAGTTCCAGATATTTGGAAGACTGAGGCGGAAGGATCTCCTAAGCCCAGCAGGCCGAGGCTGTGGTGACTGTGAGGATGTCACTGCACTCCAGCCTGAGCGACAGAGTGAAACTACAACTCAAAAAAAAAAAATCCTAGTATGCCACACAATGTGGCTTCCCGGATTTGGCCTTTAACTGTTTCTCTTGCTTCATCTTCCTTGTCCCAATGTTCCAGCTATGTCTAATAATTTTCACCATGTCCTGTTGTTCTCTGTAGCTATATCTACACATGTATTCTCTGGAACATCTGAATGCATCCTCAATTCATACACTTGGAATTGGGACTTGGCCTTCAAGTCCCTAATCACCACGACTGAAGTCTTACCTGCTATCCCTTCAAAAAAGCAAAGATGATTACTCACAACTTTGTAACATCCTGGACTTTAATTGTATAATTTCTATCTTTGTCTTCTGCAAACACCAAAGCATGGTTGACTAATTACCATAGGCACTCCTGTTTACTGAATGAATTAATTAAATAACATTTCCATCCCCCTTGATTTCCCTTTGGTGGCAGATGTATTTTCTCCTTCAGTCAGTCTGAAAACATCTTATCTGTACATTTTAGGCTACTGAGCATCTCTAATCCTTGTATTAAAGGCTATATTAATATTTTACTTCCCTCCCTGTACCAAAGCTCTCCGTGGACTGAGACCACATCTATTTTATCTAACTATCCAGTTACCTGCACAATATCTTGCATACTGTGAATAACATTAGAAAATACAACTAACAAGCAAAAAGAAGAAAAAGTAAACATTCATATGCACACTTGTATGAATAAGCACTACTATGAATTGAGGCACATAAGCCAATAGATAATTTAATGGACTATTGTACAATAAAAATTTACTAAGACAGTTTTCTATGGCTAGGGATAAAAACTTGGAATTTCTGTAGCAAGTAACTCTAAGAACTAAAAAGGACATTAAAAATAACATCACCATTATTTAACAACACTATGGCAGACACGGGATCCACAAGAAATATAAGATAATTGCACATTTATAGATAATCAAGCCTGTACCTAACCAGTGTTTATGGATTAAAGATCACACAGACAAAGCTGCCAGATATTTATGTCATATCCTTTCCTGAGCCTAATTCCACTATACCAGATAAGCCCCTGGGAGCTTTCTCACTTTTAATAAGCAACTGAACCAGCCACAAATGAAGTTACTATTCCCAACTTCAACAGCAGCATCTGTTATTTCAACGGAAACTTTTGAAATACAGAAAATGCCACATTCAAATCTCCTGAGGGTCAGGCCACTTTATTCACTTGCAGTCTTCCCAAACTGCTCTTTTTTGTCTTGGTTTTCTCATCTTTATACTTTTTCATTGTAACATTGGACACAAAACTATCTTAGTTTTTATAATTTTGCACTGTATAACTGTCAATAGTTTAAATAAAACAAATTTTAGTACAAGAATTTGCAAGTAAAGTCTCAAAATGTTCATCTTAATTTCAACCCCAATTAATTTACCAGAAACAATTTATATTTTTAAAATGTGTGTTAAAGAAATGGGGATTTCTTTTTTTAGAGGTAGAGGAGGAAGAAGAAAGAGGAAATAAATACAGGTGCTTAGCACAAGGTTATATAGAGCTTTTGCAAAATTATTGGTCATATAAAAGCTTTTGTCTGTGGAGAGAGAGAAAACTTATCCCCCATTCCCTGTGCCCCCAGAGTCAGTCAATGAACCACCTGGTTTACAAAACATATATTTAGAAATTAAAAATGACCCTCAAATTATACTAAGTAACAAGAACAGAAGGAGAAAACTTATCAAAAGAAACAGTAAATATATAGAGGCTGTTATTCTTCTTTTAAAGGTCTACTAATGACACCTGTTCTCCACCTACACTGCTCCACCAACTGCAAAAATACAATATCACACACATATTTAAAATATTTGTAAAATGACAAGCACAAATAAAACACTTAAATCTAGCCAACAGTCTACTGTAAAAAAGGGTTTCTAAAGAAGATTTAGAGTCTTTATATAAGTGGCTATCTACCTGTTGATTAGCTAGCAATCTGGAAGCTATATTCTTTCACTTGCTCTATTATTTCATTATCATTTCCTTGTCCTCTTTTTCTTTTTTTTCTCTAATGTCTAGTTCTCTACCTGCTTGCGCATTGGCAAAATAAATCACTGCAAAACAATTTGTTTGTTACTATATTTTTGGGGGTCAGATTTGCTTCAAAACTCTCTCCAGCCCTTATATCAAATATGTCCAGACTCACATTCACACCTGCTAACAGGATATATCACAAATGTTTATATTACATTCATTGCAAGCATGGCATATCCATATTAAAACTCATCTTTACAATTCCACTTGAAACAGGCAAAATTACCTTCTCTCTCATTGTTATTAATGGCTCAAAACATAGGCTTATTTTCATCTTAACCTAATAATACTTCACACCTTCAGTAAAGGCCCTTCAATTTACAGCATAATGCTTCAAAATGTTTTTCCAAGCCAATACTTGGGTTTCCATCCAGTCACAGAGTTCATCACCAGAGATGTAAGATGGTGTTTGTGTCCCTGTACTTTCCGCTTCATTTGCTACATACCAGCTAGATTTTTCTCTTTAAATTCATAATTGCATATGTCAGTTTTTTTTTTATTAAAGTAACATATGCAACACGGTTTTTAAAAAAGTTCTAATACTAAAACTCTATTTAATAAAAAAAATAGCAGTCCTATCCTCCTCATGCCAGCTAACTTCTCATCAATTGTCATGAGTGAACTTGGACCACATGCATTTAAAAGCATTTAAAATCAGATATAACTAGATGTCTAAAATATTACTTAACTGTAAATTACTTTCACTTTTTAAAACACTCATCAGAAAGATTTATTTTAAAAAAATTCATTTCTATATAATCTGTTCTTTTTTTCCTTTTGAGTCAGTCTTACTCTGGTGCCCAGGCTGGAGTGCAGTGGCACATTCACAGACACCGCAGCTGTGACCTGCTGGGCTCAGGCAATCCTTCCACCTCAGTCTCCTGAGTAGCCAGGACTATAGGTGCATGCCACCATGCCTGGCTAATTTTTTTATTTATTGTAGAGACGAGGTCTCATCAAGTTGCCCAGGCTGGACTCGAACCCCACCTGGGCTCAGTCAATCCTCTTGCCTCTGTCTCCCAAAGTGCTGAAATTATAGGCATGAGCCACCATGCCCAGTTCAATCTGTTTCCTTCTAATAATCCCTGTGTATATACTTGCCTTCAGCATTTGGCCATTCGATAGAAACCAGATCAAGTAAATTCTGATGCACAGATATCACAAAATATGAAAAAATATAGTCACATGTCCTTATGAAAACAGAATGGCTCAGATTCTTGTCATAAAATACTGTGATAAAGAATTTTCTGTTGAATGACTAAATGAGAATACCCTATTTTCTTTCTGTACATAGAAATATATTGTTCACTCATCAGTTCTTGAGTTTTAGGAAAATCATTTCCCATACCTTGTGAAAAATCAGTCTTAAACAATCAAATTCATCACATCATTAAGGTCTAAGTATTATAACCTGTCTCTCTGCATTCATCTTCTGATTTATCGAATAATTGTGAAAATATATTTTGTCAATTTCTTATTCGCTGTCTTGGGTAGAAAATTTAAAATTCTGAATTCTCAACTTTGTTCCATAAAAGCTCAAAAATATAAATATGGCGCCTCCAGACTTCATTTACACATTCTTGAAAGATAATGCAATACTCTGGGCAACACAATAAGAAAGCCAAAAAGTGATTTAACAGTGATGATTTATTTTACCACTGCATTATCTGTCTAGGCAATTTCATCATTCTTCTGTTTTCTGATTAGTTGAGTCTTTTTCAGCATAGTTGAGACTAATGGATAAGTAATGATAAAATCATTCTTAGGATGGTGAAATAGTATAATATTTCAAGATATGGCAAAATAAAATCATCATGATCCAATGATGTATCTTAGATTTATAAAAGGATCCACCGAACTATAGTAATCTGAAACCAAATGAGTTTTACTCTATTAAGAAAAGTAAAATTTTTCTCTGTTGTTTGAAAGCTCTCTACAAAAGAATAAAATTACTAACATTTAAAATAAATATTTAGAAATGTAAAATAACCAAAAAACAAATGGAAAAAACCCTCAAATTGAAATTGGGTGAATCCTATTCCAAATTCTTGCCCTTCGTTTATTTACTCCACAAATATTTACTGAGCTACTATCATGTTCCAGGCATGATTCTATATGCTTGGGATACATCAGTGAACAAAACAGACATTGCTTCCTCAGATATTCTAGTGGGGAAGAGAACAATAAAAACAAAAAACATAATAAACAAGGATGTCATGGATGTCAGAGGAGCATAAGTGCTTCAGAAAAAAGGAAAGCAGAGTTGGGTGATGGAAATTGGGAGTGTTAGGTATGGGTTACAATTTTATATAGGGTAGACAAAGTAGACTTCACTGAAATGTAAGCAATAGCCTAAAAAACAGGACAGAGTTAGTAAGAGCGTTCTAGGTAGTAGGCACAGCCAAAACAAAGTCCTTAAGTCAAAACTATTCCTGATTTGTTTATGGAACAGAAGAAAGGCCAGTGTGGCTAGAGCAGAGTGAATGAAGAGGAGGTGAAGACAAGAGTACACAGGTACCAGATTATGAAGGACCCAGTGGGCCATTATAAGGATTTTGGCTTTACTGAGTGAAATAGAAGTCAATGGAGGGTTTTGAGCAAAGGAGTGATATGATTTAATTTACAGTTAAAAAAATCACTCTGCTGAAAATAAAAAAATAGTGAGGAGAACAAGCAGAGTAGCAGAAACAAGAAGCGACTCCAACAACTCAGTCAACAAAAGATAGTACTTCTGACCAGAGTGAGCAGTGGAGGTCCTGAGAAGCTGAGAAATCCTGAATATATTCTGAAGGTAAAGCCAATAAGATTTGTTGAAGAATTAGGTATGCATGTAAAAGAACAGAGTCTAAGAGGCCTCCTGGGTTTTTGGCCTAAGCAAGTAAAATAATAGTTACTGCAACCAAAAGCTGTAGAGGAACATGTTCCGGGAGAAAAATAACTCAGTTTGCCAGGTTGGATTTACAACAGTATTAGAACATTCAAGTGAAGATGCCAAATAGGCTATTGTATATACCAGTCTTACGTTTAGGAGACAGATGTGAACTGGAAATACAAATATGCCAATTGTGGCATGGAAATGATCTTTAGAAAAGGACTGGGTGAGAGTACTAAGGGATTGAGTGTAGAGTGAGAATTGAAAAGGTGTAATCAGTGAGGTGGTAGGAAACCTGGCAGGAGAACAAGACTGTGCCTTGTAAGTCAACTAAAGACAATGTATCGATTAAACAAGAGGTATTATCAGTTATGGTAAATGCCACTGATAGGTAAGAAAAAAATAGAAAACTGACTTTAGATTAATTGCAAAGTCACTGGTGTTCCTGATAAAATAAGTCTGGATACTGGTGATGCAAAAAAAAGATTGAACTAAACGAGAACTGAAGGAAGAATTCAGGGGCAATAGACATCTGTTTGAAGAGATGGACCACAAAAGAAACAACTATAACTTGGTACTCTAAACACCTTAAAAGTTCTACTTTCTAATAGGACACCACATGGCTTAGTATGTGAAGGAGAATTTGGATATTATGTAACAAGACTCATAAGTAACCTGGGTTTCGATTTACCTCCAGAAAGAATGTTACTGACAGAATTATCTTTAAATTCAAAACACAAATATTTACCAATGTACCTACAATAATTATTACTTACTAAAAGTTGAGATTGACAGAAAGCAAGCAAGAAATACAGGAAATTAGAAGTTATTA
Organism: Cephalopachus bancanus; assembly: GCA_027257055.1. Lineage (NCBI taxonomy): Eukaryota > Metazoa > Chordata > Mammalia > Primates > Tarsiidae > Cephalopachus > Cephalopachus bancanus. The sequence goes on along the minus strand of JAPVLO010000497.1, from coordinate 706,065 downwards.
CATGAAATTTTGTGCTCAATGAAAAACAATTTTCCAAGAAACTCATCCTAGTTGACAGTATACTTTTGTCCAAATACTCCTTTGATTTTTGAGGAAGCTAATTTGAACATACAGAACTTCAAACGCAGCATGTGTAATACATAAATAATATTTCTTTTCAAATCCCCAATAACAGTATTATTCTTCTAGAGGAATAATATCCAGACTTAAAAAAACAGAATACAGCTAATATATATGAAGAGCTTTTCTGTGCCAGGTCTTAACCATTTTCCAAATTTTTCTAATTTAGCTCTAAGAACAACCTTATAAAGGCAGGTATTATGATTTTCTTTTCTCAGATGGAAACAGGTGAGGTTTATGTGAATTTTAAATAATTTGTTTAATGTTAAAAAGGTTCTCAGATTCAGGCTAGAGGCTCAAATCCAGGTTTAACTACAAACCATGCTTTTAACCAATATGCTGTATAACCTTAAATTATTTTATCAATAGTATTCTGGTTTTGTCTAATAATAAAATTATATCTGTACAATATTATCACTTATCATGTAGCACAATTACTAATGTGAAAACAACTTGTTGAGTTTCAAATTGTACTTTTCCATTTTTAATACAGACTATATTCTGATATGGATAGGCTTGATGGTATCTGAAGAGCTTTGTTGGTCTTACAGATAGAAAGATACTTGACTGATGTTTTACAAAAACAATGCCCAACTTTCTAGTTATGGTTAACTTTTATTATATATTTACACAGGGCTATAAGAGGGCAGGAAGCAGTTCCATCTTACTCTGCATTGTATCTTTATCACTTGCATAGTGCCTGGCATATAGCAGGTGCTCAACAAATATTGCTTAGTGTACAAATTTTGATGAACCAAGTGATTTTCTAAAACAATATGTAAACTGGCATCTATCTGTGGCATTGGTTAATGCTTCTATTCCCATAAGCAGCAATGAATGCATATTTGATTGATTTATAGACTGCTTAACTAGCGTGGTAAATACTATTTTGATTTTAAAAAATCCACAGCCGGGCTTGGTGGCTCAGCCTGTAATCCCGCGCCTTTGGGAGGCTGAGGTGAGTGGATTGCCTGAGACCGCGGGCTCGAGACCCGCCTGGGCAGCGAGACCTCATCTCTACAATAAATCAAAAAATCAGCCGGGCTTGGTAGCGCATGCCTGTAATTCCGGCTACTTGGAAGGCTGAGGCGGAAGGATCGCCGGAGCCCAGCAGGTCGAGGCTGCGGTGGCCGGGAGCGGCCACTGCACTCCAGTCTGGGCAACAGAGTGAGACTCCAACTCAAAAAAAAAAAAAAAAAAAAATCCAAAAACAACAATATGGCCCTTTATAAGCTACATAAAGTAGTTGAACAGATCCATTCCACAAAAGCGTGTTCTCAACTTATAATGCTACAACCCACTTACAGTAGGTCCAGTATAGAAAAATAAGAAGAGAAGAAGAAAGAACAAGAATACAAAAGAACAAAAGAGAAAAGAAAATGTCAGAAGAACAAGAGAAAGAGAGAAATCATTTAAAAACTATCATCTCAATGAAAGAGAGGTAGTTTACTGTGCAAAGAAACACTAGGTATGAATGGAAATCTGGGTTCTTCTAAGACATATTGAGAGTAATTATGTATTAAACATTTTATCTCTCTAGACTTCAGCTTCTCATTCAGGAGAATTAATCTGGCCCTATCTTAGCTCTAAAATAAATTGCTATTTTTTTCCTGTGTAAATAAACTCAGATGGTACCTGCTTCTTCAAATTTCCCAGATAAAATCAATCACTTGACATCCAGATTATTTTCTCTATCAATTCTAGTGTCTTTCAAAAATCTCCTTAAGTTCCTATCCATGCTAGAGAGGACACACTTAAGAAACTTTTGATAACAAAAGAAATGTTTAAAAAATTAAATTCTAATTTTGTACATAGAAATATGAATCAGCAACATATGTGAAATATTTGCTAGAAGTGTAAATAGTTCATGCCTCCTGGGAATACATACTAACCTCCACCTCAGAAAAAGACTATGACTATTTATAATCCCTATGTAGTATGCACTATTGAGGCCTACTAGCAGGGTTTAAAGCTGGATTTTTCAACAAGGCTCACAAGTCCTGAGGCTAAATACACATGAATTAAGGATGTTTAATCCAACTCAAGATAGCATCTTTTCATATTTAAAGCAGCTTCTCTTATACAGAAAAAAAATACAAAATACATGAGCTAGCCCTAAGAGTAAAGCTCCTGCAGAGGTACTATAAAGGTCGTTTTTAAAAACCACTGAAACTCATACTGTGTTGACTCTCTTTTCTAGTACATATAACATGCCCTCTAAAACCAGAATATGTTTGTGAAGCAAAAAGGCTGTAAAAACAAACAAAAAATTCCTCATTTTTGCCACACATCTTTAAAAATTTAACAAACATCATTGCTTAAATATAATTAGGACTAGCTACATAAAGTGAGAAAAAGGTATAGGGTTTTTTTGTGTGTGTATAAACACACATAAATATGTATATACACAGAGAAATAAAACAGTTAAACAGTTTCTACCTGTTTTTGTGTATTCCCTTTCAGATATTGTTCCCCTAGAGTCTTGGCCTCTGTTGCTGTCTAACTTGAATTCACAAAATTCAATGCCTCATGGTTTTCAAAGCTTAGGGCAACGTTTGCAGAACAAAGTCGCTTTCTCTCTCTCTCTCTTTTTTGGTGGGTACAAGTATGGGGACCACAGGAACAGTTAAATTCATGGCATGGCTGGTCTACCACACAGTCGGGGGAATTCTTTAAATAGAGCCTGTCACTCTCTTGGCCCATCAATGGGATTTCCTTCTCGAACTGCTGATTCGTTCAGGTACACAACAGAGGAAATTTCAGTTAACCTTTGTTTCACCCCAGGGAAAAATCTGTCTGAAAGTATAAAATGAATAGATTAAAAAAAAAAATAAGCAGCTCAGCCACAGGGCCATTCTCTTAGTGTTCACTGCAGCTTAAGTTAAACAGTAAAAAGGGACAGTGGAATGTTTCATTCCCAATGGAAAATGCAAGCACAATATAGTACTTGGGAATCTAGTAGGTCAGAGTTTATTTTGATGACTAAGCCAAACCAACTGTCCTTTCTATTTAATAAACTTGAAAATTCCCCTTCTGATAATTTTATAAGAGTCTGAATTGTTTTTCTCATGTATCACCATTACTATTATGATCTAATTGAGGTATCTATAACAAAATCGCATCCAAATTCTTCTTACAAAAAAAGTGACTCTTAAGAATATTTTAAAATAAAAGCAAATTACTAAAGAACTAATGGGAAAATGAGAAAAAGAGAGGTCAAATAAATCAGAGCCTTGTTACATTCTCCCCTATTATTCTTTTCAAAATTAAAAATTCAAGTAAGAAGGGACAAAAGGAGAGGGTCACTTTTCCATTCTCAAGTTCTGTTTTCAAACAATGGTAGTGTTTGAAGAGGCTATGGTTAGGTCTAGATATGTAAAATCTTGGAATGGTGAGTGAAAATAAAGAAAATTTAGTTTAATATTTGTTTTCTCCTGAAACAAAGGTAATTTAGATTTTATAAATTTTTTTTTTATTTTTTTATTTTTTTTTTTTGAGTCGGAGTCTCACTCCGTCGCCCAGACTGGAGTGCAGTGGCCACTTCCGGCCACCGCAGCCTCGCCTGCTGGGCTCCGGCGATCCTTCCGCCTCCGCTTTCCGAGTAGCCGGAATTACAGGCACGCGCTACCATGCCCGGCTGATTTTTTGATTTATTGTAGAGATGAGGTCTCGCTGCCCAGGCGTGTCTCGAACCCGCGGGCTCAGGCAATCCACTCACCTCAGCCTCCCAAAGGCGCGGGATTACAGGCTGAGCCACCGAGCCTGACTTTAACCAACTTTTGATGAAAAACTTGGAGTGTATGTTCTTGTTCTACTGACAGAGCCTCAAAGTCCTGAGAGTAGAGTTGATTGTGAATTTATTCTGAAGATACTGGAAGATACTTGTTGCATAGCTGCTCAAAAGACTTAAAAAAGAAGAGACTTACATGTTGGAAGAAGCTGGAATTCTAGGAAATTAAGAACCATACATGGGAGCAGAAATTGCATGGATGAATGGCTTTATTGAAACACAACCCTTTAAATATAGAATATTAAAGAATATTCACATACTTTAATAACTAAAGGAGGTCACAATTCAGTTCTTTTGTGACAGAGGTATCTGAACATCCTTAGCTTAGAAAAAAACTTGGCATGTAAGTAGGCTGGTTACAGGTAGCTGTAGGGAAGCCATTACTAAATGTGTATATGCTGAAGTTAGTGTTTACAGTCAAGATTAAACATTTCTTTCCCTTAGCAATGCTAGTCCTGAAAACCAACCTAAAATGCAAAACCCCATAGTAAACAGTGTAAAATGAAGTACACATTTCAAAATGAGACTGACATAGCACAATCATACGTGGTAAAAGAGGATGGAGGAATATTTTTCAGTTTATTTTCTGAAAATCTGTTTTGTGGGGGCAAAAATCTGTTTTGTGTACCAGCCTGACATATATGTAGAGATAGACACACACACACACACACACACACACACACACACTCTCTCTCTCTCTCTCTCTCTCTGAATTGATTCTAGATACTATAAAGAAACACAGCATATAAGTCTGGTCTATTCCTTGTTCGTAGGACACGATTTTTAGAGGGAAATCCTCTGAAATGAATCCATAAAACACAGTAAAAACAAAGATGATACCAAACTTATGTAAGAAAAACCAAGATAAAAAGGATGTAAGTTGGAACTGGCAGGAACCCTAGATGAAAGCTACAGTGAGAAGATTCCAAAAATCATCCATAGACAAGACCAAATAAATAACTAAACTAATATACAAAACTAAACTAATATACAGAAGACATAATACTTTGGACAGTCTGAATCATCAAACCCAAAAAAATAACTGATAAAAATTCAAGAGAAATTCCTAAACCAGAGGTGAAATGCGAGCAGAGGTGGGTGATAAGAAGGCAGGGCTGATGGTGGCAGTGAAGGGTGGTGGTAGAAAGAACTCAGCAAAAGAAAGAACCTGAAGTGCTGCTTAGAACTATTCCACAAAGACCACGAATACTTACTCCAAGTTCTTAGAAAACAACATGACTACTAAATGCTGATCCTCCTCTTTAAACAGGAAAGATAATATTTTAAGAGATTATAAATAAAATGCTTTATAATCCATAACTTCTCCTCAATATGGAAGAAGAGAGGGACTTAAAAGGAAAACGCGGCTGGGTTCGGTGGCTCAGCCTGTAATCCCAGCACTTTGGGAAGCCCAGTTAAGTGGGTTGCCTGAGCCCGTGGGTTCGAGACCTACCCGGACAACTTGACGAGACCTCATCTCTACGATTCATAAAAAAAAAATAAGCCGGGCATAGTAGCACACGCCTGTAGCTCCGGCTATTTGGAAGGCTGAGCGGGAAGGATCACCGGAGCCCAGCAGGTGGAGGCTGCGGAGGCCGGGAACATGCCACTGCATTCCGGTCTGGGCGACAGACTGAGACTCTAACTCAAAAAAAAAAAGCAGGGCTCGGTGGCTCAGTCTGTAATCCCCTGCTTTTGGGAGGCTGAGGTGAGTGAATTGCCTGAGCCCACGGGTTCAAGACCCGCCTGGGCAACTTGGCCAGACCTCATCTCTACAATAAATCAAAAATTAGCCGGGTGTGGTAGCACACGCCTGTAGTTCCAGCTACTTTGGAAGGCTGAGGCGGAAGGATCGCCGGAGCCCAGCAGGTAGAGGCTGCGGTGGCCGGGAGCGGCCACTGCACTCCAGTCTGGGCGACAGAGTGAGACTCCAACTCAAAAAAAAAAGGAAAGCCTATATTTTTCTCCCTTTATAATAAAAGAATATAATAAGAATATAATATAATAAAAGGAACTAGCTAATCAAGCAGTAACGAAACACATTTTAAAAGAATTTTTAATTCAGTAGTTTGTTGTTTGGTTTTGTAATATTTGGAGCGTTTTCCAGATTCTTATTTATTTCTAATTTAATACTATTGCAATAAGAGCACACACTCTGTAAGACTTCAATCTTTTAAAATTGTTCTGAACGTTGTTTTATGGCCCAGCATATGGTCTATCTTATTGAGTATATGTTGGAAAAGAGTGCATACTCTGCAATTACTAGTTCTGTGTTCTATAAATGTCAGTTAGGTCAAAATGGATGAAAGTATTACCTGATCCTCTGTGTTCTTATTGGTTTGTTTTTTTTTTTTGAGAAAACAGGAGTTTATTAAGAAGACAAAAAAAGTTCCCAAGCGGGAAGGGACCTGAAAAAAGGTTGCCCATTATTGGTATTTTAAATCTAGTATTTCTATTAATTATTCAGACAGAATAATTAATCGAAACTTCCAATTATGATGTGGATTCCTCTATTTCTTCCTTTAGTCCTGTTAAACTTTATTTTAAAATTCTGTTTGTATTCAGAAGTGTGTTATATAATCATTTAAACACTGGAGCCCAGAGATAACTACATCCAACATAAGTAGGTAGGTTGACGGATGGAAGGTTGGAAGAATGATGAATGATTGACAGGTTTTTAACCTTGTCTTGTTGTTCTTGTATAGGTCCCCATTGATTGTGTGTATATTACTTAACAAACTGATATTATTCTGTTTTTGAGTATATTTGTATCCTTTAAAATAAGTACATTGTTGACATACATTTTAATTTTTTATAAAACATTTAATTGCTTCATAACTAAATATTTTATTATTATTAAAAAAAGAGTCTGTTTGATTCTTGTACCTTTCTTGATGACTTGAACTTTTTATAGTTTTGAAATGTCCTATCTTTGGAACTACTTTTTGTTTCAAAGTCCACCTATCTGATATTACTATGACCACCTCCAGTTCTCACATGCTTATTTTTAGCCTTTTAATTGGAATGTTTTATTCACTTACAATTAATGTAATTATTGTTATGTCTAGATTTAGATTTTCTGTTTACTGTTTTGTTACTCTGTCCTTCCTGGCCTCCTTTTGGATTCATTTAATATTTTTAGGATTCCAGCGTAATTTCTTTATTGGCATTTTAAGTTTACCTCCTTGCATTTTTTAAACATCTGTTCTAAAAACTGCAATATGCCTTTACATTTTCAGAGTCTACTTACAGTTAATATCATATAATGTTGCAAATTGTAAGAACCTTATAACCATATGATTCTCTTTACCAACCTATCTCAGCCTTTCTGCTACAGTTGCCATGTGGGTTTTTTTTTTTTTTTGAGTTGGAGTCTCACTCTGTTGCCCAACTGGAGTGTAGTGGCCGCTCCCGGCCACGGCAGCCTCGACCTGCTGGGCTCCGGTGATCCTTCTGCCTCAGCCTTCCAAGTAGCTGGAACTACAGGCGCGCACTACCACGCCCAGCTAATTTTTTGATTTATTGTAGAGATGAGGTCTCGCCAAGTTGCCCGGGCAGGTCTGGAACCCGCGGGCACAGGCAATCCACTCACCTCGGCCTCCCAAAGCGTGGGATTACAGGCTGAGCCACCGAGCCCAGCTCTGTTTTTTTTTTTTAATGGCTTTCAACATCATATACATTTTAGACAAATTAAGATTAAAAAAAAAATTTTTTTTTTGAGTCGGAGTCTCACTCTGCCGCCCAGGCTGAAGTGCAGTGGCATGCTCCCCCACCACCGCAGCCTCGACCTACTGGGCTCCTGTGATCCTTCCGCCTCAGCCTTCCAAGTAGCCGGACCTATAGGTGCGCACTACCATGCCCAGCTAATTTTTGATTTATTGTAGAGATGAGGTCTTGCCAAGTTTCCCGGGCTGGTCTCGAACACATGGGCTCAGGCAATCCACTCCCTTCGGCTTCCCAAAGTGCTGGGATTACAGGCTGAGCCACCCAGCCCAGCCAAAAAAATATTTTTAAAATGTTTATCTTCATTCCTTACTCAAGATATGAGTTTTATCTTGAAGAATTTTCTTTAGTATTTCTAGTAGTACAGGATACCTGGCAACAAATTTTCTTTCTCATTTTTTATATCTAAAATGGTCTTTTTATTTGACATGTTATTTTTGAAGGATAATTCTGCCGGATGTAGAATTCTTCATTGACAGCTTTCCCCAAAGCTCTCCTTCGTAATCACTTTAAAGATACTGTTCCACTGCGTTTGACCTCTATTTTTTCTAATACTAAATCAATCATCATTTTTATCGTTGTTCCTTTCTCTTGCTGTTTATGAGATTTTTCTCTTTATCATCAGTTTTCATCAATTTGACTATGAGTCTTTTGAATATGTACAATGATATATTTTATCAAATGTGAAGAATTCTTTCCCGTTATCTCTTTAAACACATTTTCTTCCTCTTCTTCTGGGACTCTAATGTTGCTTACAAGGTCTTTTAGTATTGCTCAATGGGTCACTGGGGCTCTGTTCTTTTAAAGTTATTTAAACAAAATTTTTTTCCTATTTTTCAGATTGGGTAATTTTGAACTAAGTTCAGTGATGTTTTCAATCTGCTATTAAGTTCACTCAGTGTATTTTTTTTCAGCTATCATATTTTTGTTCTAGAATTTCCATTTAGTTTCTCTTTTATAGTTTTACTTCTCCAGTGAGAATTCATGTTTGTTATTTTATTATATGTATATCTTATATCCTTGAATATAGTAATAATTAACAACAGTTTTTAAATCCCTGTGAGCCAGGCATGGTGGTGGTGGCATGTGCCTATAATCCTAGCTATGTGGCAGGCTAAAGTGAAACGATTACTGGAGCTCAGGAGTTTGAGGCCACAGTAAACTATGATCATGCCTGTGAATAACCACTGTACTCCATCATGAGTGACAAGGTGAGAATCTGTCTCAAAAAAACAAAAACCATTGAGTCTTATCTTGAGTATACATCAAATTTTCCAGTTTCTTCGTATGTCTGGTAATTTTGGATTATGTTCTAGGCCTTGTAAATGATACTTTGTAGAGACTATGGATTCTGTTATATTTCTCTGGAGAATGTTGACTCCCCTGCCCCCAAGATTTGGCCAACATTTACATGCATAATTTGGGCTCTCTGAGAATTTCCCTTCACTTTCCATGTGCTATAGTACCCTGTTTTCCGATTCTCCAAATCAGTAAGATGCAAAATTTCTTTCTAGTTCTACCCACTCTCATGGCACAACAATTAATGTCTGCCCTCAAGCATAAAACCATACAAATAGGAAAGTCATCCAATGCTGTTTCTTTATTCCAAGTGTTGACTTCCTACCAACTCTGCCTGTTTTGGGCTGGTCTACACTGATTTCAAATATTTTGTTTTTAAGTATTAAAATATGTTTTAAAGTTATGTGTGTACATAAACACGTATTTTATGTATCAGACATTTGAAGAGTAGAATTGTCTATAGGAAAGGTAGTCTACTATGAGCAATTCTTTCATTACCAGTAGGAGAACTCTGGAATTTTTTTTAGCATGGTTTAATCTTTCCAATATCTTCTTTCACTATTTTTTCTTGCTCCTTTCAATGAAAGATTGAATCTATACTATTCACTGTTCTATCCCTTTCACCTAGTGCAGGGCTTGGTACATAGTAAGAGGTGTACTACAAATTACTGTTGAATAAATGATGAAATATGTGAAAATGAAAATTATCAATAAGCACCAGAATGTTCCAAGGAGGGAAAAGGTACTTTGAGCTGAAATGATTAATAATTTCTTATTTAAGAAATATTACTTTCTTCTTGGAGGCAGAGATTTACAATTAGTTCAAGATATGATGCATTATGTAGAGCCTATAGACTGTTTTTAACTATTTCTTCCTATTTTCTGGATAAGATACTCCAGTCATGAGCTTTATTATTCAAAAATCCCATATTGAGTATAAATCCTTTACATCAGAGAAAATATTACACTTTAGTTCTCTGGGCAAATTAATTATGATTTACTATTTTAGGCCACCTTCCACATTCCTAGGATAATTATATGAGATTCTAATTTCCAAAACATTCATTTGCAAATAGCTCATGAATACTACCCAATTTCCCAAAAGACAGTATGAAAATGAGCACCCTAAATAATTGGAAGGCAATTAACATCTATTGAGGGACTGCTAGGTGAAAAGCTCTATAATAAGTGCTTTATCTTATTTAATCTTCTCAATTACCCAATGACATGGATATTATTACTACCTATTTACAGATAAGTAAACTGAAGCTCAATGCTGGCCAAGGTCACATAGTAGGTAAGTAATGAATGAGCATGAATTCAAATTTGATAACTTTTGACTACACTGAAATCAAGTACTTCTGTTCATCAAGAAGCAAAACAACAACAACAAAAATGCCAGTAAGAGAGTGAAAAGGTAAACCACAGAGTGGGAGAAGATATTTGCTCAACATATAAAGAACTCATCTAAAATACATAAATAACCCCTAAAAGTTATTAAGACACATGTGTAGAAACTCCAGCAAGATGTAAATAGGTCCTTCACAAAAGAGATAGAAATCTAAGTGACTAAAATAAACACATGAAAGGTACTTGATGTCAGTTAGTCATTGGGTAAATGCATGCTAAAGTCACAATAAAATACTACTAACCACCTACCAAAATAGAATTAAGAAAATAAACAATATCAAGTATTGGCAAGAATGCAGATGGGAACTCTCGCACATTGTTGGTTATAATGTAAATTGATACAACCACTTTGGAAAAAAAGTTTGCCATTTCACACTGAAGTGGAAGATAAGCATGTCAAAGGACAAAACAATCCCATGCCCATGTCATATCTGAAAGAAACACAAAACATGCATATTAAGAGAAATATTATTAGCAATAGCCAAAATGCCCAATTACAGTGGAATAAATAAATCTGGTATAGTCACAAAATATCCTACATCAACTAAACAACAAAAACACAGCCTTATTATGTTATTTTAAGGAAATCAGATGCATAAAAAATTACACATTCTGCCTAAACCCATTAATATATACCTCAACAAAAAGGGAATACTAGACTAAGATTAGAGCTAGTATTAGTGATAAAACTACACAGAAAATCAAAGAAAAATATAACCATAAAAGTCAGGCTAATGGCTACCTTTTGGGAGAAGAAGGATGGAGCATACTGAAGGCATGGGCTTTACTGTATTGGTAATATTTTTATTTTCAGAATGTGATGACTACATGAGTTGTTTGCTATATAACCATGTACCAAAGTAAATGTTAAATTTGAGAAAATGCTGGAGAGGCTTGCCCAGCTAGATATCAATAATTAATATAAAGCAGAAAATTTCAACACTGTAGTCCAGGTACAAGAACAGACAGGTAGCCCAAAGAAAGTTCTAAATTAACAAACTTGATATACGACACAGATGTTACTGTAAAACAAAGGAAACAAATGGTTTAGTCAATTAATGGTGCTGGGACAATAGAAAAAAATACTAGTACTTATCTCTTGCTGTATTAAAAAGAAATAGCAATTCCAAGTAGACTAAAGTCATATATATGAAAAGCAAAATTTTAAAAAATAATAAGAAAGCACAGCATATATTTTGAAAACTCAGATATGGGAAGGAATTTTTAAAACTCCACAGACCATAAAGGAAAAGATTGCTGCAATACCACATTAAAATTTAAAACTTTTGCTTGTAATCCCACTACTTTGAGAGGCGGAGAGGGAAGGATTGCCTGAGCTCATGGGTTCAAGACCAGCCTGAGCAACATGGTGAGACCTCGTTTCTATAATAAATCAAAAAATTAGCTGGGCGTGGTGGCACACACCTGTGGTTCCAGCTACCTGGAAGGCTGAGGAGGAGGGATTGCCTGAATCCAGCAGGTTGAAGCTGCGGTGGCCGTGAGCATGCCACTACACTCCAGTTTGGACGACAGAGTGAGACTCCAACTCAAAAAAAAAAAAAAATTAAAACGTTTATGTCACGAATGACACTATTAAAAAATTAGAAATTCACATAATATTGTATCAATATAAATTTATGAAGTCAACTACTATGGTTATAAAAGATAATATTCCTATTCTTAGGAAATACATAAAGCATTTAATGGCAAAAGGCCACGCATAATATCTGTAACCTACCCTCAAATGGTTCAGAATTTTGTGTGCAATGCATGTTCACATACACATATACATAATGGAGAGCGAGCAAGCACACAGATGATTAACAAAGTGAATACAGTAAAATGCAAACAATAAGTAACTCTAGATAAAGGACAGCCAGATATTCTTTGCATCATTTTTATTTTTGCAACTGTTAAAACTTAAAATCATTTTGATATAAATAAAAAGGGTTTTGGATTTCTAAAAGACATCACTAAGAAAATTTAAGGCTGGGCGCAGTGGTTCACACCTGTAATCCTAGCACTTTGGGAGGCAGAGGCGAGGATTGACTGAATCCAGGAGTTCGAGACCTTGTCTCTACAATAAATCAAAAAATTAGCCAGGTGTGGTGATGCATGCCTATGGTTCCAGCTACGTGAAAGGCTGAGGGAGAAGAATCACTTGAGCCCAGCAGGAGGAGGCTGCAGTGGCTGTGAGTGTGCCACTGCACTCCAGCCTGGGCAACAGAGTAAGACTCTGACAAAAAAAAAAAAAAAAAAACAGAAAATTTAAAATACATGGCATACAGATTATGAGGAAATATTGGTAATGCATATAACATAAAACCAACAAGGATTCATACGTTGAACATATAAAAAATTCCCATATAAGGCTGGGTGTGGTGGCTCATACCAATAATCCCGGCACTTTGGAAGGCCGAGGTGAGAGGATTGCCTGAGTTCATTGGTTCAAGACCAGCCTGGGCAACTTGGCAAGAGATCATCTCTACAATAAATCATAAAAATTAGCCGGTTATGAGGGTGTGTGCCTATAGTTCCAGCTACTTGGAAGGCTGAGGTGGAAGGATTACCTGAGCCCAGTTGGTCAAGGTTGGGTTGGCCGTGAGCATGCCTCTGCAATCCAGCCTGGGTGACAGTGAGCCTCCAACTCAAAGGAAAAAAAAAAAAATCCCATATAACAAAGGAAATATGGGCAAAAAACATGAACAAATCAGCAATTCACAGAAAAATATGCAAGATTCAATAACCATATGAAATGATGTTTATTCAGCCTCACTTACAAGCAGAGAAACAGCAATATAAACAATAAGATAAGACTGCCAAACAGAAAATATTAACACCACCAAATACTGTCCAAGAGGTAGGCAAATAAGAAATCATACAATAGTTCCTTTAGGATACTTTGCAAGATCTAGTGAAGTTGATGATTACCATTATTTCAGTAGACACAATAATTCTACTCTAAGCTGCATATTCTCAAGAGTAGGAGTCAGCAACCTGTTTCTTAGTGTCAAGTAGTAAGTATTTCAAGCTTGTGTTGCCATACTATACAACTCTACCATTGTGGGCCAAAAGCAGCTACATATAGTACAGATACAAATGGGCATGACTGTTTCAAAAAAGTCTTATTTACAAAAAAAGAGGCAGTTGGTCTATGAGCCCTAGCTTGCCAACCCCTGCTCTACAGAAACCCATACACATGCACCTAGTGACTTGGACAAAACTATCCATAGCAGCTTTGTTTGTAACTGCAAAAAACTTTGAATAACCTAAGTGTGCTGCAATGAGAATGGATACACTGGCAATGCAGTCACATAGCAAAATATGACACTCATTTAGTTAAAAATGAATGAACTAGAGCTACACACAGCAATATGAATGAAATTACATGGAATGCGGAGTAAAGAGAAGTTCAGAAGAATACTTATAGGATAGTGTCAACTACCTAAAGTTGGCAAATGCTATTTTACATACATGAATATATAGTAAAAGTCTTAGTATGGGGGTAAAAATAAGCTATATTGTTAAAAGATTTCCATAAATGCCAGGGTAATGGAAATATAGATATATGTATGTACGTATGTATATGAGAGGGCGGATGAAGTATGTGGCAGAGAGAGGATGTGCTTCACAGGTACTGTCAAGGTTCTGTATCTTGACCTGGATGATAGTTTTCTGTACATATTTTATGTATATATGTAATAATTCCCCTCCCAACTCATAGGAATGATAAACATTAAATTCAACTCAATTTGCAGGGTAAAAGAAAGGAACTGAGGGAAGATTAAAAGGCCTATTTAATGGCTAAAGGAAAATATAAATCCTGTTTAGTAGTCAAATCAACAGGCCCAGCAGATACTCCTGAAAATAAATAAATTATTCATGGAAGCAAACTTTAACTTTTCTGTTTTTTTCTCAGAGCTTCAGATACAAAAAGGTATAGTAGATAAAATCTTTATTAATGATACTTTCCCTCTCTATATAATGTCTCTGTATTTTCTCACTCGTTTACTATATTGGAAAATTTCAAACATACAAAAGTTGAGAAAATAGTATAAAGAACCCCCACAGATTCAGCTTCAACAATTACTAATTTATAGTCAAGTTTATCTGAACTATATCCCTACCCACTTCCCCTTGTCCCCTACTGGATGATTATTAAGTAAAACTCAGATATCATATTCATATGCAAAAATTTCAGCATGCTATCTGTAAAAAATAAAGACTTTTAAACATAACCATAAAATCAGTATCATATTCTTTAAAAAATCAACAGTAACTAATCATATATTCTTCAGTGCTCAAATTTCTAAAATCATCTCATAAATATATATACAAGATCTCCAAAAGGTCCAGTGTAAGATATCAATACTTAAGTCCCGAAATCTATAAGTTCCCTCCTTTCATACTGCCTCTCTGCAATCGACCTCCCTGTCTTTTCTGTGAAATTGTTTGTTAAAAGATAAAGAGAAATAATGTAAAGTTCAAAATATTCTGGATTTTGCTGATTGTATTTTCATGGTATATTCCTTGTATTTCATAAAAACTGGTAGTTGGATCTAGAAGCTTGATTACATTTATATTTTATATATTTTTTAATTTTGAAAATAATATCTCTAGGTAAGCATTGTGTTCTTCTCTGAAGTTGCAAAATGTTGGTGTTCAAGCTATTCTCTTTCTACTTGTTAGTTCTAATCTTCTTTGAGAATTTCCCTTTTCGAAGTAAATAAACATTCTTTATCAGGCATTCTGACACTATATAAGGATTTCTTTCTAAAATTCAAGTCATACAGAGTCATCTCTATTTTTTTCAGAACCAAATAGAAATGAAATTGATGGCACCTCTTCTTTTCTGGGAACTACTTGCAGTGATAATCTCTTTAGAATGAAGGCAGGGAGAGAAAAATTCTTATATTTTGATACATGTAAAATTCCCTAGGTGGTCTTTTCAATACTGAGATTTTATGGGCATACAGTATAATATCTGAATCTTTTCTAATGAAAATGCCAGAAATTTTGACACTTCTGATATTACATAGATATTAAATGTTGGGATATCTCAAGCTTGCTTTTCTATACCAGGACTGTCCCACAAAAGTATGCAATTCACAAATATTATATTGTTTATTTTAAATTCTCTAGACTCCACATTAAACAAGTAAAATTAATTCATGTAGTCCAACATATCTAAAATATTTTTTAAAATAATCAATATAAAATATTATTAATGGCATGCTTAATAGCCTTTTGTCACACTATCTTTTGACTATAATACATCTCAATTCAGACCAGACACATTTCAAATGCTCAATAGCAACATGTAGCCAATGGCTACCAATAAAACAACAAAGCTCCATACTCCCCTAGATAACCAAAAACCTAAATGAGATTGCCTATTTATGCTTATCAGTGACGGATAAACCCCTCTTGACCTTACCACTCAAATAAATCCAATTGCCTAGAAGCTTCAGACTTAACATGTTTGTAGCCATATTCATCTTTCTAAAATTGGTCCCTGAGTATGAGAAGGGACTGCAAAAAAAACCCCAAATTTTTGTCTAAAAAGTTGTGTATTTGGCCAGGCATGTGGCTCAAGCCTGTAAATTCAGTACTTTGGGAGGCTGAGGTGAGAGGATTGTCTGAGCCTGCGGGTTTGAGACCAGTTGGGCAACATGGTGAGACCTCGTCCCTACAATAAATAAAAAATTAGCCAGGTGTGGTAGCGCGCACCTGTAGTTCTGGCTATTTGGAAGATTGAGGTGGAAGGATCACCTGAGCCCAGCAGGTCGACGCTGGGGTGGCAGTGAGTGTGCCACTGCACTCCAGCTTGGGAGATGGAGTGAAACTCCAACTCAAAACAACAACAAAACAATTGTGTGTTTATTCTCACATATTTACACATCAGTCATCTTCAAAGTACTCTTCATTTGATAAAATACACCTATCAAAAAGCTT
This sequence comes from Cephalopachus bancanus, assembly GCA_027257055.1. NCBI lineage: Eukaryota > Metazoa > Chordata > Mammalia > Primates > Tarsiidae > Cephalopachus > Cephalopachus bancanus. Next base: position 689,768 of record JAPVLO010000497.1, on the reverse strand, counting down.
TTCCACTGCTCAAAACAGGTTTTGAGTTTGATGCCTTTTAGTGCTTCTGCCATTTTTTGTTTCACCTCTCCTACATTGGCAAAACATTTCTCTTTGAGGACTTCTTTCATTCTGGAATAGGGAGGGCGGGGCAAGGGGGACATACTGGTTTTGGTCAAAAACTGCAGAACGCTTAGTACAGTTTGGGCAGGTTATTCATGTAAATCATCCATCATGAAATGGGCAAACGTGTTGAAAGAATCTTCAAGAAGAAAATTCACTGAAGCCAAATGCAGCCTCTCATAACGCTAGCTAGTACACTGATGCTGATGGGTTCCTGAACACTTACCCAGCAGGGGAAGCCTGTGCTACAATAGGGCCCACCCTCCAATTCAGGTTTTTTTGGGGGAGGTCCCTCCTTGTATATATGTGCAGTGCATAATCAGAAATCTAGTTTTGTCCTTCCCATCCTCATCTCCATATGTAATTCCTTTGCAAGTTCTGTTGATTTTACCTTAAAAAATTGTAACAAATTCAGTTCTTTCTCTCCACTGCCACCTCGCTAACCTAAGACATGTCATTTGTAGAACTTTTTAAATAGCCTCTTTTTTGTTGTTGTTTGTTTGTAGCCCAGGCTGGTCTTGAACTCCGGGGCTGAAGCAATCCTCCTGCCTTGGCCTCCCCAGCCTCTAAAAGCCTCTTAACTCATGTTTCTGCATCTCAACAGGCCCTCTGACCATTCTTCATCCTGCAGTTTAGCTATCTTCTGAAATGAAAATCTGATCCTATAACATCCTTGTTTTATACACTTCAGTAGTTTCCCACCACTCTAAAACTAAAGATCAAAAACCTTAACACAGCTCACAGTGCCTGCAGTCTCTCATCTTTACTTGATTTTCCAGCCTTATCTTACCCTACATGCTCTCTCACACTCTACCACCTTCAAGCCTTCCTCCAGGACAGCAAACAAGTCATCATCTCTTCCATCAGAAGACCCTTGCACATTATTTCCTTGGTTCAAAAACGTTCTTCATCTCACCTTTTCAACTAGTTAATTCTCACTCACCTTTTGGATTTCAGCTTAAATATCACCCACCTTGGCTCCCATACTAAGTAAGAATCCTTATTATACGTTTTCATAGCACTGTCTTATTTTTCCCTCATAGCAGTTTGTTCACCTTTTATCCCTAACCTAGTACACAGTAGTAGTAAACACATTTATTAAAAGATCAAATGAATGGGGCACTGAAGGTGATGCTACCCTATTTAGAATAGAAGGCTAAGATCAAGTTTCACAGTTAAGAGAATAGAATTTTGTCTTTTGAAACAGAAATTTTGTTGATTTTTTTAATGTGAAGGAGGACAGGGCTCAAGAAAGCATTCATGATTTTTTAAGTTTACTACTTTGTTTCTTTGCAAATAAACACCTGATAGGTCCTGAACTTTTGCATATCTTATTGGCAGGTAGAGAAATATAGTTAGTGAGTAAAATCTCATTATTTTATAATAGAATTTTCTGTTTTGAGAGTATTTTAGAGATACTAAGGGCTTTCACAAAAAATTCAGAGAGTTGTTTAGTATCAAAGGTTCTATGCTGAGGGGAACAAAAAAATCCAAAACACTAGAGCCCATACTGAGGAACTTAACAATCAATTTAGGGAACACAGTGACACAACAAAGAATAAGGACAAAACCAGCATGTTAAAACAGTTAAATGAATGGTACTATAAGAAATGTCTTTTGCCTCTATGGATCAAGACAGGTCATCAAAATAGATAATCACAGATCTCTTTGATATTATACTAATTATTTCATTAAAGAAATGTTGATTAATGAACTTTGTGACCCATCTTCCAAACCCTTTGGAACTGAGTCTGAATAGACAAATTAAATGTACAGGCATATCCCATGGACTGTCTTCTGGGCCAGATACCTCTATCTCTCAATATAACACTTTTTTATCTAGAAAAAGTTGAATTTACTTCCCAAAAATTCAGTAGGTATGGGAAAAGTCTCAAGTTATCTTCCAAATATTATTATTAGTACTACATCAATGATAGATGTTTTAAAGACAAGAGTCAAGGCCCGGCCTGGTGGCTCACACCTGTAATCCCAGCATTGTGGAAGGCCAAGGTGGGATAACTGCTCGAGACCTGAAGTTTCAAGACCAGCCTGGGCATCATGCTAAGACCTTGTCTCTACAGAAAATACAAAAATTTGCTGAGAATGGTGGTGTGGTTCTATAGTTCCAGTGACCCAGGAGGCTAAGGGGAGGACTGCTTGAGTCCAGGAATCACATCACTACACTCTAGCCTGGGCAACAGAGTGAGACCTTGACAAAAAACCTGAATTAAGTACTGATAACGTGTTAAGCATAAGACTATGAAAAATATAATGACAGGAGGAGTGTAAAGCTCCATTTGATAATTTTTTTACACTAAAGCACTAGCTATTTCCTTCGATGATCAAAAACTTTCTCACTCATAAGTGGACCCTGAACATTTACCATAAGAAAGGGATTGGCAGTAGCAGGACACTGGGGATGGGGGGGACAACAACGGGGACAATACATAACAACAATAAGGGTACCTGATCTCAAATCAGGTGAAGTGGGAACCAAACGGAGGCCCAAACTTTACCTGTACAATGACCATTTGTATACCTAATCCTGAATTGTACTCCATATCTTTAAAATAAAAAAATTAAATAAAAAATTTTAATGTATTTAATTAATTTTTTAAAAAAAGTTCTGTTCAGAAATCTAAAGTTGTAGTAACTATTATGTCCTCTTGGTTTCATAGTTTATCTAAAATATCATTTTGGCTACAACATCATTTCTTGATAGTTAAGAAGCATTGTGAGAGGAATCTTCTTAAATGTGGTAATGAAACCTAACTTATTAAGCTTTTGTATTTGGGAAGAGCATTTTGTTTTCTTGGGCAAACTATATAAATGAGGTAGGCTAAATCTTGTTAGTTTCAAAAGAGAATTAACTACAAGATCAATGCAGGAAAAATAGAAATAAAAAATAAAGAATTAAAGTGTTGTTTTTACCATATTGCTGCTGGAAGCATGGTCTTTACTCTTTTCTTTGTATGTCTGACCCTAGGGAAGTAGAGGTGGCATTATGGTAAGGTCTTGAGGAAGAAGGAGGATAATTCAATATGCAGGAATTTGGGGATGGGATGAAGGAAGAGAGGACAGGTATCCCAAAAAGTGTGACTGATTTAAGGTTGAGCAAAGAGGTAGTGAAGTACAAAAGATCACTCAGGGGCTTTGATTCTAGGCTCAACAGACTACACTTACTTTTATAGGCAATGGGAAGTCACTTTAAAAAAGGAAGCCAAGCGTGGTGGCTCACGCCTGTAATCCCAGCACATTAGGAAGCAGAGGCAAGAGGACTGCCTGAGCCCAGGGGTTTGAGATCAGACTGGGCAACTTGGTGAGACCTTGTCTCTACAATAAATTAAAAAAATTAGCTGGTGTGGTGGTACATGCCTGTAGTTCCAGCTTCTTGGAAGACTGAGGTGGAAGGACTGACCGAGCCCAGCAGGTCAAGGCTGCAGTGGCTGTAAGCATGCCATTGCACTCCAGCCTGGCTGACAGAGAGACTCCGATTCAAAAAGAAAGAAAGAAAGAAACGGGAAAAGTTTTTTGAAAAGGGAAAGCCATGATGAGACCTCTGTTTTTAGAAGAAAAGTCCAACAACAACATGGAGGGAGTTCGGACAGAGAGAGAAACAACAGATGACAGATTGTAAGAGATAAGGGCTTCATTTACAGTGGTAGCATGGGGAAGGAAAAGGATGCATATATTACTTAAGCAGAATTGACAGGGTTTGGTCTTTCTCGAGAAACAAGGCTTGGATAACATCATTTCAATCAAAACAAGCTAAAATTAGAAACTAGTAAATAAAAACATGGCTAGAAATAACCTGGCTGTATTGCATTGGGGGATGAAAGGAATGGGGAACTTTCTTTCATGATCTTTGACAATATTTCCTATTCACTGATCCTAGGAAGTAAAGATTTTAGTTCTACACAGGAGTCACATGATTCAAACTGAAGTTTACCTATTTTTTTTTTTTTAACTGAAGGCATGAAAAAGAAATGGACAAGTGTAAAAGGATTCAGTCCTATACAGTAAAAATGAGTCATGTGCTTCTTGATCCTGTCTGCCGAAAGACTCCTTTCTCAAGAGTATTATCTAGGGAAGAGATTCATAATTGCTAAATGGATAGATGCAGTTCTTTACCAGTAGGAAGAACAGCTGTTTTCTCTCCTGATGGGATACAGGTTTCCAAGGCTACCAAATTTATCATCTACCCTATACTGCCGCACACATACATAAATTCAGAAATACAGACTCAAATGCAGGAAAGTACACAGATCAAAGGTTGTTTTGTCATAAGTTAACTCCTAAACGTTAGAAGAACCTACTCTTACACCTCAAACATATGGCCTTTAATATCTCTTTTTACAGGATATGTCATCTTCTCTGATGAGAGTACAGGTATTCTCTATGGAGAAGACTAGAGGAAACAGAATACTGAAGAGTTCCTAAGCAATATAAAGTGTGGCAAAGATCTGGTTACTGCTCGAAATTTATAGTGTTAGCTCTGTATTTATAAGAAAACACATCCAGAAACCATCATTTAAATATCAAGTAAGAAAACTGAAAAATAAAGTCCAACATATTAAAATGCCTACTTTTCTAGTCCTTTGCAATCTGGAGTAAGTCAGGAAGGTAACATTTAATAAGGGAAGAGATTATTTAAGTAGTTAAATTGTGTTTGGGTCTGTATACAATACAAAATAAAAAATGCAGTGGGATTCATAAAAAATTATACAATTCACTGTCACACACACAACACTAGTTAAAAGTCTTTATCAGTAGACAGGTTTAACAGAGAAATGTAACGAGGTGATTATGAAGAGGAAAATCAAGTCTTCTATTTAATTTAACATGGGATATACTACCTTTTTCCCATTTTAGTAGGGTCATAGATTTTTTAAAAATTTAAGTGCATTTTATAAGTAATATTATTTGACATTTTGTGTGCCACTTAATGGTTTACAAAATGCTCTTAATACTCTTTTAATTAAATCATCACAAACATTCAGTGTGGGAATTAATATTACCTCTACATTATAAAGGAAGAAACCAGGCAAGGTTTAAATAATTTCATTATCAAAAATAGAACAATTTTATTAGTTTTAAGATTTTAAGTGTAAGGCATACATAAGTTAAAGAATCTTGGGCTCTCATTTATCAGTGGTCACTAAGTTAAGACCAGGTCTTAGCTGTCTATAAATCTTCACTAAGACAAAACAGGACGGCAGACTGGACCATGAAGGGACACACACCCTGATCCAGTTGTAAATTACTCCTTCCCACAATTTTGACTCGATTTTCAAATTTTCTAAATGCAAAAGTTACCCTTTTAATATTGTACTTCATCAGTAATTTTAAAGTACTGTTAGGTTCTTACAATATTTCAGAACTTAACTAATTGGCTAGGTTTTCTATTTTAACTTGAAAAAAGACATAAACACTGGTTAATTCAGGAAGGACTCTCCAATTATCCAAATTAGTCTTTGCAGCTATAGTCTTCTCCAAATGTATATTTGTAGTGCACAATGAAATTTGCTCAATAAAAAATAATTACATAAAATTATCTGAAAAGTAAACTGACTAATAAATGAAAAGAATTAGAGTTTTCTACTCTCTTGATCATAACCTGCAGGATTTTTAGGAGGATATTATGTTAGTATCCTTCCTTAGTAAAGAATAAGATATACCAGGATATTAAAATATATATGTACTTTACAAATAATGTGCCATACAATATCTTCTATGAATCTTCACAGAAATATCAACTAGTGGCAGTCCACAAATTTAAATAGGAAATATAATAAAAACCAAAAGTTGTTTTTTTCTTTTTTTCCTTCAATTTTAAAATACAAAATACAAGAGTATATAAAAAGATCTGATTTTTTTTAAAGGCAGGGATAAATCTGCTACTTTCAACAAAAAAGTTAAGTTCTAACTAAGAGATAGTCTTTTTAATATTCTGATGTTAAAGTTTTGTTTAGCACCATAATTGATGCTAATCCCATATGTCCACAAGGCCAGAGACTAAAATAACTAAGGATGGGCTTCTAAAAAATAAGACATGAAGAATCGAGAATTAAAAAATAAAAAACAGAAGCACTGGTTTTAAGACGAGTCACTAAACTCATGCCCAACGTGAAATTATTAACCGAAGTAGAGAAAATTTGATGTGCATCTTTAAGAAAATATGTAAGAAATATCTTCTATGCGAAGGACATCTTGGTTTATTCACTCATTCAAGGTAGTTGTAAAAATATTTTTTCCCAAGATGAATAAACATACTAAGGAACATCTTCAAAGTAAATCTCAAGAATTTAGTAAAAAAAGAATAGCACAAAATGTCCCAGTAACACTTAAGTAATTGACAAAAATCTAAAGTGGAAAGAATGCCTACAAGAACATGTGGGAGAAGAAAAGATGGTTCCTCTTTCCTGTCAATAATACATATTTGTTAAGAGATAAAAAGTAAGGAGTTACAAAAGAGTTTTATACTACAGAATCACAAAATAGGACAGTGCTGGGATCAAAGACAATTAAAACATCTATTTAATTGGCAAAAAGTATTGATTTTCCTTAGGACCCATTGGGAGTTCTAGAAGGCACAGATGACCAGGAGAGGGCAGCTCACCACTGCAGCTGTGAGTAAACGCTGAAGATGGGAATCCCTTTCTTCGCCACTAAATGGACATTATACTTATCATTCATACTCAACTAATGAACAAGATACTGTCACTAAAAATCCTAAACTACACATAAAATGTAATAGTATAAATCATTACAACTAGTAAAGAGTAAGAAAAATTTCTAATGAGCAAACTGAAGCTCATAAAATAAGATAATGCTAAAGTTCCTGCCACTCTCAGATAAACAGAATATAGAGAGCTAGCAATTATAGTCATTATGACTAATAATGTATACTTACTATCTTTTTATACTCCAATGCACTTTTTGTAAATAACTACATTCTTACAGTTTATCTAAATTTTCAGTTATCCGAACTCACCAAAGTAAGTTCATATATACACAATGAATGCAATTAAGTGTAGTATCTCACACCAATTGCAATATGTTCTGTATATGATCTGTGTGTTGCAAGCAAAGATGTAAAGATTTCTGCTGTCAACCATAATGAATAAAGCTGCCTGGTTATCATCAAAATGTGATAAAAATGGAAACTTTTCTAATGTTAGAAGGCAGTATAGACTGACATAATTTCTTTGTTTTAGGCTGACATCTTCCATTCAAAAGGTGTGCAGGTGAAACAATTTAAGCACCTAAAGCTTGGTAAACTCTTTACCTTTTAAGAGTCATAGAACCCCTGATTCCTATTAACACATTAATCAAAGAAAAGGTATTGGACTGTAAGTCTCAGTATTTATTTTCTTTTTTTTTTTTTTGAGTTGGAGTCTCACTCCGTCGCCCAGACTGGAGTCCAGTGGCCGCTCCCGGCCACCACAGCCTCGACCTGCTGGGCTCTGGTGATCCTTCCGCCTCAGTCTTCCAAGTAGCTGGAACTACAGGCGCGCGCTACCACATCCGGCTAATTTTTTTGATTTATTGTAGAGATGTGGTCTCGCCAAGTTGCCCAAGGGGGTCTCGAACCCGCGGGCTCAGGAATCCACTCACCTCAGCCTCCTAAGGTGCAGGATTACAGGCTGAGCCACCAAGCCCGGCTAGTATTTATTTTAATCAGTCTATTACTTGCTGCTTAAATGTTTACTTGGAATAAAATTAGGAGAAAATACTGAAAAAAGAGCAGAGGAAATACTGATGACATAAATGGTTAAAAGGTAATTGTTTAATTATGGAATTTTACTTCCTTGCAAGTTTTTCATTTCAGGTTTGAGGCAGTACTTCTATTTTTATGTCATGGTGTTCAAGGAAAATGATGTTTATAGAGTACTTTGGGAGTTGGAGAGGGAACCTTCAGAGACAACTGCCCCAGTTGTTCTGAATGCCCAAGTCCTGTCAGGCCACCCTAAAAACAGAAGGAGTCAATACCCTGCTCAAATATAACTAATTCCTGTCACAGCAATGGCTATGGTACATGAGTTGATAAGTACTGATATGAGTATCTTTGGCTAAGGGTAAGGGATAAGAGAAGGCTCAGACAGTAGCTGCAATCCCAATTGAAGATTTCATTTTACAATACAGAAAGCAAGCATATTGTGAGAAACAAAGAAGTGGCTAATTGGAAATTGAGGTCTGTGTGTTAACTTAGACGTCTTTACTTTTTAAATACATTGACTGCTTCAATTCCTGTCCATTTTGATAGGAACAAAAAGTATATAGTTAGAGAAACTTCCTTTAAAGATTTTGTTGAGGTTATCAGAGAAGGAAATAATGATAAACGAGGCTATGAGACATTTTTCTTGATTTTCTTTTAAAATCTCTTTCACAGAGGTACAAGATCAAGAGGAGAAACTATGGTATCAACAACTACCAAAACTCTGGTCACTAGCACTGAGGACTATTATAATATATAATCAAGCAGCCAGTGGTCAGGGCTAAATAATAACTTATGGTCCCCTTCCTTTAACCAATGAAGTAAGATCAGAAATAATAAAATTCAAGTAGTAATTAAAAGAAAGAACAAAACACAGCAAACTAAATTAAGAATATTTTGAAAGAGTAATTTGTCCGAATGGCATTTCAAAGGCCTGCCTCTTGGAACCCCAGTCTGATTCAATAGCTACAGTCCTCTCTGTGAGGGAGTTCAGCTCCAAAAGGCTCCTAGAGGAGCAGAAGTCTCCACTAGGAAGTTATTACTTCTTAAAGCAAACTTAGAGGACACCTGCATGAAACTATCATGTCTTTGCCCCTAAACTGTATAAGTCTCATTAGGGTCAAACAGCTCATCTTAAGGAAGCCCTGAAGAGCCCAAAGTAAAGGCAGTTTGGCAGGCTTTGTACTTTATACTTTGGCAATACAAATGAGCGCCAGATTACTGGTTGTGCAACCTGTGCAGTCAAAAAGGTCTTGTGCTTGTGTGGCCTACTTAGTTTAATGCTCTATTGTTGTTTAATGTCTTAGTTTAATTTTAATGCATCTTGAAACTGCTTATAATTTTGAATTTGTGGTTTATAAATGAAAACAAATGGGAAACGGGGTAAAGAATAGAAGAAATATGCCAGGTGTCAGCATATGCATTAAGCAGTTGGCCTGGTGGCCCAGCCCAAACGTGCAAACCTGGGGCAAAGTTGGACACCAAGGGCACTTAGGAGACAGCCAGGACTGAACTAGACTGGCAGTGGCCCCGGGAAGCAGGAGTGGCTATGCACTGAGGATATGCAGAGGAAAGCAAGTTTACCCATTTCTCCCTGAAAACTATCCAAGCGGTCTATGTACAAATATTAAATCTCCAGTCTGAGCACCACAGGAAGTGGCAGCATTCAGGCAGTTAAAAATTTTGTCAGCACATTATTACAAAACGTCCAAATCATGGCACCAAATACACACACACAGATCACAAAGTAAAAGCATATGCATGATGAACATTAGTGTGTTAGGGACTTATCAGAATTCTTCATGGCATTTAGAATCTCTGGTTTTATAAACTGTTAAAACAGGGCAAAGTAAATACCGACAGCCTTAGAAAGAGAGAGTAAATATAAAGATCATTACATTTGATGAAAAAGAACAGTATTTTTACATGAGGCTTTGGCTAAACCAATTATTAACAGGGAAGATTACTTTAAAATTAATTTTTTTATATTTAAAAATTATCTTAAAACTAAATTAAGACACCCATAAACTTAATTTGTAGGTTTATGTTGCTAGAGGTATATTGCTATTAACTCTAACCATGAGGTTTTTTTTTTTGAGTTGAAGTCTCACTCTGTCACCCAGACTGGAGTGCAGTAGCATGCTCCTGGCCACCGCAGCCTCGACCTGCTGGGCTCCGGCGATCCTTCTACCTCAGGCTTCTAAGTAGCTGGAATTACAGGCACACACTACCATGCCCAGCTAATTTTTGATTTATTGTAGAAATGAGGTCTCACTAAGTTGCCCAGGTGGGTCTCGAACCCACGAGCTCAGGCAATCCACTCACCTCGACCTCCCAAAGTGCTGGGATCACAGGCTGAGCCACTGAGCCCAGTCACCAAGCCTGGCCACCATAAGTTTCTTCCAAGGAAAAATGCTTTAAATGTTCATATCCTTACTGTATCTTTCTCCTGCTTTTTGAACAGGGACCCTTGCACATTCATTTGCACCACATCCTACGAATTAGGTAACCAGTCCCTACCTTCGGAGGCTAATGCACCAGTTTCTTCTTTTCAATGCCTGGCTGTTGTCTTACAAAACTCCTCTGCTTCTTGAGGGTCAACCTTAAGCAGACATCCACAAGCTAACTATTTTATCCTTAACTATTTATCTTGACATTGGCACTGTAATTCCCAAGTTTCCAATCCTCATATTGAAGGTCTGGGTTTTTTAAGCACCTATTTTTTCCTTTCTCTCTGATCCATCCAACTTGTTACCAAAGTATCCTAAATTAAGCCCTCAGAATAATCTTGAACTAATTTCTGTTCAATCCTATACTCAGCCAGTCAAAACTTATCAGTTGGTCTCTTGAATCTGTGACTTAACCCTATACTGACTGTGATCATCCTAGACAAAGTCCTCAAAATCTACCATGAAGATTTATCCTACCTCACACATTTTACCATCTCATTTGATCCTTATAAAACTCCTGCGAGACAGGTAAAGACAGTTCTGATGTAAAAATAATTATATCTTACAACTGGAGAAACTGAGGAACAGAGACCAAATGGATACTGCTCAAAGTCATGATGAACGCAAACTGCTCAGAGCTACAGAGAAGGGGTCTGTTGTTTTTATCTGGTCTCTTGAGTCCTCTAATTTGCATTTAAACGGTCATTAGATCAATTTCTCATCCAAGACCTTTTATACCTGTCTACTGACAAGAACAACAAAGTACAGCTCGTAATCTTAAATTTTAGGACTAGCCTCCCCCCACCCCATTAGGTTTTAATCTTTATTTTAAACCTGTATCCTCTACTACTCCCATACCACTCTCCACTTCAGGCTCCTATCAGCAGAATCTTCTTTAGCTTTTCTTTATTTTTTGAGTCGGGATCTCACTCAGTGTCACCCACATTGGAGTGCAGTGGCATGTTCATGGCCCACCACAGCCTTGATCTCCTGGGCTCAGGTGATCCTTCTGCCTCAGCCTGCCAAGCAGGTGGGACTACAGGCACATACCACCACACCTGGCTAATTTTTTGATTATTTGTAGAAATAAGGTCTCACTATGTTGCCTAGGCTGGTCTCGAATTCCCAGGCTCAAGCAATTCTCCTGCCTTGGCTTCCCTAAGTGCAGGCATTATAGGCATGAGTCACCATACCTGGCCATCTTGAGCTTCTCTAAATGTAACAAGTGCCTGTTCATGCCTCCAGACACAACTCAAGTGACACCTCCCTCAGGATCTCTTCCTTGATTTTTCTCATGAAGCAAAATCTTTTATTTCTCTGGATTTCTACAAAAGTTATTATGTACGCTCATGCGGCCATGCCACATCTTTACCTTGAAGGGTGGCTAGAAAAAGACTCAATTCTATATTCCCACAAGTCTTAGTGAATCACTATTTACTAAGACTTCACGATGCAACTAGTCACACCATTCATTCAAACATTTATTACCTATCATGTGCTAGCCCCATGTTAAATGTTATGGAGGCACAGATATGAAGCCCAGGAACGCAGATAAATACATGCCTATGTAGCTTCTTCCCAAGCCTCACTAAAATGACAGCAAAAAAGTCAAATGCCCTCCAATTTTTATCCCTACCCCATGCAATCGGGTGACTGATTTTTTTTCCCACCCCAGCAAATCACTGGAAGTTTATTTTCTGGAAAGAATAAGAAAAATGGATCTCTATTTTGGGAGGCAACTTGTACTGCTGAGGGTGGGTGTCAAACCAAAATAAAAAGATTAAGGGAACATGTACATAATGGACCCTCAGCTATACTCCCCCACTGGCTCTCAGAACACTGCTAATCAGGTCTGTACCTTACAAGCAGATCCAAATACAGTTATGTATCACATATAACAACATTTCAGTCAATGACATATAACAGTAGTGCCATAAGTTTAAAATATTGTACAATAGCTTTTCTATGTTTGGATATACAAATACTTACCATCGTGTTACAACTATCTACTATATTCCATACAGTAATATGTTGTCAGGTTTGTAGCCTAGGAGAAGTAAGCTCCTAGAGACTAGGGATGTAATAGGGTACATCACCTAGGCTTATCTAAGTACACTTATATGATGTTCCCACAATGAAGAAGTCACCTAATGATGTATTTTTCAGAACACATCCCCATTGTGAAGCAAAATATAAGTGTATTCTTTTTCTTGGTTCCAAGAACTCTACTCACCCTAGAAGTCCTAAAGATATTCACAGGAGGAGTTTCCCTGAAAAATGACCCAGATACATTTTCCTAGATAAAGATCATGTTGATATATACCCATTACAAACCCTGGGAATTCATTTAATCTGTTGTTTGGTCCCCCCACTTTCAATCATGAGCAAACTAAGGATTCTCAAATATCTGTTAAAATTTTAAAATGAAAGCTAGAAACTAGCACAAACAAAAACTAGAAAAGGCAACTTGGAATAAACAGACTATTCAAGAATAAGGAAGTTTAATATAAACTTATCATGAATACTCTCCAAAAAATAAAATATTAAATCCATAAGTTATAAGTTCCTCCAAGTTTATTTTTCCTTAATTTCCTATACCCTTATTATACATCAACCAAAATTTCTTTTTTATCAAAAATTTCCTCCCAAGATACCTTAGACACTCATATATACACACACAAAAATCTTTTTTATCAAAATTTCCTCCCAAGATACCTTAGACACTCATATATACACACATACATGTGAACACACACATATATTTTAAAGAACATTCAGATAAAAGAGACAGACACAACCATTCATCCTAGAAAATAAGAAACATAACACCAAAATTATGAAACTCAATAGATACATGGGATAATAAACTTGATGAACTCTCCCACAAAGTAGAGCAAAAAAGATAGAAATGTATAAATAGGATTAAAAAGACAAGAAAGGCCGGGCTTGGTGGCTCAGCCTGTAATCCCAGTGCTTTGGGAGGTGAGTAGATTGTCTGAGCCCGTGGGTTGAGACCTGCCCGGGCAACTTGGCGAGACCTCATCTCTACAATAAATCAAAAATTAGCCAGGTGTGGTAGCGCGGGCCTGTAGTTCCAGCTACTTGGAAGGCTGAGGTGGAAGGATCGCTGGAGCCCAGCAGGTCAAGACTGCAGTGGCCAGGAGCATGCTACTGCACTCCAGATTGGGTGATGGAGTGAAAGTCCAACTCAAAAAAAAAAGACAAGAACACTAGCGCACCAATTCAGGAGGTCCAATATATGAGAAATAGGTGTTCTAGAAAGAACAAAGAAAAAGTAGAGGGAAATATCATCACAGAAATACTAAGGACTACTTTTCAGAAAGGAAAGACATGAACTTCCAGATTAAAAATGTCTGTCAAGCAGCCAGCACAGTAAATGAAAAGAAATCCACACTAAGACAAAAAGTGAGTATCTTACATACTTCCAGAAACACAGAAATCAAGTCAGATTCAATCGGTCTGAAATTAGAATGGCTGTAGTCACTTCAACAATACTGAAGATCCACAAGCAATGGAGCAATGCCAGTAAAATTCTGAAAGAAAATCATTCAACTCACCGTTCTACTCCATGTGTTCTTTCTCAGGACATTATATTAGAAATGAAATCTTTCAAAATGAGGAAGTAAAGCAAGGAAGATGATGAAATGGGATGTTGGAAACAGAAATTCCACCACAGGAGAAAAGCAAAGAGAATCCCTAAGAATGACAGAAAGGGAGATCCCAGAATGACACTGTGCACCAGTTAGTACAGAGGGCAACCACATCAAGATGAAGAAGTCAGAATTTCTCCGAAAACATGAAACTGATGGAAACCCCAAAGCATATTGGAAGGAGAATTAGATAATAAAAAAAGAAATTTGAGTTGATTTAGTGATAAGTACCTAGAAAGTTAAGTAAACAAAAAAACCTAGACAGTAAATTGTGGTACAGAAAGGTAGGAACAGCACAGAAGAGATAAATTCATGATAGGATAGCTACCTATATGATTCAGCAAATTCTTCAATGTTGAAATAGTCATAATAATGTAAACACTGACTACTGATGTGACTAAAATGACAATATAATTATACAGGGAGGATGAAAGAATGCCTGCATGTAGTGAAAACAGAGGGAGGTAAAAACAGATGAATCTTATCATCTATAAAAAGTCTGTAGAACATCTGTAACAGAAAAATCATGAGATAACAATACAAGTATGTAACTAAGAGCAACAGAGGTCAACACTAATAGACTTAGCTGAAATGATTATCATATCGACTTTAAGGAAGAGGAAATGATGACGGTAGGGGTAGAAACAGATAGTTTTTCATTAAAAAAAAAACAACCCTGTGAACTATTGATCTCTTAAAGCTATATGAGGCTGGGTGTAGTAGCTCAAACCTGTAATCCCAGCACTTTGGGAGGCCAAAGTGAGAGGATTGCCTGAGCTGAGGGGCTTGAGAACAACCTGGGCAACTTGGCGAAACCTTGTCTATACAATAAATAAATAAATAAGAAATTAGCTGGGCATGGTGGCACACGCCTGTAGTTCCAGCTACTTGGAAGGCTAAGGTGGAAGGATTGCCTGACCTCAGTAGGTCAAGGCTGTGGTGGCCCTGAGTATACCACTGCACTCCAGCCTGGGAGGGAGTGAGACTCCAACTCAAAAACAAAAATAAAAACAAAAACAAAAACTATATGAAAGTATAACTTGATAAATGTTTAAAAAAATCCACTGAGGGTTTACATTCTAGTGGAAAAGATACACATAACATTGATAATTATGAAGAGGGTGATAAGTTAAGTGCTATGACAGTAATCTACCCGGATATCTGTAGTGGTACTTTTGTTACAGTCTGCCTTATATTGTAGTCATTTGTGTACAGATTATAATTTCCCTTACTAGGCACTGAACTATACATTTACCCTGTCTCATTCACCTTTGTTTCTTGACACAGTAATTTATACATAGTAGTTATTGAATAGATACTTGCTGCATCAATAATACAGTGATAGAATTTCCTTTATAAATTAAACAGTATGACTGTGGGTTCTTTTAGGTTTTAGCTACCCAGAAACAGAATCTCTTTCCTTCCTATGCTTGGGAAAGCCCTCGTCTTTTTAAGCAGAGCTAGCCATCATTTAAAAAGGTAAAAATGGCAGATACTTGCTTTCTTCTCTTGCACACCTAGACTCCACCATTAGAACACAGCTACAACATTGTTTTAATATAAGCTGTTAAGGAGACACAGCAAGACCACATGGAATCCTTTTAGATGATGGGTGTCAAAAGCTACATTCACTTCCAAGCCTTCAATAGCACTAAGTAACTGCTTATGGGCCTAAACACAGAAGTGTCTTTACCAAATGAGTTCTGCAATGTGATTTTCCTTATTTGTGGAAAAGTAGACTCTGAGCATGTTTATCCAACACAATAAAAAAAATCATATGAAAGACCTAATATCTCTTTTCTGCTTAAGTTAAACAAACTTGGTTTCAATGGCTTACAACTCTAAACCTTATCTGTACAATCAGCTCGGCTGACAGTTTAGAGCCCAGCCCATTTTATCTGACATTGTTGGCACTTGGCAATCCTTCCAGTAATTTCAGTTTTATAATCATCTTTCCCAACAAGCTTTCATGTAATTTGTCAAATATTAAATTAGTATTCACTGATTTCAATATTTCTATACTGAAATTTGCAAATAGCAAACACTAGTTTTAGATGCTAACTTACTGGCAGAAAGTGGATAAAGGTATTCAGGATTTCATATTTGATTTTGTGATGATTAGTTGATTAAATCTAACTTCCTGTAGGATAGCAGTACTCAAATTTAAGCCTTTGTTTATTTGGGTTGTATCTATTAATATCTACCGTATTAGACACTAAAAGTGAAAAAATTTGAGTAATTCTCAATTCATTTAAAAATAAAAAATCCATTACATGTTAATATAAATAACACTTTAATTAAAAACAACTATAATTTCTGAAATAAGAAGAGTGACAATTTTGTATTTTTCTAACGCTTTTTCATAACTAGCTTAACTGAAATGTTATATCTGGTTCTGTATTTAATTTGTTGTGATATGTTATTTTTGATTAAAGTATATTGTGGGAGATCAGAATATGCCACCTCAATATATGAAGAATTGGTTAGGTGAAGGCAATTATGAAAGAGCAGTTGTAGCAAAGCTCTCTGTTCTTCCTCTATCTACCTAAATTAGGACAAAGATTGGAGATAACTTTAGTCACCGATTAGCCTGGAAAGGAATCTATATTAACAAGCTTCACTAACTAGCCTTTATCTGCCATTTATTTGCCTTTCACATTTTTTCACCTCTAGGGATTCGAAGTCCTTTTCCTTTTTCTTGTATTTTCTGAGACACTTTTTTTTTGAGTTGGAATCTCACTCTGTTGCCCAGGCTGGAGTGCAGTGGCATGCTCACAGCCATCGCAGCCTCGACCTATTGAACTCAGGTAATCCTTCTGTCTCAGCCTTCCAAGTAGCTGAAACTACAGGCACATGCCACCACACCTGGTTAATTTGTTTATTTAATGTAGAGATGTGGTCTTGCCAAGTTACCCAGGCTGGTCTCAAACCCGTGGGCTCAGGCCTCCCAAAGTGCTGGGATTATAGGCGTGAGCCACCATGCCCAGCCTCTCTTGTATTTTCTAAAATCGTACATTTCTTTGTTGAAGATGCTATATAAGCTGACATTAAAAGTCATATCTTTGAGAACTACTCATTCCATGGGTGTCACCCATGAATATATGAAATATACACTGTTCATAAAATTCTGCTCATTTTTCTGTTAATTTTTTTATAGGTGTCCATCCCCAATTAAGAACCAATGGGGGGGTACGGTGGTTCATGCCTATAATCCTAACACTTTGGGAGGCCGAGGTGAGAGGATTGCCTGAGCCCACGGGTTTGATACCAGCCTGGGCAACATGGCGAAACCTCATCTCTACAATAAATCGAAAAATTAGCCAGGCATGGTGCACGTGCCTGTAGTTTCAGCTACTTGGAAAACTGAGGCGGAAGGATCGCCTGAGTCCAGCAGATCGAGGCTGCAGTGGCTGTGAGTGTGCCACTGCACTCCAGTCTGGATGACAGATTGAGACTCCAATTCAAAAAAAAAAAAAGAACCTATAAGGGTTGAAAAAATTATTTTTCTTTCCCTACGATATGAAGATAATCTGACCTTACATGGTTATAAAAATGAAAAAGGAATAGGTCTTCAACTGCTTTTAAAAATAACTGTGGATATTGTTCTTTGATACCACACTAAAATTAACAAGTAGTAGTTTCTTAAATGTTAGTTATAATGTAAAATCAAAATTGGTTTAACTAGCATTATGAATGGATTTTTCACTCATGTATGATTCTGTAACATCATGAATAGTCCATGTGGAAAGTACCAAGTTATGTTTAACGTGTATAGTACTTCCCAGTTCATCACACAGAATATTAAAGACAAGTACTAAAGCACTGGGGGTTAATAAAATTCTTTTTACTGCTTCATCAAGAACATTCATAAGTAATACTAACTAGTCTTTTGATTTTAACTGCAGGTGTGTAAAAATAAAGAATATATGAAGGAGGCACAAAACTTGAAATTTATTTATAAAAAATTGTGTAGGCTGGGCATGGTGGCTCAGCCTGTAACCCCAGCACTTTGAGAGGCCAAGGTTGAGAGGATTGCCTGAGCTTGGGAGTTCAAGATCAGCCTGGGCAACTTGGTGAGCCCTCATCTCTACAATAAATCAAAAAAACTAGCCAGATGTGGTGGCAAGCGTCTGTAATTCCAGCTACTTGGAAGGCTGAGGCAGAAGGATTGCCTACGCCCAGCAGGTCGAGGCCACAGTGGCCGTGAGCGTGCCACTGCACTCTAGCCTGGGCGACAGAGTGAGACTCCAACTCAAAAAAAAAAAAAAAAAACACTGTTGAAGCTCGGTGGCTCAGCCTGTAATCTCACGCCTTTGGGAGGCTGAGGTGAGTGGATTTCCTGAGCCCGCGGGTTCGAGACCCACCTAGGCAACTTGGGGAGACCTCATCTCTACAATAAATCAAAAAATTAGCCGGGTGTGGTAGCGCGCGCCTGTAGTTCCAGCTACTTGGAAGGCTGAGGCGGAAGGATCGCCGGAGCCCAGCAGGTCAAGGCTGCGGTGGCCAGGAGCAGCCACTGCACTCCAGTCTGGGCGACGGATTGAGACTCCAACTCAAAACAACAACAACAACAAAAACTGCATATTACTCTTACATGCTTAAACTTCAGTCACCTTCAGAGTACTCTCCATTTGATAAAACACACCCATCAAGATGCTTTTTCCACTGCTCAAAGCAGTTTTTTGTTGTTTTTTTTTAAAGTTGGAGTCCCACTCTGTCGCCCAGACTGGAGTGCAGTTGCCGCTCCCGGCCACCGCAGCCTCCACCTGCTGGGCTCTGGTGATCCTTCTGCCTCAGCCTTCCAACAAAGCAGTTTTTTAACTCATCAATTTTGATGCCCTGTAGTGATTCTGCCGTTTTTTTGTTTCACCTATCCCACATCAGCAAAAGGTTTCTCTTTAAGGAATTTTTCGTCAGGAAACAACAACAACAACAAAAAGTTGCTCAGGGTGAGACTGGGTGAGTAGGGAGGGTGGGGTATAGGGGTCATGCTGCTCTTGGTCAAAAACTGCTGAAAACTCAGTGCGGTGTGGGCAGGTACACTGTCATGGTGGAAGAACCAGTCACCCATTGGCCACAACTTTGGATGTTTCTTCTGCAAATTGTGACACAACCTTCTCAAACTTCCAGATAAATACTTTGGTTGACCATTTGATCCGGAGGAACAAATTCTGAGTGTACTACAATGGGTCCGCCCTCCAAAAGACAATATGGTTTGTTTTGGGGGAGCCCCAGCCTACTGACTATTACTAGTAAGATTTGGTGCAATTGCCTTCATTCATGTTAAGGAGCCAACAGTTTTACTCATTACTACTTTTGTACCATCAGTGTAAAAGGCAACACAGTCAAAAAGACAAAAACTTCTATTATTATGAAAATAGATTTGACCTTGAAGAAAAGGGACTAGGGACTCGCAGAGGTCAGCATACCACACTTTGAGAACCCACCACTGTAGTCTATTGGTTAGTCTAAAGCGAGAATATCTAAAGCTGATTCCACATGTGCTTTTTGACAAGTTGGGAAGAAACACAAAGATCCATGACCTACAACAATTTGTAAATTCTGCTGATTCATGAATCTGAATGGCATGATCGATAAAGCTGCTGTTTGGAAGCTAGGTAAACCTAGTAAATAATGGCATCATGTCATACTTTTATCAAGTAAATGAGAAAATGATTGCTTCTTTGTGAAAAGTGGAACCCTTATAATAAAGTCACCTGCTATAGTTAATCTTAAGAGATTAATTAAAAATATCCATAGGACCAGGCACAGTGGCTCACGCACACAATCCCAGCACTTTCGAAGGCGGAGGTTAGAGCCTGAGCCCAGGGGGTTAAGACCAAACCAGGCAAACTGGTGAGACCTCATCTCTACAATAAATCAAAAAATTAGTCAGGCGCAGTGGCACGTGCCTGTAGTTCCAGCTACTTGGAAGGCTGAGGTGGAAGGATTACCTGAACCCAACAGGTCAAGGCTGCGGTGACCATGAGTAGCATGCCACTGCACTCCAAGCCTCAGTGACAGAGTGAGACTCCGACTCAAAAAAAAAAAAAATCTGTAGGAAAGAAGTATATGTTACATGGAAGGAAATAAGGAAAAATCTGATATTTACTAATTTTGCATTTTACAAAGATCTCAGGACAATTCTCTCATCACTGATAAGAATATTTGGCCGGGCAAAGAAGCTCATTTGTTTACTTTTTCATTTCTTGCATTCTAGAACATAGCATGAGTAATATATAGCCCCATTTTGATAAAGTAAAGTAAGACAAAGAACTAAAGTCTCATGAGAGATTAGGGATTCCAAAGGACTGAGAAAGTACTACCATGCTCATCCAATAATATTTGTTTAATTATTTATAGTATTATTTCTCCAAAGTAGCTGAATTCAAATATCCAATGTTGACAAATATTAAAATATAGTAGCCCTCTCTCATCAGTGATTTTGTTTTCCAGTTTCAGTTACCCATGGTCATTTGCAGTCCAAAAATATGAAATGAAAATTCCAGAAATGAACAATTCATAAGTTTAAAGTTGTGTGCCATTCTGAGCTTTGTGATGAAATCTTGCACCACCCCTGCCAGGTTGTGAATCATACCTGTGTCCGGTGTATACATTCTGTATACTCTATCCACCTGTCAGTCACTTTGTAGCCAGCTGGGTTATCAGATCAACTAAGTATTGCAGTGTTCATGTTCAAGGTCAACAGTAGCCTAACAATTTCTCACAATGCCTACATCATTCATCTCACTTTATCTCATCACCTAGGTATTTTATCATCTCACAGTAACACAAGAAGGGTGAGTACAATCACACAATTTATATTACAGTATACTGTTATAATTGTTGTATCTTATTACTTATTATGGTTAATTTCTTATTGTGCCTAATTTATGAGTTAAGCTTTATCATAGGTATGTATGTATAGGAAAAAAACATAATGTGTATAGGGTTCAGTACTATCTAGAGTTTCAGGCCTCCACTGGGAGTATTGGGATGATAAGGATATAATATAAACATACAGGCAGCCTGTTCTGACACGTTATAGGGCAGAAGTAGCAGCAAAAATGTGACTGGGATTAGTGATTGTTTGAACCATCATTTATATGTGCAATACACTCTACAATTTTAGAAGTACAAGTTGAGTATCCCTAGTCTGAAAATCCAAAAGGAGAAACTATTTGAGCATCAACATAGCATTAAAAGGAAATGTTCACTAGACCACTTCAGATATAGGATTTTCAGATTAGGGATGCTCAACTGGTAAGTATATAACACAAATATTCCCAAATCTAAAACATTTCTGATTCTGATCATTTCTGATAAGAGATACTTAACCTGTACTTTCACATACTTCATCTAATTTCAAGTATGTAATAATTCTTAAAATAGGTAGAGATATTATCATATTTTTATAATTAAGAAACATATATTAGTGGGCTTAAATCCAAATCTTTAGACTCTTTCTAGTGCTCTTTCCTAGATTCTATCATTTGACGCTCTAGTTATGATCATCCCACTCACATCGTTTTTTGTGGGGTAAGGGGAAAACAACTAATATTCATAACGACAAGTCTAAGATCCTCAAAATTCCAAAGAGCCTTCTGAATTTTCTTTTTTTTTTTTTTTTGAGTCAGAATCTCACTCTGTTGCCCAGGCTGGAGTGCAGTGGCATGCTCATGGCCACCGGATCCTCAACCTGCTGGGCTCAGGT
Organism: Cephalopachus bancanus; assembly: GCA_027257055.1. Classification (NCBI taxonomy): domain Eukaryota; kingdom Metazoa; phylum Chordata; class Mammalia; order Primates; family Tarsiidae; genus Cephalopachus; species Cephalopachus bancanus. The sequence continues at coordinate 668,114 of JAPVLO010000497.1, read as the reverse complement.
GATTCTTCCACCTCAGTCTTCCAAGGAGCTGGAACTACAGGCACGCACCACCATAACCAGCAAATTTTTTAATTTATTGTAGAGATGAAGTCTCGCCAAGTTGCCCAGGCTGGTCTCAAACCTGTGGGCTTAGGCAATCCTCTCACCTTGGCCTCCCACGGTGCTGGGATTATAGGCATAAGACATCATGCCTGGCCCTGAATTTTCTTAGATAAGAATCAAACTAATATAAATGGTTAACAGCATTTTTTATAAAAAATCCCAATTCTTGGTAAATCAGCAGTAATTTTGCTTTAAAGATCACCTTTTTTCTTAACTATGTCAACCAACTTTCAAAATTGTCTTAAATAAAATATATTTATTCAGCAAGCATTTGAGTACCTATTAAATGTTAGTTGTTATGAATATTGTTTAGATTAAAGAAACTTGCCAGTTCTCAATATAATAAAATCCACTAGAAAAAATAAGTTGTAGGCGGGTGGTGGCTCACAGCTATAATCCCAGCACTTTGGGAGGTGGAGGCAAGAGGATTGCCTGAGCCCAGGGGTTTGAGATCAGCCTGGGCAAATTGGCGAGACCTTGTCTCTACAATAAGTCAAAAAAATTAGCTGGGCATGATGGCACACACTTGTGGTTCCAGGTACTTGGAAGACAGAGGTGGAAGAATCACCTGAGCCCAGTAGGTCAAGGATGTGGTGGCCGTAAGTGTGCCTCTGCACTCCAGTGGGTGTCAGAGTGAGACTCTGACTCAAAAAAAATAAAAAAATTTTAAAAAGTTGTACTTATCTTGGTTGTACTTTCTCACCATAACTCCCATATACTTGAACTACAGCAACAGACCTTCTATTGACACTGCCATTATTAATGGGTTCTGAAATACATTCCAATCATTAATATTCCAGTAACACTCATATATATTATTTAAATATAATAATGAAATAAAAAAGAGGATTTGATTCACAATGTAGAAAAACTTAAACAATCTGCAAAATGCAAATTAGTTTTCTGGCTCCGAATTTCTAGTCTCAAGTTGCAAGTGAACATGTAAGAACACAATTTACATACTTAAAAATATATATTGATAGGATGGTTTAATTTAATAAAAAGACTATTTTTAAAAAGTTAACTTTAAATAAGATATGCACACCTATACTTTAAATCTTAAAAGCAATTTTGTTTTTAATCTTTGTTGTGATGACTACTATTAGATCTTTTATATTTCTTCTAATATTTATGTTCATATCACATGGTCAATTTAAATAAAAATATATGAAATGCAAATTTTAAATGTTTTTATTCTTCAAGTTCAATCAGCTTATCATGTATCCAGTCAAATCTATATCATGTACATAAAGAAGAAAAAGTGGGCCGACAAAATAAAAATGATAAAGGATCATAAAATGTAATAACATCAATGTCTTTGACTTACTAAGATTCATTAAGGAAGCAATGTAATTAAAATTTGCTTTGGTACTGGATCTTTAATCATAAATCCTGGAAAGGCAACCTTACTTAAGTGATACAAACTAATAGACTATCTTTTTCCCCAAGTCTTGATCACATAATTTTTTTAAAAGCAAAACCTAGTTATTATTCTTCATTTGTTTTTCAGAAAATAAAGAGAAATCACATTCTCTGTTCATTTTTAATAATATAAAAGTTGAATTTTCCACAGAAATGCTTTGTCACCAAATCTATAGACCTCCTGAGATCCTTTACTTTATGATTATGGACAGACAGCACACTTGTTCTAAATTTCCCCAGATTCATTAGTATTTTTGTGACAGTTGCTTTTGTTTAATTGAAATGAGCATGGGTTGTCTAAAATAAAAATGACTCAGCTATATTTTAATATGAGGAAGGAAATTAAAATTTCATTTTAACCTTAATTTAAAAATTTTCAGTAAAAGTCTGAAAATAATTTTGCATCAGATCCTCTAAACAAGGCTACTAAAAGGCTTTTTAAAAGTCTGACTCCATTCGTAAACAAGAAAAAAATTTGTAAAAAGTTACCTTTAACACAAAATTATTCGATTGGTATTATTAGCTCTCAAATACAAATGTTGGTATTATAGCACAGTATTATGTTTGTCTTCAACGTTATGCCAACAGGTGAGTGAGAGGTACTAAGCAAAAATTATCTGTCTGGCATAAGGGTAACTTAAATTGGGTTGACTGGTAATCTCAATGGAAACAATTAATTACAAGGCTATTATCATTTCACCTTGAATTTTAGTTACACTTCAAATTTCACTTTTACACTAAATAGAAATCTCTATGCATTTTCTTCTAGTAACTGAAGGAGACTACTGAGCTTACGTTCTGTATGTGACTGTAAATAATTTTTTAAAATATCCAGAAGAGAAAGGCTGAAATTAAAGAACTCCAAAATTGGCTATTAAAATCATATTCAGAGTATATTAAATTAAGACCAATGATTGTTACACTACTTGGTTCTGGCTCATTTGAGATGCATATTTTTATTTTTGCCTCAGGCAAAAAAATTAAAGATAGGTTTCATAAATATTTGAGTTCCTGGTCACAACATTTTATTCAATGTTATCTACTCCTTTCAGATAAATACCAACATATTTTTTAATAAGTCACTTATAATCACAAAGAGAAAAAAAAAACTATCCATCTTGTAATATACTGACGCAGTTTCAGAGCAATAGAAAATGAAAACTATTACATCCCATTTTCATAAAGCCAATTGTTCACAAAAATTTGGTACAGTTTATAACAACCTATAAAGCTTATAATAGACATTAAATAAACATATAGTTCTAGAAGCAGGTTTTAAAAAATTATAAATATAAAAAAGTAAAAAGTAGGGAAAGAACAAAGGGAGGAAAACAGAAAAAAATTAAATTAAAAACACTAATGTAAGCTAATACTGCTTACATATGAACATCAAGATGCCAAGGGACCCAATACAATCCTCCGTCTAACATTTTCAATGGCACAGCCTAGTGATCACACGATACTGGTGATACTCTCTAGTTACCCCTGGCAACCTTTCTCAACTGTAACGATGCTACCCTACAATAGCTTTCACTGGGCAGCTTTCTCTTCACTTAGCTGAATGCTCTGGGACCATCTGCGTCGGCAAGCATAAAAGGCCAGCCTGCCTGTGGGCCCGTCACTCTGAACACCACCTCTCTGACCCTGATTAAATACAACTTTCAATCCTTTTTGTCCTCCCTGTTGACTTCTCCTATTAAGGGAGCCCTTTGACAAAGAAAGCGGAAGAGTGGACTAACTGCCCCCAAGAAAGGTGATGTCTGATACTGCTCAACACAAGGATTAGCAAGCCAATACATAACAAAAGCAAGTTTGGGGGGAGGGGAGAGGTAAAGAAAAAAATGGTTTTAGCTAGTGCTTTGACTAATTCAGTAGGTACACAATTCAACAAATAGCTATACAAGAGGCCTTCTTTGAGAGAAATAACTATAGCAGAACAATAAATTGGAGAGATACCTTTCAACATCTTGACATAAGACCATGACATTGACAAAAAGTCACATATTTGTTTTCTACTTTTTTTTTTTAATTAAAAAGGAAACTTATAGTTGAGGGCAAGAAAGATTGCCCCAAAAAAGGAGAAATGAAGAGAAAATATAAATGAATCATAACGATAACTGTCTCATTCGAAAGTTAGCTAACTTAACACTAACTTGACATTTGCGTTTGTATGTATTTAAATAAAGGTGAGAAAAAAATCCAAAGCTTTACAAAGAATCATTTCTGTTAAACCTAGACTGAGAAACTAGACTGAGAGAACTTCCATTTAAAAGGCCTGGTTTCACATGATGAAGTGCTTTTAACGTAAAGAACTCATTCTAAAATTTCTAGGTAGATGGAGGTATATGAATACAACCCAGGTTTTTAAAAAAGTAATCAGAATCCATAAATGGGCAGCAGTTCAAACTTACCAACTTCAATAATACCACCACTTTAAACAGTAACGCATAAGCTTTCCTGCTTCCATATCAGGCCAAATAAATTAAGGATCTGGTGGGCTCAATCAACACCACAATTAAATAACACAACCTCCCAGAAACATAAAGTAAAAAAACCAACAAACTAAGGAACTCTATTCAGGGCTACTTAAATGTCTAACCTCCAAAGTAAAACTTGGCCATGTCTTATTCAAAGAATGGCCAATACGCCTAGAAAAGTCCAATGACAGAGTGAGATGAGAGAGGTTCCTAGGACACATGGGACTGTCAGTACTAAAACTGAAAATCCTGGACAAACCATGACAGGTTGTTCACCCTAGGAAAGGAGACCACATATGAGAAGAAATTATTATGCGCTAAGTACCATGCTAGATTCTTTCACAGAACTTAATTCACTTAGTCTTCACAATAACCTTATGAGAAAAGAATTTTTAAAATGAAAAGCACTTACTATGAGGATAAGTGATACTACATGGCTGCACTGTTAGAACAGAAATCAGAATCTGACTGCTTGTTTCCAAGGCATGTATTTCTACCATAACACCATGTTGCCTCCTCAGGAGTTAAGCAGGAAGGAGGGTAGGGCTATGATTTCCCTTCAGAAAGCACAAGACTTGGCAAACCCAGCAGGTTCATACTCTATACATTCCTGACTATGCTGTGTTCCACACAAGCTACAGGAAAACAAAGCAATGCTTGATTAATCATATAAATTATGGTATAAATTATGGTCGTATCTCAACTGATAAAATGTTGAAGCTCTTAATCTACGGATACAAACATTCCCATGCTGCTGAGAACAATCCCTTATTGCTGGATTTCCTGCCATACAGTGGTTTGGAATTGGTTCTTCTTGAGAATGAGGTAAACTGTATGCTTGGTACAGAGACAGAGATCAAGAGCAGAAAATGCTCAGAACTGTGTCCCAGAGCAGGATTCAGATACGCTACTGGAAGGAGGCTACTATTCTCCCTTTCTAAGGTTCTCTGATGTTCCCAGTAGTTCTACCCAAATATACTGTCACTATAGTCAATGCGTCCTTAGTACCTACTCAGCTGAAAGGCCCAGGAATTGTACTCCTCTTAAATAGGCTAGCCTATCAACAATATATGTCAGGGTAGCATCCCTGTAAGAAGTAACCTAAGCTACTCAGATTCAGTTCAATACCCGGGTCAAATTACAAGTGTTTGGATAGCCAACAGAAAACAAATCTATAATCTTGTTCCTCATTATTGTTGCTATTATTTACTCATGAACACATGTCTTCTATGAGCCATGTAATGGGCCCTGGAAAGGAAGAGTGAAACATGTCTCTCTTTGAAGCTTTATACTGTAGGAGAAATAGTAGGTCAGAAACAACAAAGCACATGGTATAACGTAACAAAAACCATGAGCTCAGTGAAGTAAAAATTTCAGGGTGAGACTAGGGGATCTTCTATTGAACTTAAAAGAAGAATAGAACTCAGATAACCAGAAAAAGTGGGGAGAATGATCTAGATTGGTGGAAAGCAGACTAGTAGTGATCTAACTGGACAGAGTACAAGGAAGTACTAAGGGATTAACAAATCAGAGCTAAAAGTTATTCCTTAGGTAATAATGAATCAATGAAGGTTTTTAGAGTAGGAGAAAATGTATTCAGGCAATGTTTTAAAAGATTAACTTTGCTGTGATAAATGTCAAGACTATAATATGTCCCATTGATCCATGTCCTTACAAAGTTATTTCTCAACCATTTAAAAAATAAATTTATTTCTGGATATTGATTCTCTATTCCATCTAAACTACTCCAAGTAAACAATGAGGATAAAACGGCTCCACTATTTATTTAGCCATATGACCCAAAAGTCAGAAAATAGTTTTGTCTAAACTCCAACAGTAACAGTAACCTTTCCTTACAAGTTTGACAAAAAAAAAATTTTTTTTAATGTATTTACTTTGTTTCTATTCAAGCAGTATAAAAGGCCATGTATGTCACAGAAGACTCACATTAACAAAAGTCCCTTCTAGGAAGCAAAATTTGGTTGCTGTCACCATCTTTCCACCTCTCCTATTCCCAATTGAAAGAAAAAAGAAGATATACAAGAGACCAGTGAAAGACTGAACAGACCAAGAGATCCAAGGAAAAGGAAACTATTCAAGGTTATGGGAAGTCTATGTTCTATAACCAAAAAACCAAAGAAGATATGAATATATACAAAAACTAAAATAACAAAGTTACAAATGATATCTGCATTGAGAATATAACAAACTGCATTAAGAACTGTGCATAATTACTAGTTGGAGGAAGTAGGGAAAGCTTTACAAAGGAAGTAGCAGTTAAGCTGACTGAATTGAGTTCTGGCAGACTGACACGAGATAAAGCACTTCAGGTAGGAATGTATGAGCAATGGTCAAAGTAGTAAAATTAGGAAAGTAGAAGTATGTGGCTATAATCTAGCATTCATAACAAGATTTTACTTGAACTATGACATGCCTGTTGATTCCATCATGGTGTCTTGATGGATTCACATAAAGGCAACTGACAGTGTTTAGCTATATGTAGCAGGTAATCAATAAGGGCTTATTTCCTGCCCTTTGTTGAACATTCTAAGTAGCTTCTAAGCAGTCAGAAGGTCTGCCAACAAGTGATTCCTGGCTTCCAAAATAGCACTATTGGATAGGAGATCTGGATTAACTGAAGTTTCAGAGTCTAAAAAAGTATAAAGAGTGTATTTGCTTTAACTTGTCAAATAATACAGGAACCACTACTGAAAACATCCCAGGTAGGAAATTAAGCAAACTGCAGTCAAATTATTTTCATTTAAAATTTTAAATTATTTTGCTCATCTAGAAGCAGGATGTAATAGAAAAAGACACTAGATTTGAAACAAATGACTTCACTTTCTGAACTTAACTGCTTCAGAAGTAAAACTGGGTTAATACCTGTTCTGACTACCTCCTCTGATAACTGTGAGGATTCTCAGAGAAGATACATGAAAATACTTAAACCTTAAAGGACTATATTCTACTACTGTTTATATCACCTTATATATGACACTAAAATTAATTTTTAATAGACTCATACCTAGAGAAGAGTTGAGAAACAACAATTTTTGTTTTCTCATAAAACTGCAATACTCCTCAAGCTTGAGACTTGCCTTAGTATCAAGCGATGAAAAAGTATCTTAGGTTTCCAACTTTAGTTTTTATCAAAATTGGGCCAATGGCTTTGAAGATTTAATGTTCTTAGCTGCTGTACTGGAAATAATTTTCAGAAACAGGACAACAGTCTGGTACTGATACAGCTAGAACAGAGTTAAGTGCATAGTAGGCATTCAAGTTTTAAATAAACTGACTACATTTAAAAATAGCTTAATTCCTACCTAAGTGCACTTAAATGCAGTCATGTCACTATCTTTTGTTGAAGTGGTTTTCCACTCATTTTTCTCTTCTCATGCCCTCTTCAAAGTTTTAACATTCAGTAGTGAGCAATGAGACAGACTTTGGAAAGAAACTTGACATCACTAGTTTACTTAATTGGAAAACAGCAATCAAAATATCTACATATCTTCACAAAGTTGTGAAGTGAGAAGGATTGAGCTAAAGAATATAAAATACATAAAGTACATTTAAATCTACCTGTACGTGGTATCTAAAAAAGCTGAACTCAGAAGTAAAGAGTAGAATGGTAGTTACCAGGAGTTTGATGGGGGAAAGGGTTGGAAAGATGCTAGTCAAAGAAAACAAAATTTCAGGTAGAAAGAATTCCAAAGTTCAAAAGATTTATTTTACAACATAGTGTAAAACAACAATGTATTGTATTCTTAAAAATTGCTAATAGAGTAGATTTTAAAGGTTCTACACACACATACATACATACATATACAGTATATGGGATAATACAAGTCAATCACTTTGATTTAGCCATTGCACTGTATATAGTTGTCCCTCAGCATCCACAGGTAGTTGATTCGATTTCAGGATCCCACATATACCAATATCTACAGATGCTCGAGTCCCACAGTTGGCCCGGTAGAACCCACTGATACAAAAAGGTGGCCTGTAAATAGTGAGGGCTGACTGTAGTACACATTTTAAGACATCATGTTGTACATGTGATGCATGTACAACAACTTTAACATGTCAATTAAGAAAAAACACATAAAGTATATATAAAGTACAGTGCTTTGCATAGAACAGATATCTTTCTTTTTTTATTACAGTACGGTAAGTTCCCTACATACAACCTTCAAGTTGCGAACTTTCAAAGATGTGCGTGTACATTTGTATGTCCAACTATGTAAGTTAAAGTATCTGGCATAGATTGTCAAGTGCATGCATCCTCTGCAAGTGGTTGTGTTTTTATGTACTTTTCCGTACAGTACTGTATAGAGTACAGTAATATGGTATCTTTATTTCAAGACCAGGATGTCTGGAAGCAAACGTAAAAGTAGCAGTGATGTAGCTGGTACTGCTAAGAAGTGCCAAGTGAAACAAAAGTGAAAATACATACAGTACTACAAAGCCAATTGTGTTAGTTTGCCATTCAGGCTAACTTTATTGGACTTAAGAACAAATTGGACTTATGAAAGCACTCTTGGAACAGAACTTGTTTGTGTGTAAGGGACTTACTTACACACGAACAGTCTTGAATCACTAACAAAGGGATTCACTCAAATTTTATTATAAAAAGATACTATTACAGCAATAGATTCACTGTAAAGAATTATGTTCCTGCCCCAAATGATGGTCCACAGTTTAATACACTAGTTTAGTGAATGTATGCTTCATTACATTTAATAATATGCTATATTTATACAGTATATTAAATATTTCACAACACACATCTGAAACATAATGAGTTAGGTATCAAAATCATTATCACATACTGATGCTAAAGATGTAGGTTCCTGAAGACTGTAGTGGACTCGTGTGGCTTCAGTTAACATTCTCACGCTGATTAAATTCCCAAGTCTATATATCCAGCCTGGTTCTCTCTTGAGATTGGCTCTCTCTACATATTCATATATCCAACCTCTTTCAGAACATCTCAAATTAGATAGCCTACAGGTACTTCAAATCAAATGTTCAAAACTAAACACATATTCTTCTCTTTTCCAACTTGATTCACCTAGTATTCACTACCTAGAAGAATGATGTATCACTTCTCATTTATTTTTAAAAGCAACCAGTCTCTTTAAGTTTGATTTTGCCCGTATCTGTCCAACTCCTGCTATTTTCCACTCTTCTGCCAAACTGACTTCTAAATTATAAATATGATCATGTTACTATCTTACTAAAAATCTCTTAGAGAGACTCCTGAATTTCCTGACCATGCTTCTAAAACCCTTCATAACCTGGTAACAGTTTACCACTTCAGAATAATCTCTCAGTATTCTCTATTATCTCTACCCCCTACACTCCAGTCACACCTAAGAATACATAAACCTTTGAACAAACCAATAGCAGTTGAACTATATATCTGCTATTCCCTAAATTTGCGACATACTCTCTCTTCCATGCCTACATCTGTTTAGCTTAGTTACTCTCCAGGTCTTACTTCACTTTTCCTCCAGGAAGTCTTACTTAATCTTCCAAAACTTAATTAGGAGTTCTGCCTATGTGTCCCCATGATGTCCTTAATTTTCAGTCAAGGTAGTTATTTATCCCTTTATACTGTAAGTATCCAATTATGTGTCTGACTCCCTGTTAAGCTATGCATTAGCTACTTGTAGGCAATATAACATTTTTACTGCTTAACACTGTCCACTGCACTGGTAGGAGCTCACCAGTAATCTCTTGAATTGAACTAGTTTATTGTTATATGTCTTCGAAGAAAGTATCTATTTAATAATTTGATACTATATTTTTAAATTACAACTTCAACTGTTTAAATGTGAAATCCTCTGTGTACTTCAGTCTTTAATTTTTAAAAATAGCTTTCCAAGCCGGGCACGGTGGCTCATGCCTGTAATCTCAGCACTGTGGAAGGCCGAGGTGAAAGGATTGCCTGAACCCACAGGTTTGAGACCAGCCTGGACAACATGGCGACACCATGTCCCTACAATAAGTCGAAAGAATCGCCAGATGTGATGGTGTGAGCCTGTAGTTCCAGCTCCTAGGAGGGCTGAGGCAGAAGAATCGCCTGAACCTAGCAGGTAGAGGCTGTGGTGGTCGTGAGCATGCCACTGTACTCCAGCCTGGGCAACAGAGTGAGACTCCAACTCAAAAAAACAAAAAAACCCAGAATAGTTTCGCTAAAATATTAGAGAAATACCTAACATTTAAAAAGAGCTACATATCCTTTCTATTATTTCTAATCCTTTTTAATAATTTCAAGAGGATAAGAATCTGAAAACTGGCTCGGCTCGGTGGCTCAGCCTATAATCCCAGCCTTTGGGAGGCCAAGGCGAGTGAATTGCTTGAGCCTGTGGGTTCGAGACCAGCCTGGAAAACTTGGCAAGACCTTGTCTCTACAATAAATCAAAAATTAGCCGGGCGTGGTAGCGTGCGCCTGTAGTTCTGGCTACTTGGAAGGCTGAGGCGGAAGGATCACTAGAGCCCAGCAGGTCGAGGCTGCGGTGGCCGGGAGTGTGCCACTGCACTTCAGTCTGAGCGACAGAGTGAGACTCCAACTCAAAAAAACAAAAAAACCCCCAAGAATCTGAAAACTATTGACTTCTTTCACTGTGCTGTAGATATTGATATTTAAGTTACTGTGCCAAATATAAAAACATATCTAACTACTTTGCATTCAGAATCTGACTTCCATATTATTGTATCTGAAAATGATATTTTCTTCTAAATAATTATCTTAAATATGAAGTTTTGCCTTAAAAACCAAGTCATTTTCTAGAAGAATGCATCTCCAACTTAATTCCGTAAAATCAGTGAGAAAATATAGTTTGATATAACCATATATATATATAAAAATAGAATTTGGTTCACCTTATAGACAACTTTTCTCCTAAGCGAGATATATCTATCATGTTCTGATAGACTATTATAAAATATCGGATTCTATTCCACTGTGAATATATATGAAAACCACACAGTAGCCCTCATGGTCAATCATGGCAAAACCCACATGGCACAGCCACAGCTAACAAGCAGCACAAAACATCCACCACCTCTTTTTTTAAAGGAAAGAAAAAAAGTACAAATGATAGAATTAGTAGTTTTTGAAGGAAAAAAAATCTTGGCAAAAATAATTCACTATCATTAACTTCTCTTGTAATAAATAAAGATTAAAGGCCTCTTTCACATTTCAAGAAGTTTATTATAAATCAAATCATATTTATATATATTAAGAGTTGCCTTTGAAAGAACTCATATGAATAAGCTAATTTTAAAATTAACCTTTTTATTAAATAAATAAACACTCATTTACACAATAAATTGGACTATTTAAAAAACTTTCTAAAATAAAATATAACTGTTATTATACTATGGTGTATTTTGTAGAAAATCCAAGTTGTTCTAAATTAAAAATGTTTCTATTTAAAAAGCAAGGGCGGGAATAGTCTTTTTTTAAAAAAACAAAAACAAAAACAATAAACCAAAGACATTCCTGCGTAAAAAAGTTCACTTCCTTATACTTTCCTCCACAAGTACTTGACTTGTACCACAAAGCAGTTCAGGCTATCTGTGCGAAATGGCTAGTATAAGAAGCCAACACAATAAAATTATAAGTCAAGCTGGGCAGCAACCATATGGCATTACAAAGCACTGCTGGGAGACAACAGGCTTACCTTAAAGTGCTTAATTTAAGGTAAATCCTTATTGGTTAATGAAATGAAAAATGAATAGAATAAGAGGCAAGATGTACAGACATAAAATTTGGAGACACAGTAGACAAACCTTATAGTCATGTCCTGAAACCACACAATTTTACAGCAAACTAGTAACAGTATGCAAAAATCCAGTCGATTGTACAATGCTCTCTGTGAATTAACCAATGAAAACACTGAAAGACCAGCTAGACTAGTTAATGTTTCCATTTGAACTATGATCAACATTTTGCTGATACAGTTGTACCTACAGATTGAAAAGGGTTTCAAAGGCTATCTGGACAATTTTTGGTTGTTTTTATATTCAAATCAATCAAGTCTGCAAAGAAAGCACGCTAACTCCTCCAGCACAGTTCAAAGTGCACTTTGAATAGTTAGTTGTTCCACGGCTTTGTAAGTATATAGTATGTGTATTTAAACTCAGTTTTAATGCTGAATGCATGGATCTTGAACACTGAACAGTGCTTTCTGTAGCACTTCTAATTTACTACTAAATTTTAAAAAGATAGTTTTTAAAACCTGAGCAAAGGAGGAAGCAATGTTGACATCACCTCTAAAATAAGCTCTTTTCAAAAAGCAAGTTATGTTTTGCCAAAAATGAATAACTGGATCAAAGTATTTCCAAAGTATTTGTAGCCAGCTATAACAAATGCTGAAATAATTTCATAATATTAGACCGATTAGATGATCTACAGATGTAATTTTGAAACAAAGATTTAGAATTTTCCAAGGCCTTACTAAATACTTAAAATTCATAATATGCTTAAATTGCATAAGGTTGACCTATGATATAAACATAAAACAAATACATATATATTTCAAATATATTACCCATGAATTCCTTTAAAAGCTATAGTATTTGTATATCATAAACTTTGCTCAGCAATTCTAGATTTGCCACCATAATTACTCCCTATATTTTGGTTGAAAAGCTTAAATGTTAATCATAATAATTTGAGCATTTTAGTTCTCTAAAATAAAAGAAATATGCTTTTAATGTAATAGCTAAGTATACACATGACTCCCATGATCGCTTTTCTTTCACAGTACTTTCAAGTGAGAGGGCCAAACTCATCACTGAATTTGGCTTTCCTTAATATAAAATCATTCAGTGTGCTGATACAATGAATTGATGTCTGGAGTTCAAATGCAATTTCATATTTTTATTTAAGCACATGTAAATCTTTTCATTTCAAAGCAATTCTTAATAGATAAAATTAATATGTAAATGTAAACTGTAAATAAAAAATACACAATTTGAAATAACTCGAGGCAACAAGCTCTAGATTTCTATTAATATCTCAGCAACAATTAGAACATGTTTTTAATATGAGTTTCACTATGCCATCTTGTTATCTTGGCTTTATTGTACTAATATAAAGAAATGAGTTATCAGGAAGAAGTTCAAAAGCACTATCTACAAAGCGTACAAAATTTGATACAAGTACTATCACACAGCATTAACAGTCCAAATAGCAAGAGAGTTACATACTTTGGCCGGGTCCATAAGCACATATATACTCCTTTGAGAGAGCACTGTCCCAAGTACCGTGAAAGACAAGAAGTCTCCCTCTACATACAGCACAGAAATTATATAACCCAAACAAAATGTATCTGTTTGTAAATCTTTCCTAAAAACTAAACATCACATATACATTTCTATTTACCATAGATGGTAAGGAAAAACTCAATATCCTTTGAGCATCATTTGACAGAAATCCAATCAATATACAATTTGATATTAGTTTGGAAAATTAAATGGATTGCGTGTACATTACACCAAAACATTTAAAAAATGCTAATCATTCTATTTAGTACTAATTTAAACAAATAAGCAATTATGCTTTTCTTATTTGGCAGCCAAATATTTGGATTGCAACTGGATGCCCTATGCACCTACCTTATTACAAAAGCAAGTTCAGTATTTATTCAGATTTTAAGCATATATTGATATATGGGGAGAAAAAATACTAATAAACAATCTGAGAAAATGCCAGAATTAATAAAATAATCAAACACCTATTTTAAAATAAAAAAATGGTACACTGCTTCAAGAACTGGAATTATTTATTCTGAATGATCCTAACTGATGAGCCACTGGCTTAGGGGAAAGCTCTATTGATATTAGCCACCTTCATTAGGTAGTCAGCATCTTATTTATCTAACCCTGAGGTTAAATATTTTATAGCAGTAGTCAATTTGGAAGTTATAAAATTCTTCTGTTGGGGTGTTTATTTAGTGGGTTGGGGTAGAGAGGCAGCTAAGAAAATCAGTGAAATCTCCAGAATGAACAGCCTGGCACTTTAGTATCTCACTGGGCACTCAGGAAAGCAATACTATAGAAAGCAGGTTACCGTTTATGATAGTTGTATTTTCTGTGTTATCTAGAGAAAAACAGGTTCATCCATGCAAAATGGACTGTTTTAGAAGATACTGCTGCTAAAATGAAAGACTTTTCAAAAGGAAAAAGTGATTATTCCAGATGAAATGAGAAGCTCCAATGTCAACCTTACTTCCTGAATCAGCAAAAATCAAAGCTTTACTCAGAATAGGAAATTGGAGATTTTCTTTTAATTTACATATCTTTTTTGCTGAGTATGTTTTAGCTGAAATATGAGAGAACTTCTAAGAGACAGCACTTCTCATTTCCAACCTTTGCTAAGGCATTATAAAATACCACTACTTGGAACTAAGAATACATCAATTTTACTAGCACTAATGTAGAAGAATCAAGAGTATAAGTCAGAAATAGCTTTCCATTTACAGAATTTTGTTATATACTCATTAGCCAGGTCAATACCACACCAAAAACCCAGTTGCAAAGTAAAAATTTTAGGTATCATTAGGACATATCTAAATAGCTAAAGGTTTGACATATAATTCTTGAACTAGCACTAAAAACCAAACCAAGAAAAATATCTTTCATTCAGATACATTATCATCACGTATACACACTTATATGTATGAAAGCTTTGATTAAAGGAATGAGACATACGTGTGTGTTAAGAAGCCTAGGTAAACTTCAGAAATTATTCTGCTAAATTATTTTTTAAAATATAAAATTGTATTAAATACTTTCTAACTAATATTTCTGTTATAGTATTAAAAATCTGAAAATGCTTCCAATGGACAAACATGTATCTCTTGGCTATTTCCCTTGCAGCCAACATTTTATTTTATATCCAATGTTATATTTTATATTCAATGTTTTAAATCCCAGTTGGGTGGCTTTTTCTTAGCAATAATGAACAAAATGATGGTCTTTTAGTTAGAAGAAAGAAATTGGTTCAATTCCAACTTTTTAGAAAGAAATGAAGTTGTATGACTACTTCTATCACAACCTTTGCTTGTCTTGCAGCTTCTTCTCCTTTATCTTAGAAGTTTAAGTATAAAATGTGAGGGGTTTTTCCCTGTGTCAAGATTGTTTTAAATGAATTTATTCAGTGAGTGTACAAAATTATCACTTGGTTTAATCTTAAGTGACATGAAAATAAAAAGATTTCTTATTCACACAATTTTTAAACATTACTACTTTACTTTCTCTGGCCATTATATAACACTTTACCAGAATTTTATTTGTACCTATTCATAAGTATAAATAAAATTTTATTTATCTGCTTTCTAACACAGAACTAATTAAGATAGATTAACATAGTTACAATTTGGACAACTCTATTTTTAAACTCTGTAAGACAAATTCCCTAACAATACTTAATGGCCCAATCTAAAGCAAATATATATTGAATTATTTTACTATGGAGAAAAAAACTCAGGGACTTCAACAACTAACACCCACCAAGGGAAAAGGTGATTTAAAAAATATTTCTCTATTTGTTTTCTTCAGGTGAATCACACTTATAAGAAGCAACATTGCACACATGTGTACAGTCCCAAGCCCTCATCAGCAACAAACTATCTTCTAATGATATATAAATTAAACCCTACATTTTAAGTTGACCACTTTTCTAACAATTGGAATTTAATATATCATTTTCTGTAGAAATGCCTTGATAGCATATCCAGGGAAACAGTAAAATGTTTTTCTTTAATGTCTACTGACTGTATCTGAATGATTCCCTAATATTTTCATTCAATAGTGATATCAAAAGGAAGAAAAAACAGTAAAAATAACAAGCCTTTGATTAAAAGTCTTATAAATCAAACTCACCCTGAACTAAACATACAGATGAAGCACAATGCAGCTAAAAGGCTTGTCCCCAAATGCACATGAGCAATAGATGTCAGGGTTATATGATGTAGAAAACCAACTTTCCCAACTGTGAAGGGTTTGACAGGCCAAAATTTTCAAACCATTCTGTGATGAAACAACTTTTTCAACAATGAACATAGACTAAGGAATGGGCAATAATAAATATGACACTTTGGTGGCCTAGTCTTATAAAAGCTGATTTTCAAAGAGTGAGCTGAAATATATTTGCTGTTTTCTATGGCAGTATCCCATGCTTAAAACCCTCCCTCTCTGCCTTTGTTCAGCTCTTTTGCTAGCAACCAAGTGCTTTCTTTTGGTTCAGCCTAGTAAAAAGTCAAATGACTAGAACATGAGGGTCATCTAGCTCTACAAGGTAGATGAACAAGCCAACAAAGCAACATCACAAGGCAAAGAGCAAAGGCATTGTAGTAAGAATCAGAGAACAACAAAAAGAAAAATCTATATAAAATAGTCATAATTATGACAGATAATAAACACTGGGGATGACAAGATGGCTGCTTTTGCAATATAAATATTTACATGATGCTCTCTTCAATAAAAATTGAAAAAATAAGTCATTAAATCATTATTTTCATATTAAAGTGAAATGTGTTCTCCAACACACAATAACCTATTAGCTAGGAAACATTATGCCTAAAATTATGTGTGACTGAGTATATATTACAAGTCTTTTGGCTTTTTCTAATTGATAGTAAATTTCTTTTAATCTATGCAAAACACAGACTTCTCCAATTTATTGTGTTGTTCCTAAAATTTAAGAGCAAAACTAATCACAACTATAGAGTCCTAAACCACATGACAGAAACAATCAACATGAAAAATAACGATAGAATTTGCTTACTTTTCAACCCTATGTGGGAAGAATGAAAATAATTTCATAATTATTTATAGAAAGCAGCTTTTCCTGCTTTTGCTTCCACTACTACAACTTATTAATGAAAATTGTAGGTAAAGAAAGGATAGACATTAATGAAGATGCTATTTCCTTTTTAAGTCTTCATTGCAAACATGATGTTAATTGCTGCCATTATATTCATTCTACATATCAAGCCTGCAGTAGGGCAAATGGGATTCTGATGATTTGAAGCACAAAGAGAAATAGTTGAAACGATCAACCAGGTGAGACACAAGCTTCTAAATAATAGCAAAAGAATGAAATTTGATTTTAACAAAATCAAAACCAAATTTTGCTTTCATAAAGGCCTTTTTAAAAATGGGTGGAATCAGATGGATTGAGCAAAGTTTATAATTAAGCAGTTTTCTGGTAACCCCCCTCCCCAAAAAAATATTGCTTTACTAAGTTTTCTTGGCTTTTTTTCCCCTTTTCCCTGGAAAATATTTCAGCATAAAGAAAAAAGAAACCAAATTGTTAAAATATACTTCTTGTTAAAGAAAAATTATTTAGCAAAATAGTACAGTCTAAATGTTTTTGCATAACAGGTATACTATACAAAAATGCAAAATTACCTCAGAGAAAGACATAAACAGACATATTACAATAATGATATAAGAAGGCTACTAACAAGTCTGATCAACCAGGACAGGACCAGCTCCCACTTGTCAGAGCAGGTGCTAGAAATAAGAAATCTCTCCTTTTTTTCTAGAGTGCTAATCTCAACACAAAAGGCCATGGCAGAGAGAAGTCAAAACTCTGATACTTGTTTTCTGATCATCAAGGCCATCAGGGGGAAAAAAAAACCTGTGAAAACTAAACAGTTGAGATTTTTACATGTCCATAATAAATATAATTTCTGTTGATTCGTAGGTTAATGAGGCAAAAATGAAATAAACATATACAAGAGTTTTACTAAGCACAAAGAATCATACAAATAAGGGGTTATGATTACTAGTATTTCCCTTTACTTTTTAAAAAAATTTTACCCACTTTTTCCTCTTTTTTGTCATTTTCTCTTTATATGTCTCCTTTAGAATGTCAAATTGATGATTAAATCAAAATATCCCAATAATCTGGTGCTCTAGTACCTGGCTCAAACATCATCTCCTTCATGAATCCTGCCCTCACTGTATTCCTGAGGAGAAACTGACTGTGCTCTCTTTAATAATCCTTTAATTTTTTTATTATTATTTTTTGAGTTGGGGTCCCCACTCTCACACCCAGACTGGAGTGCATCTAACACCCAGTCTATAATGCAGTGATATGATCACCGGTCATCACAGCCCCAACCTCCTCCTGGTCTCAAGCGATCCTTCTGCCTCAGCCTCCTGGGTAGTGAAGAAGATAAGCACATGCCACCACACCCAGCTGATTTTTTTTTTTTTTCTAGAGACAAGTTCTCACTATGTTGCCTGTGCTGGTCTCGAACTTCTGGGTGCAAGCAATCCTCCCACCTCAGCGTTTCAGTGCTGGTATTACAGTCGTGAGTCACCATGTCCAGCCTTCATTGTTTTACATTACACTTGCAAGTCATATCTCTTCATAAGGTTAAAAGCTCTTTGAAAGCAACAACTGACTTATTTTGTGTTTGCCATAATGACTAGATGCTAAAAATTAACAGATTATTTCATCTAAACGCCATTACTCCCCAAATTAACAATTACTTGACCTTTGGGTGAATATACAAATTAAGTACAAGTCCCTGACTCCGAGAGGTTTATAGTGTGGCTAAGGAGATGGAACACAAAAATACACATAAATAGGAAGGCAATATCTCTAATTTTAAATAGCTTTTTAAAAAACTACCCATTGAGTATCATCCTCATCGGGTGTGTGTGGGGTGGGGGGGTGGGGGCTGGGGGAAGGCTTGTCACAAGCCCAAACCTTGCCTTCACACACTATACTTAGTACAAATTCTCACCATTGTATCCTATGGTTCTTAAAAAAATAAATATATACTAAAAAAATTTCATCGTACAGAAATGAAGACATCTTGGTTTCTGGTTCCCTGCAGAGGAATCCTTTCCATCTCTGAGCCCCTGTAATACTAAGTCACTAACCACTCATTTGGCATTTAGCACGTTTAAAAAAAAGAATAGCTTTTTAAGTGATATAGTCAAGATGAAAGAAGCTGGAGGAAAGTAAGGACAATAGAGGATGAAGACAGAATTCTGAAACATGTGGACAGGACACCAGCTATTTATGAAAAGTTAAAGCTTCCTTAAAAACAAACAAACAAAAAACCCCAGCATGGTGAGTAATTTCAATTAGGGTTTATGAATTGAAAAGGAATACTGCTAAATTACACACTTCTCAGATAATTATTTTCATGTAAAACTACAAGTATAATCTTGATCTAATGGGATACAATCATTCACAGCATGAAAGCAGAGGCACTGAAAGTTCATTTTGAAGGGCAAAAGGTTACCTTAGGCTGCCTTGTATCTTTTTTTTTTTTTTTTTTTAATAATTCCAGGTTGAGTGCTCACCATTCATAAAGTTGCTGTAAAGCTTGACTAGTACTGGTATCCTACTAGAACTGCCCTTGGTTAGAGAACTTTCTTCAACTAGCAAGAGTGCCAGGAGCTGAAATAACAACTATAAAATAGTTCCTAGAAGAAACTTCTCAGATACAGGTACGCCTCTTGAAAAAGTTCAAATTGAAAATGTTTGAGTGAAAGCATGTATATGAAACAAACTCAGAGGCAACAGATTATGGGACCAGAGATGAAGAATGTTTTTTAAGTAAAAATGTTTCAAATGGAGTGAAATAGATTTAAAATTTTTTTTTGAAAAATTAAGTAAAGCTGCTACTATCCTAACACTCAGAAATAAACACTTGACTTAAAATTTTTTTTTTTTAATTTGCTGAGGCAGGGTCTCATTCTATTTTCCAGGGTGGAGTGCACTGGCACAATCACAGCTCACTGCAGCTTTAAACTTTTGGGCTCGGGTGATCCTCCCACCTCAGTCTCCTAAGTATTTGGGACTATAGGCTCGTGATACCATGCCCAGTTCGTTTTTTTGTAGAGAAAAGATCTTGCTATATTGCCCAGGCTGGTCTTGAACTCCTGGGCTCATGCAATCTTCTCACCTCAGTCTGCCAAATTGCTGGGATTATAGCCACCACTTGATATTTAGTATTTCTTTCTATACATCCAAATATTTATAAAATAATGCTCCACTCATTTTTTCCCAGCAAAAGGTGAGATTGTGCTTTCTTTTATCTCCCATTTAATATACAGTTATATGCCACATAACAATGGTTAGGTCGAAGATGAAACAAATATATGATGGTAGTCTCATAAAATTCCTATTGCCTAGGATGGCACTGCCATTGGAATGTCTTAACAACACATTAATCATGTTTCTGTGCTGATGCTGCTGCAAAACAAACCTAGCTAGTCATATAAAAGTCTGGTATATACAATTATGCACAGTACATAATATTTTATAATAAACAATTTTGTTTCTAGTTTATGTATTTGTAAACTCCTTCTACTTATTTAAAAAAAAAGGTAACAGTAAAACAATCAAGTCCTTCAGGAGATACTGCAGAAGAAGTCATTGTTTCACAGGAGATGACAGCTTCATGTGTGGTTTAGCCCCTGAAGACCTTCCAGTGAGATAAGTGATGTTAATAATCCTGACCTTGTGTAGGCCTAAGCTAATGTGTGTATTTGTGTGTTAGCATTTAACAAAAAAGTTTAAAAAGTAAAAGCAATAAAAATAACTAAGCCAAAAAATAAAATTTAAAAGCTTACAGAATGATGTTATTTTTTATACAGTTGTATAATGTATTTGCATTTTAAGTTGAGTGTAATTACAAGAGCTTAAAATGTTTAAAAAAGTAAAGTTTATACTGTAAAAAAGTTACAGCAAGCTAAGTTTAATCTATTATTTACAAAATTTTTTAAAAATACATTTAGTGCAGCCTAAGTATACAGTAATATAAAGTCTATAGTAGTGTACAGAAATGTCCTAGGCCTTCACATTTACTCACCACTCACTCACTGTCTCAACCTGAGCAATTTCCAGTCTTAAAAGCTCCATTTATAGTAAATGCCCTACAGAGGCATACCATTTTTATCTTCTATACCATTGTTTTTACTATACCTTTTCTATGCCTAGATATACAAACACCATTTTGTTACAGTTGCCTATAATATTCACTATAGTAACCTGAAGTACAGGTTTGTAGCCTAAGAGCAGTCTGAAGCTGTGCCATATAGCCCAGATATGTGGAAGGCTATTCCATCTAAGTTTGTGAAAGTATACTCTATAATGCTCACACAAGGAAATCACCTAAGGATGCATTTCTAAGAATGTATCCCTGTCATTAAGTAATGCATGACTGTATTGTAAATAGTTTCCCATTTTATTGATTTTTACTGATTTTTAATTATTGTGTAATAATTTATCGTTTGGATGTGCCTGAATGACTATTATTCTACTGTTGGTTATCTGGGCCATTTACATAAAGGAGCTATAAGTCATTAATCATTTTAATATTACATTATCAATGTAATATTCAATTATAAGTTCCCATTTTTTAATTTACTATAACTAAACTATAATGAAAGTAGGTTCAAGTATGCAAAAATATTTTATAATGTGAATATATATCATCTGATTTTTAAAATCAGATTTATAATCTATACAAAATAAAATACACAACTTATTGACAATAAGTTTTTCAGAAATCAAAAGTATAAACTTATCTACCACATAAAGATATAGAACATTTCCATGCCCCTAAAAGGTTCCTTCATTCCTTTTCACATTAAATTTCTTCTGTTTAATCCTGGAAACCACTGATCTGATTTCTGTCTTTAATTATGCCTCCTGCAAAATAGCCAAAAGAGGTTGGGCACAGTGGCTCATGCCTATAATCCCAGCACTTTGGGAGGCTGAGGTAAGTAAGAGGTCTGCCTCAGCCCACGGGTTCGAGATCAGCCTGGGCAAAATGGAGAGACCTCATCTCTACAATAAATTAAAAAATTAGCCAGGAAAGGTGGCACATGCCTGTAGTTCCAGCTACTTCGAAGGCTGAGGCGGAAGGGTCATCTGAGTTTAGCAGATGGAGGCTGTGGTGGCTGTGAGCCTGCGCTGCACTCCAGCCTGGGCGACAGAGTGAAACTTCAGCTCAAAAATAAATAAATAAATAAACAGCCACAAGAAAAGATTCAGAAAGTAAATAGTCAATTCTGACTTCAATTGAGTTAGTATATATATTTGTTGTGGAATGCATCAGTATCTGTTCTTTTGAGTGGATACATCAATTTGCTTATCAAGTTACTAGGTAATAGGCATTCAGGCTATTTCAAGTTTTTATCTGTTATAAATACAGCTATTAGGAACACTTAGGGCCAAGTCACTTTGTGAGCATGTTTTCGTGTCTCTTGGGAAAACACCTGAGAGAGAACTACTGATGGTAAGACAGATCTAAACTCCCTTCAGGTAAGGTTGTATAATTTTATATTCTGACTAGCGAAGTATTTGAGTTCTTTTTACTTGATATCCTCCATACACTTGAAGTAGTAAATCTTTTCAATTAACACCTATTCTAGTAGTCAACAGCAGAATCTCATTGTGGTTTTAGTTTCACTTTGCTAGTAACTAATGATTTTGAACTACTCATGAGCTTATTTGCCATTTGTGTATCTTTTTTGGTAGGTATCTATAAATCTTTTGCCCATGTTTATCTACACTATTCATCTTATTATTGAGTTGTAAGAGTTCACAGCATATTCTGGATACAAATCCTTCACAAATATTTTTTCCAGGTCTGTGGCTAGCATTTTCAGCTTACTTTACCTTTTGAAGAACACATACTTTAAATTTTTATTAAATCCAAATGTTCTACTTTTCTTTCTCTGGTTTGTGCTTTTTGCATCAAATATTAGCCCTTTGCACTCAGAGAGTGGAGTGGATCACCTACCAGCAACTTGACTGCACTTTTTAACGAAAGAGTGAAAAATGAATAATTTCATATTAAATGGTATAATATTGGAACCAAATTTTTTTTTTTTAGTTTGAGTCTCACTCTGTTGCCCAGGCTGGAGTGCAGTAGCACACTCACAGCCACCACAGCCTTGACCTGCTGGGCTCAGGTGATTCTTCTGCTTCAGTCTTCCAAGTAGTTGGACTAACAGGCACGCACCACCATGCCTGGTTAATTTTTGGATTTAATGTAGAGATGGGGTCTCGTCAAGCTGCCTAGGCTGGTCTTGAACCCATGGGCTCAGGTAATCCTCTTACCTCGGCCTCCCAAAGTGCTGGGATTATAGGCATGAGCCGCTGCACCCGGGCTGGAACCAATTATTTTATTGTAATGATATTTGGCTTATAATGGAATAGTGGACGTTCAAGAACTTATTTATGACAAAACAATCAAAATTTTATGTCTTATATTTTTCTAACATGTGATTACATATGAAATAGTTCCCTGACATCCACTGTGGGTTCATTGATACATGTTGTGCAACAGTAATTTGTTTGATGTCTTCTACTTGGTGTTTTTCTATTTGAGCAGACAATGTAGTCTTATTTCTTCCTCCCATATTAATAACATGTAATTTATTGTCCAGTAATTTATTGTTCAAAGACAACATACTAGGATGCACTTGTGATTCCTGGAAACCACTTATCAACTGAGTGATCAGAATCTTGACAAATTTCAAATGGACAAAGGTTTTTCATTGCTTCTGAATGGAAAATTTCAAGGAAACATATCTTTTTGAAAAATTTTCACTTGCAAAAGTTTATCCTATATAATCACCAGCATGTCCCTGAGAGGAGACATCTGAGTGTTCTGCTAGATTTACAATATCCCAAGAGGGGACATCTGAGTGCAAAAGATTAAAATTTATTTTAATAATCCAAGGTACTCAGATTATTTCCTTTCTTTAGACCTTTCCCAGATTTAATTATTACATTTAAATCTAGAATACATACCAGTTAATTGCCATATGTTGCATGATTGAAGACAGATATGGTTCGTTTCTGGCATATGGCTATTCACTGGTCCAGCATCAATTTGTTGAAAATCCTGTCCTTTCTCATTTGAAATGTTGGGCACCTTTATGTGAATCAATCTAGAATCATTTCTGTACCAAATATCTATAAACAACATTTATGTTTATCATTACAATATCATACTGTCTTGATCACTGTATTTAGATCCTTTTGCATTTCCAAATATGTTTTATAATCAACTTAGAAAATTCTACCTAATTATTAAACACCTGCTGAGATTCGGACTGGTATTGCACTGACAAATCTGAAAAGAAGATATTGGCTGGGCTTAGTAGCTCAGCCTGTAATCCCAGTACTTTGGGAGGCTGAGGCAAATGGATTGTCTGAGTCATGGGTTCAAGACCAGCCTGGGCAACTTGATGAGACCTCATCTCTACAATGAATAAAATATTAGCCAGGCGTGGTACTGCACACCTGTAGTTTTGGCTACTTGGAAGACTGAGGCAGAAGGATCACAGGAGTACAGCAGGTCAACACTCAAAAAAAAAAAAAAGGTATCTTCCCTTCTATGAACATGGTATAGCTCTCCTTTTATTTAGATCCTCTTTAGTTTTCCTCTGCATTGCTTTATACTTTTCTTTTCTTTTTGAGTTGGAGTCTCACTCTGTCGCCCAGGCTGGAGTGTAGTGGCATGCTCACAGCCACCGCAGCCTTGACTTGCTGGGCTCAGGTGATCCGTCCACATCAGCCTTCCAGGCAGCATGCACCACCACACTCAGCTAATTTTTTGATTTATTGTAGAGATGAGGTCTTGCCAAGTTGCCCAGGCTGGTCTCAAACCTGTGAGCTCAGGTAATCCTCTAACTTCGGCCTCCCAGAGTGCTGGGATTATAGGTGTGAGTCACCATGCCTAGTCTACTTTATACTTTTCAGTGTAAATGTGTTATACATTTTTGTTAACTATAATTACTATGTATTTCACATTTTTTATACTATGGTAAATGACATTCTAAAAATTCAAGTTCCAATTATTTGTTGCTAGTATAGAGAAATATAATTAGTTTTTGTATATTGACCTTATTTCTTCTAAAATATTTTTTTGCTAAGCTTATTAGTTCAAGTAGCTATTTTGAGATTACTTAAAATTTCCTGAGTAGATTTTGTATGTGAACTGCAATTAGAGACGATTTTATAACTTTCTTTACATTCTATGTACCTTCTGTTTCTTTTTATTGCCTTATAGCCTGGCAGCATGACTTCCAGTACAATGCAGAAATAGACCTACAGAGAAGGCATGACCTTGTCTTGCTCCCAATTGTAGAAAAAAAACATTCAGTCTTTAGTTAGAGGTTTCTAAAAGTGGTCCTGTAATGGATTAAGAAAGTGTCCTTTCTACACCTAGTTTGCTAAGGTTTTTGTTCTGCTCTATCATGAATAGGTGTTAAATTTTATGAAATACTTTATCTGTATCTATTGAGATGATCATATTTTTCCCCTGTTGATCTGTTAATACAGTAAAAAATGCTGATTAATTTAAATGAATTTTTTATTCCTAGAATGAACTTCACTTGGTCACAATATATCAAGCTTTTAATACAAATAGTGCACCAAAAAAAGTATGCACATTTTAAGACGAGAAAAAACTGTATTAAAATTGTAATATTCATTATATATCAATAACAAAAGATGAATCAAGTCACATTTGACTTCTGCAATTACACAAGGTGCTCAAAGTGGATACCATCAGTGTCCAGACACTTCTGTTTATGATGAACTATTGCAGAACTTGTTGTACAAGGCCTTCTACATCTTCCCTTGTGTCCATCACACACAGTACCATGCACCTCAAACTTATCACGAATGCATGCAATCATTAAGTATGCCGAAAATTCTGGTGCATACACATGTCTCCACTGTCACTATACTTTCACAGCATTTTCAAATTTCAAATAACACTTAAAAATGGTCTTGTGTTCCTGGAACGATGACCATGCTTCCATCATTTTCTTTGTCTGTCCTGCCTGTCGCATAGTGACTCTAGCATTCTTTTGATTAACGCCAGCTTTAGAATGAACATCATACTACACATTGCTATGGTAATTCCATTCAAAAAGTAATACACAGCTAACATCTCTTAAAATGTGTGTACATTTTTTTGGCACCCCTGGTATTACAGGACAGGCAGGGCATGGTGGTTCATGTCTATATAATCTCACCACTGTGGGAGACCAAAGCAAAAAGACTGCTTAAAGTCAGGAGTTTGAGAACAGCCTCGGCAACAGAGCAAGACCCTATCTCTAGGGCAAAAAAAAAATAGCTGAGAATTGTAGAGTGCACTTGTAGTTCTAGCTACTCCAGGAGACTGAGGCAAGAGGATCACTTGAGCCTAGGAATCACAGTGAGCTGTGATTTAGATTCTGTACTCTAGCCTGGGTACAGAGCGAGACTTCATTTCTTTAATTTAGAGAGGAAACACACACACACACACACACACACACACACACACACACACACACACTCGGAATTCCTTTCTCTAGTATTTTAATTTTTGTATCTATGTTCATGAATGTTACTTTTTTGTTTTTTTTCCTATACCATGGCCTAAAAACTCTCCCTAGGCAACAGGCTGGGGGGCAGCTGTAGAAGTCAATTCATTTGTTTCCATTCTAGGACTGATTTTCTAGTTGTTTGAGGCAAGAGTATAAATTCACTCTCTGAGATAGAAGTATAAGTCTGTATTACTCCTTTTCACTTAAAAAAAAAAAAAGGAGGGTAAGTGGGGCCAAAAAAAAAAAAAAAGAACTAGAACTTAAGTTTTACCTATTAATGGTATACACATTCAGTAATCCTATCACCCAAAAGTAACCATTTCAGTTCTTAATGATATGAACTTTCAGTCTTTTTTACATGCATAAATGTTTTTAAAAATGAAAGATGGAAGCCAGGTGTAGTGGCTCACATCTGTAATCCCACACTTTGGGAGACCAAGGTGGGAGGATTGCTTGAGCCTAGGAGTTCAAGAACAGCCTAGGCAACATAGTTCATCTCTACAAAAAATAAAGAAATTAGCCAACCATGGTGAAGCACATCTGTAGTACCAGCTTCTCAGGATGTTAGAGCAGAAGGATCACCTGAGTCCAGGAGGTCAAGGCTGTGGTGAGCCAGGATTGTGTCACTGCACTCCAGCCTGGGCAACAGAGTGAGACTCTAACTCAAAAAACAAATAAATAAATAATAATAATAAATTTAAAATGAGTATGCTGTTTTGCTACCTATATTTTACTCAATACATCATCAAATTCTACTCAATATGTGTTCAGTTAATCATTGCCCATGGTTACAGAATATGTCATGGTGAAGAATCCCTTATCATTTATTTATTTATTTATTTTAGTTAGAGTCTCCTTCTACCTCAGCCTTCCAAGTAGCTGGAACTACAGGCATGCACTACTGTGCCCAGCTAGTTTTTTATTTATTGTAGAAACGAGGTCTCACCAAGTTGCCCGGGCTGGTTTCGAACCTGCAGGCTCAGGCAATCCACTCGCCTCGGCCTCCCAAAGTGCTGGGATTATATAGGCTGAGCCCTGAGCCTGGCCATCGTTTATTAAATATCTAGGTTGTTTCCAACTCTGTAGTAAAATCTTTGCATATATTCATAATTATCCCTTCAAACAAATTTCTATAAGTGAAATACGACATCATTTTTGTCATTTTTTACTTTTATTGAGGTAAAGTATGTGAAACATAAGATTTTTTCCTACCAGCCACATGTCACTGCCATGTGCTCCTAGTTGTGCATGAGCATGCAATCTGGCAATGCAGCCTCACACAGCGTGATTTTAACCATTTTTAAATGTACAACTCAGTAACATTATTTATATTCACAATGTTGTGCAATCAATACCACTATTTGCTAAACCTTTGTATCACCCTCAAAGAGAACCTGTACCATTAAGAATAACTCCCTTAACTGGGCATGATGGCTCACGCCTGTAATCTCAGCCCTTTAGGAGGCTGAGGTAAGAGGATTGTCTCAGCCCAGGGGTTCAAGACTAGCCTGAGCAACTTGGCAAGACCTCATGTCTTAAAAAAAAAAAAAGAAAGAAAGAAAGAAAGAAAAGAAAATGGAAAAAAAAATAGAGAATAACTCCCCATTTCTTTCTCCCATTCAGCCCCTAGTAACCTGATATATATTTTTTCTCTACAAATTTGCTTATTCTTGATATTTCATTTAAATGGGATCATACAATATTTGCTCTTTTATTTCAGACTTATTACACTTAACATAGTATTTTCAAAGTTCACTCATATGGTACCATGTATCAGAATTTTTTTACTTTTAATGGCTGAATCATATTCCATTATATTTAGATACTACATTATGTTTCTCCATGCATCTTTTAACAAATATTTCAGTCATTTCCATTTTTAGGCTATTGTGAGGAATTGTACAAGTATCTATTACATTGAGACCTTTGGTACTTAATGCCCAACTGCCTTTCAGCAAGAAAAATTCACTAAACTCATACTAGCCACTTATACAAATACCCATTTCATCATAATATGCCATTTTAGCAGATTAAAATGGTACTTAAATTGTTATTAATAATGAAGGTAAACATTTTCCATGTTTCTTCTTTTAGGAATCATTAATTCATGTGGTTGTTCTACATTCCCACTAACTGTTCTTTTATTGGCTTCTAAGACTATTTTTTATAACTAGGGTGACAGTCCTTTCTTAATCATGTTTGTGGGGTATTTTTGGCATTTGCTCTCAATTTTGTTTTTAACGTTTGTTCACATTCAAAAGTTGTTAATGCAGATGCAGTTAAATCCTACCAGCTTCAACATACCTTGGTAACTATGGTTTCTAACTTTTTTTTCATATTTAAGATATCTTCCTGAAATACAAAGTCATTCACTTACATTTTCTTCTAGTCCTTTGTAGTTTTATTTACTATTAATAGTAAACTTAAAATGACCTACAATTTGTTTTGGTGTATAGTATGAAATAGAAGTGTATCTTTTCTCCACTTAATGACCAAATTACCTTTTTCCAAATTAAAAATGTCACCCAAATAACATACTAAACTCTTCTTTATACATATATACACATACACACATGGACATATTGTTATTCTGGTAAATCTGTTTATTCTTGGGCCTATCCTTTATTATCCTGTTATAGGCCTATTAAATCTACTATCTGGTAAGACATGTCACTACTTGTTTTTTCTATGTCAATCATTAATTTTTCAGACAAACATTAAGATCATTATGTTAAGCCACAAAAAAATCCTCTAAAGTTATATTTCTAGATCAACACATGGAAGAAATCTGGCATCTTAATAATAATGTTTCTCCATCCAGTAATAGAGTATGCTCTTCCACTTGATCAATTCTTCTTTAATATATCCCTCAGTTCACTCTTATAATATTCTTCACTATGTATTTCTTACAAGTTTATTCTAAGGCTGTCTTGCTATAGAAAATGAGATTTTATGAAGGGAGATGTTCATATTTAACTCACTTTTGAATACTGCATAGTACATAATACAATGCTTTACACAGAGCAAACACAACATATTTGTTAACAGTAAATGACTGATGGCTTCACATATACATATTACACTAGTTTCTATACCTTTAGTTTACAATAAAGCAAATATTTTAAAAATCCACCAAGATAATTTTTTAGTAGTCATGTTTTATTTTCCTCCCAATCATTCCTTTTATTCACTGAATCAAAGGCCACCTTTTTAAACTTTTTCTTGAGTTTTACTCTCTATTCCAATCTCACTTACCTTAACCTAGTTACTCATTATCATGCTCAATTCACAGAAACTATATTTCTATATTTTTAGAAATTGTAAATTCACCAACCAATGACTCTATTCAAAATTAGTTTCAATGGTCGTTGTGGAATCCAATATTGATCACTCCTGTCTTAAAATGTCCCATGCTTTATCTCTACATATTATCCTTGTCTACTTATATATTCTTTGCTATTTTCTCAATTTCTAGTGTCCTAAATGATTTTCCCTAACCAATCTTCATTTATATATTTTATCTTGGTGATCTCATGCATTCATAATAACCGCCACATTATGGATGATTTCCCTTTGAAATGCCATTCCTGCTTCTCCCTTTCTATTTCCATTTCTACCATCCTTACTAAAAAAATTCTCTAAAATCTCTTAAATCTATAGAACTATAATCATTTCCTTATGCTATGTTTTCTCCCACTCTATCCTGAACACCAGTGTATTAATAACATTGTTAACATTTCACTACCCCTGGTCTAAAACTTTTAACAGCTTCTTAAGACTTAGTGTAGTATTTTTCCACCTGTTCTGCAGAACAATAAGGGTTTCACTGATGTGCTCTATGACTACACTTGTGGGACTTAGTAAGTAAGGTCCACCTTCTTCAATCCCTGAGTCAATTAAGGCAACTCTGCTTTAATCGCTTTTAAACATTGATGTTACCAGCAACATTCTGCTTGAAGAGACAGTTGTATTATTTACGTGAGGAGAAAAGTTTGGAAAAGTTCAAGTGAAAAAGTTAGCCAACGTACATTCAGTCTTCAGAAACATGTCCTCAGAATGCCTTGTTTTTGAACTTTATTACTCTTTTTACTCAACTTTCAATATAAGTCAGACTTGTCTCCTCATTGCTATTTACAGAAAATTTAATGTTTCATCTCTACATCTTTGTTTACTTCATTACCCCTACCAACAGTACCTGTCCCTCTACCCAAGTCTTCCTTGTCCTCAAGGCCCAGCAAGAATGGTAACCTTACAAGAATCTTTTCATGACTGCAACAGCTCTTAGTAATTTTTCCCTCCTTCAAACTCCCATAGTACTATCAATCACTCACATTTGACACTACCATGTGATGCCCTTCCATTTTATGTTTGACTGCCTATCTTAATATTTTAATCAGAATATAAAGCTTTTTGACAATACATGATTACGCTATATCCTACACAGCTTCTGAAGCACTAAGCATAGTACTGATCAACAGCTGTCTAACAGTTCACACTGATTACTTGTACATGTTCCCCACTTCCTTACTCAGAAACATAACATGATTTCCAAGTATCTTGCACATCAAAACTTATGATCTAGTAATCATCCTTTTCTTTCCTTACTAACACCAGCTCATTTTCACTGCTAGAGTGACCCCAATCCTTCACTACCCATACAATACCTCCCTTACCCAAGAAATACTCTTACTTCCTTAAGAACTATTCAAATTTTGCCTAGCCTTCAGAGATCAGGTTAATTTACATTTCGTCAAAAAAAAAGAGAGAGAAACAAGGAAACCTAAACAAATGATTCCAGCCCCACTTTCTCTGAACTCCTACTAAAATTACTTTTAGACTCACATAATTTCAAATTTTACCATATTATGTCTTAAAATGTCCTATAATCATTTCAGAAGCATTAATCTGGCCTTCTCAATTAGCTAGGAGCTATGAAGCATTTTCTGTAACAATATTTATTATTTTCTCCATTAGGATAAATAATAAGCACAAAACAACAAACTATTCTTAAGAGTGCTGGGACAGGGGCTGAATGGTTAAAGATAGTTTCATGAAGATAAATCCTTAAAATAACTGGAATTAGCCATGAATTAGTGTGTCCTCTAAGAACTGCAGAGAGAAGAAGTTAAGCCACCTCAAGGAAATAATTTTCAGGTATAAGATTAGTGAGTAGGCCGAGCTTGGTGGCTTGGCCTGTAATCCCAGTACTTTGGGAGCCTGCAGGTTCGAGGCCAGCCCGGGCAATTTGGCTCGCCCTCATCTCTACAATAAAATTAAAAAAAGCTGGTTGTGGTAGTGCACATCTGTAGTTCTGGCTAGTTGGAAGGCTGAGATGGAAGGATCGCCCGAGCCCAGCAGGTTGACGTTGGGGTGGCCGTGAGAGTGCGTGCCACTGCACTCCAGCCTGGGTAAAGGAGTGAGACTCCAACTCAAAAAAAAAAAAAAAAAAAAAGTAGTGAGTAGCTAGTGCAGAATTTGACAAACTTTTTTTTTTGTAAAGTACAGGAGAAATATCTTGAAGTTTGCTTGACAAATAATCTCTTTTACAACTACTAACTGTCACATAAGCAGCCATGGATAATACGTAACAAAATGAGCAAGGCTGGGTTCCAGTGAAACATCCTTCACAAAAGCAGGCGTATGGCAAGATCTAGCCTAGGGATAATAGTTTGCCAATTCCTGACCCATTCTCGAAGTGGTTTTAAAACTTTTGTTTTCTGCTTGTTTTTAAGGTAGAAAACAAAAGTTTTTTTTCTCAATCAACCCTTAAGTGGAATTCCGATCTAAAAAAAAAACCACAGGGTTGCTCTGCTAAGCAAGGAATGGGAAAAAATGATTCTACAGTATCCCGCTAGACCTCCCCTTCTCTAACATCTATTTTTCCTTCCCTAAAGCTCTGCAAAAAAAAAAAAATCTGAATTTGTCTAAACCCCTAATGTTAATAGGCAAGAAAACAGACACAGGGGAAAGGAATTTATGTACTATCACAAAGAAAACTGGAGTCAGTGCTAAAATTAAAATATCGATCTTCACCCGATTGCATGCCCTAACCATCAACTCACAATAGTTAACTTCCAGAGCCAGTCAGAAATGAAGTGAAAAGGTAAAGTACTTTATTATGGTTTGTAAGTGCTGATGGGGTCTTATTATCTAAGTGTGGTTAGATTTGAAGATTTAAATCCACAAAGATATGCTTTTTGCAGTCAAGATTCTTTACACTTAGATCCACCAAACGAAACCATACCAAATTCCAGAACTGTGAAGGTGGTATAACAATTAAACAGCTTGTGATCCTTGTTATAAAACCATTATTAGCAATTTAATTGCCCTAAAGTTTTCCATTTTCCATATGATTTGTAAAAATACAGGTTACATAAGAAAAGAAATGACAGTAGCGGGAAACTGCAGGGATGCGGGGGGACGGAGGTGGAACTGGCAGTAGTGGGAAACTGCCTGGGGAAGGAGTGACACACCTCATCAACAAGGGTACCTGCACAATGAATAACTGTATACCTAACCCTGAATTGTACCCCACAATTTTAAAGTTAAAAAATTAAAAAAAAAAAATACAGGTTACTGCTAATGGTAATAATCAGAATCTGTCAAAAAAGAACTTGAAGACGATTAAGTCTAAAGGATTAATGACCTGCCTTAAAATAGAATTTCCAAAGCACACAGCAAACGAGTAACTACTGATAAGCCATAAGCAGGGAATTTCCAACAGAATATTCATTCAAGATCATCACTAGAAGGGAAAAGTTGCACATTAAAAATAATTTATTTGCATATCCAGAGTAGGATTACTTCTAACTTGAAAATAGAACCCTAAGTATCTCTGACATTTTCTCTGCCTAAGCTGCTTGTGATGTTAGAATAAGTTCACTTTCATTGACATAGGATAGGTAGAAGATATTGTTGGAAATTTAAAATAAATAGCAATAATTGGGAACAATGAGACAGGAGCACCCACACATTATTAAAGCTCTAGAACATTTCAGTGCATATTATTTTAACAGTAATTTCAAGGTTTTGTTTTTGTTTTTTTTAGCTGAAGGATAAAAAAGGGATAAAAATAGGTACTACCTACATTCTAAGAAGTGCCCATTTTAATCAATTAAATTTTGGTGATACACCAAGATATTGTGGTTCTTATCATCTATGGCTGATTAAAAGTTGTTTGAATTCCTAAAACTTTTTACAATTTTTTAAATGACTGAGCTGTTTGGGAGCTAAAACAGAAGCTCCCAAAAATTACTGTGAAATAACATATAGGGTTTTGCACACACTGCCTGCCACATTTAAAATGGACTTAGAGAATACAAATGATAAACTAAAACTTATTTCATATGCATAAAATATATTTATTTGCATTTAACAGGTATTGTTATTAATAATCAGAAATCAGGTTTGATAAGCAAATTATTTTAATATTAAGAAAAATATAAGCTGGGCACGGTGGCTATACATGTAATCCCAGCACTTTGGGAGGCAGAGGCAAGAGGATTATCTGAGCTCAGAGTTTAGATCAGCCTGTGTAACATGGCAAGACCTCGTCTCTACAATAAATCAAAAAATCAGCCAGGCATGGTGGCATATGCCTGTGGTTCCAGCTACTTGGAAGGCTGAGGCAGAAGGATCACCTGAGCCTAGTAGATCGAGGCTGCAGTAGCTGTGAGCATGCCACCACACCCCAGCCTGGGTGACACAGTGAGACTCCAACTTAAAAAAAAAGAAAAATATTCACTTTTGTTTCCACAGACGGTTTCTCTCTGACTATAAAACATAACCAACAGAATCCTTATCAGCGTCTCTCTTTAAATCACTGTAAGATACACATACCTGTAGCAAATAAAGAATAAAGAAAGCCTCGTAGGGAACATTGCATTAACATTAATAATTACTTCATTAGAAACTATCCCTAACCTAAAAGTCAAAACTACTTAATCAAGAATATTTTAAAAACAAAGAGAGGATTTCTTAGCAGTTAATATAAAATCAGCTGCATTCTGCAATTAAAATTACAAAGCTTTCCATTCTTGGCTGTTGTAAGAAATGTCTTTACAGAAAATTTCATGTCAAAATGATGCTGTGGGCAATCAGGACACTGCTGTCCCCATGAGATAAACATGCATTTTCTAACTATCTAAAGCAAATAAAATTGGATAGGTATAAAATGTCTTATAATAATATTCTGAATTTCTGTCAGGTGCAAGAAACATTTATTTCCTTTCATGGTGACAAATATTTCTTTGTGGCTCAGAAATATGATCAATATTATAGACAAATCATGTACTATCCAAGAGACAAGAACGACAATTACAGAAAATGTTACGTGACCTTGTTAGTAGAGAAATAACAGTTCTATTACATAGAGCAAAAGGCAGGAGTTTAGGATGTCAGGAACAGTTTAAAGCCTGTATGATCAAGTAATATTCTCTGAGTTACTACTTTGTTACTTGTGTGGGAGTGTAGCAAAAGGATTATTGCTAATCCTTTAACTGTGAATAATGATTTACTGAACAATTCCTACATAAATTCCAAGTGTGACCACAAAAATCACACCCTCATATTACCAAGATATTTTCCTCTTAGAAAGCAAAATTAAAATGTTTCAAATACATACACACACAATTAAATCAGATTACAAATTGATTTACATGTATTCATTCAGTAAAGGCTATGAACATTTATAGCTTTCATTTTTACTTGAATCTTAAATTTAAAAAGTCTAAGTATGGCCCTTACTACTTAGGTATCAATTAAGACTGCTACAAAATTTCAAAATACTTTCTCAAATAGGTGAGACTCATTCAGAGAAATAAAGTAGCTAGACATTAGAATGAGGTTAAGTGCATCTTTTGTCAGTAACGTATGTTGCTCCCACTGGCCTCATAAACAAGCTGCTCCTTTTTGAATAAAGCAGACCTTCAATTTAAATTTATGGAAAGACTAAAACAGGAGAGCCTGCACTCACAATTTTAATAACCTATTAAGTTGCGACTTCAGATTCATTTTATAACCATGCTCCTCAGGGAGCTATGCTATCTGGATAAAGATAAAAATTTTTTCCTTTAAAGATAAATAGCATCATTAATCTGCAACATTTCTTTTCTATTATCTTTCGAAATGAGGAGTTATTTTGTTCTGATCTTGAGGTAATTAGCCTTCATTCACTAGCCTGAAAATGTCTGTGTTCTGAAAATTAAAAATGTGTCATTAAGTGGAATTTACCATAATGTCATTTATCTTTATATAGTTCATCAGTGACAGCAATGGGCCTGGGAATCCATCAGCTTTTACCAAAGAAGCATTAAAACAAATTGAAAAACAGAATAATCCCAGGCACTCTTTAACACAGTCAAAGCCATTTGGGTAATTAAATAGTGGTATTTAAAGTTTTAATTTAGATTTTTCCCCCTGTTCATCAGTAGTCAAATGAGATGTTCATATTCATAACTGTTTGTAATAAAAGGTTTCATAAAGCAAGCAGAATATCAGTGTTATTAAAATTTAATACAACATAGGGAGAATTTTAAACTACAGAATTAAGTTTTTATTTTTCTGCACCTTGATTTCTAAGATTACACCAGAAATATCTTTCTTCAACTGCCTAGGTTGTGATATTAGCTTCACAAAGACTGACATTTAACTACAGAAAAGTGTATGACTTGAAATTCAACTTCATTATTACTAATGTTGGGGGAGAAGAGTATCTTCTCCACCTTAAATTTGCTTTCACTAAATATATCCCTCCAACAATTATTGTACAGAAATATCAAACATAATTATAAAAATAAACTCAGGCTTTATAAACCAATACCAGAGAAAATGAGAAGAATAAAATTAAATTTAATAAACAAGAATTAAATTAAAATAAGTTAAAATAAGACTTTTGTAGTGGTAGAAGGACAGAGAGGCATTGTTACCAGATGACTAATTTTCTTCATATAGTGACTGGGGAAACATCACACAACTTAGAAACAGCTCAAAAATTATATTCTTAGTTAAAACAGTAAAAATACACTGAATAGGCTTCTAAAAGACACAACATACTTAAATCAGTTGAAAAGGCTGTTATAAAAATGTTTCATAAGTATAACAGCTTCAAAATGCACAGCTTATTCAGCATAATAAAAATATACACTATTTCCCTTTCTGTATATCTGGAAAAATATCATCTTTGAAAATGTTTCCTTAAAATAAGAATAATCAAACAACATAAAGATTAACTTAATACAGCATGGCTCACTACTAGATAATTCATATTCTGAACTTATATGGTATACTCAAATGTGTCAATAAGTGTTTCCGTATGACTTTATGCTAAACTATTGGATAAACGAAATTTAAAGCTTTGCCACTTATAGATGCAAATTAAGATTTCAAATGCCTTTTGGGCATTGAACAAACTAAGTTCAAACTAAAAATTGGAACAAACTAAGAAAAAATGATTCCTTATAAAATACCTATGATAGAAAATAATTTTCTTGACCGATGAATTCTAACACACACATAAAAATACACACATACAAATACCACTGAGCAAATCTCATAACGAACATGGTTAAGGACCTACAAACTTTTATGAAAGCTATCAATCATCTCCAGTTCCCACCTGACTTTTCAAATGTTGCTTCCCTGCGCTGAGGGAAATGCAAATTGGCAGACAGCATTATTAAGTAAGTGTATTATTATATCACATATTTCTTTAAAACAATGTGCAAGATTTTAAAAAACCAAAACATTTTAGAACTGAAAAACTTTAGAAACAATCAAGTTTAAACATAAGGGAGGGAAAGGGGTTCCCAAGAAAGTGAAAACCTAGCATATTTGTACAACTGGTCAACAATAGCACAGCTAGAATTAGAATCCATGCATCTAGTCTATTTTTACACCATCTGCCTTGCAGATCAATGAATCCAAAACATTTACTCAGCATCTAGAGATGCGTAATTATCAGATAAATAGATTACCAACAATAAAAAGCACATTCTGAATTTGATATCTTGCTATAAGTTTTCAGACAGTATTAGCATTCTTTAATCAATAAAGCAAATAACAAGGGTTTTTTTTTGCTTGAATGACCTTTTAAATTTTTAATTAATTTTTCTTTAAATAACATCTTTACCAAGATAATTTATAAGCTTTTCTTTCTATATCCCTTTTGTCTACAAGTTTTGTTGTCATTTTAGCTAAGATAGTTGCTCACTTGCTTAAAACAAGGAAATGACATTGATCATGCCAGTTTGAGCAGTAATGACATCTTCAAAATTGTGTGAAGGCAGATCTTTCTACCAAATTTCAGAAAAAAGTTCACGCTTAGATAAACAATTTGTGATTATCCTCATTACTCCTTTGCAACACTAAACATTACTAAACCAATTATATTTCTAGATTAAAAATTTAGCATAAAAATATATATGTACTTGCAATATTGTTTAAAGTGGTTTTAAGAAACTGGAAATTATTTACTAAGAGAATAGCTTAATAAACTCTGAAACATCTACTCTGTATAATCTATAGACTATCAAATAGCTATTACAAAGTCAAATTCTACATCAAATAACCAAGAAAAGTTATATAGTGAAATTGAAAAAAGTATGTCTCAGAGATGTTTGAAAAAGAATGACCCCCAAAACTACTCTGTGTGTGTGTCTGTGTGTATATATGTTTTTACAAGCATGGAGAAAGATACAGATAATAGGATTTAGAAAGTGTATACTGATATAATGTTCACGTACAGGTCTAGAAGCTGTTAACACTTTGTTTTGGGAAGGCAAGGAGAGGAAGGAAAGTATTCACATTTTCTTTATTAATCCTGAGGGGAAAGCAATCCATCCAACAAGGTGACTAATCTGTTCTGTTAGGAGGGGATCCTGAAGTAATACAGAGCTGCCTTGAGCTGATACTAGAGCCTTGGGGATCCCTTGTTGGCAGGAATATTTGCCAAATCTTCTAATTTTCAGGTCATCCCAATGATACAATAGCTAACACACACACACACATACACACACACAGACACACACACACGACATTCATTTAAGGAAACTAAAGATCTGCTCTTTTCTAAAATGAGGAAAATGCTTTTTAAAAAAAAAATATTTTTAAAGGAATCATTAGGCTAATAGGCTGACTAAATCTGTTTGTTGGTGCACAAAGATAAAGATTAAAATATTTCTAAGTAAAATAAATATTTTTAAGGTAAGGTAGAAGATTGACTCAGGGTTTCTCAATCTTGGTACTGCACACATTTTGAGTCAGAAAATTATTTGTCATACAAGGCTATCTTGTATGTTGAACAATAGGATATTCAGCATCAACCCTACCTCAACCCACTAGATGCTAGTTCAAGCTCAAATAAGCAATTTGTGATTATCATTACTCCTTTGTGGGACTAAACTCCCCCACCCAGTTGTGATAGCCAAAAATGTCTTCAGACATTACCATATTACCCTGAGGGGTAAAATCACACCCAATTGAGAACCACTGCTTTAGCCACTCATTTTCTTAAAGAAATGATTTTGAATGCTTTACACTAGCAACAACTGTCCTTTACAGCCTGCTGGGTAATGTTTTCATATTAACATTCTATAGTGAAAAATGTTAAATATAAAACAGTATCACACCATTAACATCCTATTGTCAAGACATGAAAACTGAAGCACTATTTGGAAATGAGAGGAACTATCATTACAAAATAGACTTCCTAACTGCTCTATAAATCCATAAAGAAAAGAGCAAAGAGTCTTTAGATAACAGAGAAAGATCGAAGAAAAAAATAATATGTATTATTTAAAACTATATTCTAATTCCAAAATTTTTCAAAAATCGTTAGCAAAAGAAAATTCTAAGTCACCATTTCATCAAGGAACTAAGGACTATGGTCATAAGGAAGCACTGGGATAAATGAAACTCTTCTGTAAAATTTAGAACAATGAAAAACAATAAAAAATGTAAATCTACTTTGGCTTCACATACAGCTTATATTATTTAAAATTAAAAAAGAGAAACACCACTCCAAAACAAAACAGAAACATTCTACAGGTAAAACAATGGTATGTATGTCAAGTCACACTCTACTACGAAACTTCATCAACATTTCAGAAGCACAACTTCGTTGAAAATATTGTGACCCAAACTCAAAACTTCTAAATGTGCACAATATCATAAGTTAACAAAACACATACTGATTCCTAAATATTCTGATCATGTAAAATAGTTAATTCCCAGTTAACTGGAAATTTTTTAGAATTAAAATGTTTGAAATTGTCACGCTGTTCCACGTAATCAGCAAAACTCACTAAACAAATTATCAAGTGGAGATATTAGCATTCCTGGCAACTAAAGGGAAAAGCAAAGCTGCATAAAGCGTACCCATAAGGCTCTAGGGAATATATATGGGAGAGAAAGAGAAAGACTTCACAGACACAGACTAATCATCTGATCAGATAAATGGCGTGACTTTCAAACTTTGTTAGTTACAAAATCCTATTTTAAAGAAATTAAATATCTAAAGGCACTGGCTGAAGACAGAGACCTGGCTACTTACTTGATCCCCACTCTCCAAGGGAATCCCTGAGAGGTTCCAAAGAACTGTCTAAAAACCAGTGGACTAGAGTAGAGGAAATATGAGAATGGGCTAAGAGTTTAAAAGTAAGTTGGGGTACATTATAAATTGTCTTAAATGCTGGTTAAAGAGTTATATTTAGTGGATATTATGGAGTCATTATAGGTATCAAAACAGAGGAGGGAGATAAGTATGTCATGTATACAACAAACAGAATAATAAACCTTGTTCATTATTAGACATGAAAAGCCTTGATGTTTTCTGCATATTCTTATTTATAAGATGAAAAAGATCAGTGATTTAAGACTAGCATGGACAATATGAGGGAGAAATATAATTTTGAAGAATACATTTTAATATCATAACTGTTCATTGATATAGTGATTTCTCCTTGATAAAGTTCAGCTTCTTACATAAGTCTTGTGAAGGCCCACGGCTGCAAATGTAGACTTTTAGGTGTCATTCTCCATGTCAAGTGGCAACCAGTAGTTACACCAACTGTCAGTTTGACAAGTACTCTCTTAGCATTCGGGGATAAAGTGCACATACATAACACCCTTCCTGACAAAAAAAGAAGCGAGGGAGATGAGGGCCAGCCACCAGAGGGAAGACAGTCAAGCTGGCAGGAAACTAGCTATGACAATAAACCAGAGAGCCAGGAAAGAGTAAAAGAAAGCCTGCTCACTCTGAGGCAAGAAAAACAAAAAAGCTAATCAAACAGCATGGGATCAAATGAAGAGAAAAAACTTAAAGCTTGTTCTTGGTCTATAAAAAAAAAGAGATCAATATTCCAGAAAGCTATCTAATTTTACGTATTACTGTCTGCCCAAGAAATCAGCCCACCAAACAATCCTCAGCACAAATTATGTCTACTCCAATAGTTTTTTTCTTGAAGACATTCCTACCCACCACTCCACACCTCCTTAGAGTCCTAATGCTATTACGTGCCCACTGATTTCCTTTATATACAAAACCATTTCTTATCCATCTCCACCCAATTAGCTCAATCATGCACTCAAGAAGTATTTACTGAGTGTCTAGTCAGGTACTGTTCTAAGTTCCGGGGATGCAGCAATGAAAAAAGGTTTCTGTCCCTTTTTGCTTCTTTTTTTTAAGACAGGGTCTTGCTCTGCTGCACAGGCTGGAGTGCAGTGGCATCATCATAGTTCACAGCAGCCTCAAACTCCTGGGCTCAAGTCATTCTCCTGCCTCAGTCTCCTGAAGAGCAAAAACTACAGGTGCATGCCAACACATCTGCCTGATTTTTAATTTTTTTGTAGAGATGAGAGTCTTACTATGTTGCCCAGGTTGGTTTCTGCATTAAACAAAGATATATACATACACACACACACACACACACACACACACACACACACACACA
Source organism: Cephalopachus bancanus (assembly GCA_027257055.1). Lineage (NCBI taxonomy): Eukaryota > Metazoa > Chordata > Mammalia > Primates > Tarsiidae > Cephalopachus > Cephalopachus bancanus. The sequence continues at coordinate 626,782 of JAPVLO010000497.1, read as the reverse complement.
CACACACACAATGTGCATATGCATATAGGATATAAAAGATAGTGACACCAAGAAAAGAGAAAATGATGGGTTAACTGGAGATGCTATTTTATATATGACAGTCAGGGAAATACTCTCTGATATTTGAGCAGACATCTGAAAATAGTCATGCAAATATTGAGGGAAAAGCATACCCAATGGAGGACTAAGTACAAAAGCTCTAGGACACGAATGTACTTGGAGCTTCAAAAAAAAAACAGTCGGTGTGGCTGAAGTAGAGTATTGACCGATTACAGCATTAGGAGATAAGAACAGAAAGATAACAAAGGACTAAAACATAGCCTTTTATGCCATTAAATGGATGAGTTTTGTGTAAAGGAATGACATCACTGGACTATTTTTCAAAGGATCTCTCTAGTTGATGGATAGAAAAAGGCAGAACAACAACCTAGAACATTACTGCAATAGTCCAGACTATAATGGTAGATTGGAACAAGGTAGTAGCAGAGTGAATGGGTAAGAAGTAACCAGATTCTGATTTGAAGTATATTTCAAAGGCTTAAAGAGACAAGATTTGCTGTTGCTATGGATATGGGATGTAAATACCACAAAGAAGTTAAAGATGACTAAGAATATAGCCAGCATATAGTCACCAAAAATATGTATCTGTTAACACATTGACTTATTCCTTCTATTCTCATTATGCTTCATTCTACATTGCTACTTCTAAACTTGCTCTCACTCTTCTTTTTGCCCAAGTAAAAGCCATGCATATTAAAGCTGGAAGTGAGAAAGAGCTTCAGAGTTTAAGAAGTTATAACAGAAAATACACTGGAGAAACCAGAAGCACCAAAAAGTTTATGTGAACAGCACTGAAACAGAAAGGAGGCCAGGGGTATGATGCCTAAGAGTTTGCTTAAGAAAAATTTAAAACTATTCATTAAACCCCAATCATACATAAACATACATAATGAGATAAAATTGGACACACATGTTAATAAATACCAAATGTGATTAAAAATATAATTATGTTCTTGGTATGCTAGTATCATTCTTTCTATTAGAAACAAACTAGGACTATTCCTTGCAGCATTAAGTATTTACATGTTTTGGGGGAAAACATCCTACTCAATGAAAAAAATCTAACAGCAAGATATTTTCATCCCAATGACACAAGGTACTACAATGCATTAGCTCAAAGAAAAAAATGAGTAACACTTATCTAATAAAGCTTTTAAAAGTAATAATTCTGGCTCCTAAATTCATCTAACATGCAATAAAAACAAAAGTAAGTTCTGGGGTAACACGGTCATATGTTTAGCAAATGCTCTTATTTTAGATGTGATCTAAACATAGTTATCATAAAGCAACTTAATTTGTTTTAATAACAAATTAAAAGCTGCAAATAAAAAAGGAAAGCAAGTAGACCTACACAAGAATATACTGACAGCCATAAGAAATGAAAACTGATTGACAAAGGGCAGAAAACAACTTCAAACAGTAGAAGCAAAAAATCAGAAAAAGCACCTCGTCCCAGGAAAACTTAACTTAGATCCAAAAGCTACAATGAGCTCAGTTGCTTCTGTTATCATCAAATCTAATATCTAAGAGTCACACTCATAAAACTGATGCTTAGTTAACAATGAAATTATGCTAAGCACAATCAATTTAAAATGGCAAACACATAGTATCATTTTCATTAAAATACCTCGTTAATTTCTATATAGCCTTTACTAGGTAGGCTCCATGCACAGTTCTAAGTGCCTCACATACATTAATTCTTTAATCCTCCCAAAACTACAATATGTAATTTTATTATCCCCATTTTATAGATTTGGAAACTGACATGAATGGTTAAATATAGTCAAGTTAACTGTCAGCTTTGAAAGTGTTTTAAAATAAAGTAAACATTCTTCAGAGAAACATAACAGAATCCAAAATCTCTATAATGTACAAGGCACAGTCTAATAAAACAAGCCCAAATTATTAAACATGTGACAAAAAACAGATGTTAGCTGTGCTCAAGAGAAAGAGCAATCAATGAAAACTGATCCAGATGACTAAGACGTTAATTAGCAGACAGGGAGAAGAGAAATGTTGTAATTAGCAGACAAGAGCAGAGTAACAACTATACTTAAGGTAAACAAAAATATGTTGTAGACTTCTGGTTTTGATTCAGTATGTGAGGAGCTCAGGAGTCATCACTGTGTCTTTAAAAAAAAAATCCCAACAAACCAAAATATCAACAACTCTTCTTAGATCTGTCAGAGAAGTGCAGTCACAGGGTAAACTGGTGCCCTAAAGATGGAGAGAAAGGCAAATAGAGAAAATCGTAATTTACTACAACTGAAACTCATCAGCAGGAAGCTCCGCAGAATAACCACCAGGGTCAGAAAATCTAACTTGAAATTGACAATGTAATGGAGATTCAGTGTAGACAAGTTTGAGAGTTAAAAACTCAATGGGGAACCACTCATAAGAGGTCCCTACACTTTTGTCAGTTTTACCTCTGGAAGCTCTACCAGGTATTCACAGCGAGTATTGAAAAAATTCCTCATGTTTACAGCAGGGGGAAAAAAAGAAACAATTTTGAACTGCAGTAGAGCGCTCTATTCTTCTTAATAAGGCCTGATCTCAGGAGAAACTATTTTACCACAGTGTGACCTGCTGCTGGGGTTTATAAAAGCCTAATTCACCTTGGGGAAGGGAAAAGCCCATCTCCAGCCTCTTCTAATCATCCTGCCCCACATACAGCAGGCAGCAGAGAAACACTGGTGAAGTTCCCAGTCTAAGGGCACAGGTTCATCAAACGACTGGGCTACTCACAAACTAAAAAATGCTTCCCCTTCTTCCTCATACTATTACATTATTAAAGGCCTATTTGCCATAGTTCTATTTATCTAGTTTATCATGTCCATTATTCCTTGATAAACTACAAAAAATTATCAGACATAATAATAAGCAAAAACATTTGGAGAGAATGAACAAGTATCAGAAGCAGAGTTTGATATGACAGGAATGTTGGAAATATCAGACCAGAAATTTTTTAAAACTATGGTCAATATGCAAATGTCAACCTTAAAAAAAACATAAAACAAATTACCTCTAAATGTGTTGGGTTTACGTGGGAATAGAAATAAGGATTATAGTCCAGGATGCATTAAAGAGCAAATCATCAGTATTCAGTGAGGGAAAGGTAAAGGGGGAGTTTTATCAGCAAAAGGAGATTGACATAAGCTTTAAAAAAAGAGATCACTGGTTCCAGAGGTTCAAGGACAGTACTGTTGTGAGTTTATTAACAGAGATGCCATTACTGGGCAACTCTTCTTCTGAAAATATCTCATCTGAAATATTTCAGCCCTAAAACAATGTCTACTATACCAGGCGCAGTGCTCACACCTGTAATCCCAGCACTTTGGGAGGTGGAGGCAAGAAGATTGCCTGAGCTCAGGGGTTTGAGATCAGCCAGAGCAATGTGGCAAGACCTTGTCTTTACAATAAATACAAAAAATAAAAAAAATTAGCCGGGTGTAGTGGCGCACATCTGTAATTCCAGTTACTTGGAAGGCTGAGATCGAAGAGATCGCCTGAGCCCAGCAAGTCGAGGCTGCGGTGGCTGTGAGTGTGCCACTGCATTTTAGCCTGGATGATAGAGTGAGATTCTCACTCAAAAAAAAAAAAAGAAAAGAAAAGGAAAGGAAGAAAAGAAAAGAATGTCTAGTAATAAGACTTATCAAAGCAGGAGATTTATGAAGGGTTTTGAGAAAGTCCTTGGAAAAAGTTATTTTATCAGACATGTAAGCACGAGTCTCTTCTCTTCTGGGCCTTCCAGAAACTATTTTGTCTGAATCTGACAGCTGATTTCTAGTCTGATATCTGCAACTTCCACACAAAGAAACGTCAATGGAAAAAGTAGACAACATGGAAGAACAGATGGATAGGCAGAGAAGTGAAAAACTCTAAGAAAAAATCTGAAAAAAATGCAAGCAATCAAAAAACACTGCAAAAGAAATGAAGAACGCAAAACTGGAAGAGTCTACAATATTATCCAGCATGCTCTTGGCACTGCTGTAAACAAACAAGGGCAAGTTTCTTGCTAAAAGAATTAATGTGGGTATTTAGCATATTAAGCACTCTAAAAGCTGAGACAGTTTCCTAAAAAGAAGGAAGTTAAAGATCAAAGTACCAAGTTATTTTTGGGCAGAACAGTTGCACAAGTGGAGCACAGCAAAAGAAAACAAAAAAGAAAGACAATGCTAAGACAAACATGAATAATATGGTTTCTTGAATGTAAAAGTATGTGTATTAGCATAAAAAATTAGCATGACGATGGCCGGGTTCAGTGGCTCAGTCTGTAAACCCGGCACTTTAGGAGACGGAGGCGAGTGGATTGCCTGAGCCCGTGGGTTCGAGACCAGCCCAGGCAACTTGGCAAGACCTCGTCTCTACAATAAAATAAAAAATAGTCGGGATGGTAGTGCACATCTGTAGTTCCGGCTACTTGGAAGGCTGAGGTGGAAGGATCGCTGGAGCCCAGCAGGTTGACGCTGGAGTGGCCGTGAGCGTGCATGCCACTGCACTCCAGCCTAGGCTATGGAGTGAGATTCCAACTCAAAAAAAAAAAAAAAAAAAGCGTGATGCAAGAAACCCAAATGTTGCCTTCACGCAATCTACTTATGTAGCAAATCCTCACATGTACCACACAATGCTAGAATTAAAAAAGGTAAGAGTAGAATGTCAGCATTCTCTATTACTAAGTATAAAAAGCAAGTCATTTTTCTTACCATGGTACAAGGCTATCTTAACTATCATTGATGACTTGTCTTCTAGAATCATCCATACAATCAAGACTATAAGAGGGACTTTTGTTAATTATCAGATGACTGACTTTATAACATAAAAAGTCATTCAAAATATCGCAATCTAGGTACTTGGCTAAGAGCTCTAGCTTGTACTGTCAAGCACTGCTGACAAATGTAACATTCAACATTCAATCTAATCCATTTGGGCAAAGCTAATATAGATCTCAACGAAAATATTTTATTATAGTATCACTGATAATGCCTACATTGAGCACTTAGTAATAACTAAGTACTTTATTTCAGGTTCTAACAGTTATTCAAGTGTTGTTATTTTACAAGTAAGGAAATCAAAATTTAGATGCTGTCTTTTGTTTGTGTGCTACTATAACAGCATATCTGAAACTGGGTAATTTATAAAAGAAGAATTTTTATTTCTCACAGCTCTGGAGCCCGGGAAGTTCAAGAATGAGTAGTTTGGCCTCTGGTGAGGGCCTTCTTGCTGCACTCCCCCAGAGTAAAAGGTGGAAGGGCAAAGCGGGTAGATGGGGAGAAAAAGGGAGCACCTGAGAGTGCCGAACTTGTCCTTTTACAGTGAACCCGCTCTCATAATAATGGTATTAATCTGTTCATAAAGGCAGAGCCCATATTACCTGTCTCTTAAGGATCCCACCTCCCAACACCTTCATACTGAGGATCAAATTTCCAAAACATGACCTTTGGAGGACATATTCAAAACACAGCAGATGTGTTAAGTGCCTTGTCCATGGTCAAAAAGCAAAATTCAAGGTCTGCTTAATGAAAAAACCCATGCTCAGTTCAGAATATTATAATCTCTAAAAAGATTAGCCAGGCTCGGTGGCTCAGTCTGTAATCCCAGCACTTTGGGAGGCTGAGGTGAGTGGATTGCCTGAGCCCGCAGGTTCGAGACTCGCCTGGGCAACTTGGTGAGATCTCATCTCTACAATAAAATAAAAAATTAGCTGGGTGTGATAGCGCGCGCCTGTAGTTCCCGCTGCTTGGAAGGCTGAGGTGGAAGGATCGCCGGCGCCCAACAGGTCGAGGCTGTGGTGGCCGGGAACGGCCACTGCACTCCAGTCTGGGTGACAGAGCGAGACTCCGACTCAAAAAAAAAAAAGAAAGTATTGAATATCTGGATTACTTCATTTAACCAAACCAAAATTCCTTTTGAGAAACATTACAAATTTTTACAAATGAGAAAACTAAAACTCAGTAAGGTTATGCAGCTTGTCCAAAGTCACAAAGTCCACAAAGCAAATATGGGATTAGGCCTAGGTCCATCTGACTTAGAATCTCGTGATCTGTTCAAGATACCACCCTGTACTTACTAGCTATTCCCTGTTGTTTTAGTGGGTTCAATAAAAGAACGGAGGCTAGGCGTAGTGGCTCAAGCCTGTAATCCCAGCGCTTTGGGAGGCTGAGGCAAGAGGACTGCTTAAGCCCAGGGGCTCGAGATCAGCCTGGGCAACTTGGTGAGATGTCATCTCTACAATAAATCAAAAAATTAGCTGGGTGTGGTGGCACGTGCCTATAATTCCAGCTTCTTGGAAGGCTGAGACAAAAGGATCGCTTGAGTCCACCAAGTCAAGGCTGCGGTGATTGTGAGAGTGTCACTGCACTCCAGCCTGGGCAACAGAATGAGACTCGAACTCGAAAAGAAAAAAAAAAGGGGGGCTATACAAAGAACAGTTCTGCATTCTTTATAAAGCCTTGGCTGAAAGAGTGATCAATAACTTGCATTACTCAATATTTCGTTCATAAGATTCCAAAAGACAAATGTTCTCTTAGATTCCAGTGCTGGAAGATGTTCCCTCAAAACAAATCATATTCAACTATTTGTTCACTTGTGCTAAACAAACACTGTGATAGAGAGAAACATGAATCCATGTGATCCCTACTCTAAAGTCATTTGTAAGGGCCAGGCACAGTGACTTATACCTGTAATCCCAGCATTTTTGGAAGGGCAATCCAGCCTGGGCAACATAGTGAAATGCCATCTCTAAAAATGATTTTGAAATTTGCCACCTGTGACTGTGCACACTTGTAGTCCTAGCCACTCTGCCCTACTCGGGAGGTTGAGGTGGGAGGATCCCTTGAGCTCAGGAGATCTAGGCTGTTGTAAAGTATGATAAAGCCCTGAACTCTAACCTGGGTCACAAAGTGAGACTCTGTTTCTTTAAAAAACGGGGGGGGGGGATAGACATAATACAATATGTATATAAATAATCATGATTTAAGATAAAAAGTAATGTGCTTTTCTTTAATTAAACAAAAAATTATAACATACAACTCATTACCCTTCCCCTTGCTTTATCCGCCAAAGTCAAGAGCTTAATCTAATGTTTAAATACAGTAATCATTTTGCCTCAGGTTCCTAGAAGGAACTTTACTTGACTTATAACTCTGACTTTATTATTAGCTGCCCTATTGTACATGTAGCCTATCTTAATCTACCGCAAATCTTTTTGTGGAAGCAGACAGAATATATAATATAAACAAGTAAGTAAAGGTCTGGATTAACAATGTAAACTGAATCCACAGAATGCAAACTTTTTATGGCATACTGTGCTAACTTTATCTTCACCCATTAGACCAGAGACATTCTGGGTTGCTTAGAGGATCAAATAAGCCAGTATGCTAAAAGTACTCTCAAAACTGGGATTCTAGAAACAGTTATGAATGGAAGGCCTATTTCTGCTCTCTATTTTCCAGACATTATACAAGCTTTTAAAACCCACACTGAACTTATATTTAGAAGGCATAAATTGGGAAAATGACAAGGGAAATGGGATATGGCTGGGTAAATGGTGTTTTCAAAGGCCAGTGCGATGCAGATAATGTGAGTTTTGTATAGCTTCTTTGTTTCTGTAGCTTTGGGGGGCAAGTGGTGAAGAGCACTACACTAGCAAAAGTAGTGGCTACGAAGCACTACCATTACTCTGCCCTTTCCACATCCTGTGCATGGTAATTTGCTAGTGTGTCCACAATGATATCTGCCACATCTTTAAGTGCCCTATGATGCATGTCATTGGGCCCTGCTGGTTTAAACACATTCACTTCTTAAAGTAATGCTGGATCACTGGGTTCCCTATCAGATTTGGCTCCCCTCCCATTCATTCAGATTTTCTAGACAAAAAGTGATCTTGTTATCTCAGAAGTTGTTTTTGATGAGCATAAATAAAACAGCACAGAAAGTCTTCAAAAAATATATATAGTAACTTTCCTCTTTAATAAAGGCCTAGTATTTTTGTTTGTTTTCTTTTACTGGAAATAAAACAGCTCCTTAGCGAATCGAGTAGAATCTGTTCTTCAACTATAGAAATTCAGAGTATTATAACATGCTAACAATAAAGGGAATAGGAATGAGAAGGTGGAAGGGCATATATAAATATACTACTTTTTTTCCTTCTCTTCGATCCTGTTCTTTCCACTTCAAGTCAAAGAATGGCTAGGAAGCCACTGTAGTACAAAATATGGTGTTATAAAGAGAACAATTGGTGCTTTTCAATCACTAACAAGCTGTAAGACCTGAACAAGTCAATCTCTCTGGATCGTTTTTCTTTTCACCTATGAAATAAAGAAATTAAACTAGATCATCACTAATACCTTCTTCAGTTAAAAATTCAATAAATTCAAAACAAAAGTTACAAGAGAATGCAATGATACCCTTGTCTCCCATAGCCCCTTCCACACAGGAAAGCTCCTACCATTAGCACCCTCCCTTCACTGCCCTTTCCTCACACTCTAATAAAATTAAAATTCCTAATCACAATCTGATTACGATTAATTCAAAGTCTGAAGGAGACTTAATAACACAGGACATTTTCATTTTTAAAAGGACCAGTAAAACCACATGCATTTCTAATGAACAGTAGGTGTGAATCACAGGAGGAAGAAAAGATATGTATCTTAAACCAGAAAATCTCTAGGTGGTTCATACTTCTTCTCCTATCTTGTTCCTAATTGCACTTTCAACTCTTTTTTCCACAAAGCATAACATACAGACAGCTGTAAACATCTTCAAATTTCTTATTTGGCTCCACGTTACCTTTTTTTGAACTGACTCTTGCTTCTACCCTCACCACCAAGGTTTCTAGGAAGTAGAACAGCCAGTATTGCAGAATTCATAGCTACACATCAGCCTTACCTTCTCCATCTTAAGTTGTTAATAAACACTCACATATAAAACCGCCAGAAGAATAATAGGAGAAGAAAGCACAGAGAGTGGGAAATAAAAACGACAGAAAAGAGTTGGAACTGTTGCTTTTTAAGAATGGAAAAGAAACATGAGGAAAAGAATGAAAAGTCATAAATGAAGGCAAAGACATGGAGTCAGCTCTAACTAAAGAGGAGATATGAAGATTAAGTAAAAAGTGAGGCCTAGATACAGCTGGGGAGTTTTGCTTTGGGGGGGTTATTTTTATTTTTAAATGACATATGATGAAGAATGGGAAAAGGAGGAGACCTGAAGGATAATAATAAAGGAAGTGAACATGGAGAATAAAACAGAGAAAAAGATGACAGGCAGAAATCAGAAAAACAAAAATGGAGAACACAAGAGGATTAAGCATGGTAAGCAAGAATAAGAAAAATGTAGAACCCAGTCAAGAAAAACAATATAAAGAGTTTTATAATGGTGCACAAATGGGAGAACAGAAACAGGAGAGTGAGGCAAGAAAAAGAAACAGCCGGGCATGGTGGCTCACACCTGTAATCTCAGCACTTTTGGAGGCTGAGGCAAGAGGATTGCCTGAGCCCAGGGGTTCGAGACCAGCCTGGGCAACTTGGCGAGACTTGTCTCTACAATAAATAAATAAATAAAATTAGCCAGGCATGGTGGTGCACACCTGTGGTTTCAGCTTCTTGGAAGGCTGAGGTGGAAAGATCACCTGAGTCCAGCAGGTCGAGGCTGCAGCGGCTGTGACTGTGCCAATGTACTCCAGCCTGGGCAACAGAGTGAGACTCTTACTCAAATTTAAAAAAAAAAGAAAGAAAGAGAAAAAGAAACAGAGTGAAAACCAAGAATGATAGAGAAGAGCAAAGACAGGAATTAAAGAAATCAGAGTCAAGTTTATTGTGTCTTTGTTTTACTTGCTATTTGTTCTTTTAAATAGTAGCACAAAGTAGCCAGAGACCATGTTAGAGAATAGCATCATTGAGGGCATGTTTCCACTGGCCTTTTAATGTACTGTAGAAAACAGAATTCCATAAAGAGAATAGGGGGTGGGAAGAAAGATGAGGCAAATGTGACAGAAACAGGAAGCAATAGAAAATGAGCTCAGTGGGTAGATGGCTAAAAGATGCAGATGTTATTCAAAGTACTCGGCAGGCATTAGGCAAATGAGTTTCATATAGCAAAAAAACTGACAAAAACACAAAGGGTTAATCAATTAATTCACTCCAAAAAACTTTTTACTGAACATGAGTCTTTGATACCTATTTCTTCACCCTATTACCTGTCCTACCTAACCCAAGCCCAGGTTTTACTCAGTTCTTTCTTCTTTTTTTTGAGTCAGAGTCTCACAGTCAAGCAGGATGGAGTACAATGGCATGCTCACAGCCACTACAGTCTCAAACTGCTGGGATCAGGCAATCCATCCACTTCAGCCTTCCAAATAGCTGGAATCACAGGTGCACACTACCACACCTGGCTAATATTTCTTGATTTATTGTAGAGACGAGGTCTCACCAAGCTGCCCAGGTTGGTCTTGAAGCCCTGGGCTCAGGCATTCCTCTTGTCTCCACTTCCCAAAGTGCTGGGATTACAGGCGTGAGCCACCATGCCCAACGGTTCTTTCTTATTGATCTTCCATGTTTGCTTCCTCTTCTACCTCTTCCGAGAGATACTATGCTAGAAATCATACAAAGTTGGGTTAAGCAGGCTTTATCATCAGAGCTCACAATTGATCAGAAGAAGCAAACACAAACTTCTTGCAATATGCCTTCCAAAAGTAGGCCAATTAGAAGTAATCTCAGCCGGGCTCGGTGGCTCAGCCTGTAATCCCACGCCTTTGGGAGGCTGAGGTGAGTGGACTGCCTGAGCCCACAGGTTCAAGACCCGCCTGGGCAACTTGGCGAGACCTCATCTCTACAATAAATCAAAAATTAGCCGGGCATGGTTGCGCGCACCTGTAGTCCCAGCTACTTGGAAGGCTGAGGCAGAAGGATCGCCGGAACCCAATAGGCGAGGCTGCGGTGGCCGGGAGCGGCTACTGCACTCCAGTCTGGGCGACAGAGTAAGACTTCAACTCAAAAAAAAAGAAGTAATCTCTTGGGCTAGATGTAGTGTTTCAAGACTGTAATCCCAGCACTTTGGGATGCCAAGGCGAGAGGATTGCCTGGGTCCAGGAGTTCGAGACCATCCTCCAGCCTAGGCACTTGGTGAGACCTCGTCTCTACAATAAATCAAAAAAATTAGCTAGGCGTGGTGGCGTGCACAAGTAGTTCCAGCTATGTAGAAGGCTGAGGAGGAAAGATCGCCTGAGCCCAGCACGTCAAGGTTGCAGTGGCTGTGGGAGTGCCTCCGCACTCTGACTCAAAAAAAAAAAAAAAGTAATCGCTCCTGCAACTGAATCCTTTCTCTCTTATGGTACCTAACACTTTCTACTTTGTATTACCTACATCCTTCTAGCCTATAAATATTTAAAGATCAGGGTTTTTTTTCTGACTAGTTTTTGTACTCTACAGAACTCAGTACAATGTCTTACACAAAGTATTTGTTCAATAGTGCTATGAGAGGGAAACAAAGTTCTGGGATTTCTGACTAACTGGAAATGTGGGAGCCTCAAGGAGAAGACATGATTTGGCAAGATTTTAAAAAATGAGAAAGACTAAGACAGACATTAAGACACTCCAAGTCAAAAAAGGAGCATAAAGTAGGCTCAGGGAAAGAGGTAGTAAGTCATTCTGTGACAGGAGAGAGGCTAAGAAAAAAGAGAAGATGAGATTGGCTAAGATGTGAACTAGACAATGGAAGAAGAGGCCACTAGGCTGATATATTGAGCTTTATATGAAATGTAATTACAATTTGGCAAGGCACAGTGGCTCACGCCTATAATCCCAATACTTTGGAAGGCAGAGGCGATAGGATATCCCGAGCCCAGGGGTTCCAGACCAGCCTGAACAACATAGTGAGACCTCATCTCTACAATAAGTAAAAAAAAACAACTGGCTGGGCGTGGTGGCACACGCTTGTAGTTCCAGCTACTTGGAAGGATGAAGTGAAAAGAAAACCTGACCCCAGCAGGTTTTGGTTGTGGTGGCCATGAGAGTGCCTCTGCACTCCAGCCTGGGTGACACAGTGAGACTCTGACTCAGAAAAAAAAGAAATTATAATTTTAGGCAAAATCAAGCCCAGAGTTTAGAAAGATGACCCTGCTTATAACATTCTAGAAGAAAATAAAATGAAATGATTCCATCTGACAAAGACTTCACAGAATAAGCAATATCTGATCTGGGTGTCACAGGATGACTAGAAGTTTCTTTGAAGAAAGTCTCTACAGGAAGATGAAAAATGAAAAAAAGCATGAAAACGTAAAAGGGCACCACAGATTCTAGGGTGAATGAGAGGTCCTGAGAGGCTAGAAAACAGAGTATTTAGAGAAAAGAGATGTAAGACTTGAAAGATAAGCTTAGGCTATATTATGATTGATTATAAATTTTATAATTTTATAAGGAGGAAAATCCCCCTTATTCTCTATACTGAGCCATATTATCAAGTGATGGGTGATTCGACAATTATTTATGATGACAGTGCCAACATCCCCACTCACATATTAAATGAGACACTGCTTGAAGTAGATAAAATATCTACAAACCCACTTCAGAACACTGGCTGCTATGCTAAAGAAGAGACAGTCATTTACAGTTGTCAACAACCCAAATCTCACAGATCCAATTCCTGAAAAATTTTTGAACAAAACATTAAATTCAGAACAGTGGAATAGTTGTTTTGACTTTGCAAATAGAGAGGATGACTGGGTAAGAAATAAAAACAAGAACATTCATTTACTAGATGGATTGTTTTAAATTGTTAGATTAGAACAAATCACAGCGAATTTTTCGGAGTATTGCACACTTAATTACAAATCTACATCTCTGGAATCATGATATTGGGAGTGGCATTTTTGTTTCAAAAAATGTTCATCGTGCCTTTCTTCCCCACCCCATCCTTCATCACAAGCTAGCATCAAGTGCTTTAAATAACAACACTTTCAGTAACGTGAACTAGGTTCTTGTTATACTTTGCTATAACTTCCTGTGTCTTTGACATATTCAAGAAGTGAAACTCATGCATAGCATGTTTATATTATTCCCTCCTTAGCAAAAGCTCACAGACAATGTCAGGTCTGGAGAGATAAGAGCTGCTTCCAGGACATGAATTCTCATGAGGATTAGGCAACCACCATCTGGGGCTCCAGAGTTTATCTGTAGCAGCTGCCTTCAAAGTACCACACTAGGGGGAGGGGGTGTGAGGGAGGGGTGCATCTAATTCTAAAGTGTTTAACAAGTTCCTCTACCTTGGTTTTGATTATCATTCTGGGTTGGTTTTTTTCCTCTTTATAAAAATAAATACAACATAGTGACCACCTCTTCATAAAACAAATAATTTAAAACAGCATTATGTATTCAAATAACAAACTTAATAGGCACTCAAAATGTCTGTTAACTAACATGTTACAATATAATAACATAAATGTTAATAATCAATCTCTTTAATAAGCATCTAATAATTACCTAATATTATCATTGCTAAAAGTTTTATTCTTCACAAAAAAGTGGATATCCCAATTTTATATTTTTTTTACCAAGAAAAAAAGGTTACAGATTTTGTTTCAATCATATAACAATAGCATAGTATTTTGGGAGGGTTTTTTGAATGTCCTCAAATAACATAACACTAAATCCTATTAAACAGAAAGCATTCTAATCAAATATTTATACAAAAACAGGGAGCTAAAAGATGAACACCAGGAGGAAAAATTAATAAATTGATTACATTAACTTTTATAGTGCTAAGAATGGTCATAATGAAACAAAGAGCTAGATATTTTTTAAAAATAGAAAAAATGAAACAAAATACTCCCTGTAAAATATAAGTTCTACTGTAGTAAGTCTCAAAATCACCACACCACTACAAATAAGTCTGTTTTTTAAAAAAATTAGATTTCCTTTCATTTTAAATATAGTTCCTTGACCTGTGATAAAATGATAAGTTCTATTTGTTCATTTGAACAAGCCTTGTCAAAGGACTTACTATTAAAATTAAGTAGACAACATTATGGTTAGTCCCATCAGAGATCTGGCAAAGTGGCTGCACCTACAGATAAAATTTCACTATAATAAATAGCTTTGTAAAACAGAATGGTTCATTCTTTCATTGTTCACTCAAAATACATAGCAAGTCTATTTCTACACTGGATAGAGTAACCCAGAAACAAAAGACAGAGGTTTGGGTGTGCCAAAATCATTAAAATTGTGGATTACATGATTCCTACAATTTCTTCTATACCCCAAAACTACATCCATATCTATCTCCAGGCCTGACACATTCTAGTCTTAGTTCTTGAAATACTCTCATAGTTCCTTCACTAAAATCAAATACAGATAATTTATACTCAACATATCTAAAAGTAAACTAGACTTGGATCTACCTCTCAACTTCTCTATTTATCAGTGGTAGAATCATTTTTAAAAATCACACAAAATCACAATTTTTCCCCTCACTTTCCATTATTAACCTTTTAACCAAATGATCAAGTTCTGATGACTTTTCTTTCAAAATAATTTTGGTGATTATTTTATTTACTTTCAATACTACTATCGGCAACCTATTGCAAATTATCTCTCAGACTTTGGACTAAATTGACAGTTTTGTAGGTAGTGTCTCTTCCAGCCAATTCTAGCAGACCACATTAAATCACCACCCCGTTAAGTGACATTAAGTTGCGGGCACATTAAATACTCTCTGAAAAACAATTTGCTCAAATTGTTCTCCTTATATATTCTTCTCCTGGTTTGCAATGCCATTCCTTCCTCCACATTTTCAAACTCTCCCTATATGGATCCTTCAGGATTTAAACTCAGTTCTTTTCTCATGCCCCAAGTTAGTCATCTTCTCCCTTGCTAAATTGCTATATTAGACAGAAAACACATGGGTTTCCATAATAATGTAACAAATAATACTTGTTGATGGTATTTTTCATATATCTTTAGAAGATGGGAAGAGAACATACAATACAAAAACCTTTTTTTTGTTTGTTTGTTTTGAGTCAAGGTCTCCCTGTCGCCCAGGGTAGAGTGCAGTGGCAAAATCATGGCTCACTGCAACCTTGGTCTCCTGGGCTCAAGCAATCCTTTTACCTCAGCCTTTCAGATAGCTGGGACTACAGGAGTAGCACACTACCATGCCTGGCTAATTTTTGGGGTTTTTTTGTAGAGATCAAGTCTCACTATGCAGCACAGGCTGGTCTCAAACTTCTAGCCTCATAGGATCTTCCCTGGTCTCAAACTTCTAGCCTCATAGGATCTTCCCGCCTTGGCCTTCTAGATTGCTGGGATTATAGGCGTGAGCTACCACACTAAGCCCTTGTATTTTTTTTTTTCCTGTAATGTTATTTGTTGACTGAATTTTTCAACAGAATTACTTAGGCATTTAGGTGTATACTTAAAAGAAACTTAGTATTATCAAAGATACCAAAATCCAGGAAATCTGTGCCCCAATTCTGCTATAGTTGGTGAAAGTAGGCAGTGAAAAGGAGTCTAACAACATACAAAAATATTCTTTGGATACAGAATTTGTATACATCATAACTACTTGTAATAAAACATAAGCTATTCTTTTCCAAATGGGATTTTTCTCTTAAATTCCTTGTATTTGTTAGAGATCCAATTTGTTACTCAAGCTGTGGATTTAAGGGATTTACATCCTTAAAACCAATTCCAACATGATTTCACCCAGAAGCCTTCCTGAAGTTAACCAAGACAGCACCCAAATTAAATCTTCCCTTTAAAAAGAAAAAAAAAAGCCAGGCATAGTGGCTCAAGCCTGTAATCCCAGCATTTTGGAAGGTTGAGGCGAGACTACCTGAGCTCAGGGGTTTGAGACTAGCCTAGGCATCCTGGCAAGACCTCGTGTCTCTACAATAAGTCAAAAAATTAGCTGGGTGTGTTGGCGTGTGCCTGTAGTTCCAGCTATTTGGAAAGCTGAGGCGGAAGAATAACCTGAGTCCAACCTGGGCGACAGAGTGAGACTCCGAATCAAAAAAAAAAAAGGGTCCATTTGTACTTCACTCCAAGTACAAAATTATTTAGAGTGCTTGATTGTGTGGTGTGGGCTAGAAAACCAAGAGTTCAAAGAACATTATCAATGTCTCACTTTGAGTATGAGCTTGAAAATCATAATGAAGAGCAGAAAGGGACTAAGCATTCAACTCAAATAGTCCATTTTAAAGATGAGGATATCAGATCACAAGAGTCGCACTGGAAAAGCTTCATAGAGGAGGTGAGATTTCAGGAGACTTTGATGGGTTTGGACCAAATAGGAAAAAAGGAGAAAGAAATTCCCGGGAGCAGATACATTTTTCCTTGGTAGGTGTGTGTCCAATTTTTGTGGTAAGAGTAAAGCAGGGTAACTTCCTCATTCCTTGCTAAAAATGGGCAGTGGATACAAATTGCATTAACTGATAGCATATTAAAAACTGAGTATGAAACAAAAGAAAATCCAACAACATAAATGAGCTATGATAAACACAAAGTTTTTTTTAAAAAAGGTTACTATATTTTTCTCCAGGCTATAGATCTTGGCAGACTACAATACGGGGGGGGGGCATGTATGCAGGCAGTTTATATCACTTGGGAAATATCCTTTTGTGTAATCATTTAAACCAACAACTTCAAAGTTTTACATGAAATATGAGACACAATTAAGACTTTCTGAACACCTTTTATCGCCTGCTGAATGTCAAAATGCAGTAAAACATTCTATCCTAGGAGAATTATAGTTAATAAAAGTGATTTTATTACAAAATCTGATTTACACAGTACTAAAGTATACTAAGGATCCCAGTAATTTTTAAAGTTACAATTCCTTTTTGAAGCCACCTCAATTATTACTTATTAAAATACTTTCGTTATTAGAACGTGTTTTTATGACTTAAAGATATTGATTTTTTAAATTTTGAGCAATACAAAGATGTAGTTTTTAATTCACGTATAAACATAAGAACCAAGAATTGAAAAAATACCCATATTCACTGAAAGCAAGTCAACAGCTCATTATTCAAAAGTATATGTTCATCAATACAAATAAGCTTTCATTTGCAAAAGTTTCTATTTGAGTTTAAAGTCTTAAAATAGCCCCAAAGTTGTACCACAATTCAGCTGCTTTGGAAAAGCTAAGTAGTGCTTCCCATGACTAAATGGATTAATTCTTTAGCCCAAACACAATTACTGTTCTCCACACTGTTCCATTGAACATCTAAATAAGCATCCCAAAGCTTATTTCATTCAAAGAAAAGATCCAGACTTAGGAATAATCCCAAGGTATGAAGTTTACATTTTGTAGAAAGTTTTTTTTTTAAGGGGAAAAATCTATAAGTGGCAATCAGGAAAAGAAATGAGTCATTTTGGACAGGTGTTGGGGATGACATCTATCGGCTAATAGATATCTTTGTTGAAGGAGTGCCATGCAGATTCCAGTAGATGTCTTTTTCTCAAACCAATTCTTCTTACTTGGCTCTTGAGTCTAGACTTTTCCATAGCTGGTACACACATTAGCAGTGAAAAAAATTTTTCATAAATACCTGAGTGCATGGAAGGAAACAGACATTTCATCTGATTGTTCCTTTCCTTGCTTTAAAAATTTTCAACTTCAACCGTGTATGAAGAGCACTGTCTTATGACCGTGTTTACTGAACATTTCATTCTCCACCGTATTTCTAAATATCAAAATTCTGGACATTTCATCTAAAGAAGAGAATATGGCAGGGACAGGGTATAGGAATGAGAGAAATGAATAGCAGTGAAATAATTCTCTATGGCTCAAGGGGTAAAATGACAGAAAAATAAGTTATTAATTTCAGATTGGGAATTTCTGACAATGACAAGTCATCTGAGTATGGGACCAGCTGTCTTATTAATATTTGCTGTTACTGAGATGCTTACACAGAAAATAGGCGATCGTGTCCACTGTGTTGAAGAAAGAATGCCTGTATAAGGAAATTTGGACTATATAACCTACAAGGTTTCTTCTAACTCTGAAGATGAGTCATTCAATTTCTACTCCTTTTTATCTAAAATTGTAAAATTATAACTGTTTTTCTACCTGCTTAATGCCCCTTGGGAGACTCTATTGTCAAATTACTACTGCAACATTAGTTGCTAGGAAGAGAATTTTTAGCTCTTAATAACACTTTTGCATTTAACTAAAGGATTATTTACCGTTAGGTGGTTTTCTACAGCTCTCCCCCAAAGGACTTTCACAAACAATGCAAATGAATTTTCACACCATCAAGCAATTTAACTTTGGTCTCCTAATGAAGGCTGAATTAATAGTAGGGCTTCCTTGCTTTGTTCGAAACAAGACTGCTACAAAGGCACAGGTGAAATAGTTTTCTTCCTTCAGGCAAAAAATGAAAATAAAATGTAAAATTCCTATCCAATTTCGATTCATGTTTGCATTCATTAACACAGGGTTAAACAGCCTGAACCTTACCTTTAGCAACCGCAGGTATAATCGGATTAATTTAAATGATTATTAATGCCCTTTGGAATTCTAATTAGCCAAGGGGACAGCTGATGCAGATACCCTTTTGGAAGGTGGGGGAAATTGGTTATTCTCTCAATCAGAATTCACAGTCTCAGAGCTGCACCCCTACATAAATCCTATCCACCATTTAGCTGTGCGGGAGGGGGTAAAGAACCTGAAGAAATAATAGTATGAAAAGCAAAAATGACAGAAAGGCAAAAAAGAAATACAGAAGATAAAAGAGAAAAAAATATAAGAAAAAATTTTCAATATACTGGTCAGTTTTTCAAAAAGAGAAAAAAATTAATACACTTCAAATAAGTGCAACAAACAAAAAGGAAACTTGACTGAAAATAGTTGTTCCATATTTGGACTAGAATCTTACTTATGATGAATTAGAAAGACATAATAGGCCAGGCTAGGTGGCTCAGCCTGTAATCCTAGCAGTTTTGGAGGCCAAGGTGAGTGAATTGCCTGAGCCCATGGGTTCGAGACCAGCCCAGACAACTTGGTAAGACCTCATCTCTACAATAAATCAAAAATTAGCCAGGTGTGGTAGCACACACCTGTCGTTCTGGCTACTTGGAAGGCTGAGGCAGAAGGATCGCCAGAGCCCAGCAGGTCAACGCTGGGGTGGACATGAGTGTACCACTGCACCCCAGCCTGGGCGACAGAATAAACTCTAACTCAAAAAAAAAAAAAAGACATGAAAATAAGGCAAAGTTACTTTTTCCATAGGAAAAGACACATCCTATTTATCTGAAGAAGCAAAAACCTCAATGGCTTCAAGTGCCCAAAATATTTTTCTAAATTTGCACATTTAATGTACCAACAAAAAGGAGTTTCCTTACATGGGCTCTAACACACATGTACTCTTTTTTTTTTTTGAGTTGGAGTCTCACTCTGTCGCCCAGACTGGAGTGCAGTGGCTGCTCCCAGTCACCACAGCCTCGACCTGCTGGGCTCCGGCAATCCTTCTGCCTCAGCCTTCCAAGTAGCTGGAACTACAGGTGCGTGCTACCATGCTAGGCTAGTTTTTGATTTACTGTAGAGATGAGGTCTCGCCAAGTTGCCCAGGTGGGTCTCAAACCCGCGGGCTCAGGCAATCCACTCACCTCAGCCTCCCAAAGGCGTGGGATTACAGGCTGAGCCACCGAGCCCAGCATATACTCTTGAATAACATGAAGCATGGAATAAAAGAGTGAGGGAAAAACCCATATCCTAGAGTTTCTATTTAAAGTAATAGAAAATTTAAATTACTTGCTTTAAACTTTCTGGTATTTTCCAAATATACCAGGAGTTCCAATTCCAGGTAAAATGGAATAAGCCCAATGTATCCTGTCTTTCCCACTGAATGCAGAACACCTGGACAATGCAAAAAGCAGCCTGGAGAAGGTGAGAATTTGAATTACCAATCAAACTGGTAGTCTATTATTTTTCTACCTTTGGTATCCCTTGGCCTAGACTCAAAGCAGCTGAAATCTGAAAGTGGACACTCAGGGGCAGACAGAGAGAACTCCACGAGAAGTTCTCTAGTTCTAGTTTGAAAAGCAGAGAAAGAACCATCAAATAATTAGATTCTCTTGACCCCAGACTCCAAGCAATCTTGTAAAGATGTTGGAGGTAGGAACAGCAGCAGCAATGGGGTCCGCAGGAGTCTAAAACTCTAAGAAAACCTTCCTCTTCAAGAGGATGGCACAAATTCCTGTGGCTTATTCTCTGTCTTCCTGCTAACTTGGCCCAATGGGGGCACAGTCCAAAGAGAAGAGACCCAAAGCCGGGCATGTTGGATCACTACTGTGATCCCAATACTTTGGGAGGCTGAGGTGAGAAGATTACCTGAGCACACGGGTTCAAAACCAGCCTGGGCAACTTGGTGAGACCTTGTCTCTACAATAAATTAAAAAATTAGCTGGGCATGGTGGCATGAGACTGTAGTTCCAGGTACTTGGAAGGCTGAGGCGGATCAATCACCTGACTCCAACAGGTGAAGACTGTGGTGGCTGTTAGCATGCCACTGCCCTCCAGACTGGGAAATAGAGTGAGACTCCGACTCAAAAAAATTAAATTAAATTAAATTAACATAGACAATTACTCATATCCCAGACAGTCTAATGCTGGCACACATACAGGACAGATCTGAATAAAAACTACAAAGGTTTTATAAAGGGAGCTGACATCGGAACCACAACCAACAGAAGGCTGGTTAGAACTTGCAATCTGACTGAACAAATAGTCCACTTAAAAAGAAAAAAAAAATCAATATTCACCATAGGATTTAAAGATTCAAGACAAAGGGTACCAAAATACTTAAACTATTCAGGATACAGTCCAAAATAAGTTAACACATGAAAAATCAGGAAAATTTCAACTTAGTAAAGGTAATTAACAGATGCCAACACTAAAATAACACAAATGACGGATTTATCTGACAAAGACTTTAAATCTACTATTATTAAAAAAAAAAAAGTTCCAGCCGGGCTAGATGGCTCAGCCAGTAATCCCAGCACTTTGGGAGGCCCAGGCAAGTAGATTGCCTGAGCCTGAGGATTCGAGACCAGCCCAGGCAACTTGACAAGACCTAGTCTCTACAATAAATCAAAAATTAGCTGGGCGTGGTAGCACGTGCCTGTAGTTCTGGCTATTTGGATGGCTGAGGCAAGGCGGAAGGACCGCCAGAGCCCTGCAGGTCGATGCTGGGGTGGCTGTGAGTGTGCCTCTGCACTCCAGCCTGGGAGACAGAGTGAGACTCGAACTCAAAAAAAAAAAAGAGTTCCAACAAGAGCAAATACTTTCAGAATGGATGAAAACATGGCAAGTCTACTCAAAGCCACAGAAGAGATAAAGATAACCAAATGGAAATTTAAGAAACCGAAAAATACAATAAGCAAAATGAAGGTCTCAAAGAACAGGATAGCTGAAGCGATATGACAGAGGAAAGAGTCAGCAAATTTATTCAATCTGAGAAATAAATATTGAAAAAAAATTAAAAAAAAGTAAAACCTCAGAGACGTGTGGGACAATAACAAGAGTTTTATTATTGATTTCCCTAAGTTCCAGAAAGAAAGTGTAGGGTGCAGAAAGATAAAGTATTTGGGGAAATAATGGCAAAAAACTCAACATTTCAAATTTTAAGTTTCACTTATATTACTTACAGAGGAACCAAATTGAAATAATTGAGAATTTCTCATCACAAACTACAGAGGCCAGAAGGAAGCAGAATAACTTTTAACCCAGTACAGTTTGGGACTCCATATACATGGGTTCAATCCACAGTAGTGAATTCAACTGATCTCAGATTTTTTTTAAAGTGTGTGTTTTTTAATCGCATTTGTACTGAACTCCCAACACAAAATAGAGCAAAAAGACTTCATAAGACTGCCATTTTATCGTTTAAAGAGCAACTTTGTGAAAAATCAGATATCCATAGATCTTTAATAACAGCCATTTCCCTCATTCCTTTCCACTCATCTTTACTTCTCCCGAAGTGGAAAAAATGACATCAAACAGCTGGTGTCTGCTTGTGCATGATATTGTTAAGATCAAAATTTGAAAAGATATTCTTTACCCTTTAGAAGCTTACAATCTAAACTGTTGACATCCAACATAAAAGAAACAATAAAGAATGAATTAAAACAAAAAACACATAAGCAAAAATTTAAAGACTCAAATAAAATATACATTTTATGCCAGTAAAATATTCATGTATCTGTTGTACACAAAAAATAAAGCACTGAGGAAGGTTCAATGGTCCACTGGTTTTGCTTGTCTCATTTCAGAATGGCAAGTTATTCCTGATAGAAAAATATTCCTGATCGAAAAAGACACTTACGTTTTAAAGTCAGAGCTCCTTTTAAGTGCCAAACTGAAGAGAAAAGATTATTTCATTCTAAAAATCCTAGTTAGATTACTAAGTAGGTACAAATTCAGATACACAAAAACACGTATTTTGAAGAAATGCCAAAATCATCCCCCATGTATTAATTAAAACCTAAATCTAAAAGCTCTAAATTTTAACTTAGAAATAACTCATTTCATCTTTAATTCATATTGTTAGTTCTTAAAGATTTTATACTTGGCCTGCAGGAAAAAAAAATCTTTGAATTTATAAATACTCTAAGAGTATAAATATTGTTTATTTTTAGGAAAATGCAAGATATTCAGTAATACTAATACATTCTTAAAATGCAGGCAAACCTCAGTTACTGCCAACTGTCCTTGATGTGTTTGTAACACCCTAAAGATTAAACAGTATAATGTCATAAATCCTATTACAGTATATAATCTCTAAATTACATTCAAGGGGATAAAAATATACAGCATATTAATGAACTTTACATTTTCATAGCATCCTTTACACTGAATGTGAGAATCTACTTTGGATAAAAGTTTATGAAAATCCATCTCTCATAGCTATTAAATAAAATATATTCTGCTCATCCTTTCAGTTACTTTGAAAATGATGTCAGCCTTAGAAGTGGATTAACCTCTTGCACTTTTCCTGCCCCAAATTTCAAGATTTATTTATATGCTTTGCAGAAAAGGTGGGATAGAAAGAAAAGGTAAAACTCTTCCGATAAATAAACAATATTAAACTAAGTTTATATCATACACCCATGTTTAGAATGTTTTTAATACTCTGAAAAAAAACTATAGCAAAGTGAGTTTAACTAAAAAAACTTTCCACCTCTCTCCCACCATAAAATCCCACTATGAAAGAGTTAATTTTCACTGAGTAATGAGGGGGAAAATAATACAACCACCAAAATATTATGTCTCAGAAAAAAGTACAACATAGTCTATGGGATGTTTAGCAAACTGACTGAAAATGTGAAAAAGATGCATTATTAGGCACTTATTTCTTGTAGTGCGCTGAATAACAAGTCTCTTCCCTCAAAAACATGTCCAAATACTAACTCCCAGTATCTGTGGATATGACCTTATTTGGAAATAGTGTCTTTTCATAAATAATTAAGGATTTTGAAGTGAGATTATCCTAAGTTTAGAATGGGCCTTAAAGCCAATGAAAGGTTTCCTTATAAGAGAAATAAGACGCAGGCTCAGTGGCTTAGCCTGTAATCCCAACGCTTTGGGAGGCCAAGGTGAGTGGATTGCCTGGGCCCACGGGTTCGAGACCCGCCTGGGCAACTTGGCAATACCTCATCTCTACAATAAATCAAAAATTAGCCGGGTGTGGTAGCGCACGCCTGTAGTTCCAGCTACTTGGAAGGCTGAGGCAGAAGGATCGCCGGAACCCAGCAGGTAGAGGCTGCGGTGGCCGGAAGCAGCCACTGCACTCCAGTCTGGGTGACAGAGTGAGACTCCAACTCAAAAAAAAAAAAAATTGAGACCAAAATCAAGTGAAGACAGAGACAAAGACCAGAGTAAAGCATCTACAAGCCAAGGAATGCCAAGGATTACCAGCAGCCACCAGAAAGAGAGGCATAGACAGACCTCCCTCAGAGCCTCCAGAAGGAACCAGACTGGCCAACTGACTTCTGGCCTCCACAACTGTGAGAATAAATTTCTGCTGTTTTAAGTCACAAAACTTGTGGTGATTTGCTACAGCAGCCCTAGAAAACAAATACATTACTTAAATAAAAATAAGAACATGTCTCTAATATGAAAAATAATACATTATTTATTTAAAAGCTCTAAATTTTAACCTAATATTTATCTTACCATTTGACACTGACATCGTATCAAATGGAATATCCAGAATGGGAGACTTTAGCCAAATGAGTTTCTAAGTGATAACAGATTATCACAATTCCTAAGTGATTTCAGGTAATCATAAGTCTGAACATAATACAGCAAAAGATGTTTTAGGACTTGAAAATGTTATAGAGAACCTTACTTATAAATAATTCCCATTATCTCTAGAAGCCATCACAGCCTGGTCTCTGATAATTGCCTGTCTTAAATTTTATGCTCACTTTTCATGTATTTATTTATTTATTTATTAAGCTCAGGCTGGAGTGCAGTGGCACGCTCATGGCCACCAGAGTCTCAACCTGTTGGGCCCAGGTGATCCTTCCGCCTCAGTCTTCCAAGTAGCTGGAACTACAGGCACATGCCACCACATCCAGCTGATTTTTTTGATTTATTGTAGAGATGAGGTCTTGCCAACTGACCTAGGTTGGTATTGAACCCATGGGTTCAGGCAATCCTCTCACCTTGGCCTTCCAAAGTGCTGGGATTATAGGTGTGAGGCACCGCGCCCGTCCTGTGCTTAGTTTTTAAAAGTCTGGGTAAAGGGTACAATCTATGTTAAGAAAAAGGAAAAATTCCAGCAAGTTGTTACTAGTAGCCACAGTGAGATACACTTATAAGTTACACTAAAATTCCTAAAACCCAAGCCGGGCTCAGTGGCTCAGCCTGCAATCCCACGTCTTGGGAGGCTGAGATGAGTGGATTGTCTGAGCCCGTGGGTTCGAGACCCGCCTGGGCAACTTGGCAAGACCTCATCTCTACAATAAATCAAAAATTAGCCGGGCGTGGTAGCGCGCGCCTGTAGTTTCAGCTACTTGGAAGGCTGAGGTGGATCGCCAGAGCCCAGCAGGTCGAGGCTGCGGTGGCCGGGAGTGGCCACTGCACTCCAGTCTGGGTGACAGAGTGAGACTCCCACACAAAAAAAAATAAAAAACAGCTGGGCACGGTGGCTCACGCCTGTAATCTCTCTAAGCACTTTGGGAGACAGAGGTGAGAGGACTGCCTGAGCTCAGGAGTTTGAGGCCAACCTGAGCAACACAGCGAGACCTTGTTTCTACAATAAAAACAACAACAAAGGAAGGTTAAAACTCAGGTCCTAAAATAGCATTTTACCAACTACACAACAGTTAAAGGACAAATAAAGGCTGAAAATCTCTCTTAGGCATGCCAAGATAGACACAATCGTCTTTCAACTGTGTACCACTTCTTTAATATACCAACAGATGGAAATACACTCAATTCAGTAAGCGTTCTTGACTCCGCCTTCTGCACCCCACAACATCCCCAGAATCTGGGTAAACTGAAATTCAGAACCTGAACTCAACAGTCTCTAGATTCTCTTGCAGTTTTCAAAAAATAGAGGGGACAAGCCATTAAGAAATAAATAAAACAAAAAGAATTTAATAATCCAAAACAATCTCTGAATCATCAGATGATACAGACTAACATTATTATACATATTAAGCTACTACATAACATAGTATGACACAAAAGCACTCAATACCAAAGACAGAAGGCTTCCAAAACTTACAAACTAACACATACAAGTATGGATGTCAGTATAATAGATATCACTGAAAGACTTTTGAGAATACACTCCTGTAATTACAAAACACATCCAGAAAAACACACAATTACAATTAGAAACATAATGCAATAAAAGTCTAACTCCTCACTACTGTGTAGAGAAAAAGTGGTTCAAGGCAAGAGAAGGAATTGGGCTTGAATTTACAAAACTGCCACAGGGTCAAGAGGTGCCTAGACCAAGAGTAGAAGGCAATATAGCATTGCCCTTAAGCATGTGGACTATGGAAAAGATAGCTTGGGTTCAAGTCCTGAGTCACCCACTTACTTGGGTACATTACCTCTTCACACCTTCCTCATCTACAAGCGACAGATAATACCAATTCACTGGGTTGTTATGAGGATGAAATCAGTTAATACTTGCAAAGTGAACAAAGTATTTGCTGTTAGTATTGAAAATGTACTCATACTTGCCTAGTAAATGGAAGCAAATTAACTGTTAGCTTGAACCATGTAAACTGTCTACATTTGTAAGCCAAAATACTTTAAATATTAATAATGTTTATGGCTCAAATGAGTATCAAAGGAAGCTGTGAAAATAAGTTGCTAAGAATGTCTATGCAGCCCAAACCCTAAAAAGCAATGTACTCACATAACAGCTCTAAAACATAACGGAAGGAAAAGGATTTCTGCAGCAGGTTGAAAAAACAGCACATTTCAAATGACAAAGCATACAATTCAGTATGACTGACCTCTAAGGCAACCAGTATTTTACACTGGATTGATTTTGAAAGCTGAACTAATATTTTATATTCAAGTATCTATTCTCTCTCCTCTGAGTCAAAAAATGAATGCTCAGACAATTTCAAAAGGTACACACCGCACTGTTATTTGTTGAATAAAAAGCTACAAGCTAAAATTTTACAAGCTAAAGTTGATTTATCATTTCTAATCCAAAAAGTGTCCAAAAAAGTTTTCAATCAACATAATTTATTATAAGAATATATTTGTTCTCTCTCTCATTTACTTTCTAAAAAAAAAGAATATATTTGTTTTATAAACGTACACCTTAATTTTCTTAATAAAATTGTTCCTATATTCCTAAATATTTCCAAAAGAATTTTTTTAATCTCTTTTCTTTTCTTTAAAGTCCGGGTCTTGCCATGTTGCTGAGGCTTAAGTGCAGTGAGTATTCACAGGCACGTTCATCAGAGTATATACTACAGTCTCAAACTCCTGGCCTCCAGAAATTCTCCTGTGTTGGCCTGCAGAATAGCCGGGATTACAAATGTGTGCGCCAACTCCCTCAAAAAGATAAATTTCTCTTTTTTTTTTGAGTTGGAGTCTCATTCTGTCACCCAGACTGGAGTGCAGTGGCCGCTCCCAGCCACTGCAGCCTCGACCTGCTGGGCTCCGGCGATCCTTCCACCTCAGCCTTCCAAGTAGCTGGAACTACAGACGCGCACTACCACGCCCAGCTAATGTTTGATTTATTGTAGAGATGAGGTATTGCCAAGTTGCCCAGGCGGGTCTCGAACCCGCGGGCTCAGGCAATCCACTCACCCCAGCCTCCCAAAGGCGCGGGATTACAAACTGAGCCACCGAGCCCGGCTAAAAAAGATAAATTTCTATTATTTAACAAAGTAGCTACAATCTACCCTACAGGCTGTCATTCTCTTAAACTAAAATTAAAACACTGAACCCTCAAAACATGATAGCACAATTTCAAGATAGCCTGATTTTCTGCAAGGCTATCTTACGTTCATCCTTTAAATTACGAAAACAAAACTGTAGGTCTTTAAAAGGTATGTAATAGTAAGCAAACATACTAATAATAGATGAGTGTACCTGTTGATTAACAAAAATTAAGATGCTATTCTTAAGATTCTGTGAGACTGATAACTGTAATCTAGAAAACTCATAAAAAGGCCAGCCTCAAACCATCAGCCCATTTCCCTATTGGCAATTTCAGTTCTCTCAGCATCAGATTACAGCCTACTGCATCAAAGAACAATGAAAAATAATAAGCTCTTCTGGTAATAGTCTCTTTATAAACCAACAACTTATGTGTTTCATAACCCTCCTTTTTAATTGATATAATTCATTTACCCCCCAAAAAATCTCAATATCAGATTTCAAATATTCACCTGCTTGAAGTTTACAAATTTTTTTAGTATATTCACAAACTTGTGCACTCAAATCACTAATTCCTGAAGAATTTCTATATACCCCACTCCCATTAGTCACTCTTCATTCATACACCTCCTGGAGCCCCTAGCAACCTCAAATCTGCTTTCCATCTCTATGGATTTGCCTATTTGGGACATTTCACATAAATACTCATAGAACATGTACACTTTCCCATTTTTTTCACTAGCAGTTTTCAACGCTCATTCATGTTGTAGCACATATCTGAACTTCATTCCTTTTTATAATTGACTAGTATTCCATTGTAAGAACATATCACATTTTGTATATTCATTCACCAAATATCCATTCATCAACTGATGGACATTTGGGTCACTTCCAAGTCTTTCTTATTATGAATAATGCTGCTATGAACGTTCTCGCTCCCCCTTAAAGACACATGACCGAGGTCTTGAAATGAATACAAACCACAGAGCAGAAGTCTCTGAAGACCCTAAAACCAAACAAAATAAGTGATGATACAATTTCAAGTAGTAATAGTGCCTCCTTTAGGTATAGAGTCTGCTCTTCTAAGTTCATTCATTCTACCTTAAGTATCATCTACACAGGTAAAACGGGGAGGGGGATCCTCATCTACCTTTTGCAAACTATAAGTAAACAAGACGGATAAGGTAATAATAAAGAAAGCTACATCACAATATTCTAAGTTTTTTATGTTGACTTAGCTGCCCCCCCCCTTTTTTTTGAATCGAGGACTCACTCTCTTGCCCAGGCAGGAATACAGTGGCCCAATCATGGCTCATAGTCGCCTCGACCTCTTGGACTTAGGCAATCCTTCCACCTCAGTATCCCAAGTAGCTGGGATTACAGGCATGTGCCACCTCGCTCAGGTGATTTTTTTACATTTCTGTAGAGACAAGGTCTCACTATGTTGCCTAGGCTGGTCTCAAACTCCAGGGCTCAAGCAATCCTCCTGCCTAGATCTCCAAAAGTTTTGGGATTAATCATGAGACACAGCATCTGGCCAATGTTATCTGC
Organism: Cephalopachus bancanus; assembly: GCA_027257055.1. Classification (NCBI taxonomy): domain Eukaryota; kingdom Metazoa; phylum Chordata; class Mammalia; order Primates; family Tarsiidae; genus Cephalopachus; species Cephalopachus bancanus. Next base: position 597,814 of record JAPVLO010000497.1, on the reverse strand, counting down.
TTTTGGAGGAAAAAAGAAAAAAAAAAGGCCTACATATCTCTATTTAAAAGAATAAAGTAGGCCGGGCTCTGTGGCTCAGCCTGTAATCCCAGCACTTTGGGAGACCGAGGTAAGTGGATTGCCTAAGCTCAGGGGTTCGAGACCATCCTAGACAACTTGACAATAAATCAAAAATTAGCTGGGCGTGGTAGTGTGTGCCTGTAGTTCCGACTACTTGGAAGGCTGAGGAGGAAGGATCGCCAGAGCCCAGCAGTCTGACACTGGGACGACTGTGAGCATGCCACTGCACTCTAGCCTGGGCAATGGAGTGAGACTCCAACTCACAAAAAAAAAAAAAAAAAAAGTAATTTGTTACAGAACATACCGGATATGTTTGTACAGCATAATGTCTGTACATTTTTTGTTGCTGTTGCAGTTTGAGCTGTTTTCCTAAAGCCTTACGGCAAAAACTTCTGCTAAATATCCAGGAATAACAAGATGGAATTGAAATGATTCAATCCTCAAATATTTATGTATTATAAATAAAACAACCATATCACCTAAAATGTACTAATCACAAAATTGATTAGAGGTTAAATATCCTATATATATATAGGAGCAAAAACTGATTTTCTTCGTTAGTGGTAAAAAAGCATTTTGATAAAAAGCAAATCTCAAATATCTGCCTGAAAAATATACTTCTGATTTAAATCAAACACAATGTGGCCAAGAACCCCTAAATGTTACAAAAGAAATAAGAGCTTACAATTCATCAATTCAGAAATGGTCAAGTAAGTAACACTTTTGTTTGCTTCGTGACAAAGGGGAAAAATGTTATCAAAATAATGCAAAATTATTCCTCTTCAAATAAGCAGCATATTCAAAATATTCTACAAAACAAATACAGCATTCCAAAAAAAGACATTATTTTTTGAGATTTTAGAACTATACCAATTTTCAAAAAACAAATACTGTTTTGCTATATACCAAATATATTTTTTAAAAACATCATATTGTACCACTGTTTTACTAAGAATTTTTAGAATTTTTCACATCTATTTTTTTCAACTCATAGTTTTATTTACCAGTTGAGAAAAGTAATAGTTCACAATGCCTTTTTTCCCCTAGGGATACTTACAGGAGAATTTTTAAATATACTTAAAAATATATATATATATGTATATGTATGTATATATACACACATACTTTTAATAAGCTCCTAAGGTAAGCTTTCATTTTTAAAAAAGTACAGATAAATTAGTATTCTGTAATTTCTTTCTGCTATAATTTTTTAACTATGTATTTAAACCAATTAAATCTAATCTGTTACATTTGTAGAATATCAAATACACTCTGGTCCTAATTTTTAATTCAAATTCAATAAATATGTATTAAGTGGTCTACTACATGCCTAACACTCTGCTTAGTGCTGGGAAAAAAAATAACGATTCTGGTTTTTCCTATTTTTCTCCTTGTCCTTCTGGCCTACACATATAATCACAAGATGAAAGATGCCAGCAGGGGAGTAGTACCCTCATTTACTACACACTTGACTTAAATTTATACTCATGGATTCTAAACTCAGAATTCAAATAAATACCAACTAGGAAAAAGAATCCACAAGAATATGTTTTTCTATAGGGCACTCATCACTGAGGGGTAAAATTTTTCTCTTATGCAAGATCCTTTTTCCATGTTGTTGGCAAAACTGTCAATCATCTTGATGAGCAGCAAATAAATGAATGCCCAATGATGGGATTCTGTATTATCCTTAAAAAAGAAATCCATCAACTAAACATCAACAGGTAAATGTTTATACTCGACAGCCATCAATTTCAACTATCCATGCAAAGAGACAGGTGAGCTGGACTGGTAAACCTCGAAATTAGAGAGGTATTAATCGTCTGCTTCCAGCCAACATAAACAGATGTTATTTTTAAACAGGCAAAATCATCTCTTCCACTGAAATTTATTTGCAGCAGATAATGTTCTGTTACATTTTTAATCAAGCAGATGAAGTTACATTTAAATTGAAAATCTGCTTCACTCAACTAATCAGGCAAGTAAAATTCAGAGATGATTGAATGGCATTACACAGCACACTATTACTGCAGGTAAATTGGGAAATTTACCTGTCACACCACACAGGGTATTGTTCACACACTGCATCTGCAACTTAGAAGCAAAGCGCTAAGACAAAAAGGAAAAGGCATGTTAAACAGACTTATAAATCGATCATATTTTATGAAAACATTATTAAGGCTGCCAGCAAAATAAATAAATAAATAAAGTTTTTAAAAGAAAAAGGGAAAAAACACCACCTCTCGGTGACTCAATGAAGATTTACACGAGTTATGCTTATCTCCTTCATGTAAATAGCACGCTTGGTTATTTTGAAGATCAAGATACTAAGGAAAAGAAGCAAACATCTAATCATAACAGAGGCAAAAAAACAATGACCACAAAATATAAAGAAAATGACAGTCAAACATAAGAAAGGTAAATGAAACACTTTAGTAAAGAACAGACAACGTAAGCATTACACTGATTGACAAAATAAATGACTCCATCACTCACTGTACAAATCAATAATTTCATATACAAGACCATCCCATCCCCAAAGTTGTCAATATATTAAAAATTCCATTCCATTGCAGTCACTTGTAGTTCCCCCACAGAGTTGGCAAATTGACATTTCTTAAATGCCTTCAAAATTTACTTTCAGAGATATCCACAAAAATCTAACGGTTACATCAGTGTTTCTTTCAACAGAACTCCCAAAATTTACTTTCACTGCTTAATATCTGTAAACCCAAACACTTTTGCTGCAACACCTTCTTATCACTGCTCATAACATTATGAATTGTTCCAATGCCGTGTACCAATACCATGTTAGATCTTTTACATCACTATTACAGTTGTAGCCTCACAACCTTTGAAATAGAGGCTTGGACGACCTTCTCTCAGGTCCCCTCCTACTGTGGGAGCTTTTCTGTCTTCTTAATAAATCTTACTTTCTCAAAAAATAAAATAAAAAGAACTGGAGGTGTCTGTGCCAACTATTGTGACTTTTTCCTCCTTTCCTTCTTCCTTTTCTCTTTTTCTACTTTCCTCCTTAGCTTCTTTCTTTCAGTTTTACTTCCCCCCTTTTTGCCCCCTTTGTTTTCCCCTTTCTTCTTCTATATTTGTTTGAGGGGATGGTGTCTAAGGGGGAGCACAGTGTTAACGGAAGAACTAGAAACAAGAAATTAACACTAGCCGGGCTTGGTGGCTCAGCCTGTAATCCCGCGCCTTGGGAGGCTGAGGTGAGTGGATTGCCTGAGCCCGCGGGTTCGAGACCTGCCTGGGCAACTTGGTGAGACCTCATCTCTACAATAAATCAAAAAAATTATCCGGGTGTGGTAGCGCACACCTGTAATTCCGGCTACTCGGAAGGCTGAGGCGGAAGGATCGCCGGAGCCCAGCAGGTCGAGGCTGCGGTGGCCAGGAGCGGCCATTGCACTCCAGTCTGGGCGACAGAGTGAGACTCCGACTCAAAAAAAAAAAAGAAAGAAAGAAATTAACACTGAAATGTGCTCTAATTTACAAAGATAAATAGTACTACTGTTCTTTCTTTTTGAGTCAGAGTCTCTGTTGCCCAGGCTGGAGTGCAGGGGCACGCTCATGGCCACTGCAGCCTCGACCTGCTAGGCTCAGATGATTCTTCTGCCTTGGCTTTTCAAGTAGCTGGAACTATGTATGCACATCACCACTCCTAGCTACTTTTTGTGATTTATTGTAGAGATGAGGCCTCACCAAGTTGCCCAGGTTGGTCTCAAACCCCCAGGCTCAGGCAACCCTCTCACCTCAGCTTCCCAAAATGTTGGGATCACAGGCTGAATCACTGCGCCTGGCCTGTTCGATTCTTAATATGGAATGAGCCCATCTTGATTTTCTATTTGGTGTGATAAATTAGGCCTAATATATCCACACCCTGGTCTTGGGGCTAATTAATAAAACTAGCTAAGAATCTTATATTCATCAGCATGGTGTCTTAACTATCAAGGCATCATTTTCAGCACATTACTGATTTGAGTTAGAATAGTTTTAGGTTTACAGAAAAATTACAAAGATAACACAAAGAGTTCCCACATGAATCACACCCAGTTCCCCCTATTAGTAACATCCTGTTACTAGCATTAATGAACCAGTATCGATACATTAGCTAACTATTCTTTTTTTTTTTGAGAGTTAAAGTCTCACTCTTGTTGCCCAGGCTGGAGTGCAGGAGCACACTCCCGGCCACCGTAGCCTCAACTTGCTGGGTTCTGGCAATCCTTCCACCTCAGCCTTCCAAGTAGCTGAAACTACAGGCGCTCACTACCACACCCGGCTAATTTTTTGATTTATTGTAGAGATGAGGTCTTGCCAAGTTGCCGAGGCAGGTCTCGAACCCGCGGGCTCAGGCAATCAACTCACCTCAGCCTCCCAAAACACAGAATTACAGGCTGAGCCACTGAGCCCGGCAGCTAACTATTCTTTATTCAGATTTCTTTTGTTTTTACCTCAAGATCTTTCTGTGTTCTGGTATCCTATCCAGGACACCAAAGAACCGTTGTCATGTTTTCCTAGACTCCTCTTGGCAGTGACAATATCTCTCACTTTGGGATGAGCTCATCAGCTTTGAGGCCTACTGGCCTAGTATTCTATAGACTGTCCCACAATTGAGATTTGATGTTTATCTCATGGTTAAACTGGGGTCATGGGTTTTTAGGGAGAAGACCACAGAGGTAAAGTACCATTCTCATCAGATCATATCAAGGGTATATTCTATTGACGTGACTTATAATAATTTATGATATTAGTCTTGATCACTTGTCTTACTGTATTCTCTCCTAGGTTCAGTCTTCACAAAAACTGCATTCACCCTTTTCTAAACTTCATATCTTCTATAATGATATAATGCTGTTTTTCATTGTTAAAGAGGATGATGTTAACAGCTGCTCACTTTGGACGTGACTCAGTGGGGCAGGAGGAATCTAGCTGTGCTTCCCACACTACACAAAGATTAGGCTTTTTTTTTTTTTTTTTTTTTTTTTTGAGTTGGAGTCTCACTCTGTCGCCCAGGCTGGAGTGCAGTGGCACACTCACAGTCACTGCAGCCTCAACGTGCTGGGGTCAGGTGATCCTTCTACCTCAGCTTTCCAAGTAGCTGGAACTACAGGCACACATCACCACTCCTGGTTAATTTTTTGATTTATTGTAGAGATGAGGTCTCACCAAGTTGCCCAGGCTAGTCTCAAACCTGTGGGCTCAGGCAATCCTCTCACCTCAGCTTCCCAAAGTGCTGGGATTATAGGCATGAGCCACCGCACCGGGCCAAGATTAGTCTTTATGTCACTACTTGCAGTGATTAATCCTAGTCTGTAGCTATTTCTGACCTGGCTTCTTGCTTTCAGAGTGAAAACAAAACAGAGGCACTCAACTTGATATCCTCCTCAGAGGAGATAACCGAGTGCAATGGGTTTTCTTTCTTTCTTTTTTTGAGTCAGAGTCTCACTCTGTGACCCAGGCTAGAGTGCAATGGCACGCTCATGGCCACCCCAGCATCAATCTGCTGGACTCTGGCGATCCTTCCGCCTCAGCCTTCCAAGTAGTCAGAATTATAGGTGTGCGCTACCACATCTGACTAATTTTTTGATTTATTGTAGAGATGAGGTCTCGTCAAGTTGCCCAAACTGTTTTCAAACCTGTGGGCTCAGACAATCCCCTCACCTCAGCCTCCCAAAGTGCTGGGATTACAGGCTTGAGCAAGCATGCCTGGCCGCAAAGGGTTTTTAAAATACTGTTGCCTAGGCCCCAATTTAATCAGATTTCCTGGGGGTAGAACTTTGGCATCACTAGCTTTCAAACTCTCCAGGTTCATCATCTGTACAACTGTAGGATTTAAGACAAATGATACTACTGATGGTCATCTTGAGCTTCATTTATTTTGACCATGATTTATTTGGAGTGGAGGCATTGTTTTTTAGAAAAACATGTCATGTAGGTTGTCTAAAAATAAAATGCATTTAAAATAAGAAATAAAAACTAAAAAAAGAAACTCTCCAGTTATCCTAACTTAGAGCCAGGGTAGAGCCACTGGTCCAAAGACTTAGCTCTACATTGACTGCTACAATGCAAGTTAATCTGTCTTTCCATTTATAACACCTGTAGCTATACTATGCTGTTTGAGGGGGTCCCCGTTTCTTGTATATCTTCAGTTCTTTCCTAAATTGCTTTGGCATAAATGAACCACAGATGACTTAGATAACAGGGACACTGCAATGCTATTTAAACATTGGCAGATTAAACACAGTCAGAAGCTGAGGGCAGTGATTGACAATTAGAAGCATTATTGACCAAAATGTGTGTGTGTGTGTGTGTGTGTGTGTGTGTGTGGCGTGCGTGTGTATGTGTATACACACACACACATTCATTTTCCAAGGTGAAGAACATAAAAGGTTGGATAATAAACCACCAACAACGACAAAATGTTCGTTAAAACCAGGAGCTGGGGCCCAGCAGGGCAGTTGCTGGTGCTACTCAAACTCTGCTGTCTCCCACTGCAGTCCTCCCAGAAAACGAGTTGCGTGGAAGAGCCCAAGCCCGAACCCAAACCTGAGCCCAAACCCACAGAAGGTGATGGCGATAAGAAGGGCAACGCTGAGGGTAGCAATGATGAGGAAGGGAAGTTGGTCATTGACAAGCCAGCCAAGGAGAAGAATGGGAAAGGAGAGCAGGAGACATGCTGGAGGATTCCCCTAAATGTCCCAAGGAGGGAAGACCCTGAAAGGAAGAAGGCGGCAGCCACCTTGGAGGGTGGAGGTGGAGACTACTACTCCTTTTGTAGTAGCTCCAGCCAGGGGCCTTCTCTAGAAGAGGAGGAGGAGGAAAAAGAGGCTGCCAAGGAAGATGCTGATGCCCAGGAGTCAGAGACCATGAGAGCCTGCAGCCTCCAATGTTTCAGGAGGAGCCCTCGCATTGTTCCTGCTGCTGTCTAGGTGCTACTAGGGAAACTGGCCATGACCTACAAACTGGGAGCCCCTTTCCCACCCCAACCCACTCTCCTCTTCCGCTCACTTTCCCCACTCCAAACTCAGCCCCTGGAGATTGACCTGGATGGGGCAGGCCACCTGGTCCTCACCTCTAGGTCCTTACACCCCTGTTATCTGAATCAGGGCGACATCTTCTGCTGCCTAGGATGGGACAAGGCCATTGTGAGCCTTCCTGCTTTTAACTGTTTTCTATGCATCCATTGGGGGCTAGGCCAGCTGTTTCCACCTTCATGGCACCCTTTTACCCTACCCCAGGCATTCTGGACCTCTGAGTTGGGATCAGCGGTAAGAGTGGAAGGGATGGAGCATAATCAGCAGTGAGGGCTTCTGGGCCCTGAAGGAGCAATCCTCAAATTGGGCGGGGGGCAGGAGGGTGGCATTTTCTTGAGCTCCTGTCCGCTCTTACACCTATTATCCCAGTTGCCTAGATTCAGGGAAAGTGGGACCGCTTGTGGGGGAGGGGCTCCCTTCCATACATCCTTGATGATTGATTACCAACACCCATTCTTCCTTTTGTTGACCCCAGGAGTTCTGGGAGTTGTAGTTTATCATCAAAAGATTTTGAGGCACCAGGAGCAGTGGCTCAAGCCTATAATCCCAGTACTTTGGGAGGAAGAGGCAAGAGGACTGCCTGAGCCTACAGGTTTGAGACGAGCCTGGGCAACTTGGCGAGACCTTGTCTCTATAATACATAAAAAAATAGCTGGGCATGGTGGCACACACCTGTGGGTCCAGTTACTTGGAAGGCTGAGGCGGAAGGATCGCCTCAGTCCAGCAGCGTGCCACTGCACTCCAGCCTGGACAACAGAGTGAGACTCTGACTCAAAAAAAAAAAAAAAAAGATTTTGGGGCTTCCAAGTTATTTGGACCAAGAATCTGAGACCTGAAGGGCTGACTTTACCCATTTGGGTGGAAGTCTTAAGGAGCACCTGTCCACCTTTAGATCTCTAAAACCACAGAGCCCTGGGGAGACCCCCAGCTTTACTTTTCCCTCTCTCCACAGTGTTCAAGGTCAGCTTACAGTTATATATGTATCACCCAGACATAAAGGAAAAAGCACATTTTTTTAGAAAATGCTTATAATAAAAGAAAATTACAAAAAAAAATTTTGAGACCTCCCCCAACCCTTTTTGTGCTCCCCATTTTGCTTCTTTCTTCCCTACCACTGTCCCCATTTCTGAGGTGCACTGGGAGACTCTCCTTCTTTTGGGGCTTGATGACTTTTTGTAGCTGGGGTTTTGGTGTTTCTTCCAGTGTCATTTTCCATCCACATACCCACACCTGGTCCCCTCAGTGTTGTCACCAGAAGAGATCCAATTTGTAACCCACTGAGAGGACGGAGAAAAATAAGTGCCCTATTCGTAGTGGTCTCTCTACTATGCCCCTCTTCCATCTCTTGTCTTTGTACTCTGGCCCCTCTCCCTTGGGCTCTGATGAAAAACTGTTGACTGTAGCTTTGGAAGTTTAGCTCTGAAAACAGTAGACAATTTCAGTTCTAGGGAGATAAAACCTGTTGATTACTTAAAAAAAAAAAGGAGCTAAATTTTATACAGAAGCAACAATCTATAGAGTGACTGAGTTTCTAGGCTAAATATGTAAAGAAATAAGCCATAAGCCTAAAGAAATATTTGTCTGAAGCATACAAAACTGTCATATTTAACCATCATATTAATTTCATGTTGTTCAACCTTATACTTTATATTTTTAAAATAAAAAACAGCCTTCACAACAATAGTATTTGCATAAAACTAAAGAAAAAAAATTAGGCTAGGTTCAGTGGCTTATGTCTGTAATTCCTGCACTTTGGGAGGTGAGAGGATTGTTTGAACCTGGAGTTTGAGACAAACCTGGGCAACACAGTGAGACCTCATATCTACAAAAAAAATTTTTTAATTGCCAGGAGCAGTGGCTCAAGCCTGTAATCCCAACATTTTGGGAGGCCAAGACAAGAGAATTGCCTGAGTCCAGGGACTTGAGATCCGCCTGGGCAACTTGGTGAGACCTGGTCTCTACAATAAATCAAAAAAATAAGCCAGGTGTGGTAGCACGCGCCTGTAGTTTCAGCTACCTGGAAGGTTGAGGCAGAAGAATCACCTGAGCCCAGCAGTTCGAGGCTGCGGTGGCTATGAGCATGCCACTGCACTCCAGCCTGGGCAACAGAGTGAGACTTCAACTCAAAAAAAAAAAAAAAAATTAAAAATTAGCCTGTAGTCCCAGCTACTCAGGAGGCTAAGGCAGGAGGATTGCTGGAACCTAGGAGGTTGAGGTTGCAGCGACACATGATTCTGCTACTGCACTCCAGCCTGGAGGGCACAGCAAGATCCAAACTCAAACAAACAAACACAAAGTATAAGAAACTTGTTTAGTCATAACAAAATCCCTGAGGGAAAAGCTACCCAGAGCATATGGCCTACAAGACAGATAATCCTATCATACTGAAAAAGACAGAATAATTTTGTGAAGAATAGAAGAACAGGCTATAAAATGGGGAGAACTTCTAAGAGAGGGGATGAATCAGCAGAACCACAGGAAAGAAAGAGCAGTCAGAAAGAAAAATAAACAAGAGTCTTTAGTTTGGAGTTCAAATGAGATATGGCTTACATGCACGGTTTTACATGCTTAAAGAGAGAAGATAAGAGTTTTAAAGAATTAAGGCATTTATATATCCTCATGGGAGGCGGATAAGAAAAACAGGCTGGTAAAGGAATACATAAGTCTAGGTTAAAATGTTTTGTTTTGTTTTGTTTTGTTTTGAGTCGGAGTCTCACTGTCGCCCAGACTGGAGTGCAGCGGCCGCTCAGTGGCCGCTCTCGGCCACCGCAGCCTTGCCTGCTGGGCTCTGGCGATCCTTCCGCCTCAGCCTTCCAAGTAGCCAGAATTACAGGCGTGCGCTACCACGCCCGGCTGATTTTTTGATTTATTGTAGAGATGAGGTCTCGCTGCCCAGGCGGGTCTCAAACCCGCGGGCTCAGGCAATCCACTCACCTCAGCCTCCCAAAGGCGCGGGATTACAGGCTGAGCCACCGAACCTGACTAAAATGTTTTTAACAATTAAAAAAAAAAAAAAAAAAAAAAAAGCTGGACCAGGTACATTGACTACATCCAGTAAACCACAGGATCAAGTATTCTTAAGGCTGTTAGGACAACCTTCATAAAGCACCTGGCACACAGCAAGACATTAATTAAAAATAACTGATTTTCCTAGACAGCGAAAACCCCAAATCCTTAAATAGTGATACAAACAAGAATTAGAAAAGAATATATCCTCTCTCTCCTTTTTTACTGAAGGGTACCATCAGCTGCTAGGGGTGACATAAGAATCAAGTTAAATATAAATATCCAGACAACCCACTCAGGTCCCCTCCCACTGTGGGAGCTTTTCTGCCCTCTCAATAAATCCTGCTTTTAAAATAAACAAATAAATATCCTTCAACATAAACTTGTCATATTATAATATTCTTATTCAAATTACCAACCATAAGCCATTGCTCTATTTTCCATGCATTTATTACTTGAAATAATACTATTTTCGATTCTGCTTTTCTACTTAACATAACCTTTTATGTTAAGTAGAGGTTAAACAAAACACTACCTAAATATTTCTGAAGGCTCACACAGTATTCCACAATATAGCTGTATAATCAACAATTATTCTATTTTGCTGGACACTCATGTTATTCCTGTTCATCAAATGTAAGTAATATTGGAAAAGGTAATCTCTTAAACTAAGGCCATAGCAGAGCTTATCAGTAACCAGTCTGTAGAACTCAAGGTTCTATGAAAACTATGGTTGAGGGACTGAACAGTATCAGCAGGAAGGAAGAATACCTAAGAGAGGTTCAAGATGTCAACTACATTTTCATTAATTTCACAGTTCTATTACTGAAATTAACAGCACATAAAAGCAACATTTATTTATATAGTTGTTATGCTGCTAACAACTCAGCAGCAACAGACAATGCTAGAGAGCAGGCATTCTACCACCTTGACTGTCTCTACTACCCAACAATTGACCCTCATCCCATTTCTAAGAACGACTACATATGCAAGAGTCAGTGAAAGAGCAAACAAGCAATACAATTTATAGAAAAACTTAATTGTGTGTGTGTGTGTATGTTTGTTTGGGTTTTTTTGGGGGGGGGTTGGAATAGGAGTCTTACTCTGTTGCCCAGGCTAGAGTGCAGTGGCATGCTCACAGCCTCCACAGCCTGGACAACCTGCTGGGCTCAGGTGATAAGTATAAATACTAGTTAACTACAGTTCTGCAATATGTGAGCCTTTTTCTCAGAACAGGAAAAAACAATTCCCTGCATTCTTTACATATGAACTAAAACCTTTTGAGCATTTGATCTATGGTCAACATTATTTCTGGGTGAGTTTGTGAGGGTACTTCCAAAAGACATTAGCATTTGTATCTGTAGACCATGTAATACAGATTCATGAATAAGTTGATGTATGCTATCCTCCAGAAGAGGCCTCAAAATCCTGAAGGAGAAACAGTCACTGGAAGTGGCAGAGTAATCTCTGTGGAGATTATGAAAAGTGCTACTACCAAAGTTGCTTTAAAGTTTTGGGACAATAGGAAGAGCTAGAATGTCTACATATTTGTACATTAGAAGTAGAAACTTTGTATCAGTGAGATCCATGAAAAAGGCAGAGTAGGGATTAAATGCATCTGAATTCAGAACATTTGGTTTCATTGGCATATTTTCACAATGTACACAAATTATATCCAAATTCCTCTTATTAACTGCAACTAACAAAAATACATTCCCATTCCATTACTCTATCCCCCTTTCCCAAGCACACAGAAAATCTTCGCTGGTTCTTAGTTTTATTTCCTGAGCCCCAAAGCCCTCAGAACTCTTCTCTACAGTCTGTTTCAACAGAATGGAACTGGTATGTGAAATGAACCCTACTTGTTACTTAGAAAGTACGCAAACAGAATTTTAAAACCCCAAATGTATGGCAATCTTTGGAAATTTTCATTTAGGATAAATGTGTCATATATATCAATATCCTCTGAGAGTCACAGTATGTCTATGACTCCAAACAATAGTTGATATTAGAATGATAACTCTAAGACATCAGAAACACATCCATATATTGTTTAAGATGGTATTTGCATGAGAGTCCCAGCAAAATCAGTTCAATTTTAAAAGTGAGGACATTTAAAGGAGAAAACTGCTTTTAAATGTAAAATGATATGGTTAGATTTATTTTCCCAACATTTTATTTCAGAAATTTTTAAACACGCAGAAAAATGTAAGAAATGTATAATGACAGGTGGTGATGGGATGCACACAACAGTTTAAGTCCCTGTCCAAGGCCAAAGGCTTGAAAATCAGAAGCTTCAATGTCCAAGGGCAAGAGAAGCTAGGGGTACCAGTTCCAGAAGAGAAAGTGAAAGAGAACTCACCCTTCTTCCATCTTTCCTTCTAGGCAGGCCTGCAACAAACTGGATGATGCCTACCAAAATGGGTCTTTTTACATGGTCTACAGATTCAAATGCTAATGTCTTTCGGAAGTACCCTCACTGACTCACTCAGAAATAATGTTTACCAGTATTATTTCGTCTCTTAGCCCGCTTAAGCTGACATAAAATTATATAACACACCAGTCTTCTATTTGCTTAACACACTAAGTTAATTATTAATTTACCAATTGTTCAATATTACAAATATACATAGTAGGTTGACACAGAAATATCAATGGATAAACACCTACCGCCAACAACAAGCTTATTAATCCTGGCAAAAAAGGTAAAGTAATTTGGGCTAGGTGGCTCAGCCTATAATCCCAGCGCTTTGGGAGACTGAGGTGAGTGGATTGCCTGAGCCTGCGGGTTCGAGACCCACCTGGGCAACTTGGCAAGACCTCATCTCTAAAATAAAATCAAAAAAATTAGCCGGGCGTGGTAGTCCACGCCTGTAGTTCCAGCTAGTTGGAAGGCTGAGGCCAAAGGATTGCCAGAGCCCAGCAGGTCAAGGCTGTGGTGGCCTGGAGCATGCCATTGCACTCCAGTCTGGGTGACAGAGTGAGACTCCAACTAAAAAAAAAAGAAAGAAAGGTAAAGTTAACAGGGCACTAGGAGGACGAGATAAGACAAACTAACAAGATGAGGTTCCACAATGATTTCTGCTTCATACCTCAGTCCCTCAAAAATATTCACAGGAAACCTAGCAATAATTAACGTCAATGAGAAATAGGATGCCGAATTTAGAAATAATCTTCATAGTCTATTTTGTGTTCAAGGTAATGCTAGTACATATACACAATTAAAGCCCATGATATAAAGTAATTAAACCATGATAAAGAAAATAGCAAATTTATCTTAAAGAATTTCTGAAGACTATTACATTCTAAAACAAGCAATGTTAGGTTATCAGGGGAATTAGAGTTCAGATCAAGCATCCATGGTGAAATTCCCACTGGAGCTACATCTAGGTCAAAGGAGCTGGCAGACATCTGGTTGGCAAGTTTCTCATTCATGTCTCAAAATGAAAACCCACCTATAGCAGGAAGGTAATGAAATGTACGGTCCTTTTCTTTTTTGAGTCCAAGTCTCACTCTTTCACACTGGCTAGAGTGCAGTGGCACACTCAACGACCACTGCAGCCTTGACCTGCTGGACTCAGACGATCCTTTCACCTCAGCATTCCAAATAGCTGGAACCACAGGCCTGTGCCACCAGGCCTGACTAATTTTTTGACTTATTGTAGAGACAAGGTCTCACCAAGTTGCCCAGGCTGGTCTTGAACCTGTTGGTTCAGGCAATCCTTTCACCTCCACTTCCCAAAGTGCTGGGATTTCAGGCGTGAGCCACCGTGCCTGGCTGGTCCCTTTCTCATAAAAAAATATTTGTGGGATTTTAAAAAGTTTATGCCAAAGTACCAGAATCTTTTTTTTTTTTTTTTGAGTTGGAGTCTCACTCGGTCAACCAGACTGGAGTGCAGTGGCCACTCCCGGCCACTGCAGCCTCGCCCGCTGGGCTCCGGCGATCCTTCCGCCTCGCCTTCCAAGTAGCCGGAATTACAGGCATGCGCTACCACGCCCGGCTGATTTTTTGATTTATTGTAGAAATGAGGTCTCGCTGCCCAGGCGGGTCTCGAACCTGCGGGCTCAGGCAATCCATTCACCTCAGCCTCCCAAAGACGCGGGATTACAGGCTGAGCCACTGAGCCTGGCAGTACCAGAATCTTAATCAATAAACAGCTGCCTTCCTGACATCAATGGAATGCTTCCCTTCAGTTGATATCAAATCTCAAAAAGATGAGAAAGATGATATCTTAGTAGATCAAGAAATGTTTAAGTATACCGCAGACTATATGCTAAGAATGACCCTTGTATTTTGTTTCTTGGTAAACACAGAAACTTACAATTCCATTTCATTTACTGGAAAGACCAAGATTAATGCTGAACACAACATCAATAACAACAGTTTGTCAGGAAATCTTTAAAGAGTTCAAAGAACGGCTACATAAACTGCATAGAATCAAAATGATGTCTCAGGAAGTAAGAAGGATTCTGGCCCTTTAAAAACCAAAGTAGTAGCCGGTCTTGGTGGCTCAGCCTGTAATCCCGCACCTTTGGGAGGCTGAGGTGAGTGGACTGCCTGAGCCGGCGGGTTCGAGACCTGCCTGGGCAGCGAGACCTCAACTCTACAATAAATCAAAAACTCAGCTGGGCGTGGTAGCGTGCGCCTGTAATTCCGGCTACTCAGAAGGCTGAGGCGGAAGGATCGCCAGAGTTCAGCAGGTTGAGGCTGCAGTGGCTGGGAGCGGCCACTGCACTCCAGTATGGGCAACAGAGTGAGACTCCAACTCAAAAAAAAAAAAAAAAAAAAAACCAAAGTAGTTATTCCCCAAATACATACTGAGTACTTTGCTTATATAATTTCATTTTACTAGACATTATGGAGGACATACTGAATATGATAAAATATAAGGAGATCCCATATGTAAATTGCATTCTTATTTTCCAAATAAGCAATTTTAAATTTAAGCTTTTTGGCATGCAGCACATAAACCTTTAGGAATGAAACCGTCTAATGTGCTCTACAGCAGAAAATCAAACTTCAAGAAATAATTACCTTCAAAACAAGAGTGAGTAATAGACACTCCCAACTAAGATAAATTGACATGGATCAGATTTCCCATCCCACCTGAAACCATTTTAAAAACTGACAAAACATACGAAACAACAGTGTGTAAGACACTGTATATCAGGCAACAGAGGACAACAATCCCTGAAAGACAGCTAAATTATTCCTACCACTGTCCCAAGTTTACTGCCTTCAGAATTTCCAGGCCCCAGAAAAGAGAGCAAGAATCCAAGTAGACTCTGACAAACTCCTAGAGTATAGCAGAAAGAGATGAGAATCCACGGAGACCTAGGCAAATAAATGAATTTGAAAGATCTTAGTAATGAAGGAGAGAGAGCTACACAGAGAAATACACCACAGATCTCCAAAGGAGAGACTATATACATTGAATAGTCAGCAAAATATTCAACACAAGTATAAGAAAATCATTTGAACCTGGGGAAAGAATCATCCGAAAGGAATAGAGAGAAAGTACCAGGCACTCACACAAGGATGGGAATAGTGCATGTTGCAACTAATCAGACTATAGCAGTAAGAAGGACCTTGCCTCAGTAGTGGGGAATAATTAGCCCCAACCATTGTCCAAATAATTCACTTTATTAAAAATGTATAATCATTTCAACACACACATAAAAAACATTAGACAAAATCCAACATACATTTCTGATAAAAATGCTTAGCAAACTGAATAAAAGAAAATTACTTCAAACCAATAAGGGCATCTATAAAAAATCTACAGCAAACACAAGATAGAATGATGAAAGGCTACATTTTCCCTAAAAATCAGGAACAAGCAAGAATGCCCATTCCTACCCCTTTTATTCTATACTGTACTGGAAGTTCTATTCCATGCAATAAGGCAAGAAAAATAAAAATAAAATTCATCTACATTGGAAAGAGAACAGCAAAACTGTCTTTATATGCAGATGATAAGTTGAACAATTTAGACAATACAACAGAATCTACCAAAAAATTTGGGGAACTAGTAAATTATTTTAGTAAAGTTACAGGAATCAAGATCAACACATACTAAGAACAATGGAAATTAAAATTTTAAAATGTATCATTCACAATAGTGTAAAAAAATAAAATACTTAGGGATAAATTTAACACAAGATTTGTATGCTAAAACTGCAAAATACTGTTGAAAGAAATGAAAGAAAACCTAGACAGATATACCATGTTCCTAAACTAAAATACTAAGCATTTTTAACATGTTAATTTTCAATGAATATGCAAATTCAGCACAATCACAATTAAATCCCCACTATACTTTCTGGAATAAATTGGCTAGTTTAAAAATCTCCACAGAAATACAAAAGACCTAAAACAGTCAAAACAACTTCAAAAAAGAACAAAGTTGTAGGACTAACAATTTCAAGACTTATTATAAAACTACAGAATCAACAGCATATATTCTGTATTGGCATCAAGATAGACAAACAGATCAATGGAACAGAACAGACTCCAAAATAGACCTACACATATAGAAACAATTGATTTTCAACTAAAGTGCAAGAAGACAATTCAACAGAGAAAGGATTTTTCATTAAATGGAGCTAGAACTGTTGGATATCCATATACAAAAAAACACTTCAATTTACACCTTATGTCATACAAAAACTAACTCAAAATGAACCATAAACCTAAATATTAAACTATAAGATTTCTATAAGAGAACACGGCAGAAAATATTTATGACATTTGGTTAGGAAAAGATTTCTGAGATTCAAACCCAAAGCATGATTCATAAAAGAAAAAACTTACAAGTTACATTTTAAAAATCAATAGCTTTTATTCTTCAAGTGGCACTGCTAAGTGAATAAAAAGTCAAGGCAAAGACTGGGCAGATGGCAAATAAACACATGAAAAGATGCTCAACATCATTAATCCTCAATCAAAATGTGAAACCACAACACAAATGTTAGAATGGCTAAAATTATAAATAGTGACCACAGCCAAGTGTTAGCAAGGATGTGGAGGAACTGGAATTCTCATCCACTGCATATGAGTGCAAATGTCAAAGGGTAAAACCACTCCAGAAAACTGAAACGGCTATTTTCTTCAGAAGATAAACATATGTGTGTCCATTATGATTCAGCGATTCCACTGCTAGGTATTTACTCAAGACAAAAGCATAAGTTCATTCAAAGAGTAGTACTAAAATGTTCTTTGCCGGGCTCGGTGGCTCAGCCTGTAATCCCGCGCCTTTGGGAGGCTGAGGTGAGTGGATTGCCTGAGCCCGCGGGTTCAAGACCCACCTGGGCAACTTGGAAAGACCTCATCTCTACAATAAATCAAAAAATCAGTCAGGCGTGGTAGCGCATGCCTGTAATTCTGGCTACTCGGAAGGCTGAGGCGGAAGGATCGCCAGAGCCCAGCAGGTCGAGGCTGCGGTGGCTGAGAGCAGTCTGGGCGACAGAGTGAGACTCCAACTCCAAAAAAAAAATGTTCTTAGCAGTTTTATTTGTAATTTCTGAAAACTGGAAACAATTCAAACATCCATCAACAGGTTAATGCATAAAGTCTGATATAGCCATACAATGATTAAAAGGCAACAAGAAAGAAGTATTGATACTTGCTACTTTATGGATGCATTTCAAAATAATAATGCTGGTCAGGCGCAGTGGCTCACATCTACAATCCCAGCACTCTGAAAGGCCCAGGCAGAAGGATTCCTTGAGCCCAGGAGTTTGAGAACAGCCTGGGCATCATAGTACCCACAAAAAAATTTAAAAAATAAAAATTAAAAAAGTAGTCAGGCACAGTGAGTCAAAAGGATTTCCTGAGCCTGGGCAGTCGAGCCTGCTATGAGCCATGGTCATGCCACTGTCTGGGCAACAGAGTAAGACTCTGACTCCAAAAAAATAAAATAAATTATGCTGACTGAAATGAGCCAACCCTCCACCACTCCCAATAAGAGTTCATACTCTGTAATTCCACTTATAGGAAATTTTAGAAAATGCACAATCTATCTATCTTGACAGAAAGCAACGGATCACCGAGGATGAAGAAAAGTAGGGAGAGGCAGGAGACAAAGATAACATTATCTTGATTGTAATGCCTTCGTGTGTGTGTGTGTGTGTGTGTGTGTGTGTGTGTGTGTGTGTGTCTGTGTGCGTGCGTCAAAATGTATCAAACTGTACATTTAAAATGTGTACGGTATGTCAATTATAAAGTTGTTTACAAAAATACCACTTTGATAACAACCATCTATAATATATCTTATGCATAGGTTTTTATTCGTATCTAGTTTCTGAAGCTGTCTCCACAACATTCCAATGTATCTGATCATGCTCATTCAAAGGATATTAAGGTGAAGGAGGAGAAACTTGGATTATCCTTCCATCATGGACTTAACTTCCATCTGCTATAGCTCAAGAAATGCTGCCGGGTGTGATGGCTCAAGCCTATAATCCCAACAATTTGGGAGGCCAAGGCAAGAGGATTGCCTGAGTCCAGGGGTTCAAGATCAGCCTGGGTAATTTGGTGAGACATCGTCTCTACAATAAATAAAAAAATTAGCTGGGCATGGTTGCATGTGCTTGTAGCTCCAGCTACTTGTAAGGTTGATGCAGAAGGACTGCCTGAGCCCAGCAGGTCAAGGCTGAGGTGGCCATGAGTGTGCCACTGCACTCCAGCCAGGGTGACAGAGTGAGACTTTGACTCCAAAAAAAAAAAAAAAGGACATGTTGTCTGCCATGACAATGTCTTAAAGGGTCAAATGCAGAAGTGCTAGCTCTTGATGGGCATTTGAGTAGGTCTATCAACTGGAGTTCTGTAGCTATGATAATCTGAGCTCAAAATACTCTGTAAACTGTAACTGCCATGCAGAGAAGACCAAACTAAATATACTTTAACATGTCACTTATCTTCTATGAGCCTGAGATTTTTCATCTAGAAAATGAGACCGCTGGCCTTGAAGCAGTGATTTCCAATCAACCTGTGCCAGGCTAACACTGAGAGACTTGTTAAAATATACATTTGTGAGCCTCACCTGCATAAATTCTAACTCATTATGTCTGGGGTGGTGCCTGAGAACACACTGTTAAATCTGACATATAACCAGATCTGGAAAATTCTTACCTAGATGATCTTTTAGGTCCTTCTAGCTAAAACATACTTTTTCTTTTTAAAGGCTACCCAAGTAGTAAAGTGGAGAAGAAATTTAAAAATCTTATAACTGGTTGTGATCAGTCAGTAGTAAACACTACTGCACTCAGACCAGTCTAGATGCAACATTCTTTAAACATATTTCTATAAGTTGCAACGGGATCATTCAAGTTGGATATCTGGCAGCCATAAGAGTCAAAACAAGGTGGCACGATGGTACTTTGTATTAGGTAACACCACAGCATGTCCTAATGTTTAATGTCTAAGGGAATATCTTTAAGTTCTACTGATTTGGAAGATAGAAGGTTACATTTTTTTAGTTAATTTTCAAGTTTAAATTTTACACTTGGTCCTTGTTGTAAATAGGTTACTCTTATTAATCACTGGATTTCTTAACTTTATTCCATTTTTTATTTGTAAGAGACCTTAAGGACTAATTTGTTTTCCTGGTGTCTTTCTACTTATCCTAAAACAATTTTCTCCTACTTAATCTTGGGAGATTTTAGAGTACAGTGACTCTATAGAAATTCTGCAGAACCAAAAATGTCCTACAGTCATGCATCTTCAAAAAGAAAGAGCAATGGTTATAGGAACAGAAAGGCAATGATTTCTGAAAGACCTTCAGAGCTTAGGAGTGAAACATTACAATTTTCCCAAAACCCCATAAAAATTATTGAGCTGTAATAATTATGTGGCCAGGCGTAGTGGCTCATACCTGTAATTCCAGCATTTTGGGAGGCCAATACAAGAGAATTGCCTGAGCCCAGGAGTTTGAGACCGGCCTGAGCAACTTGGTGAGATCTCACCTCTACAATAAATTTAAAAAATTAGCCAGGTATGGTGGCACACACCTATGGTTCCAAGTACTTAGGAGGCTGAGGCAGAAGGATCGCCCGAACCCAGCAGATCGAGGTTGCCATGGCCGTGAGCATGCTACTGCACTTCAGCCTGGGCAACAGAGTGAGAATCCGACTCAAAAAAAAATAAACAACCAATAATAATAATGACAGCTGTAACAGGTGACCAAGTTACACCCTAAAAAAATCAAAAGGTTCTCATCTTGCCAACTCATCTCTGCTTATACTGCTTTGAGTATAAAAACATTTTTTTTGAAATGTTAAAGTTAAAATAAAATTAACATTTCTCTTACTACTAAACTGGTTTCATATATTACCTGATATAATACATTAATAAACCCTTTAAAACATTATATAACATTTATAATATATAGTCATGTTAGATAGCCACATATTTTAATATTTGCTTAAATTTTCTGAAGACAAATTAAAATATTCAGAGCCAGTAGTTATTGTACTGAATACTGAATTTAGTCTTTATCCTAAAATTTTATTAAAATTCTACTCCTCAGGACCTAACAGCAATTGAAAATCTGTTTCTAAAGGATTATATAAATCAGAGAGAAACAGAAAAATATACCTGTTAAAGTATGAACAAATGTGAACAGCATGCAAATCAACTTTTATCTCTAAACTTTATTTCTGATTATGTCCCAAACAGACAAGCCAATGATTTAATACCTTGGGTATTTTTTGTGCCACTAGGCAAAGTAACCTAATTCTCTTAATTCCTGGAATTGGCTGCTGTTCCAAGACGGGGAGGATTGCACTGAAAGTGGCTGTGGCATGCTATAATACAATTAATAGGCTACAGAAAGAAAAAGCAGCTTAATTTTATTCAGCAGACAAACTAATATTTTTATGTCATTTGTAAACCAGAATATGCCATATATTCCTTCATCTTTCACACAGTGTACAAAACAGTTCTTTTAATGACAGATTCTAAGAGAATTACAAGATGAAAAGGCTATCACATTCACTTTATAATATATATATTTATAATAAAAACATGTTAGTCAATCCACCCCCAAAAGAGAAAACATTTATTTCTACCTTAGCTAAATATATGCATTATGTTCCTTAATGTAAGTCAAGATAAAAGGTATAAGTTTCCGAGAAAAAATGTCATACAAATGACTCTCAAATCTGTTTGACACAATTATTCCCCTCCGTCTTCCCTCCAGATACTCCTTATACACTTTTCCCATATCTTCCATTCCTTGACCACCATCCATAACCAGAATCCATTTTTTACTTTTCTTCTTTCTCCTCTTTACTTTACTTTGCAATTTTGCCCTGCTTATAAGTTCTTGTTCAGTGTGGTAATAAGTGCCTAAAATCAAACAATGTCCTTAGGACTATAACATCCCTAAACATACAATGTCCTTAGGACTATAACATCCCTAAACATACAGGATACAGAAAAGGAAAAAGTAACTATTTATCCACTCCTTGGAGCATTTTAATTGGTTTCTATACAGAAATGTCACAAAGACTCTCAAAATGCTTTCCTAACAAATATTAAGTCATTGATTGAAACAACTAATGTTTTCAATTTGCTTCATAAAACATATCGATGTAATAGAATATTGCATAATCAAATCATAAGTGATAGGCCATCCTCAAGTTCACCCACTCAGTTATCCTACAACCAGTTGAAATGCATGCTTACCAAGTGTAAGCTGCCATATATATTCCAATGAATAAGGAAGTGCAAATATCTCTTCAAGATGATAATTTCAGCCGGATGCAGTGGGTCATGCCTGTAATCCCAGCACTTTGGAAGGCTGAGGCAAGAGGACTGCCTGAGCCCAGGGTTTCAAGACTAGCCTGGGCAACTTGGTGAGACCTCATCTCTACAATAAATCAAAATATTAGCGGGGCATGGTGGCACATGCTTGTGGTTCCAGCTACTTGGAAGGCTGAGGAGGAAGGATCACCTGAGCCCAGCAAGTCGAGGATGCGGTGGTCATGAGCATGCCACTGCCCTCCAAACTGGGTGACAGTGAGACACTGACTCAAAAAAAAAAAAAAGATAGTAATTTAATTTCTTTTTTATATGTACTCAGAAGTGAAATTGCTGTATGAGATGATAGTTTCAATTTTAGTTTTTTGAGGACATTTCCATACTGTTTTCCATAATAGCAATAGCAATTTGCAACCCCACAAACAGTGTACAGGGATTCCCCACTTGTACATATCCTCACCAACATCTGACTTTTTGATAATAGCCATCTTAACATGTGCAAGGTAATTCCTCATTATGGTTTTTATTTGTATGTCCCTGATGATTAGCGATGTTGCGCTCATTTAGGGCCTTCTTTGGAAAAAAAATGTCTGTTCAGGTTCTTTGCCCATATTTTAACCAGGTTATCTAGTTTGCTATTGAGGTAGATATGAGTTCCTTTTCATTTTTGATTATTGACTCTCATCAGATAAATGGTTTATAAATATTTTCTCCCACTCAGTAGGTTAGCTTTTCATTTTGTTGATAAATTCCTTTGCTGTGCAGAAACTTTATTTATTTATTTATCTATTTATCTATTTATTTATTTGTCAGAGTCTCACTCTGTTGCCCAGGCTGGAGTGCAGTGGCACGCTCATGGCCATTGCAGCATTGACCTGCTGGGTTCATGCAACCTCCCACCTCAGCTTCCTGAGTAGCTGGATCTACAGACGCATGCCACCATGCCCAGCTCATATTATTTTATTTTTTGTAGAGACAAGGTTTCACTATGCTGCCCAGGCTGCTCTTGAACTCCTGGCCTCAAGCAATCCACTTGCCTTGGCCTCCCAAAATGATGGAATTACAGGCGTGGGCCACCATGCCCAGACTGCTGTATAGAAACTTTATAGTTTGATGTAGTCCCACTTGTTTATTTATTTTTTTTTTTTGGTCTATACTTTGGTGTCATATCCAAAAAACACACTGCCAAGAACAAACTCAAAAAGCTTTTCTCTGTTTCATTCTAGGATTTTTTACAGTTTCAGGTCTTACATTTAAGTCTTCAATCTATTTTGAATTGATTTTTGGGATGGTTTAAGACAAGTGTCCAATATTATTATTTTGCAAGTAGATATCCAGTTTTCCCAACACCATATATTCAAGAGACAATTCTTTCCCCATTGTGTATTGTTGGCACCTCTGTCAAAGATTAGTTAACTGTATACTTGTGAGTTTACTTCTGGACTCTCTAGTCTCTCCCACTGGTCTATGTATCTATTTTTATGCCACTAACATATTCTTTTGATTACTACAGCTTTATAATGTATTTTATCAGGTAGTGTGATGCTTCCAGCTTTGTTCTTTCTCAGAACTGCTTTAGTTGTTCAGGGTCTTTTGTGGTTCCATACAAATTCCAGAATTGTTTTTTCTATTTCTGTAAAAACTGCACTAAAATTTTGACAGGGGTTACATTGAATCTACGGGTAGTACTGAATATTTTAATATTAATTATTCTGCTCCATGAACACAAGAAATCTTTCCATTTATGTGTATCTTCTTCAATTTACAATGTTTTATAGTTTTCAGTGTACAGCTCTTTCATCTTCTTGCCTAAATTTATTCCTGAGTATTTTGAGGCCATTGTAAATAAAAATTTTTTCTTAATTTTCTTCAAGTAGTTCATTGTGTATAGAAACACAACTGATTTTTGTATACTGCAAATTTAATAAACTCACATATTAGTTCTAACAATTCTTTGATGACATCTTTAGGGTCTATTCTGTGCTTTGAAAGCATCATTTTACCCATGCATGATTTTGTAACATCATGGAAAAGGGCCACATGGAAAATACTGATTCATGGAGTTATGAAGATCTTCCAAATGTTGACACATTTCATTATACAAAACAATCACATTTTTAAACATCACAACTGATTTCATCAGAAAAGTCTTTAAAAACTGGAATGCTTACTCAAGCTCACCATGATAGATACTTGTTTTCCAAAATTCTAAGTTTTGCTTCAAAGCTCAAATTTATCATTGGCAACAAATGCTGGCAGTTGTTTTCCTTGACATGATATGCTTACATCATTCATTTTCAAGAAAATGCCTGCAAGATACCCAATTCTGAATAGCTGTAGCTTATCAGTTGTTCATTCAAGTAAAAATAATGTTCCATGCAAAAGAGACTAATTCAGTTCACATTTCAACTGAACAAGTGCCTTTCTTTCAAGCAACAATCATGCCTCTGTATACAGCAGGAGTGATTTATGTATACTTCCCATTTGTCATACAGAATATTGGTAAAGTGATTACAAAGGTAGAGATTTCATAAACTTAATTTTTTTCAGCTTCATCAAGGCCATTCTTTAGCAAAACTGGCTTTTTAAAATTGAGTTTGTAGTGGTGAAAAATACACTGACTACTAGTACATTTTGGTGCTATAGCACTGCTTCATGCTGAGCCACCAGTAGTGCTACCCACCAACGCTTCTGCTCTATCAGTGTGTCAACATACTCATAATGAAAACAGAAAACTACATTTTATTACGATGAAAATAGTTTCAACCTCACAGGACTTAGAGGTCCATAGACCAGATTTTGAGAAACATCATACTATACTACCAATTCCTTGGCCAGGAAGTTAAATTTACTGGTTCAAAATGCCTTTCAACAATAAGATGTTAATACTGAACCCATGAATGAATGTTTTAATGAAAGAACACTGATAACAGATAAATAAAGATCAACTAATTTAGAGGGTGAAGAAAATGATAGCATTACTATTTTAACAAATGTAAAGAAAAACAGATGACAATAAAGTCATATCTATCTCAATATTCCCATTAACTATCTAAAAAGCTCATAAACTTTCCATTATTAGAGTAACAGTTTGGTTTATAGTATAACTATGACTATCTTTTTAATAATGATTTATTTTATAGGGAATTTAATAGTTTAAGCCAAAAGCCAAAAGTATTTATTTATATAAAGTATTTTTAACCTCTTTTATAATCATTTGAGTTATCTATTCTACTTTGAAAAGAATTTATATTTTTATCTCTCCATTTAAAGAATTCAGACAATAAATATTTATTGAAGACTTCCATATCCAGGGCTCTCTATTAAATGCTTTAAGGTTCACAAAGTAGGATAAAATGTAGTTTCTTCCTTTAGGAACAAACACACATCAGGATCCAAGTTCAAGAAAAGCTAAAATAGCCTTTTTACAGCAAAATACACTAAGCCACAATGGTCATTAAAAAAAGAAGTGAGCCGGGCTCGGTTGTAATCCCGCGCCTTTGGGAGGCTGAGATGAGTGGGTTCGTGACACGCTTGGGCAACTTGGTGAGACCTCAGCTCTACAATAAATCAAAAATTAGCTGGGCATGGTAGCGCGCGCCTATAGTTCCAGCTACTTGGAAGGCTGAGGCGGAAGGATCGCCTGAGCCCAGCAGGTCGAGGCTGCGGCGGCCGGGAGCAGCCACTGCACTCCAGTCTGGGCGACAGAGTGAGATTCCATCTCAAAAAAAGTAAAAAATAAAAAATAAAAAAAGAAGTGAAACATCTAAAGCTAAAGTATACATTTGAAGAAAATTTATGAAAATGGCTTAAATAAAAAGAAAATATTTAATTCAAATAAACTCATAAAAATTTGGCTTTACTAAGGAAGGGAGAAGGAAACAAGAAAGTCAAAACATAGTTCCAACCAAAAAAATCTATCAGAAAATCTGAAAATGAAGCCTACCTGATGCCAGTGCTTAACCTACCTAAGACTTCTGGCACATCTTCCACCAAAATAAAGCAAAAGATAAAATTCATAACAAACATAAACTAATATGGCCAAACTGCCAATAAAAAGAGTTTAAACAGGAAAGTTGGGGTCACTTGTTACAAATGGATGGTAGACCAGATGGTGATATTCTTGATAGGTCAGGAACTCTAGTTTCATTCAGCTTTGTAGTACATCTAGTGCCTAACAGAGAAAAACAATACATGTCTATGAACTGATAAGGCATCTCCATTGAATAACGGAGAATTCCACAATGGAATATTCTTCTCACTCTCACACCCTTTACCATTACCAGTTTGATGAGATACCTAGACATACTTAAAGAAGAGAATAAAGACAGTATATTTTATGTAGTTAGGTGAATAGAACTTTGACATTTGATGACATTTACAGGACTAGTATCTAAGAACAATGATTTTTTAAAAGTAAAAAACTCTGCAAGATTCAACTTCTCAAAACACCAAAGCTAATGAAAGAATTATTTTAAAGAAAGTATTAGAATTAAAAACTATTCACTAGAATACTTTCAATAATAAAACATTACTATTAAAAGTAATAATAAAAGCACCGCTATTACATACTAATAACTTATTTAGTTGACTTGGTTATTGCTATGTGAAATATATAAATGTCATCTTTATTTTACTTTTTTTTTGGGGGGTGAGTTGGAGTTGGGAGTCTCACTCTGTCGCCCAGGCTAGAGTGCAGTAGCGTACTCAGAGACACCACAGTCTCGACCTTCTGGGCCCAGGTGATCCTTTCGCCTCAGTCTTCCAAGTAGCTGGAACTACAAGCGTGTGCCACCACGCCCAGCTAATTTTTTATTTATTGTAGAGACAAAATCTCACCATGTTGCCCAGGTTGGTATAAATGTCATCTTAATTGCCATCTTTTATATATCTTTCAATACCCAGTATAGCTTGGATACTCACAAATATGAAACCAGAGAACATTAAATAGAATGTGATTGTGTCTTAAAATTATAACAATTTTAGGCAACCCTCTCGAGTCCACTCCCACTCTGGGAGCTTTTCTGTCCTTTCAATAAATTCTGCTCTTCCTCCCCCGCAAAACTATATCAATTCCATTTTTCCCAAAAGCCAATCAAATATATTACACTAATTTTTTTATAATCTTATATTCCCTATATTTTAATAAAGTCTGAAGACATTAAGCAGAACTCAAAACTCAAGATCATTTTACTACATATTGTAACTATTCACCTTTTATTTATTTATATCATTCACCTTTTATAAAGCAAAACTGAGATCAAGAATCTCTGTTACATACCAGGCAATTAATAATGACATACAATTCTAAATAAGCTGATATACTTGGTCGAAATGACACCCTAATTTTCAAATAATTCATTTCTCAAAGTGAGTGATATAGTCAATACAGTAATTAACATTTATTGTGGCCAGGCGCAGCAACTCACGCCTGTAATCCTAGCACTTTGAGAGGCCAAAGCTGGAGAACTACTTGAGCCCATGAGTTTAATACCAGTCTTGGAAACAGAGTAAGACCTTGTCTCTACAAAATCAAAAAATTAGCCAGGTATGGTGGCACGCACCTGAAGTCCCAGTTACTTAGGAGGTTGAGGCACGAGGATATTCTGTGCCCAGGAGGTCGAGGTTATTATAGTGAGCCATAATCATGCCACTGTACTCCAGCTTGGGTGTCAGAATGAGAATCTGACTAAAAAAAAAACAAAAAAAAAAAACCAAAAGGCCGAGCTTACTGGCTCAGTCTGTAATCTCAGCACTTGGGAGAGGTCAAAGCGAGTGGATTGCCTGAGCCCACAAGTTCAAGACCAGACCAGGCAACTTGGTGAGACCTCATCTCTACAATAAATCAAAAATTAGCTGGGTGGTAGCACATGCCTGTACTTCCGGCTACTTGGAAGGTTGAGGCAGAAGGATCGTTGGAGCCCAGCAGGTCGATACTGGGGTGGCCAAGAGTGTTGTTCCACGGCATTTCAGCCTGGGCAACAGAGTGAGACTCCAACTAAAACACACGCACACACACCTACACACCTACACACACACACACACACACACACACACACACACACACACACAAATTTCACTCTTACAATGTTCCAAGAACTGTGGCAAGTTATCCATGTGCACACCTACACACCTACACACACACACACACACACACACACACACACACACACACACACACACAATTTCACTCTTACAATGTTCCAAGAACCGTGGCAAGTTATCCATGTGCATTATTTCATTTCATACTCACAACAAACCCAAAAGTAAGCACTATTATTTTCATTATAGAAACTAAAGAAGGAAAGAAGAAAGTGTTGTCACCCCACCACCCTCAAGAGTAATCAAGAGTCCCCAAAGGCGCTTATGATTAATTAGCAATGTTTTCTACCCAGTTACCACACAGGACTTGTTTTCTCCTTATCATTTCATCTTAAAATGGCTTAACTACTAATAACTTTCCTTTCTGTAGCAATTTCCCTAAAAGAGTAAGCTAAATAAAATTCATTATCATACTCCATATAATCCTAATACCCAATGCATATTACATACAATTTCTTAAAATCCTTGCAATAATTAAGAAAGGAAATCATGCCAAAGGTCTGGGTGACCTACCCAATTAAAAACCATCCACAGTCTAAGAATTTTCAAAGAAGAAAAACATACAGTTCAGGTTCTAGGAAGGCTTTATGCCCAAACACTAATATGAGTTTTTTGAACAAACAAACGACTTAAGAAATTTACAGAATGTTTCCTTAGAAGCGATATACAAAAAGTTTGATAGACCTTTGGGAAGACAAACCAAGCAAACAAAAAAAGACCTAAATTGATATCATGGCAATACAAATATCTAGATTAACTTCTAAATAAACCAAATCTTCCCCTATGAATCATTGAGAAAATGGTCTCAATCATTACAGTCTGAATCAGCAACTGAATTTTATGTAATATTACGAAGGAGTAGATGTTCGAATACGTCTATGATTTGACTCAATCCTCTATAGCTATGTTAAAAGCAAAGCCAAATGCCGAGTGCCTAGATCTTGGTTTCTAATAGCAATCTCCAATTAAAGGAACTAGGGCTCCTTCCAGAAATAGCTGACTGTGGGTCTGGGGAAAGAAATAAACAAGATTAGCTGTAGCATCTTGTTGTGCCAAAGTAAGGAAGTGCTTAAAGAAAAAAATATGATGGGAGTATGCCAAACACAGGAGATAACTAAAAGCACTTCCAAAGGCCAGAGATGGAACAATTTAAATAACCCAAAATACAAAATAAATATCCATGAGTTCATACAGACATGAATGAATGAATGGGCAAGAACAGACAAATCAAATCACCCATGTGGAAGAATTCCAAATCATTTTTGTAGACACTCCACCCTCAAGAAGGTGGTGCATGATGCTCTGTTCATTAAGTGTGGGCTATGTATAGTGACTTCCTTCCAAAGAATACTGCATGGAAGGGGGGCAGGGGGGAGTAGCTCCACAGTAAAGAAACCAGAAAGATACCATGTCAGCCAAGTGATCACAGCTAACATCATCAGTACTAAGTTAGGCTGAAAGCATTTACACTGTGAAGATGCGAAGAGACTGGCACTTTATTTCTGTGGTCTTCCTCTCAAAACCCACAACCCTAGTCTAACCATGAGAAAAACATGAAACAAATCCCGATTGCCAGACACTCCACAAAATACCTTAACTAGTACTCTTCAAAGTTGATATAGCTGTCAAAAACAAAAAAAGTCTGAGAAACCATCATAGCCAAGAGGAGCCTAAGGAGACAGGACAACTAAATGTAACATAGTATCCTACAAAAGAAAGATTATA
Source organism: Cephalopachus bancanus (assembly GCA_027257055.1). Lineage (NCBI taxonomy): Eukaryota > Metazoa > Chordata > Mammalia > Primates > Tarsiidae > Cephalopachus > Cephalopachus bancanus. The sequence goes on along the minus strand of JAPVLO010000497.1, from coordinate 568,111 downwards.
TTAGGTAAAACTAAAGAAATCTGAATAAAGTATGAACTTTAGTTAATAAGGCATCAATACTGATTCACTAATTTTGACAAACATACCCTATTAATATGTTTCTAATATTAAAAAACTGGGTGTAGGGGCACATGGTAACTCACTTGTACTATCTTTGTGGTATTTCTGTAAACCTATAATTTTTCAAAAATTAAATGCTTGTCTTTTAAAAAAGCAATAGTTAACAAGATATAAAGAAAGAAAGGGAGAAGTTCAGTTCTCACAATTTTTCTACATAATTCAAAGCAGATTATTTAATCTTCTGCAGATATTTGGAAATCTTTCTTTAACAATCTCTAGGGAAAGAAATTCTCAATCTTTTTCTAGTACATACTTCCATCCACAGTTAGTCTGTTCTAATTTAAGCCCAAGTTACCAGAGCAGATTAGAAAACTGTTGGTCTCAATTCATTTTTAAGAAGGGAGGAAGGTTTATGAGAGTTATGAGAGTTAATCAGAGTTTTGTGCAAGTATATACAATGCCCAAATAAAGAACTGCTAATGTAGCACTGAGCTACCTGCAAGTCTATTAAGAAACAACCCACAAAAGCTAAATTTATATTCAGCACTCAAAAAAACCATAACATCATCTTAGAGTAAAAAACAAAAAGAAGTATTTTTTAAAGACAACATATAAAGGTGATTTTATAAGTTTTCATAAAACCTAAGTCAAAAAATAAGATATATTTTCCAATGTCAGCTTTAATGTTTAACAAAATCCCAAGTAAAATAAAGTATGTAGAATGATCACTATGTGTAGAGAAAAGGTTTACTTTGAGAAACAAACACGAAGGATTCTAGCAATTTCTTTCTGATTTCAACTAGGAAAAAAACCCCTGAAAAATAGATAAATCAATTCCAATGTTACAGGGATTCACAGGAAACACCTGCTCAGAAAAACCGTCATAACTTATTAAACAGAAAAAATATACTTCTCAGTATATATATCCAGTAATTAATACAAATCATAGAACACACTTTCCAGATGATGTTAGTCACTAAATATGAGGTTTATGGTATTTGTTATTGTTAAGAAAATTAAAAGAGAACATTTTGGCTGAAAATTTAAAAATAAACCCTCTTTCCACCCTATATCCCATTAGAAAGATGTACATTTATATGTGATGCAATGCCTTCTGGATGCTATTTCTATGTCTGAAGCAAAAATATGCTTTTCTGTTCCTGTACTGAGACATAGCTGTTTCTTGCACACATTTATTATTTGCCTCTTTTTGATACAATCTGATTGACCTGCAGAATACATCAAGGGCAATTACTGTCACCACAAAGAACAATGGGTTAAAACAAAATTCTTGGAGTAGAAGTGGAATTACAATTTAAATGAAATTTCAGATTTAATATATCCAAACAGTTTAAGTTGAATGAAAAAAAATTATGTACTTCCAAATATAAAGAGTTGGGGTTTACTTTATTTTGTGGTCCTCAAAATATTTAGATTTTGGTCTGCCTTTCTACATTACACACTACAAATTCAACATCTAAGAGATCAATGAGAAAGTAAAATACTCTGGTGTACAGGTGTCCTAAAGCTCGTCTATTCCCATTCCCTTCCTCTCTATCCCCCTTCTCCAAACTGATTAAAAATCTAAAAAGAGCCCAACTGAGAATCCCACGGCCACATACTGGGCATCATTGTAGTCCTAGTGATCCTCCTTTCCTCAGGAGCATTCATTTCTAAAACCTTAATGACACTCTGTCACGTTCTTGTGAAAAGAAGAGGAAAACTGCCATTAAAGGCTGTGTTCATTATAATCAGTGACTTCTTAAAAATGTTTGCAGTCAAGCAGTGATGTATCTTTGGGACTTCTTTCAGAGCTTGAGTCTTTTAGCAGCTTCTTGATGTTTCAGGGAATTTCTGTGCATAGGAAATTATAAGAAGTGCCTGCAACTGCTCCAAGATTTTTTAAAAAACAGGAAAGACAAAAGAGAACACAGTAACACTGCATTTATGTGTTCCTCATTTGTTATTTAAAGTCTGTCAAAGCAACTTAAATATATTTTTATATAAAGGCAAGTTGACATGTCAACTTGCCTTTATAGAACCTCAAATAGTAATAAAATATTATCCCAAAGTAGTATAAATTACTACAAGAAAATAAGAAGCTATAGATGAACCAAAATAATTCTATTCTATGTATAATGTGAGCAAATAATATCAGCCTAACTTTTTCACCCTAATCAAAGCCTAGACAGACTTGGGGGAAAAAAATGTAAGGAACTGAAAGTCATCATCTAATTCTTATTTTGATCAGTTTTGTTTGTTGGAAATGGGGGGGTTCCCATTAAAAAAATTTAAGAGGGAAAAAAGAAAAATATTCTTCAATGTTTTCCTCCCTAAAGTATATAGTGTTTGGGATATTTGATACAGATATTCATAAATTTACCATGATTAGTTAACCCTTCAAGACCAAATTCCTTTAGAACACTGAACTAGAAAGAGTACTTACTTATTTATTCCTCATAGTTTCCCCAACTTCAAGACCAAATTCCTTTAGAACACTGAACTAGAAAGAGTACTTATTTATCCCTCAGTACTTATTTATTCCTCCCCAAAATATGAAACAAAATCCCATATATACAAGATAATCTAGGTTTAATTAATTTTAATGAAATCAAACTGTTAATTTATTGCAAAACTATAAGCAGAAAGTTAAACTGGAACTTGAAAAGAAATAAGTTACACAAAGGCTTTCACTATTATATAGGATGCTATAGAATGTAAGGTTATAACAGAAACCACCCTAACATATACTTTATATTCAAAATATATTTGTAAGCCAGGCTCGGTGGCTCAGCCTGTAATCCCACACCTTTGGGAAGCTGAGGTGAGTGGATTGCCTGAGCCCGCGGGTTCGAGACCCGCCTGGGCAGCAAGACCTCATCTCTACAATAAACCAAAAAATCAGCCGGGCGTGGTAGCGCATGCCTGTAATCCCGGCTACTGGGAAGGCTGAGGCGGAAGGATCGCCGGAGCCCAGGAGGTCGAGGCTGCCGGCCACTGCACTCCAGTCTGGACGACAGAGTGAGACTCCAACTCAAAATATATATATATATATGTATATATATATATATTTGTAAATTTTATCCTCTATTTAATAAGTTCACAGTTCATTACCATTTAAAATCAGCTTGTGTGATTTTAAACAGTGCCCACATCGCACCTAAACAGTGCTCATCGATCCTAAACTTACAAAACTTACAAAAATTCAAGAATTTGGAGACTTACACTGAATTCTCAGCTACCTTTCTGAACTGCCCTGCCTCCTGAAAAAAAAAAAATTAATTCCAAAATGGATCCCTTGCTACTCACAAATTTCTGGGTACCTACTTCCTGCCATCAATTCAAATATTTAGATAATACAAACTGATTTAAAATATCAGCCTAAGTTGTTTCTCAAACTTAAAAAGCATACAAACCTCTAACAAAAAGTTCTCTTGAATATCAAATCTGTCAAAAAATCCCAAATTAAAAAACACTGATTTAGGCCAGGCACGGTGGCTCATGCCTGTAATTCCAGCACTTTGGGAGGTGAAGGCGAGAAGATTGCCTGAGCCCAGGGGTTTGAGACCAGCCTGGGAAACTTGGCAAGATCTTGTCTCTACAGTAAATTTTAAAAGTAGCTGGGGGTGGTGGTGCACACCTGTAGCTCCACCTACATGGAAGGTTGAGGTGGGAGGATCATCTGAGCCCAGCAGGCCAAGGCTGTAGTGGCTGTGAGCGTACCACTGTACTCCAGCCTGGACAACAGAATGAGACTCTGACTCCAAAAAAAAAATTCTTTTTAACTGACTTAAGAAACTGAAGTCTCATCTTATTTCAAATGTCCTTCATTTGTGAATTATCACTACAAAATATTATCTTTATAAGAAGTACTTTCTTGGCCAGGTGCAGTGGCTCAAGCCTGTAATACGAGCACTTTGAGAGGCAGAGGTGAAAGGATTACCTGAGCCCAGGGGTTTGAGACCAACCTGGGCAACTTGAAGAGCCCTCATCTCTACAAAAAATAAAAAAAAAAGTTGCTGAGTGTGGTGGCGTGCACCTGTAGTTCCAACTACTTGGAAGGCTGAGGTAGAAGGATCACCTGATAGCAGGTCATGGTTGCGGTGGCCATGTGCATGCCACTGCCCTCCAGCCTGGGCGACAGTGAGACTCCAACTCAAAAAAAAAAAGGTGCCTTCTTAACATTAAAATAAAAATACAAATTTAAAAAACTGTTTAAGCAAAAACCTCCTTCTCCAAATGGACCCTAGGAGACTGAGGAACCAAATCTGAGAAACACTGACCTAAGTCAAAATACAGTCCGCTGTCACCATTAACATATGATATTCTATATCCTCTTCACACTCTACGCTTCATGAAAGAGGTGTCTTTCCAATCCTGCACCCCTGTAACTCTCTTATACCACTCATCTTTTGCTCCTTCTAATGAACCATAAGATCTGTGGGGTCAAGGTCTATACCTGATTCATCTTTGTATACAACAGCATACCTTGCAGTGACTCACAACAGGCCCCGACTAAATGAAATGATATAAAATATATATTTTTGGTTATTATTTGCTGTCTCTGATTATCTATGACTTTGTTCCCAGTCACTATCACAAATAATCAAAAGTTTACAAACTTTTCAATTCAACACCTACAACATGTCTAGAAGGTTTAAAAAAAAAAACCAACAACAATAACAGAGGCAAGCATATTCTTCTTTTTTCTTACTCAATATGAAGAAACAACTACTAATAATTCAGGATACCAGGTAAAAGTCAGTGAAAAATACAGATATAAACATCATTACCATCAGTGCTCTTACAGAGCATCTTTATAAAACGGAGGCAAAAATTGTTTTTTAATCAAACTCCAATGTTACAATATAGATACTTCTAAAAAATACAACGATAATAAAAATTAACTGATAAATATTAGTGATTTTAAAACCTCAATGTTTTTTAAGTGGTCATGAGCCTGGCTGAACCAATAAAATCACAGTATATAAATGACTATTTTGTGTATGGCACCCTTCAAGCAATGTACTAAAAAAATTGAAATAATCAAATACAGTAAGTTAAAAGAAAATAATAGTTTATTTTTCATTCAAAAGCAAAAATTGTTTGATCCACATTAAAAAGCTATAAAAAAATCAACTCTGCTACTATTTTCTCAAATACTGGTGGTTTACTAGATGCTTATAAAAAGCACTATTATGAGCTATTACGTTTATTCCTGACATGACTGTCATGCCTTTTACAAAAGTTATTTGCATTTCAAAAAATGTAAAAGCTTTGCATATAAAATCTAGTTAGCACACTGAAATACTGGATCTCTACTCTTCACTCAACTTTCACTTATCTCCTTGGGATTTGAGGTAACCCCTCCCCACCCAGCCACAACTTTTATGTTTTAATTTTAAGGAATAAGTAAGATACCACACCTGTATCTCTACATCAGCCAACATAAGACACTTTCAAAACATCTTTTTGTGTGTTTTCTATTTGTTAGGCCTCACCTGATTAGACAGAAAAACAAAGCATCAAATAAATACAAGTAGTTTTTATGGGACAAAACCCAAACATTTTTCAGTTGTTACAATATCTTCACTTACATAGAAAACTATCCCAAGAACTTCATTTATAAAGAAAAAATATTCTATAGTGGTCTTGAAATAGTATTACTTTTAAGTTCCCAAACTTCCATTAACCTGTTTTTAACATATCTTAATGTGAAGATGTCTGGGTAGTAATTATAAGGAATAGGCTAACTTTTTAATACTGCATAATTATTTATTAAACTGGCATATACAATTCATCTGTTTACAACAGTTACTATTACATAAAAGATGCTAAAAGAAACAAAACAGAACCCTAATGAATTACCTATAAAATAGCCTGCCCTTCACCTGTACTTCCTGCTGTTATTTGAATGTTAATTTCTAAACCTACTCTATTAGACATCTAAAGTTAATTCAACTTTAAGAGAAAAGTTACAAATAGCTGATAGCATGTACCATGTTTTTAAAATATCAGACTGATCAATCCAAGTACTCACTAATTTAAGTTATATTAAATTATATGAGCATCTGATACTGAATCAGATTTTCAATTTAACATCTACTTACTACTTTCAGCTTGCTATGAAGTTAAATACACCAATAAAAGAAATAAACTTTTATTTTAAAATCTGTCCTTTTTCCATATTACAAAGCCATTATTCTAAAGACTTCTCCCATTTTCCAAAGAACTTAAAAATATTGACTAGCAAAAACTGCTTTTTCTCTCAAAATAAACTACTTTCCTATTTGATTAACAATAAATCACAAGAGGAAGTTACTGCTAAATTACTTCCTGTTACTTGAATATCTTCCAGGAACTTAATACAGCTATCACACATTTTTAGTTTTTAAAAAAGGGGTACGGCATGAAAAAAAAAATGAAAAAAAAAAAAAAAACCTGACTACAGGACAATAATAAAGCAGGTCTACTTTACCATATGATCAAAAAGCACATTTTCTTTAGAGGACCTACATCCTTTTCAAATTACAATTAAAGAGAAAAGTCGTTAAAAAAAATTACACACACAGACCTTGGAGAGATGTGTTTCCTCATAAAATTGAATATACAAATATGAAAAAGCAAGGGCTATCATTTCACTATGCCTGAAACCAATTTGAAGGAAATTTTTAAAAAACCACTATGTCAGAATCTATATGCTTCATAACGATTTGAATCGTAAAACTTTGTATAATCAATTCCATAATAAAGTAATCTAGGTATCAAAAACAATGGTAGTAAGCAAAGGACTTAATACAACAATATAATCTAAATAATGTACACCAAACAATCTGAAACAAATTAAGCAATTCTCTTCCTGAAGACTAAATTAAAATAGTAATTGCACTTACTTAAATTAATATCGATCATTTCTAATGTTTAAAATAAACAACCTCCATTCGAGTCTGAATCAGCCTACATTCATCGTCATTTAAATATGAGTGCATATGAAAATGTGTATTACACACACATCAAAAACAAATTACCAAATAACTCTTATATTTTAATTTTGGATGTTATACTTCTCACTTTTAACCGAAATCAGTATCTCCAATCCAATTTAAAAGAACAACTGTTGTTCTAAATTTAACTGAGGTATCTCAATACACTTAATGAGAAATGCCACTCAAAGAAACAATTTAATATGAATTTAAGTCAAGGTTCTAAAGTAACTACCAGCCTAATAAGCAATTGAAAAGTTGGGTATGCTCCTCTTTTCTGAACTCATACACCTTTGCATTTTTACTTATTTATAGCAGCATTTTTTAAAAAATCAACTTTCAGGCTGCCTCCTTTTCAGTTGTTTACACCTGACAACTATCTTTATTGTAGAATGCTTATGTTCTGCTTGTAATAGCTCAATCTATGTTAGAAACTGGAAGGGTTTTTTTAGCTTTTTTATGTGTGTCCCTCTTGAACAATAATTATATACTTACAGCAAATCGAACATAATTGTAAAAGATATGTATAAGAATATGAAGCCAACTTCTAGAAACATAAAAGTATTGTTTGATATTGATAGTCTATTTGAAGACTAAAACTAATACAAGAGAAAGAGGAAAATTTTACACAATTTACTTAATTTTTCATGCCAATTTTCAATGTGGCCCATTTTTTAAAATCAAGGTCTACATATCTCAAAAGTTGATTATTTATTAAAATTCTCAATGAATTTAAAAACACTGCTATAAAACTTTTCTTTAGTCCATTCAGCCCCTTAACTAATCAAACAAAGAAACAAATATTACAAGACGAAGGCTGACAAAAAATCATAATGAACCTCTCAGATGAGAAACTAATTGGTACTAAGTACACAATGGCTTACATTTAATCCTGTTAATAACCACACAAAAAAAGAAATAAAAGACTCACTTTTCAGTCATCTCTCTGGACCACTGGGCTAAAATAACAGCATGACTAAATCTGACATTGACCCCGTGGCCCTGCTAGGAGTTAAAAGAATTCCTTTGAGTCTTCTGAGGCCTGTTTTCAACTGCACCAGGAGGGGTGGGCTAGTCATACACACTTGTTAGCCTTCTTTACAGTAACAGGTCAAATTAGGAATGGTCATATACACTGTAACATACACTAGCTCTTACTTTAGACTTGAAGTCAGTACCTGACAACAAACGTAGAAGAAAGAACAATAAAACAGTAAAAGCTGTCTGATAAAACATTATAGACAGATGAAATGTAACTGCAAGAGTGAGAACATATCCAAGCAATAACTTACTGAAAATAAATTTTTAAAAGATAAGAATATATCTAAATTAACCAGAAAAACTGAAATTGAGACAAAATACCAAAATGAATCACTAAACTTTAAAAAAGAAAAATATCATGTATACATTTTTCTAATTTATCACAAAAGGGTTTTCAGCAAGCCTAGTAAATTAAAATACACTCAATTCTTTTGTGAAGTTTTTCAGGCTTTCATGACATAAACCCACAAATAACATCTAGAGTCAAGATATATAAATCTACCCAAGAGCAGTTACTTGTTCCCTTTCATTCCTTTTCAAAATACAGTTTATATGTTCCAACAAAGAAGATAATAGCAACACACACCTTCCTCTCTGATTAGTGATTGAAAATAATTATGAATACGGATTTGCTATACTTGACAAGAACTTTTAAATTAACAATGTTTTCTTAAATAAACCCCAGCCTTATTCCTATTTCACAAAGTCTAATCACTGAAAATTTAAATAAGTCAATCACTAGCATATTTTATGTATCTGCCTTAAGTTCCTGCAATTTAAAAAAAGTATGGCTCCAATTAATCTATATCAACATTTAAAAGTAAAAAGTCTCAATTTTCTGAATACTGAAAAGCTAATAGATGTCCTTATAACACTAATAAATAAAATGATTACACACCAAGGCATATTTTAATTCTAAACTGTCTCTGTGACAAAATGTCAAAATTGGTTTTACATAATTCAATTCTGCACTCAGAGATCTTTATAACTTTAGCTTATTATATTAATAAAATCAAAATATCATAATAAAAAAATTACTTAACTGAATAACATAACTTAATTGAACATTAGCAGTTAGCCTCAATATATTGTTTTGTTAACCTGTAATGGCTTGCATTAATTTAGCATAAAGACCATAAAGACCATAAAATTAAAATTTTAATACTTATCATAATCAAATTTTGTGAAATATGTCAAAATTTAAGTAAACTCTTAGAAAAAGAATTCAAGAATTCTATGTCTTGAAAATCTATAATGGCACAGATTATCTCCATTGTCAGGTGTTAACATTTTGGGTAGAGGTTTTCTTTTCCCCTAGTTTTCATTCTGTTCTCATCTAGTTTCTCTCATAGACAGAATATTATTTTTCAGGAACTAACAAGAATCAACTAGAACACTGCAACATAAAAACAACAAGCAATAATTGAATTGCAAAATATTTCACAAACAACCCCAATTTAAAGTTATAATTCAGCACCTATTTTTCTGAACAAAATACTCTAAGCCTGATCAGTTTCCACACAACACAATATAATTTTACTATCATTGGCTTACCGTCATAGTATTTTTTTTGCCATTATATTTCAATAGTTACCATACATGTTTACACATTCAGTTTTAAAAGAATCTTCCACCCACTGCCAAAAGAAAAAAAGAAAAGGAGAACAAAAAAGAAATCCTACAAAACGAGAGTTTCAAATAAAGACTGGAAAAGGCATCAAGTAATCACGACCTTTAAAAAAAAAGTTGTCTAACAATTGTCTATGAAGTTTTTTAACAGCATAAAAGCACTTCAACAGTTTGTTCTTTCCTCAATAAATTTCAAGTTCAGTTTTACAGTGTTCTTCTACGAAGGCCACACACAATAAAATCCATGCTATGAACTTTAAGACCTAATAATATTTTCAATGAACATTTGCAAGTAAAATGTGCTAAAAAAATTCCTTGCATTTTTAAAGCTGTATACTTTTACAGTTAGATCGCTTTTTTAAAATTACAGATTATACTCTACTCTGATGTGCTGAATACTAAAAATAAGTAAAGTTTAGAGATTATTTGTGCTTCTCAGTAACTACACGTGAACATCAAGTGTAAACCTGTAAGACACCTTTTAAAATACTAACCAGAACTGGGGTAATAATTTCACAAACTTATGAAATTTACAAAACTATGGTCAACGAGTAGAAATTCAAAATATTATTTTAATTGCTATGGACAAACAGCAGCTAATTAGACCATTACCTTACATTTTCTTCTTAGTCTGAAATTCTCACTGATTTTAAATTGCTTTTGAGAAGTCATTTGATAGAAATTGCAATGTGAAACACAGTAACTAAAAAATAATAGCAAAAACAAAGAAAACAAAAATTAAACAATAATATTTGTTTCTTGGTAATCATAAATTCTATAAATCAGTTTCATATTCTAAGAGTATAAAAAAAATCTATAATTAACAGACACTGAAAGAAAGCTTGCCCTTACCCCAATTTCAAAATTACTTAACAGACCAGAATGAGCATAAAACACCTTACTACTAAGAGGTATAATCAGCTGAAGGAAAAAAATCTAAATTTATAAATTATCAAAATCACTCTTTTCTCTAGCCATCCACATCTAAAAAATTTTTAGCCTACTAACAGCACATCACAACATGATTTTCCTAATGGATTAGGAATTATAATTTTTAAATGGTAAAAAGGATCTTTTTATTATTGTATATTAATTTAATAAATACAAAATTCAGTTAAATATGCTACTGTACGATGCCACTCTCACAAAACAATTGTAAAATAAAAGTAGCTTTGATCATGATAATTGGATATTCTAAAGTCTTTAGATATTAATGAAAAATATTTTGGAGAGATGTTGGTGGTAGAGGCCTCTCTACTTTTACTTTCTCACAATAACGAAGTGCTCAATATTTAACTTGCCATGGCACCTCTCCACGGATTTAACATTCAGCAGTATAAAGTTGTTTCATAAAAAAAAAAAAAAAAAAAATTCTTCACATCTGAAAAATAAGCAAGTTTGCAAGAAATGGCAAACTTTTAAGATTCAGCCAAGGTAAAAATGTACATCCGAACCAAATGTATACTCATAGTTCTATTTGAATAAATACATATCATGGACAAAAAAAGTTGACTGTAAAAGAAATCACATATCAGATTACAACTGATTTCTTATAATTTTTTTAAAATTCAATATTTAAATTAAAAACATTTAACAATACCACTTACTGTTAATTAGTATTTCTAGTGTTACCTTGGTTCAACTATAAAATAACATTTTTATTCCAACAGTAAAGTGACCATGAATAGAAATTTTCAGGATTAATAATTTTCCATCAATTTCATGCATAAAGCTAACATATCTTTTGAGCTTCTCAATGGCTCAAAAATTTAATTGCTTCTGTTATTAAGAAAACAAAACCAAGAACAAAATTAGTTTTTCCCAGCTAGTCCCCATGGATCTAAGTACTACACAATAATTCTTTCCAATCTGCAAAACAAAACAACACACAAATAGACGGGCTAAGGAAGAAAGATCAAAACAAAGAAACAAGTTTTTTTGTTTTTTTTTTTTTTTAAATCCTCCTTCCCTTTAGCAATCAACAAAATAACAAAAAAGAAAAAGTGGAAAAGTCACCCAGAATATATGACCATGTAAGCATGGGCACTCTTGCAGAAAACCAAGTCTGCTACCCAAAGCCATGGGAAATTTAAATTAGAGCAAACGACCACAATAGGCAGAGAAATCTGTATAGATAAAAAGGGACTGCTGAGGTTGCAGGTATACTACTAAAGATCTTTTGAGATTTCCAAACAAACTTTATTACTTTTATTAATTTCTAAAAATAAGAATAACTGTATGCACATTACATTATAAAAGTTATTTTTCCTTTTAATAAAAATATTCATATGTATGTGATACATCTAAAAGAAGACAAAGAAAAGATTGCCATTGCTTAATGCTGTTTTAGAAATTTGCTTCACAAACCTATCTTCTTCTATGTTTAAATAATCTTAAAGGAAAAAAAAATTTAACCAAAAGAAGAAACGATCCTTCCCTGATTATGGTAACCTGACTGGTGGCACAATCATACTGCTGAACACAACTCCCCTGACTACCCCGTAGAGAACTATGCAACAAAGTTAGTTTAACTAACCAACACAGTTTGAAAATTTGATGAACTGTGGTACAACCATTACATTTCTTCTGTTAAATCTGATAATAAAGGAAATTTCCCAAACTGGAACACCTTAAACAGAGGAATAAAGGGATGAATACAACAACTAAGAGAGTCATGGTATTAAGAATACAAATACAACCAAGTACCTGATGAATTTTTACTTCACCTCTCCAGAAAATTTTTAACTGAGTATTTTGAACCTCTTTAAAGGTATTTAAGTTATATTTATTCTCTCACTTATACCATTTTTAAAGAAAACCAGAAAATACTCAATTATATGGAAGTGAAGTTATCTTTTAAGTTCTTATTAGAGCAACAATGAAATTTTATTGGCAATTAAAATCCTCCTTAAAAGTGGGAAGTAATGCTATTTCTAAATAAAACCATTTATTACAGTTCATTTATGCTTGAATCAGATAATTTAACACTAAAAAAATGGTTAGTGCAGGATAAGAACTAACTTATACAATTAATGCAGTTGCACATCTTCTCTGTACAGAAAACCTCCCTTCTTTAGTTGAATGTATTTGCCATCTTCCTTTATATCCTGAATTCCTTATCTGACTTTTTAAAGCATAACTTAATATTACTTTAACAATATCATTCATCAGCTATAACCAGTCTATTTCCTGTATCTTTAGAATTTCTCATTAACTACAAATATGAAAAGAGTATTGAAGTTTTCTAGAGTTGAGGCTTTCCTCCCTAAACTAGATAATTCTGTTATAAACACTATTTAGTAACAAAGCAAAATCAAATGATTACAAGGGAATTGCCAAAAAAACCACTTTCCCTTAATAACTGCCTTTTAAGCTACTTACCAGCCACTCTTTCACCCTGAAGCAGTTATAAGTTAACTATACATTTAAGCAAAAGCAAGGGAGGGAGTACAAATTATTTTAACCATTAAAGATTCATGCTGTCTTCTCTTAAAATGTGTTTTCAAAAGATGAGAATAAGAACAGATGCTCTCAAATCTACCGTGAACTAATTTTCAAAACTACAACAGTTGAAATTCTAGGGTAAGAATTTGTCATAGAAATAAAAGTTACTTCAACAAAGAAGGGTATCTACATAATGAACATTTGTACACCTAACCCTGAAATGTACCCCACATCTTCAAAATAACTTTTTTTAAAAAAGAAATAAAAGTTACACATTTAGCAGACAAGATTCACTTTATAATAATTTTTATATTACTTTTACATTCCAAATCCAAATCTATATTACAAAAATAATTTTTATCCCTAGAATTACATCTCTATCCAGAGCCAATGCTATTAGATTAAGATTCAAACTAAAAAGAAAGCCAAATCTATTTCCCTCGGTATTCTAAAGTGTATCTGTATGATTTAAAAAGAAAGTGTGACATTACCCATGGTGGATGCCATTTAAAATATTTCTCTCTTCATTATTGCAGAATCAACAACAATCTGGCATGTAACTCAAAATGCCAAAACATAACCATAATAACAACTTTAATTTATAGCAAAACAAAGATAAATTTAGAACTTCAGGCTGAAAAACAACCATTAAGTCAAACACTTTTACTTCATTATTAAGTGATAATTACCAAGAAAACATTTATAAGAAACTAATAAATTACTCTGAAATTAATCTAAGTTAGCAAAGTCTTAAAAACAGGATCTCCTACTTAGAGACATGTATTATCTGAAAAGCCTCTACTCTAAGAAGGGGAAAAAAGGATTAAATGGTCCCAATTCTGTACTTCTTCTTAAAAAAGGTTTATAGTCTAATCATTTGTAGTTCACATCAAATTTGCCTTCTGACCATAAACTGTCTATATAAATTATGCTTATCTTCTTAGACAAGTGACCACTATATGCAATAGATTATTCCTAAAGTAAATAGCTACAAAAAAAATTAAATTTAAATATTCTTCACCCAGAAAGACATCAAGATTCAAGTTTCTGACAAGAAAATGTTGCCCAGAAATCTGATTTTATGCTACTCCTTTCCAAAAAAAAAAACAGGCGAAACTGCAGGTAAGGTAACATTTTAATAACAACTAAACTAAGTCATTAGTTCAATAAATATATTACGGCATTTTCTTGTTAAGCAGTTTGCCATGAATGTGAAATCCCATATGAAAATCCTATGTGAAAAATCAAAGAAATGTTAAAGACAAAAAGTAAAATTTAATTCTCTCCCTAGGTACTTAACAATGTTGAAAGAAAAGCTACTGTAAATGAATTTAGATTAAAAGTCATAAATTAACTTTGGAAGAATGCATACCTAAGTTGCTGATCTACAGTAAAATCACAGAAATTAGCAACATACAATATCAACATTCCAAAATGTTATTAAAACCCAACCCAAAGCTGCCTTGGCATTTCTGAGGTTTCTAATGAGATTTTCAGTCTGCTGAACAATGGCCATAAAAGGCTTTCAAACTTCACTCCATTCACAAGTAAAAGTTGAAATTCAACATTTTTATTTCTTCTCCCCCATGACAACTTCACCATGGAACAGTGAATAACACAGCTCAAATCATTATGCTAATTAGAAATTAAATAAAAAGATGCCCTTAAAATAGTTAAGTGTAAGGTGACATGCTACAACCAGAGAGAGCTCAAAAGCAGCTTTAGGAACTGTGTAGTACAGGCTTACAAAAAGCTGAAAACATCAGGGAGGGGAGCTCCTTGATGTTCTTGGTCACTGGAACTCTAGACAGCATGTAGCCATTTTTCAATTATAAGGCAGGAATTAAACTATACATCAATGAGAAGTATGTCATACAGACACCGACTTTTACAAACCATTAGGCCATAAGATGTCTCAAGAAACTGTACTTATTGAAATTAAGACAATAACGGAAAAAAGGGGAAAAACTACCTTAATGATTTGAGAAGTTCCTGAAAGTGAAGTTTAACATTGTTTCCAAACTAACAAAATATGTTCCTTTCCTCCAGTAAAAGATTACAAGGAAGAACACAAGCTATGAGGAGCCTTAATTATATTTTAAGACATGCTCTACTTTGAACAGCCCTGCATACACACAGCTGTTTATGTCCTTTGACTAACTTATACTACTTGGTCCATTTGAAAGATTTTTCCTAGCTTCTATAAAGTTGCATAAACTATCCAGTTATATTTCAAAGGAAAAGAATAGGAGATATATAAAAGAGAAAACAGGAAGAAAACAATGGAATAAAATTATGATCAAGAAATCTTTCAACAGTATAGAATACTGAACGCACACAGAACATAAATAATCCTTCCTCATTAAAGCTAAGTTAGTTTCTAAAAAGATACACTACTAAAATGTTTAATAACATCCAGTCACATATAAACATTAATGGTACCATAAAGTCTTAAGTTTCTTTTTTTTTTTTAGTTGCAGTCTCACTCATGGCACAATCATGGCTTTCCACAGCCTAGACCTCCTGAGCTCAATCAATCCTTCCACCTCGGCCTCCTGAGTAGCTGGGACTACAGGCATGCACCACCACACCCAGAAAATTTTCTGTACAAACAGAGACTCACTATGCTGCCCAGGCTGGTCTCAAACTCCTAGGTTAAAGCAATCATTGCACCTCGGCCTCCCAAAATGCTGGGATTACAGGTGTGAGCCACCATACTTGGCCTTAAATTTCTATGAAGGGTTACAACTTCTATTCTCACTTACATTTAACCTGAACTTTAAATCCTATCCATTTTTCAAGACTCGGCTCAAAAGGTTCCTTTTCAATTCAGTCTTGTACTCTGTCTATCCACTTCTTAACCTTTTAAAAAAGTCTACTATATTCACCTGGAAGGATCATGTATTGTGCTGAGGCATCTCATGTATTTGTGGAATGCATTTAACTCTGGTATTACAGTGAATTTTCCATATTGTCATGCACTTTAAGGTTTTAAAGGCAAGGAGTACACAGCAATTTTTGAATCCCAACTCCTTAATGGTACAGTGGTTTGCACATTCAAGCACCCAATTGTTGGACAGATTTTAAGATTTCAGAATTAAGTTTAATGTCATAAACTAGAAGATTGCAAAAATCACCAAATCAAATAAAATCTATGTAAGAAAAAAATGCCACAGTAGAGACATGTTTTTCTCAAAAAAACAAAAAACAAGTGGAAGCTATAAGCCCATGTTTGCCACAATGGCAATGAACTTATCATGTGACTACAAAGTTTTCTCAAAATGTTTTCTTATGACGTTAAAGTCTATCCAGTCTCAAGCTTTATAACCTTAATGAAATCCATTATTTTACCAATAAAGAAATTAAGTTACCCAAAGTCAAAGCTGGCTAACTGCAGTACTGTAATAAACACGATAACTACTGCTAATTGAGAACCTATGACCAATACGCCTCATTCAAAAGTGAACTTTAAACTGCGTCCTGAGAGATGAGTAGGTATCAGATGAGTAGGTATTAGCAAGGTAAAAGCTAATCCAGACAGAAAAAAAAAGAAAAATCCAGCACATGTAAAGACCTAGATCAAATAAAATAGGATATATTTGAAAAACTAAAATTCAAATGGGTAACCCACTCTACTCAAATTTTAATTAATTATCAAGTATTGGTCGAGTGCCTAATAAATGCCAGGGATTCAGGAACTGCCAGTACATGAGTTCTTCTTCATTCTTTGAAATTATATCCAAAATTTGTATGTGCATATTTTGGAAAGAAAAGGGATCTGACACAAAACAGTTGAAAGACTCTCTGCCCAAAGTTGTTAAAAGCCATGATTTCACTTCGACTTCAAACAGTACTATGTAAAAGCTCTACTCTACACACATAGGCAGAACTGCAACTAAATTTACCTAAGGTTTGTTAGGTATCCCCTATGTGCCAAACATATTGAAGGAGCTCTGCGTTAACACAAAATTCTACACCATAGCAGTCATAAACAAGGAACTAACAGGGCTTCTTCAAGTCTCAAAAATGCTATATTCTTTATTTTTCAAAAAGTATTTTCTTTTTAAATTCTAAACTTACTTAATTTTTTGCTAAATCTAAATCTTTCAAAATTACCAAATAAGAAAAAAAATCCATGATCAGGATTAAGAATAAAGTATGCTTCTGAAAGTGGAATTAAACCATTATTTGCTTAAAATACATTTTAAGAACTGTCACAAGTATATTATTCATCAACTACTTCAAACTACTGTTCATTCACTTTCAAAAATATATACATGCCTAATGTGCCCAGCTCAGAATTTGAAAAATAGCTTGACATAGTACTATGGCTTGATCTTCAGGGTATATACTGTTAACAGAAAAAAATAAGATAGAGCGAAGAGTAGTTTGCTACAATTTAAGAAAAAGGAAGAAAAGGTATGAAGATACATACACACAGAGTGTGAAAAAAAAATGCATGCACATTTTAAGAAAGGAAAAAACTGTAATAAGATTGTAATACTCTATATATACCGATAACGAAAGATGAATGCAAGTCACATTTGACTTTCGTACAAGAGGTGCTCAAAGTGGTTAGCATCAGCGTCCAGACACTTCTGATTACAGGGAACTAAAAGTAATACATGGATAAAATTTCTTAAAATGTGTATACATTTTTTTGGCACCCCGGTGTGTGTGTGTTTGCTTATATTTTTTTTAATGTAAAAACAAACCATCAATTTTCTCTTAAATTACCAAGAAGGGGAAGGGCAAGAACAGGATGGAGAACAGAGAGAAGGTAACCTTCTCTGAATAGATTTTACCATGTTTCACTGATTTGAATTTGGACTCTTACAACCATTACTACATAATTATAAAATTTAGTTAAATTGTCAAAAGGATTCTTAAAAAAAAAATCAACCAACCAAAAACAAAGTGAAACAAATGAACCTAACTATGTATAAAAGCTGATTATATAACTACAGAGAGAGGAAAAACCTAAATTTAATCTAACTTTTAGTTCTAACCAGCAATTCTCAGAAAATAGAGAGACAGTAAAATATGTTAAACAATACTTCAAATTCAGAATACAGAAAATTATAGAGGACAATCTAGTTAGTCTAACAATTAAATTATAAGAAAATGTTTTAAAATTAGATTTAAGGAGGAAACTGTAGATTAAAGGACACTTGGTTATCAACCAACTGCAATATGGATTGAGTCTGATTCAAATAATTTGTAAGAAACAAAATTAAGAGTAAATCTGGGAAAGCAGAACACGCATTGGTTATAGGATGATAAAAAATCCCAAAATATGTTTAGTTAAAAAATGATATGATTATTTTTTGAAAAAAGAATCTTAACCTTTCAGAAATATGAACTGAAATATATGTGCGTGTATACACATACACAGGAAGCCCTCCATGTCTGTGGGATCAACCAACCTCAGAATGAAAATGTTCAGAGGGGGAAAAAATTGCATCTGTCCTGAACACTTACAGATTTTTTTTCTTTTCTTGTCATTTTTTAAGCAACACAGTATAACAACTATTTATATGGCATTTTCACTATATTAGGTATTATAAGTAATCTGGAGGTGATTTAAAGTATACAGGAGGATGTGCATAGGCTATATGCAAATACTACACCATTTTGTATCAGGGACTTGAGCATCTATGGATTTTGGTATTCATAGGAGGTCCTACAATCCTCCACAGATATCAACAGGCAACTGTATATAAATACATATATGAATAAATGAAATAATATGTTTGTAATTTGCTTCAAAATAATATAAGGGCATAGAATTATTGATGAGAAGGATACATTGACAATAGATGAAACTGATTTATGAAACACTGAAGTCCATTTTCACATTTTATTTTTGTGTATTTGTATATTTTTAAATTTCCATAGTAAAAAATTTACAAAACAGAGTTACCAATCACTCCTAAAGCTAATAATATCCCCTCCTCACCCAGGAATATAAGTTGCTAATCACTCCTTTATAATTCCTAAAGCACTTACTGTCTCTCCTCATCATTCGGTTGTCTTATACAACAATTCTTTCCAAACTTGAGATTCCCCTCACAAATTGTAAAACATGCTAATTTCCCCTGGTACATCTTTTCTGCAAGCAGGAGATCTGCTTTCTAATATATGAGAACTGCAAGTCACTCCTACTGGGTATAATAAAAGAAAGTAAAGACTGGGAACTTAAAAAAGGAAAAC
This sequence comes from Cephalopachus bancanus, assembly GCA_027257055.1. NCBI lineage: Eukaryota > Metazoa > Chordata > Mammalia > Primates > Tarsiidae > Cephalopachus > Cephalopachus bancanus. The sequence continues at coordinate 548,741 of JAPVLO010000497.1, read as the reverse complement.
AAATGATAGAATGGGCACAGTTTTTATACAGAAGCCTTAGAAATCATTAGAGTAAGCGAGGAAATGAGACCCAGACCTCAGAAATAAAGTCCTACATCCCTCAGTAGACAGAGCCAAAAGCCATATGTAATAGGCACTGAAGGCCTATGCTTTGACATGAATTTATTATAAGCAAAGCCACCATCATATATCTGTGCATTCTGAGAAAGTCTAGGTTGTTAAATGTCACATAATTATGGTCTCCATGGAACCTCAGGAAGCTAATCAACAACTTCAAATCATAAAATCAGAAGTGTTGAACATTTAAAGGAAGAACAGAAAGGAAAAAAATGACTCCTAATAGTGTATTATCTGGCAGTACAGTAGAACAAATATGTAACTGTCTCACTAAAGGTGAAGTAATAAGGGAGAGCCTGAGGCTTCTGCAAAGCAATTACTGCAATTTAATAATAGTAAATGTAGGCCGGGCTCAGTGGCTCGGCCTGTAATCCCAGCGCTTTGGGAGGCCGAGGTGAGTGGATTGCCTGGGCCTGCAGGCTCGAGACCCGCTTGGGCAACTTGACGAGACCTCATCTCTACAATAAATCAAAAATTAGCCGGGTGTGGTAGCGCGCGCCTGTAGTTCCGGCTGCTTGGAAGGCTGAGGCAGAAGGATCCCCAGAGTCTAGCAGGTCGAGGCTGCGGTGGCCAGGAGCGGCCACTGCACTCCAGTCTGGGTGACAGAGTGAGACTCCAACTCAAAAAAAAAAAAAAAAATAGTAAATGTAAACTATGTATGTATTTATACAATCTTTCATAGGTTGCATACTATCTCAAATTCAATAATCCTATTTTGTATAAGGTATTAAGTTCCAATCACTTGCATCACCAGAATTTTGAGAGATTTAATTCCCATAGTTAAAAGATTTCTAACAGTCCCAGTTACTCGGGAGGCTAAAGCAGGAAGACTGCTTAAGTCCAAAAGTTTAATGCCTGCCAGACTCTGTCTCTTTAAAAAATAAAAATAAGGCCGGGCTTGGTGGCTCAGCCTGTAATCCCACCACTTTGGGAGGCCAAGGCAAAAGGACTGCCTGAATCTGCGGGTTCGAGACCAGCCCTGGCAACTTGGAGAGACCTCGTCTCTATAATAAACCAAAAATTAGTAGGGCATGGCAGCATGTGCCAGTAGTTCCGGCTACTCGGAAGGCTGAGGAGGAAGGATCACCGGAGCCCAATAGGACAACGCTGGGGTGACTGTAAACTACACCCCAGCCTGGACGATGGAGTGAGAATCAAAAAAATAAGTAAATAAAGTAATTAAAATAAAAATAAATTTAAAAATAAAAATAAAAAGCCATGTCTATAGTCTCCACAATTTTGAGAGGCTGAGGTAAGAGGACTGCCTGAGCTCAGGATTCAAGACCAGCCTAGGCAACATGGTAAGACTTCGTCTCTACAAAAAATCAAAAACTTAGTCGGGCCTGGTGGTGCACACCTGTAGTCCCAGCTACTTGGAAGGCTGAGGCAGAAGGATTGCGAGTCAAGTAGAGGTTGCAATGGCTTTGAGTGTACCGCTGTACTCCAGCCTGGGGAACAGAGTGAGACTCTGACTCAAAAAAAGAGAGACTTCTATAAATTATTTAGCTTACATTTTGTCTCTTCAATGAAACACTAAGTCACTTAAGACTAAAACTGTTTCTTTTACTACTTTAAATTCCCAGTACTACTTATATTCTAAACAAAGTAGATGTTCAATAAAAGTTTAATGATTTAACAATTAATGGGGAATTGGGGGTGCCAAAAAATGAATACATATTTCAGCCGGGCACAGTGGCTCAAGACTATAATTCCAGAACTTTGGGAGATGAAGGCGAAAGGATTGCCTGAGCGCCCAGAGGTTTGACACCAGTCTGGGTAACTTAGCAAGACCCTGTCTCTACAATAAATCAAAAAATTAGCAGGCATGGTGGTGCGTACCTGTAGTTCCAGCTACTTGGAAGGCTGAGGAGGAAGGATCGCCTGAGCACAGCAGGTCAAGGCTGCAGTGGCCGTGAACATGCCACTGACCTAGGCGACAACAGAGTGAGACTCCAACTCAAAGAAAAAAAAATATATATACATTTTTAAGAGATGTTATCTATGTTTAACTTTTAGCTGACTGTAATCAGAAGTGTCTGGATGCTGATGGCACCTCCTGTAATTGCAAAAGTCAAGCGTGACTTGTATTCATCTTTTGTTATTGGTATACATACAGTATTACACAGTTTTTGCCTTCCTTAAAATGTGTATACTTTTTTTGGCACCCTTTGTATGTGCCAAGGGATACACTAAATATTATAAGACGTTTATAAATACAGAAAAGACCTGTCCTCAGGAGGTTTATCTTTTGTCTTATATTGCTGTTTTAACACCACCACTGCTTGGGGAATTTTTTTTTTTTTTGGCAGAAGGAAAGAAAAAACACAAAATAGCTATCAATGCTGATTAACAATTGGCATTTTAAAAATATTTCAGAATTTCTGCATACTCCCACAAAAATTAAAAAAAAAAAAACTTCTCTAAAGATCATTATATGAACCTGATCTATACCCAGATCTATCCATGGAAAGGACAATGATTAGAGAGTAACAACAGATTTAAATGGATATCAGTACTGAATAGATTCCTTATTAATTAGAAAGAAATAGAATTACAGCATTAGCAGATAAAAAAACATACATTTAGATATTTGTAAGAGTTTCTAAGAGTCAAGTAAGTTAACTTTTCAGAAATGCAGAATTTGTTTCTATCTAACTAAAACAAAAAGAAACAAATCTAGGAGCAAAGTGTTAGGATAAACAGCAATACAGATAACAGAAACAGACACTGAATTTCTGGAATTACTTAGGGCTTGTACTAAATATTTCTACTTATATTGCAAAAAAATTTATACACACACATACAGACACAAAACTTCAAAGGAATACATATCTATAAGGATGAATCAGTTTCTTTACAAATTAGAAATGTATGAACATGTAAGAAAAATGTAATGCAAAAAAGGCCATTCCAGAAATTTTTCCAGAAATTATATTTGTAACCCACCATAAACTACAACAAACATAAAAACAAAATACTAGGAGAAAGAACTGTAAGAAATAACAAATAAAAAAAAGAAAGAAAAGAAAATAGAATTAGGCCAGGCACAGTGTCTCTGCTAGCAATCTCAGCACTTTGGGAGGCTGCAGCAGGAGGATCCCTTGAGCCCAGGAGTTTGAGGCCAGCCTAGGCAATATAGCGAGACCTCATCTCTAAAATAAATAAATAGCCGGGCTTGGTGGCTCAGCCTGTAATCCCGCACCTTTGGGAGGCTGAGGTGAGTGGATTGCCTGAGCCCGCGGGTTCGAGACCCGCCTGGGCAACTTGGAAAGCCCTCATCTCTACAATAAATCAAAAAATCAGCCGGGCATGGTAGCGCATGCCTGTAATTCCGACTACTTGGAAGGCTGAGGCGGAAGGATCGCCGGAGCTCAGCAGATGGAGGCTGCGGTGGCCGGGAGCAGCCACTGCACTCCAGTCTGGGCGACAGAGTGAGACTCCAACTCAAAAATAAATAAATAAATAAATAAAAATTAAATAAATAAATAAATAAATAAAACATTAGCAGAGCATGGTGGTACCTGACTAAAAATGAAAAAAAAAAACAAAAAAAGGAAAAGAAATAACAAACAGCCTACCAGCAAATCAAATAGAAACGTGCAACATAAGTCATCACAAAAAACAATGCAGTTAACTGGAATCAATGTGCAATGTTGGTGGAAATGTACAATGGTGCATTTACCTTGAGAATCAGTGTAAGAGTTTCTCAAAAAGTTAAACACAGTATTACCAGTAATTCCATTCCTAGGTATATACTCCAAAAAACAGGTATTCAAATAACACTTGCACACACAAATGTTCCCTATTTGTGAACTAATAGAACAGCAATATTTACAATACCCAAAAAGTTGAAACCCAAATGTCTGTCAACAGATTAAGAGATGCAATATATCCATACAATAAAAAATTATTCGTCCCTAGAAAGTACTAATATATACTACAACTTGCATAAACGTCCAAAATAGTATACTATGAGAAAGAAGTCAGGTACAAAGTCACATATTGAATTATTTTATTTACATGAAATATCCAAAATAGATAAATTCATTGAAACAGAAAGCATATTAGCTGTTGTCAGGGGCTGGGGGAAGGAAAAAATGAGAAGTGACTGCCCAGTGAGTATGAGATGAGCTCAACTGGACACAGTGGAAATGTTCTGGAAGTATACGAAATGCCACCATATTGAGTGCTTTAAACAGTTAATTGTATGCTATGTAAATCTCATCTCAATAAAAATGAATAAAAATATCACCCCATAAAAAATGCAGTTCAAGAACAGGCATACTTTGTCTATTTATAACACAAAATACTAAAATTGTTTTCCAAGACATTTCTTTACATACCTGATTACCAGCCCTTTTTTTTCCAATCCTCTAAGACATACCTGACTAAATCCACCACTCCCTTTCCTCTAGAATCCTCATGTCCACATGGCTCAGCTGTCCCTTTCTCCATCTTCACTCCCCTCATTCCTTCATTTTGCCCTGAGAACTCCCTGTTTTACTGTTGAGTCAGCTCCCAGTTAACTTGCTCCTCTTCCTGTGTTCTCCAGGCTTAAGGAGTCATCATTAACTCTTTCTCTCTCTCTCACCTAATAAACTATCAAGTTATGTCCATATTCCCACCTAAAGCTCTCCCAAATTCACTTTCTTCTTGCTATCCCTACTACTACTGCTTAACTTAATTCTGTCCTCATCACTTTTAGCCCATAATACAATAGAAAGCCAACCCACCAATCCCTAACTCTGTAATTCAACCTCCACAGTCACTAGAATTCCTTCTAAAATAAAAATGTGAACAAGTTATTCTCCTGTTTAAAATCCTTCAATGGCTCCAGGGCTTTCAGGGCAATTCTTTAAGATGGACACAGAAAGCCCTTTTATGAGCTAGGCCCTAGTGTCCTCACTGAGTTTATAATCGCTCATTCATCCAACTGTCACCTTTTCAGTCAGACCAAAATACCTGTGTATCCCCAAACTCACTGTGTTTTCATGTACATATAATTCTTTTCACTTAAAACCTTTCGCTCTCAGTCTGTAATCCCAGCACTTTGACAAGTTAAGGCAAGTGGATTGCCTGAGCCTGAGGGTTCGAGACCAGCTCAGGAAACTTGGCGAGACCTCGTCTCTACAATCAATCAACCAATCAATCAATCAATAAGCCAGGCATGGTAGCGCGCGTCTGTAGTTCTGGCTACTTGGAAGGCTGAGGCGGAAGGATCGCCAGAGCCCAGCGGGTCGGGGTGGCCATGAGCATGTCACTGCACTGCAGCCTGGGCCACAGAGTGAGACACCAACTCAAAAAAAAAAAAAAAAAAACACAACTTTCGTTCCAACCCCACCCTCCATCCCTAATCTGTTTCCAGTCAGCAAACTACTACTCATCCTTCAAAACTCAATTCTAGCATCCTTGCTTCTAACAAGTCTTTCCCAACTCTCCAATTTGAAATAAGTGTCTTTCCATGCTCCCGTGCCACTCTGTATTTTTTTCATTTACTATACATACATATATATATATATGTTTTGTTTTGTTTTTTTTTTTTGAATCAGTCTCACTCTGTTGCCGAAGCTGGAGTGCAGTGGCAAGCTCACGGTCATCACAGCCTCATCCTGCTGGGCTCAGGTGATCCTTTTGCCTCAGCCTTCCAAGTAGCTGGAACCACAGGCCTCCATCACCACACCCAGCTAATTTTTTGATTTATTATAGAGATGAGGTCTCACTAAATTGCCCAGGCTGGTCTCAAACCCCTGGACTCAGACAATCCTCTCACCTTGGCCTTCCAAAGTGCTGGGATTACAGGCTTGAGCCACTACGCCCAGTTCACTCCCATATTTTAATATTTCGTCTTTTTTTTAGGTTTCTCAAACTATACCGTTAGCTCCTTTAAGACCGTCTTTCCTTTCCATGACTCAACACTTAAATACAATAAAATGTTCATAAATAAACCTCCTCTATATGCCTCCTTTTTAACTGAAACCTGCCTTTTACCAACAATGCCATGTAACTAGTAACCCTCTTTCACAGATACCTTATCTCCAACCGGCTCACCTCCTGTCAACCAAAATGAGACGGTGACTCCATTCCCACTCCATCACTGGCACTCCACTGCCACATCAGGTCCATTACCTATAATCATTCTACTTACCCTTTAGGTCTATATCCTAAATCAATCTCTCCACTTTCTCATCACCATCATTTACCATAGTCAAGACTCAGTTCCAACTTCTTCAATGAACTCACCACCTAGTTTATGTTTTTCCCAACCTATTCACATTCTGTCATCAACTTCAGCATCTCTGCAGATTCTGTAGCACAAAGTAGAAAGCAGCAGAGAGCTAGTTTCCAAGGAAAGATAGTAAGTTTTCTTTTCAGCATGTTAAATGTGAAATAGTAAGATAACCAAATGGCAAATATTCAGTAAGATATACTTAGAGAACTTGAAATCAACAAAATGGTTAAGAAAAGGAGATGCCAATTTTACCATCATAAATGCTGAAGTGATTAATGAAACTAGGTGTGATCTCAGAAAAAAGACAATTTAGAGAAAGAAGAATTGATTAAATGCTTATTTTGGCCCTCTATAATGTTATGTCTAGTCCTGAATCATTCGGTACCTGTCATCTTGCTCCAAGATACCAAGTATTCCTGAATAAAGTTATGAAATCCTCCAAAGGGAGTTCATTACAAGTTCATATTATTTGAATTTTAACTGAATACTACCTCTAAACTTATTCCCTTACTGTTGATTTGCTAACATGAAATGATTTCCAAATTACCAGCTTCAGATTCCTGGGGAGCTACAGTGACCTCAATGAGTACCCAGAGGCATGCATTATATAAGAACTATCTCCCACATATATGCATTAACATTTTTTAAATGTGCTATCAATATGCTGTGGGTAATAAAATACAAAGTTATCTAAGAGAGCACTGACTAGCAGTTTTCTAATATGCATTTTCTCAATTCATAAATACTAAAAATATAATCAGTCATGGGGGGAGGTCCACAAATTGTTGTAATTGTTGTGACATTAAAGAGGTTGTCATCTTCAAAATACTGATAACCAAAGCCAGAGAGTATTCTCCCACAGCATTTAAACAACCTTTCCACACTCTAAGCTTCCAATTATCCTCTGTTCTCTCCCACTTCTGATTTCATTTTCCCAAGAAAATCAAACACATCCTTATATGTTTTCTCATCCACCTCAGTCTATCTGAATTTAGTTCTCTCTACCTCTATAAATATTTGAGGATTTAGCAGTTACTGGTATGGCCTTCCTTTTTAAGACTAATTCCTAAAAGCAACATATACACCTGATCCCATCTCTTACCAGGCCTCATTAAACCAATTCAAACAGGTTTTAGTATCTTCTTCAAAAGTTTTTTCCTTTCTACTTAAAAACATCATCAGATCTCCCTTATTTGGACAAGACATTTTCTTGACTGATTTATGTTTTATTTATTTTCTCCTCAGAGTTAGCCAACTATAGCCTGAGCCAGCCACTTGTTTTGTAAATAGGATTCTATTAGGAACAGACACTTCCATTTCTTTAGGTATTATCTAAAACTGCTTTCCCACAAAAGCAAGAGTTGAGTACTTAAGAGATACTATGGGCTGGGTGGTGGCTCACACCTGTAATTCCAGCATTTTGGAAGGCTGAGGCATGAGGATCACTTGAGCCCAAGAGGTTGAGACAAACCTGGGCAACATGGCAAGACCTTATTTTGCAAAAAAATCAAAAAATTAGCTAAGAGTGGTGGTATGCACCTACAGTCCCAGTTACTCAGGAGGCTGAGGAGGAAAGATTGCTTGAGCCCAGGAGTTAGGGGCTGCAGTAAGCCGTGGTTATGTTGCTGCACTCCAGCCTGGGCAGCAGAGTGAAACTCAGATGCAATTTTTTTAAAAAAAGAGATCCTATGGCCTGGAAGCCTAAAATATCTCCTGTCTCCTTAAAAGCATGGATCTACATTCAATGTCATCATTTCATGAAGAAAGCAGGGTGCCATTAAAGATTCTGAGCAGCAGTAAAGTACCATGAGTAAAAGAGCATTTCAAGATTACTAGTTTAACAATAGTGTATAAGGCAGCTATATAAAAGAAGATCATTTAGGAAACTATTGCAAGAGACTAGGCATTAGGCATAAAGGGAGGGACATGAAAGGAACTTTTTAAAGGAATAAGTATCAAGATGAGACGACTACATGTAATAGAGGAAACAAAGATAACATCAAAGTTTTAATCAGTGATGACACTGCTCTCAAAATTTGCATTTTCTTCTATAATCTACCTAAGACTTACAGCTCTTTATAGTTTCCTTTAAGAACTAACTGTGGTGTTCTTAAAATTCTACTACTAATTTCTTACCTTCTGTGTACCAGGCATTACCCACGCTTGCTATCTGACTAATTACTGGAGAAGCAAATAACTTAGGAAGAGGCAGTCCCAACAGAGGTGGCTGAATGAGAGTACAGGGCCAATGTCAGAGGTGGATGGAGTACTTACCTGTGGTACCAAGTAGAGAGAGAGGGGAGATAAGATTTCAGGTCCAGAACTGGCTCTAGCCAAACAGGAAGAAGCAGCTATAAATTTGGTTACAGCAGAAGCAGTGTCTTTGGTATTCTGACACACCACTCTTTCTGATGTTCAGACAGACCACCATTAGAGTAGCCACTGGTAAGAGAGTCACATGAGAAACAAGCCAAAAGAAAGACCAAAAGGTGAGGAATTAAAAGGAGCAGACCCTATTGGTCTTCTGTCGAGAAAAAGCAGTCCTTCTTATTAAAGATGATACAACTTTCAAAATGGCCAATATGATACTAACCTTCAGTAACAGAGTTTTCACATCCCACAAGGTTGAGAAGAATATCATCATCTTTATCATCTACTTCACATCCCAGTAGCATCCAACTTTCCACATTATCGCTTTCTGAAATGGTGCTTTCTTCCTCTTCACTTGAACTGACCTCTATAATCATGACTTCTCGGATCACACCTGATCTTTCTTCAGGTTTAGACTTCTCAGCATCACTCTTACATTTCTTTTCAGTCAACTCATTAGAATGAAGAGAAGCAGAAGGCCGTTGGGCACTTTCCCGTGCTTGGACACTAATATTCTTTCCTTTACATCTATAAATACTATCTTCATCAGACAGAGTGATAACCTCTGACCCATCTGATAGCTGGATGACCTCACTATCTGAAAGGACAATTAAGTTCTTCTGATCTGGTTTACTACTTGATGATTCAGAATACCCAGAGTTCTTTTCTTCATGTTCTTCCTCACTGATGACACTACCAAGATCTTGGGCATAATGAACTTGGCTGTAGAGCTGAAATTCCACCTCACTATCAACACTCAGTTCACTAGATGACTCTTCACGATAAAGATCATCTTCATATGCTTCTATAGTCTCATAGCCACCAAACATCATGGAAAGTCAGTAACCCTGATGCTGCAAAAGAGAAAGTCACACAAAAAATGTATTTTACAAGTTTAAATCAGGCCTTTTTAGTGCACAATATCACCCCATAGAGCCAACTGCTATGTGAAACCCATCACTACTCTCAGACATATTAAAATATCTTTTATCCAAGGATTTCTAAATTCTGTTAGGAGCTACTCTAAAAATGCCCACCCCTCGCTAATGAGAATTACTACTGACAAATCGAGTTATAGTTATTAATGGAAATACAGTCACACATTGCTTAATGACAGCTATACATTCTGAGAAATGTGTAGGCAGGTGATTTCATATTGTGAGATCACAGAGTGTACTTAGCAAACCTTAGATGGTATAGCCGCCTACTACACACCTAGGCAATACAGTATGGCCTATTGCTCCTAAGCTACAAACCTGTATAATGTGTTACTTTACTGAATACTGTAGGCAACTGTAACACATTGTTAAGTATTTGTATATCTCACCATAGAAAAAGTACAGTAAAAATTTAGTATTATACTTTTAATGGAACTACTGTCATATAAGCAATCTGTTGTTGATCAAAATGCCACTATGCAGCACATGACTATCATATTTCGCAGGAATACTCTAAAGGAAAAAAAAAGTTTGACGCTTAACACTTCTCCAAAATTTTAAAAATAGCAAAAGGATTTTAAGCAGCTCTCACTATTCATTCCACCTGCTCTTCATTTTTCCATTGGTTCTGTATCTCATCTTCTCAGGTATACATTCTCATACAGAAATATTACTTAAACTATAATTAAAATCCACATCAGGAAACAATTATATTTGCTGTTTGAGTGTAAATGTGAATTCTCAATTAACAAATTAATCTCATGGCCTTCTGATCCTTGGCCAAAAGAATACATAAAAATACCTGATAAGCCTACTTCTAAGATAAGTTTACTTCTGCATTAGTTATAAAAATGTGTATGAAATACAAACTTAATAAAGATCTAAAATTGAGGCAAAACTCCCAGTTGACAATAAATGCATAAAGTGAAACACTTTACTTTCTACTATGAGCATATTAAATCCTTTTCAGCCTTCAACTCAGCTTAAATATCACTTCCCACCAGACTAAATTAAGTGCCCCTTTTACAGGCTTCCATAGCACTCTTCATTTCAAAACACTCACCACATTTCTAATTACTTATTCAATGTAAATTTACCAGAAGCACAGATCACAAACCCCAGAAAGGCAGGAGCTATATGCACTCTGTTAAACAATGGATCAGCAAAGGCAAGCAAAGCAACTGGTAATTGAGGGGCAGTCCATAAATGTTTGAAATATATCATCAATTTATTTGTTCTTCAGCCCCAATAAATCTAGTATGTACTTAAAATACAGAAATTATGATGGGATAAAATTCTCAGTTGTCTTCCAACTATTCCAAAGTCTTAAATTCTCATATCCTCAACCAAAAATCCACACAGTAGATGTTTCCATTAGTTACTGATAGAATCCTGATCAAAATGAGAGCTCTGGAAAAATAAGTCATGTTTGTTCAACAATCAGGGACAGCCTAGAGAACAGTAACAATGCCGATTTATTCTTTTTTGCATTGTAGCTATACAGATATAGTGTAAAAGAAGAGTCATTTTTAGTTTTCCAAATCTCTGCCCAAAATATCAGGGTGTGGTAGTGGTAGTTTTGGAAACAGAATCAGCTGAACCCAAGAATCAAATGAACAGCCAAAAATGTACTACGCTCATAAGGGGGTTTTTGTTTTCCAGAAATAAAGAAACCAACTTTCAATGCCCTTTTTCTTCTAAAAGATAAAATATACCTGTTCCCTTGTTGCACTGTCCTTCAGGTTGCTATGCTGTTATTGTCATACAAGTTAAATGTGCCTGTCTGAATAATGCTCATAGCATTTATCAGTTTATATTGAAATGTTAGCCTCAGAGGAATTCAAATAAAAGATGAATCCTCTCCTTTTTATTTAATAGGTAAATTAATTCTAAAAGAAGTCAAAGGAATTATGCTTCCTCCAAAATCCTCACTGGATCCATCCTGAGGATCCAGTGTGGACTTAAGATAAAACATAATTCCAGTGCAGCATAGAAAAAAATTAAAGAGCTAAATTACAGAGTTACAAATTTGTACTACTCTTGGAGCCATCCCAAAGGAAACGGATTAAGAATAGAGCCATAGGCACACCTGTGAATGTATGCCAAAAATTCACTACAGAACCATAATAAAAACTGACTTCCTTGGGTCTAAGGATTTATCTCTTTCCCTGAAATGTAGAAAAATGAATTTAACAATTTAGCCCCTATGGCCTTTAAGAGGATTTTGTACCTTCTGTACTTGAAAATTGTGCTTGACATACGTGTTCTCTTTTATTTATGTAGCTTGTGTATGCCAGCGTTAAGGTTTGCCTGAGGCTGTTTTGGTTTATGTTACTATTTTAATTACGTTCAGATGCATTTAGTTCACTTTTTTTCAAAATGTGCTCTCAGAGGACAGTATGTATTTTATATATAAACAAACACATGTACATATGCACACACATACCCCTTGACTCAGAAGGCTTTCTCGGCTTTTTGATACCTGTACACAACTTCCAAGCATACTTAGCCAGATTATTTTATAGACTTCTCAATCTACATATCAGGAAACTGAGGTACAAAGAGATAAGGAGGCCTATCCAACATTATGCAACTAATTAAGACCACATCTAGAATGGATTCACATCTCTGTGACTCAAAGTTTCACTAAAATTTTTAAAGGAAATTTTCAAAGTAAGATTTTTTCTAAAAAACCTTTCTTCATTGTTATCACTGGTTCTTACACCTAAATTTACCTTACAAATATCCTTTTTACTTCGCAGAAGAGTATAAAAACTATGAAAGAAGTATTTTAGCTGGAAGGAAAGCACACATTTAAATTTGTCAGTTTACCACCCAAGAACCTCTCAAGTTGGTACTCAAAAGCTTTATCAACCCTATGACCAAAAAGGATGTTTCCTATATAAAAACCTAAAATATCATGGGAATGAAGCTAGTCTAAAGAATTAAAATAGCTTAACAAATATATAAGAGCTACAGAGAATAACTGCAAAGGCTCTTACTATTCAGGAGGGAGGAGTATTCATTCACAGAATTTTTTAAACTAGACAATTTTAGGTTTATTTAAGCTTTCGTAACTTACCTAATACAATCTCTCTCTCTCTTTTTTTTTTTTTTTTTTTTTTGAAAGCAGGATTTATTGAGAAGACAAAAAAGCTCCCACAGTGGAGGGGACCCATGGAGGTTGCCCTACCTAATACAATCTTTAGTGTCAATCCTTCTGCTGTCTACCTACTGGTCATTGTGGACATTTTGCTCTTAACTTCCTAAAGCACTTTTCGCCTAGATGTTCCTTCTTGATGACACTGGCATCCATCTCAGGCAGATTTAAATCAAATCCAAAGCTTCATTTTAAATCCAATTTTCATTAAAATGTGATCAATACACAGTTTACTTTAAACTTGAAATTTCTTTCTTACTCTTAGTGCGCTGCCCTGACAGTGCCAGTTGAAACACAATGGACCACAGGGTTAACATTTCTGTCTATTCTTCAAATGTGACTGCCGCTGTGAATCAAATCTGACTAGGATAGAGAATCCAAATGTGTGAAACAAAGGTCACAAAAGATAGAAAGACACAACACAGTATCTTGATGAAAGAAAATTATGCTAAATGTAGTCCATACGTCCCAGCTGTTCTTGAGATATAGGCACTTTTTATGAGAACTAACCTTAGGTGGAAGCATTTCCTTCACCTTTCCCTCAGCCCTTTTCCTTTTGCCATGGCAGTCTATTACCCTTGCAGCTATCATATAATCCCCAGTTTCAGTGCTTCCTCAGTTCTTTCCCCATCCTCAGATTCTGTTGAAAATAGCAATGCTAAACTGTCCCGGAAGCGTAATACTTTCCTAAATAAACACACCGTCCAATTAAAAGACTTTGTACGGGATACTCTAAGTACTCAAAACACAAAGTCAAGAGCTTTTGAATGAACCTGAGTCATCAAACTGAAGGCTCTCCCTTTACATTTGGGGAAACGGGTTCAGAGAAGCCTATATATCCACGGAGTTTTACAGGCCCCAATCGATCCCCGAACTCAATGCTGTAATCTGAAGTAATCGTAAAATCAGCCTAAATAAGAGATTTCTGGAATCGCCAGTGAGTCAGTGGCGGAACCGCGGCTAGAATCCAGCCTGCTGACTCTTAGCCAGTTTTTCACTGCACCGGCAGCTAGATGTGAACTGTCCGCCCCCGGGACGTGAGGGATAAAGGGAATCTTAGCAAATCTTAGTAAACGTCGTCCAAGTGTCCTTTTACATGAGGGAAGGGTCACAACTCCCGAAATTGTTTTGGTCCCACAGCTGCAGCTGCTGCTTCTGACAGCAGAGACAGGACTTGGCCCAGGACTACTCGGTCCCCAAAGGCTGGACTCAGCGCGGCGGGATCTCCGCGTTGAACTGACTGGCCGGCTTCCCGCAAAGACAGGGAAACTTGGGGGAAGGTACATCAGGCAGAAATGCCACCCCCACCGAGGCCATAGCCGCCCAGCCCCTCTACAACTACGGCCTCAGGCCTTGGAGGGGCGGGGCGACGCGGACCCCCTGGCTGGTCAGCAGAGCCGCGTGGGGCTCTGCGTGCCGCAGCTCAGGGGCCACGAGCCGGGGGCTGACGGGGGATGCAGAGGCCGACAAGAGGCACGCGCCAGGTCCACAGCCCGGTGGGCGAGACGGAGGGTGGGCAGGGGCTCCCTGGCCGCAGGCGGCTCAGGGTCCGTCACACACATACTCACTGCCGCGGCTGCAACCAGGAAGCAGCAACCAGGAACCAAAACGCGGAGAGGGACGGGGAGGGGCGACGACAAATGAGGTAAGGAAGCCGCGTCCGCGCAGAGCAGGCAGGAGGAAAGGCACTTCCGGGGAAAACACCACTCTCGGAGTCGTCTTTCCGTCCCCGCCCACTCGCCGGGCCTTGTGTGCGCATGCGTAACAACTGTTCCTCCGTTTCTCGTCTCCGCAGATAATCCTTTGGTTTGCCTTCCTTGTTTTGCTCCTTCCCCCTTCACTCCTTTTTTTGAAGATATCTAGGCTGCATCTATTACGGGGCACATATTGTTTGAATGATTTGCACAAAAGAGATGCTACTTACCGAGCAAGAGCCAGGGAGTTCGAGACCTCTGTGCCACGCGAAAAGAACTACAGCTCCCATGATGCCCCTCAGGACTCAGGACGAGCTCCGCCTCCGTCTCCCTCGAGCTCTGGGGATGTCCTCCCAGTGCCACGTGGCGCGAAAGCCAAGCTGATGCTAGGATGCATGACGATGGCCGGCGGGGCAGGCGGCGTAGTCTGCAGACCTGGGGAGCCCCAGCGAGGGGAAAAACCACTTTGAGAATGCCTGGCTACTAGCTTTTCCCGTGCTATGGGTGACCTTAGGCTGGTTCCTTCCGCCTTTTAGGTTGAAGTAGAACATGGTTTACACTGGGCGCTTCCGTCTCTCTGGATGGAATACCAGGCAACAGATTTAACTCTTGGTGAACCTTGAAGAGCTGCGTGTTTGCTAAAGATTGGATTACTGCCTATTCTTTGGAAGCCTCTGGAGTCTACAAGACTGTGCTGGGAGACTGGTTTCACTTCTCCTCTCACGTGTTTTTTTTTGTTTTGTTTTGTTTTTTTTTTGAGTTGGAGTCTCACTGTGCTGACACCGCAGCCTCGACCTGCTAGGCTTAGGCTATCCTTCCGCCCCAGGCTTCCAAGTAGCTGAAACTACAGACGCACGCCACCATGCCTGGCTAATTTCTGTGACTTATTGTAGAGAGGAGGTATCACCAGGTTGCCCGGGCTGGTCTCGAACCCCCAGGCTCAGGCAGTCCTCTTGCCTCGGTGTCCCAAGGTACTGGAATTACAGGCATGAGCTACCGCACCGGGTATCACATCTGATTTTAATACTTATAGTAAACCCATCTATACAGTTTTTGAAATAACTGTCGACCTAAAGGAAAACAGGCAAAGTTACTATGAATAGAGGGTTTCTTTGAGATGAGTTTAAACTGCAATCTGGGAGCATAAACTCAAGTTGCCTTTAACATAATTCATTTAGCAGCACTTACAAGTGAGTTTTTAAAGGGAAAAAAGAGGTAGCCCCTAAACTGTTCACAAATAATTTGCGCTAAAATAATGGAAACTCTTGATTGGCTAAACATTGTTCTCTGTATCACAAACTGGGAATCTGAAGATGGATGAGGCACCTACAAGGATGAAAAGAACAAATTGCCATTAAACCATTGTCCTGGGCATTGGCCTAGGGGCATGACTGAAGTGTCTTCTGTTTCTCTGGGCCTGATAAATCTTACATACCAACATAGCTCAGTGCTATTTTTGCTTTTCTTTTTCATTTTTTATGAGCAAGAGTCTCACTCTGTCGCCCAAGCTAGAGTGCAGTGGCACTCTCACAACCACCCCAGCCTCAGCCCGCTGGGTTCAGGCGATCCTTCCACCTCAGCCTTCCAAGTAGCTGGAACTCCAGGTGCATGCCACCACACCCAGCTAATTTTTTGATTCATTGTAGAGACAAGGTCTTGCCAAGTTGCCCAGGCTAGTCTAACCCCTGGGATCAGGCAATCCTATTGCATTGGCCTCCCAAAGTGCCTGGATTACAGGCGTGAGCCACTGCAGCTGCCCTATTTTTGCTTTTCTTGGAAGGAAACTCTTTATCAATTTGTTGGCCCCTGACAACAACCATGAAAAATAAGACTGACTTTGATTCTTTTTGCCATCATTTATTGAACATCTCTGTTAAGAGCCAGGCAGTGGCCTGACTCAGTGGTTCACTCCTATAATCCCAGCACTTTGGGAGGCCACAGTGAGAGGATTGCCTGAGCCTATGGATTCGAAATCAGCCTGGGCAACTTGGCAAACCTCAGCTCTACAATAAATCAAGAAAAATTAGCTGGGCATCATGGCGCATGCTTGTGGTTCTAGCTATTTGGAAGGCTGAGGTGGAAGAGTCACCTGAGCCCAGCAGGTCGAGGCTGTGGTAGCTGTGAGCATGCCACTGCCCTCCAGCCTGGGCAACAGGGTGAGACTCCAACCCAAAAAATAATAATAATTTTTTAAAAAGCCAGGTAGTGCTAGAAAGTGCAAATAATCTATGCATTTTTTGGCGGTAGTGGGACACTGCAGGGAGTGGGGGAGCAGGTTTGGCCTGGAAAATAATTAGAAAATTTAATTAACATTATGGCAAATGCTGGGGAGAAAGACAAGGTACTATGAAAAGGTAAAATGGAGAACCCATTTGGCAAATAAGGAAACAGGCAATGAAGTATGTCATTAGTTACTGGATTGTTTGTT
The DNA here is from genome assembly GCA_027257055.1 of Cephalopachus bancanus. Taxonomy (NCBI): domain Eukaryota; kingdom Metazoa; phylum Chordata; class Mammalia; order Primates; family Tarsiidae; genus Cephalopachus; species Cephalopachus bancanus. Next base: position 531,805 of record JAPVLO010000497.1, on the reverse strand, counting down.
AAGGTAATGTATACTGTGTAAAACAAATGTTATCTTTTTTAAAAAATTGGACTTTTATTAAGTGCCAGGGTTATTCCTGTTTATGTATTATATAGTCTTTTAGATTTCAACAATAATTTGAGGTTGGTTTTTAAATTTCCATTTCTCTCTCACACACACAAAGAAACAGATTCAGAGAAGCTAAGTAAAACTTGCTGAAGTTCACAAGTTTAGGAAATACAAACTGTGTTCAGTCAACAACAGACCACGTATACCACGGTTCCCATAAGATTATCAAGGGTTCCCATAAGATTATTATACCATATTTTTACTGTACCTTTTCTATGTTCAGATACAAAAATACCATTGTGTTAGAATTGCCTACAGTATTCAATTCAACATGCTGTTCAGGTTTGTAGCCTAGGAGCAATAGGCCATACCATTTAGCCTAGGTGTGTGGTAGGCTATACCATCTAAGTTTGTGTAAGTACACTCTATGATGTTCACACAACGATGAAATTGCCTAACAATGTATTTCCCAGAATATATGCCCATCATTAAGCAATGCATGACATGACTGTACACCTAATTACTGTGCCTTATCTTCCCAGTGTTCTCATGCATTCAACAAAGATTTATTGCTCTCTCATGCTCAGTATGCTTTAGTCATAACCCTTTTAGGTTATGTCTTAAAACCCAGAGACGTTTGGATGGCATAAAAGGCACTTCATGAGCTGACATCTGCCTATCGGTTTACCACCTTGCTGAATCCTGAGCAGTTGCCAAAACACACTATGCTCCCCTACATCTGTACCTTTGCAGAAGACACTCCCACTGCCTATAAAGTCTTTCTTCTTGTCCTTCTAACATACACCTGTTCACCTTTCTCTGCCAGACAGAGTAGGCATTCCTTTCCCCAGACTCCCTACACTCTGAAGAAACGTTCTTCAAGGCAAGTGTATTGTATTTGTCTTAGACAGTTGTCTCCTGCTGGACTATGGATTCCAGTCATCTGAAGGCAAAAACTTTGACATTTTATCTCTGTATCTTCACCAACTGACACAGTGCCTGGCAGACAGAAAAGCATTCAATAAAGGTGTAGGTTCTAGGAAACCAAGAGTCAGATTGGTATCCACCAGCTGTTAGTTCAGTGGGAAAACCACACAATGACCCCAGTTAACTGGAATGCAATGTGGTGCTCCATGACATTCAGACAGTTATAAGACCATTGCAGGGTTCCCAAGGATTCAGAAATTTCTAAGGAGAATAACATACATATATTTATACATACACATCCCATGCCATTAGTGAGTTCTCATTTAGAAGACCTTTAGAAATCATGAGATTCAGCAATGCGGAATCTGAAGCCAAGAAGGAAAAGATTTGCCAAAAGTCTCTTAGCAGAGATAGAACTGTGTCTATAATCCAAGTCTCTGAGTCTCTCTCCACATACGCACATACATAGTACTTCTTTTTCCACTTCAAGCTATCTCTGGTCCCCACTTCCTGAGATCCTGAATGGTAGCATGTACCAGGTATCCTGTACCTTTTCTTACAGAGGCCGTTCTAAAGGGACCATTTATTTGAAAAAGGAAGCACCTGTTTTCCCCAGGGCAGTGGTGGAAAGTACTGCATCAACAGTGAACAGCTGAATTAGAATGTGGGGCCAGGATGAAGTAGAAATCTGCTGCAGAGAGCAGAGAAGACAGGCTATTCTGTAGCAGGATCTGGGCAAGTGGCACATATTACTAATCCCTATCCTTCCCGTTGAAAACAGAGGAGCTACCTCCTTTCTTTTTTCCCAGTTCATTAGTAGCTCCTACAACTTTAAAAAAAAAAACAAAAAAACAGGATTTATTAAGAGGACAGAAAGCTCCCACAGTGGGAGGGAAACTGAAGAGGTTGCCCCTCCTACAACCCTTAAGAACTTACCATGTTGACCTCGTTTTTGTTGTTGTTGAGTTGGAGTCTCACTCAGTCATCCAGGCTGGAGTGCTCACTGGTATGCTCACAGCCACCGCTGCCACTACCCACTGGGCTCAGGCAATCCTTCTGCCTCAACCTTGCAATAGCTGAAACTATAGGCACGTGCCAACAGACCTGGATAATTTTTTTGATTTATTGTAGAGATGAGGTCTCACCAATTTGCCCAGGCTGATCTCAAACCCCTGAGCTCAGGTAATCATCTTACTTCCATCTCCCAAAGTGCTGGGATTACAGGCGTGAGCCACCACACCCAGCCATGTTGACCTCTTAACAGCTGCCTTTCAGTTACTGTTCATTCACTGTGAACCTTCTGTGTAATAGGCCCTTGCTAGTCACTTCAGATATATTGTCTCTCACCCAGCCTCAAAATGACTATGTAAGGGAGGTAATTAGCTGCATTTCACTAGCATAGTAATTGAGACTTAGGTCAATGACTTGCTCTAAATAACACAACTGGGAAGTGGTAGGGCTGGGATTCAAACTCAAGTCTTGCCTAAATTCAAAACTCATGGCTCTTCTGTACCCAAAGTTACATTTTGAAGCTGAACTTGAGCATGGAGACTGTGATGGCCTGCTTCTATCTCTTGACCCAGCACCAAGCACACAGAGGGCTCACAGTGAACACTTATGGAATGAGTGAATTCTGTATGGGATAATTGGTGAATAAAGGCCTGGGCATGGTATGAACAGTATTGTGGGCCAGCAGAGGAATGGATAGCTGGTAGGTAAGGAGAAATGGAGAAGATTCCACAGAGGAGGAAAGTTGAATGGGGTCTGGACAAATAAGTAGACCAACAATCAAGCATTTTAACAGCAAAGAACACTAATATGCAATCCCTAGAACAAAAAATCCAAAAGGCCAGGAAATATGATAGGTACTCAACATCGCTAATAATCAGAACCATGCAAATAATCTCATGTACGGTAGATGGGAATACAAATTGGAAAAATTTTTTTAGGAGAGTTATTTGATAGTATCTATTAAAATTAGGCTGGGCATAATGGCTCATGCCTGTAATCTCAGCACTTTGGGAGGCTAAGGTGGGAGAATCACTTGAGCCCAGAAGTTTGAGGTCAGCCTGGGCAACTTGGTGAGACCTTATCTCTACAATATATAAAAAAATTAGCCAGGCGTGGTAGCACACGCCTGTAGTTCTGGCTACTTGGAAGACTGAGGTAGGATTGCCTGAGTCCAGCAGGTCAATGCTGGGGTAGCCATGAGCATGCCACTGCACGCCAGCCTTGGCAACAGAATGAGACTCTGACTCCAAAAAATAAAAATAAAAAACGAAATATCAACAGGACATGTTGGTACATGACTGTAGTCCGAATGACTCAGGAGACTGAGGCAGAAGGATAACTTGAGCCCAGGAGGTTGAAGCTGTGGTGAGCCAGAATCATGCTACTGCACTCTAGCCTCGGCCGCAGTGTGAGACCCTGTCTCAGAAAAACATTTTTTAAAAGATAGTATCTATTAAATCATAAATGAGTTATGTTCATTTTTTTTTTTTTTTTGAGCTGGAGTCTCACTCAGTCACCCAGACTGGAGTGCAGTGGCCACTCCCGGCCACTGCAGCCTTGACCTGCTGGGCTCTGGCCATCCTTCCACTTCAGCCTTCCAAGTAGCTGGAACTACAGGCGCGTGCTACCACACCCGGCTAGTTTTTTGATTTATTGTAGAGATGAGGTCTCGCCAAATTGCCCAGGCGGGTCTCGAACCCGCGGGCTCAGACAATCCACTCACCTCAGCCTCCCAAAATGCTGGGATTACAGGTTGAGCCACCGAGCCCAGCCGATGAGCTATGTTCTTAAATGTGTGTATAACATTGTGATAGGAAAAAAATAGAAACATGAATATGGCCGGGCTCAGTGGCTCAGCCTATAATCCCGCGCCTTTGGGAGGCTGAGGTGAGTGGATTGCCTGAGCCCGCGGGTTCGAGACCCGCCTAGGCAGCGAGACCTCATCTCTACAATAAATCAAAAAATCAGCCAGGCATGGTAGTGCATGCCTGTAATTCCGGCTACTTGGAAGGCTGAGGCGGAAGGATCGCCGGAGCCCAGCAGGTCGAGGCTGCGGTGGCCGGAAGTGGCCACTGCACTCCAGTCTGGGCGACAGAGTGAGACTCCAACTCAAAAAAAAAAAAAAAAAGAAACATGAATATGTATCAGTAAGGAACAAAATAAACAAGGACACATTAATATTATATTTTTTAAAATGATGTCCCTTTTAAAAGAATGAGATGAGCCAGGCTCGGTGGCTCAGCCTGTAATCCCGCGCTTTTGGGAGGCTGAGGTGAGTGAACTGCCTGAGCCCGCGGGTTCGAGACCCTCCTGGGAAACTTGGCGAGACCTCATCTCTACAATAAATAAAAAATTAGTCGGGTGTGGTAGCATGCGCCTGTAGTTCCGGCTACTTAGAAGGCTGAGGCGGAAGGATTGCCGGAGCCCAGCAGGTCAAGGCTGCGGTGGCCGGGAGCGGCCACTGCACTCCAGTCTGGGCGACAGAGTGAGACTCCAACTCAAAAAAAAAAAAAAAAAAAAAGAGAATGAGATGAATCTGCATGTACTGGCATGGAAAGATTCCCAAGACATACAGTTATATGAAAAAACTTAAATTGCAGAGCAATAGATGTGTATTATACTCATTTTGGTTATATTTGTAAAGGCTACATGTGTGCCTGTGTACAGGTATGTGTGTCTATGAATGTGTAGACAAAATACTGAATGGATACCAATCGCTAACAGTGGTTATTCATCTCTTAGGGGAATGAGAGTAGAGGAGAATGAAAAAGGACTTTCACTCTAGAAAAACAAAAGTGAGGTGTGATTCACTGAGAAAAGTAGCACATCACTTCTGTGGTTTTCCTATCAAAAGTGCATAACTTGAATGTAACCATGAGAAAACTATCAGCCAAATGCAAATTGAATGGTATACTGCAACATACCAGGACTTATCTCTTCAAAAATGTCAGTTCCCAGTCGGGCTCGGTGGCTCAGCCTGTAATCCCGCGCCTTTGGGAGGCTGAGGTGAGTGGATTGCCTGAGCCCGCGGGTTCGAGACCCGCCTGGGCAGTGAGACCTCATCTCTACAATAAATCAAAAAATCAGCCGGACGTGGTAGCGTGTGCCTGTAATTCCGGCTACTCGGAAGGCTGAGGCGGAAGGATCGCTGGAGCCCAGTAGGTCGAGCTGCGGTGGCCGGGAGCGGCCACTGCACTCCAGTCTGGGCGACAGTGAGACTCCAACTCAAATAAATAAATAAACAAATAAATAAACAAACAAATAAATAAATAAATAAATAAAAGATGAAAGGCATAACAGAAAAAGATCACAACAAATACCAGTGTCCAGTGCTAACTGTCCTTCTGTGATAGGATGCAAGGCTTTCTTCTTTGTGCTCACCTCATTAGAGTGAAGGCTCAGTAAGGCAATACGGCACAGTGGCCAAGCCAAAAGATTTGTAACAAAGTACAACAAATTCATTTGTGGGTAAAAGCCAATAGTAAATATAGCTTATGTACGATGGACCACTTTTTCTGAGAAACCCTAATTCAAACTTAAAGGAGTAAAAATGAAAACAAAATAGTGTTACGATGCAAAAAAAAAAAGTCAGTTCCATGAAATGCAAAGAAAGATGGAAAAACTGACCCACATTAAAGGGGACTAAAGAGACATGATACACAGCGAATGCAATGCATGCTCTGGGATTTTCTTTTGCCATAAAGACAATTGGAACAATTGGTAAAATCCAAATCTAGATTAGAGGACAGCACTGCATCAATGTTATTTTCCAGATTTTTATATTTACATTATGGTTATGTAAGAGAATGTCTTGGTGAGCGTTGTTTGTTGGGGTTTTTTTGAATAGAGGGACATCATATCTGAAACTGACTCTCAAGTGGCTCAGAAAAAAAAATTGTAAGGATTACAAGGAAGGAGGAGAGAGAATGAAAATAATATGATTTTTTAAATGTTAACATTTTGGGAATCTGAGTAAAAAGTATATGAGAGTTCTTTGTACTAATTGTGTAGCTTTTCTCTAAATCTGAAATTATGTCAAAATATGGAATAAGCCGGGCTCGGTGACTCAGCCTGTAAACCCACGCCTTTGGGAGGCTGAGGTAAGTGGATTGCCTGAGCCCACAGGTTCGAGACCCACTTGGGCAGCGAGACCTCATCTCTACAATAAATCAAAAAATCAGCCGGGTGTGGTAGCACATGCCTGTAATTCCGGCTACTCGGAAGGCTGAGGCAGAAGGATCGCTGGAGCCCAGCAGGTCGAGGCTGCAGTGGCTGGGAGCGGCCACTGCACTCCAGTCTGGGCGACAGAGTGAGACTCCAACTCAAAAAAAAAAAAAAATATATATATATATATATATATATATATAGAATAAAAAGGAAAAATAAAAAGAATGAAGGAGAGTTTGCCAAATAGTGAAGGCAGGAGAATAAGGGAACAGACAAGGGTGAGAATCTTCTGTGCTGAGAAACAACTGCTGGCTCTGAGTTTCTAGAATACAGCACGGCATAGGAAGAGGGGGAATCAGGAAGAATAGGAAGGATGTGCAACATAACCCGCAGATGGGAACTTTTCCCTACTGCTTATTATCAGAAATGAAGATTTGTGCTGCTTTTGTTATACCTAGCTTCAAGCCTTACAGGAAATATCTTGAATTCTCATGGATGCTCAGTCATTTTTTTGGTTGCTTGTTTATTTTTTTGAGTCAGAGTCTCACTCTGTCTCCCAAGCTGGAGTGCAGTGGCATGCTCATGGACACCGCAGCCTTGATTTGCTGGGTTCGGGTGATCCTTCCACCTCAGACTTCCCAGTAGCTGGAACTACAGGTGTGTGGCACCATGCCTAGCTCATTTTTTTTATTTTTTGAGTTGGAGTCTCACACCGTCACACAGGCTGGAGTGCAGTGGCACGCTCACGGCCTCCACAGCCTCAACCTGCTGGGCTCAGGCGATCCTTCCATCTCACCCTTCCAAGTAGCTAGAACTACAGGCACACACCACCACACCCAGCTAATTTTTTGGTTTATTGTAGAGACAAGGTTTTGCCAAGTTTCTCAGGCTAGTCTCAAACCCCTGGGCTCAGGTGATCCTCTCGCCTCCACCTCCCAATGTGCTGGGATTTACAGGCATGTGCCACCGCTCCTGGCTTAATTTTTAAAAATTTATTGTAGAGCCAAAGTCTCGACATGTTGCCCAGGCTAGTCTCAAACCTGTTGGCTCAGGCAAATCTCACACCTCCCAAAGTGCTGGGATTATAGATGTGAACCACTGCAGCCAGTTTGCTCAGTCATTTCATTGGCAATTTCTCTCTCCTAGTGACTGTAGAAGAATGGAAACCCTAGACTCATGGCTGAATGAGACATCTAGTCCAACTCTCTCATTTTGCAAAGATACCAAATGGAGAAGAGATTTTCAAGGTCCCAGCAAATGTTAGTTCTAAAACTGGCCTCCAGTTCACAACCCACCATCCTTTCGGTTGCACCAAAGTCTGAAGGATGAGGCAGAAGAAATAGAAAGCTAGCAAGGTGAATGACTGAATGTTACCCTCTAAAGTTTGAATGTTTTTTGTTTCCCCAAAATACAGACTTAATGTCTATACAATTTAAAAAGTAAACAATATAGGTGCCAATGTGATTGTAGAAATTGTTGTCACCTAAACCAATAGGTTCCAATTGGTAAGTGATATTCAATTCAGGCTATGTCTGAAGCAGCAATCAAGGTGATTCTCAGGAATTCTCAATGACATTGGTACCCATCTGGATTTGTTGAAAAGTTTAACATCCTTTTTTATTATTCATGATTTTGCAGTTCTTCAAATTACAAGGTGATGGACAGAGCACGCAATTTTCAACCAGGCTATGAAATCATTCTTGAAAATTTGGACATTCATATAGATGGCTTTTAATTTTTCTTGAAGACTGCCTTTCCCTATAAAATCATGAAATTTAAATATATATTATAAATTAAACTAAATAAATGATAATATTCTCATTACAGTAAAATCCTAGGGATACGGAGCTAGTATTTTAAAGACTTCATTCCCATTTATTATTATTTCTAGCTGGAATTTTATTCCTCAAGGCTTAGATCTAAGCAACTATATAATGAACATTGATTAGCAAAACTATTAAGATTCTGTAACATGTTGAGATGCTGCATATTCCAAAAGGCATGCCTTTCTTTTAAATGTTCGCCCTGGATCCACAGATTCTAATGCATGATGAGACAGGCATGCTCAAACAAGAATGGGCCTTATGTGTCTCACTCTATAGAGGGGCAGCTTATGCCTATGATTTTTAGTTTCCCCATGTCTTTGTGACAATGCTAGTATTAAGTATTTTATTCAGGGCTTTAGATTGACAACAGAAACACACTCACTGAAAATAAGATCACTCAGCCGGCATGGTGGCTCATGCCTGTAATTTCAGCACTTTGGGAGGTCATGGTGGGAGACCAAGATGAAGATGCAGAGAACCATTGTCATTCTCCGGGACTACCTCTGCTACATCTGCAAGTATAATCACTTTGAGAAGCACCACAAGAACATGTCCCTGCCCCATCCCCCTGCTTCAGGGAAATCCAGATTGGTGACATTGTCATAATGGGTGATTGCTGAGCCCTGAGCAAAGTGGTGCACATCAATGTGCTCAAGGTCACCAAAGCCCCCTGGCACCAAGAAGAAATTCCGGAAGTTCTGAGACTGGCCACTTGCCCACTCCCCAGAATGAAATACTGTTATTTTCTCATTGAAATAAATAAACAAATAACTGATAAATAAAATTACAAATGTATTACATAAAAAAAATTGAAGGTGTAGTTTAGGGACAAAGATACCACCAGCAAGGTTAAAAGACAAACCACAGAGTGGGGAGAAAATATTTCCCTCACATATAACAAAAGGTATCACACGTAATATATAAAAACCTTTATAAAGCAATTAGAAAATTAACTGCTACCTAGAAAAAAGAACCAAAGATTTGAATAGGTAGTTACAGATAAAAAATGTTCAATTAACATGAGATAATCAATCTCTCTTATAGATAAATGGAAATTAAAACAATGAAATTTTTTATGTCATATTGACAAATGTTAAAAGATTGATAGCCGGGCTCGGTGGCTCAGCCTGTAATCCCGCGCCTTTGGCAGGCTGAGGTGAGTGGATTGCCCGAGCCCGCGGGTTCGAGACCCGCCTGGGCAGCGAGATCTCATCTCTACAATAAATCAAAAAATCAGCCGGGCGTGGTAGTGCATGCCTGTAATTCCAGCTACTTGGAAGACTGAGGCAGAAGGATCGCCGGAGCCCAGCAGGTCGAGGCTGCAGTGGCCGGGAGCGGCCACTGCACTCCAGTCTGGGCGACAGAGTGAGACTCCAACTCAAAAAAAAGAAAAAGAAAAAGAAAAAAGATTGATAATAACCTTTGTTATTTCCTACATTCAGATACATATTTACTGAGTGTTGACTATGTGTCATGCATATAAAATGGTAATAAGAACAGACCCAATCCCTGCATTTATGGAAGATGTGGTCTAGCTGTAAAGATATCTTTTAAATAATCATAATCAAAACCCACGTAAAATCGTATCTTAGATGAAGACTATCTATATATGAGAAACTACAATAGGGTCATTGACTTAGCAGGAAGATTAAGAAAGGCATGACAAAGACATGACATGAGGCCAGGCAGAGTGGCTCACTCCTATAATCCCAGCACTTTGGGAGGTGGGAGGCGAGAGGATTGCCTGAGACCAAGAGTTTGAGACCAGCCTGGGCCACATGGCAAGACATCTCTACAATAAATTAAAAAAACTAGCTAAGCAAGTTGCTGCACGCCTGTAGTTCCAGCTGCCTGGAAGGTTGAGGCATAAGGATTGCCTGAGCCCAAAAGGTCCAGGCTGTGGTGGCGGTGAGTAGCACTCCTGGAGCCTGAGCAACACAGTGAGACTCCAATTCAAAAGCAAAAAGACATGACACGAGATCTGAAGGGTAAGTAGACATAAATAGAAATAAGCACAAAAGTCAAAATATTTCAAACAGAGGGAACAGCAAATACAAAGGACAAAGTTCCCTCTAGGCCAATAATGACTGAAAGAGGGTCATTGTGGCTGAAGAGAGTGAAGGAGAGGAGGAGCACCAGAGTGGCTGGAGACACTAGGACAAGCCAGACTGAGGGCTTTGAATGCCATGTTAAGAATTTTGATCCTAGCCAGGCTTGGTGGCTCAGCCTGTAATCCCGCACTTTGGGAGGCTGAGGTGAGTGGATTGCCTGAGCCCGCGGGTTCGAGACCTGCCTGGGCAACTTGGTGAGGCCTCATCTCTACAATAAATCAAAAAAAAAGAAAAAAAATTAGCCGGGCGAGGTAACACGTGCATGTAGTTCCAGCTACTTGGAAGGCTGAGGTGGAAGGATCGCTGGAGCCCAGCAGGTCGAGGCTACGGTGGCCGGAGCGGCCACTGCACTCCAGTCTGGGCGACAGAGTGAGACTCCAACTCAAAAAAAAAAGAATTTTGATCTTTATCGAAGGAACAGTGGGAAAATAGTATTAGATATTTAAAAATTAGGTTGTTATACACTGTTGGTGGGAAGGTAAATTGGTGGTCTTGCAGAAGAACCATTTGGCTGAACTCAATCAAAAAATAAAATGATTTTGATAAAATGAGATAAAATAAAAATGATACAATGATCTTTGACCCAGCAAATCCACTCTAGGAATCTTTCAGACATATATACTAATACATAAGTATATAGAGATATATGTATACACAAATATATTACTTGTGGCAATAGCAAGAAAAACAAAAAAACAAAAACAGGAACAAATTACATGCCTATCAATAAGAAACAGATTTAGCCTGGTGCGATGGCTCAAATCTGTAATCCCAGCACTTTGGGAGGCTGAGGTGAGGGAATTGCCTGAGCCCACAGATTTGAGCCCAGCCTGGGCAACTTGGCGAGAGCTCATCTCTACGATAAGTAAAAAAATTAGCCGGGCATGGCAGCACGCACCTGTAGTTCCAACTACTTGAAAGGCTGAAAGAGAAGGATTGCCTGAGCCCAGCAGGGGTGGCCGTGAGCGTGCCACTGCATGCCAGCCTGGGCGATGGAGTGAGACACCAACTCAAAAAAAAAAAATCAGATTAAATAAAATGTGGCACAACCATAGTGGAAAACATATATTTCTCAATTTAATTGAGACAATTTTTTGCTTCAGCTATTTTGGAAGTTGTTATTAAAGATATACACTTACATGTATATATAGCTTTCTTTTATCATTAAGGAAAGTCCCGGGCTGAACACAGTGGCTCACGACTGTAACCCCAACACTCTGGGAAGCGGAGACGAGAGGACTGCCTGAGCTCAGGGATTCAAGACTAGCCTGGGCAACATAGCCAGACTCTCATCTCTACAAAACATAGAAAATTTAGCTGGGCATGGTGGTGCACACCTATAGTCCCAGCTATTTGGGAGGCTGAGGCAGGAGGATTGCTTGAGCCCAGGAGTTTGAGGTTGCAGAGAGCTGTGAGCATGCCACTGAACTCTAGCCTAGGTGCAGAGTGAAATCCTGTCTCAAAAAAAAGAAGAAAAAGAAAAAGAAAATCCTTTATCTTTGTAATTTTTTTTTTTGAGTTGGAGTCTCACTCTGTCGCCCAGACTGGAGTGCAGTGGCCGCTCCCGGCCACCACAGCCTCGACCTGCTGGGCTTCGGCGATCCTTCCGCCTCAGCCTTCCAAGTAGCTGGAATTACAGGGATGCGCTACTACGTACGGCTGATTTTTTGATTTATTGTAGAGATGAGGTCTCGCTGCCCAGGCGGGTCTTGAACCCGCGGGCTCAGGCAATCCACTCACCTCAGCCTCCCAAAGGCACGGGATTACAGACTGAGCCACCAACCCCAGCTGTAATTTTTTTCTTTAAGTCAGCTTTATCAGTTATTAGTATGGTCTCTTCAGCCTTCTTCTTATTTGCATAGTATATTGTTTTTTGTTTTGTTTCATTTTGAGTTGGAGTCTCACTCTGTTGCCCAGGCTGGAGTGCAGTGGCGCACTTATGGCCACCCCAGCATCAACCTTTTGAGCTCCGGCAATCCTTAGCCTCAGTCTTCCAAGTAGCCAGAACTACACACATGTGCTACCTTGCCTGGCTAATTTTTTGATTTATTGTAGAGATGAGGTCTCACCAAGTTGCCCAAACTGTTCTTGAGTCCATGGGCTCAGGCAATCCCCTCACCTTGGCCTCCCAAAGTGCTGGGATTACAGGCTGAGCCACCGAGCCCAGCTGTTTCTTTATCCTTTTATTTTATTTTATTTTTTGAGTTGGAGTCACTCCATCTTGCAGGCTGCAGTGCAGTGATGCTCATGGCCACCTCAGTGTCCACCTGATGGACTCCAGTGATCCTTCAGCCTCAGCCTTCCAAGTAGCCAGAACTACAGGTGTATGCTACCACACCTGGCTCATTTTTTTATTTATAGTAGAGACGGGGCCTCACCGTGTTGCCCAGGCTGGTCTCAAACCTGTGGACTCGGGCAGTCCTCTCACCTTGGCCTCTCAAAGTGCTGGGATTACAGGCTTGAGCCACCGTGCCCAGACTATCCTTTTATTTTCAGTCTGTCTTTATATAAAGTGCATATCTTATAGACAAAATATAATTCTGTATTTTTTTTCTTTTTTAAAGACTAGGTCTCACTATGTTGCCCAACCTGGTCTCAAACTCCTGGGCTCAAGCAATCCTCCTGCATTGGCCTCCCAAGTGCTGGGATTACAGGTGTGAGCCACCACACTCAGCCTTAGTACTTCTTTTTGAAAACATTTTGCGTTGAATGCACATACACACATTAATCATTTTAAAGTGTTCAATTCAGCAGCATTGAGTGCATTCACAATGTTGTACAACTACTATGGCAGGATCTTTTTAGAGAGAGACAAGACACTGAGGCTTTTTTGCCAGGAAGCAGTGTTTATTTGTGCCAGCATTGGCTCAGCAGATTCATATCCAAAGGCTGAGCCCTGAACACGACAGGGCATTGCCTTATATTATTATTATTTTAGCCCTTTCGTCTCTCTTATATGGCAACCTGCATTTCTGATTGGGTATTTTATGGCACAGGGTTGTAACTGAGTTACCACTCATGCACACTTAGACATTGACTACGCCATGTCACTTTTTCTCTAACACATTCTTTTTCTATTCTGGGAAGGCCCTTATTTCTTTGTTTTTAGAAGGGCCCCTGCCTCATTTTCCCCTTTGATGCTAGGGCCCTTTTATGACTGAAGAGACCTTGGTGACCTCCCTTCCTAGGCCTAGACCCATTCTTGGTTACCAGGTTAGTTTGCACATTTCTGGAGTTTTCCAAAAGGATGCTCAAGATCCCATAATGAAGATTTCTTGCAGACCTTAAGACTTCGGGCCCTTCCTGAAAAGCTCTACTCCCTTTATTGGCGGTTTCTTTCAGATTTCAGGATATCTCCCAACTCTACTTTCGCTTCACTAGGTAGCGTCTCATTCACACAACTTGGCCAACCCGCCGCCAAGTGCCTTAGAGTTATGGTTTCATTCCCCTGTGGTACTACTCGGACAACTTGGGGAGGTGATCAGGCTACTCTTCTGTCTCTTAGGGGCAGGCTTTACCAAATCGAATCAGGTTCTTACCAGTCTGACAGGCGGTGCTCCCTTGGCTGGTTCCTGGGCCTCAGCGGGTTCCTTTGTGCCCCTGGGGTCCTTCCCCCACCATGCTGGGAGGGCTAGCCCCCTACGGATCAATCGGTTCGCTGGCTCCAGGCGAGGTCAGCTCTTCCAGCGACCCGGGAGGTTGCACCCTGGAGACAAGAGAGGTGAAAACACCATCTCCGCCTCCCAATTTCCTGGCCAGTGCACCAGAGATGTGGCAGGGTCCTTTACAGAAAGAAAGAAGACACTGAGGCTTCTTTGCCAGGAAACAGCATTTATTTCTGCTGGCATTGGTCCAGTGGATTCACATCCAAAGGTTGAGCCCCAAAAGTTTTTAGGCATTGCCTTACGTTACATTTTAGCCCGTTCGTCTCCCTTATATGGCAACCTGCATTTTTTTTTTTTTTTTTTTTGAGTTGGAGTCTCACTCTGTCGCCCAGACTGGATTGCAGTGGCCGCTTCCGGCCACCGCAGCCTCGACCTGCTGGGCTCTGGCGATCCTTCCGCCTCAGCCTTCCGAGTAGCCGGAATTACAGGCATGCGCTACCACGCCCGGCTAATTTTTTTGTTTATTGTAGAGATGAGGTCTCGCTGCCCAGGCGGGTCTCGAACCCGCGGGCTCAGGCAATCCACTCACCTCATCCTCCCAAAGGCGTGGGATTACAGGCTGAGCCACCGAGCCCGGCTAACCTGCATTTTTGATTGGGTATTTTATGGCACAGGATTGCAACTGGGTTACCACTCACGCGCACTTAGACATTGACTACGCCATGTCACTTTTCCTCTAACATATTCTTTTTCTGTTCTGGGAAGGCCCTTATTTCTTTGTTTTAGAAGGGCCCCTGCCTTACTACCACCTCTCTCCAGCTTCAAAACTTTTTCATCACTCCCAGAAGAATATTCTATACCCTTTAAATGATCACTCCCCATCTTCCTTTCCCCATTCCCTGTCAAGGACTAATCTGCTTTCTCTCTCTAGGGATTTGCCTATTGAGGGCATATCATACAAAAGGAATCATATGACATATGAGACCTCTGGTGACTGGTTTCTTTTACTTAACCCAACATTTTGAGGGGGGTTCATCCAAGTTGTAGCATACATCAGTACCTCACTTGTTTATTTTGTTTGTTTGTTTTTGAATTGGAGTCTCACTCCATCGCCCAGGCTGGAGTGCAGTGGCCCGCTCATGGCCACCCCAACATCAACCTGCTGGGCTCAGGTGATCCTTCTGTCTCAGCTATCCAAGTAGCTGGAACTACAGACGTGCACTACCACGCCAGGCTAATTTTTTTGATTTATTGTAGAGATGAGGTCTCGCCAAGTTGCCCAGGTTGGTCTCAAACCTGTAGACTCAGGCAATCCTCTCACCACGGTCTCCCGAAGTGCTGGGATCACAGACTTGAGCCACCACACCCGGCCCTCATTTGTTTTAATGGGTGAATAATATTTCATTGTATTTATATACCACAATTTATTCATCCATCATCTGTTGACAGACATCTGGATTGTTTCCACTTTTGGGCTATTGTGACTAATGCTACTGCAGACATTCATGTACAAGTTTCTGTGTGGACATATGTTTTCATTTCTGGTGGGTGTATACCTAGGAGTGGAATGATCAGGTCATATGGTAATTCAGTGTTTCACTTTTTAAGGAACAACCAAACTGTTTTCTACAATAGCTGCATGATTTTGCATTCTCACCTGTAGTATACTAGTATACCTGTAGTATATTTCTTCATATACTCACCAGTACTTGTTATTTTCTGCTTTTTAAATTATAGTCATCCTAGTAGGTATGAAATGGTATCTCATTGTGGTTTGATTTACATTTCCTAATGATCTAAAGTTGGACGTTCTTTCATGTGGATGCAGTTTATTTGTATATCTTGTTTGAAGAAATGTCTGCTCAAATCCACTATCATTTTTAAACTAAATTGTTTGCATTTTTGTTGTCAAGTTGTTATAAGTATATATTCTGTATACCAAGCTCTTATGTGAATATATGACTTGCAAATATTTTGTCCCATACATATTGATCATATCCTTTTCACTTTATTGATCTTTTTCACTTTATTGATCATATCCTCTGATTTACAAAAGTTTTAACTTCTATGAAATCTAATTTATCTATTTTTTCTTGTGTTGCTTGTGCTTTAGTGTCAAATATAAGAATCCGTGCCAACCTCAAGTTCATAAAAATGTACCCCTAGGTCAGGCATTGTGGCTCACACCTATAATCCCACACTTTGGGAGGCTGAGATGAACCTGAACTCATGGGTTCGAGACCAGCCTGGGCAACTTGGCAAGACTTCATCTCTACAATAAATCAGCTGAGCGAGGTGGCATGTGCCTGTAGTTCCAGCTACTTGGAAGGCTGAAGTAGAAGGACTGTCTGAGCCCAGCAGATCGAGGTTGTGGTGGCTGTGAGCGTGCCATTGCACTCCAGCCTGGGCAACAGAGTAAGACTCCAATTAAAAAAAAAAAAGGACTCCCATTTCTTTAGCTCTTATAATTAGGTCATTGATCCATTTTAAGTTAGTTTTTGCATATGGGGTCCAACTTTGTTTTTTTGCATGTCATAGCCCAGTTCTCTCAGCACCATTAAAAAATATTTTTGTGTTAATAATTTTTTGTAGAAACAGGGTCTCTCTATGTTGCTCATGCTGGTCTCAAACTTCTGACCTCAAGAAATCCTCCTGTTCTGGTCTCCTAAAGTACTGGGATTACAGGCATAAACTACTATGCCCTGCGCTCTCACCATTTTTTAAAGAAACTTCTTTCCCCATCTAATGGTGCTGGCACCCTTGTTGAAAATCAATTGGCTGGAGGTGATTGGGTTTATTTCTGGACTCTCAATTCCATTCTGTTGGTCTGTATGTCTATCCTTATCATGCTTTTTTGACTACTATAGATCTTTAGTTAGGTTAGCTACCAGAAAGTGTGAGTCCACCAACTTTGTTTCTTTTTTTTTCCCAGACACTGGGTCTTGCTCTGTCACCCAAGTTGGAGTGCAGTGTCGCAAACATGGCTCATTGTACCCTCGAACTCCTGGATTCAAGGGTTCTTTCTACGTCAGCTTCCTGAGCAGCTGGGACTACAAGCACATGCCACCATGTCTGGCTGTTTTTTTGATGGGGTCTTGCTATGTTGCCCAGGCTGGTCTCAAACTCCTGGCTTCAAGGGATTCCCTTTTCTCTGCCTCCCAAAACATTGAGATTACAGGCATGAGTCACTGCATTGAGTTGGACCCCATATGCAAAAACTAACTCAAAATGGATCAATGACCTAATTATAGGAGCCTCCAACTTTATTTTTCTTTTTCAATATTGCTTTGGCTGTTTGGGACTCCATGCAATTCTGTATGACTCTGAGGATCAACCTTTCCACTTCTGCAAAAAGTCTATTGGAATTTGGATAGGACTTGCATTGAATCTGTAGATCATTTTGAGAGTAGTACCATCTTTTTTTTTTTTTTTTTTTTGAGTTGGAGTCTCACTCTGTCGCCCAGACTGGAGTACAGTGGCCGCTCCCGGCCACCGCAGCCTCGACCTGCTGGGCTCTGGCGATCCTTCTGCCTCAGCCTTCCAAGTAGCCGGAATTACAGGCATGTGCTACCACGCCTGGCTGATTTTTTGATTTATTGTAGAGATGAGGTCTCGCTGCCCAGGCGGGTCTCGAACCCGCAGGCTCAGGCAATCCACCCACCTAAGCCTCCCAAGGCGCGGGATTACAGGATGAGCCACCGAGCCCAGCTAGTACCATCTTAACATTAACTTTTCTGATACATTACCGTGGAATGTCTTTCCACTTAACGAGATCTTTACTTTTATTCAGCAGTTTTGTAGTTTTCTTTTCTTTTTCTTTTTTGAGTCAGAGTCTCACTCTGTCCCCAGGCTGGAGTGCAATAGTACGCTCACAGTCATCACAACTTCAACCTACTGAACTCATGTCATCCTTCCATCTCAGCCTTCCAAGTAGGTGGAACCACAGACGCGCACCACATCCAGCTAATTTTTTTAAAAATGTATTTATTGTGGAGAAGTGGTCTCACCAAGTTGTCCAGGCTGGTCTCGAACCCCTGGGCTCAGTCAATCCTCTTGTCTCTGCCTCCCAAAGTGCTGGGATTATAGGCATGAGCCATCACACCCAGCTAGTTTTATAGTTTTCAGTACAAGTCTTTCACTACCTTGGTTAAATTTATTGCTAGTTATTATGTTCTTTTGGGTGTTAATGTAAATGGAATTGCTTTTTTTTAAATTTCCTTTTAGGATTGTTCTTTGGTAATATACAGAAACACAATTGGTTTTTGTGTATTGACCTTGTCAGGGTAGTTTTTTTTTTGTTTCTTCCTTGGAATTTTCTTTATATAGATGCCTGTCATCTGCGGTTGTGGACAGTTTGCTTCTTCCTTTACAGTTTAGATTA
Organism: Cephalopachus bancanus; assembly: GCA_027257055.1. Lineage (NCBI taxonomy): Eukaryota > Metazoa > Chordata > Mammalia > Primates > Tarsiidae > Cephalopachus > Cephalopachus bancanus. The sequence goes on along the minus strand of JAPVLO010000497.1, from coordinate 513,729 downwards.
ATATTATCATCCAAATGTTGACAGTCTTTTTCTTTTTCTTGCCAACTTGCTCTGGTTAGGACTTCCAGGACAATGTTGAGTAGTAGTGATGAAAGCCAGCATTTTTGTGTTGTTTCTACTCTCAGGTAGAAAGCTTTCAGTCTATCGCCATGGAGCGTAATGAGTTTCCTTGTCTCTGGCTTTTGGCTGTGGATGGACAACAGGCACAGTCTAGATTTAGGGGAGCAAGGGGGTAGCAAGATCGAGTTACTCATTTTCTGGCTCCCTTTCTGCTGGGTCTCCGTTAAATTGGTTGTGTTCCTCTCCAAAAAGCTATAGCTCCTTCCTGGTGGCCTCCTTCTCCAGAGGCACTCCTTCCATTCCTTGCCCCTTTAGGTCTAGTGTCGATGAATAATACCATCTTAATTGTGTTCCCTAAGCCCCACCCACTGCTTTGCAAATTGCCCCTTTCATTAAACTTTCCTCAATCGCTCATTTAGAAGGTACCATCTCTTTCCCGTTGGAACTCTAACTTAAAGACCTAACCATTAGTAAATAGGCACATCTCTCTGGGCTGAAGTCAGCCTGTAGCAGTCCCACAAGACTACAAGGTGATAGAAGTTTTAACAATCACCCTACAGTCTTTCCTGGCTTTTGAAATATATAAGTCTGTGACTAGGTGTGGGGTAGGAGGAGTTTGGTGAGAGAAAGAAGGGAGCTTGCTGCTTCTGATGTCAGCTATGCATACCTGAGAGATGAGACTTGCTTTAACCATGGGCTCTGTATCCCAATCAGAATTACTGAGTTGAAGATTTGGGACTGTAACTTATTCAAATGGAACAAAAATATCCTTCCACTTTTCCTTCTGATTCTGCTCATCATCCATTGTCAGTATCCTGGGTTAGACCCTGGTAAAGACATGTTGGATGCTTGAACTTTGGGGACTTAAAACTACCAAGGATTTGAGCCCAACCCAACCCTTGGTTCCTACCTGCTTTCACCGCAAGGCCTAACAGACCCTGTCTCTCTTGGCCCAGGGAAACTCATGTGCTAGCAACATTTATGTATTGTATTCATTTGCTAGGGCTGCCACAACAAATTTCCAAAAAATTAGGTGACAAAACAGCAGAAATGGGCTGGGTGCAATGGCTCACGCCTGTGATTCCAGCACTTTGGGAGATGCAGGCGAGAGGATTACCTGAGCCCCGGGGTTCGAGACTAGCCTGAGCAACTTGATGAGATCTTTACAATAAAGGGAGAAAAAATTATCTGTGCATGGTGGCACGTGCCTATGGTTCCAGCTACTTGGAAGGCTGAGGTGGAAACATCACCTGAGCCCAGCAGGTTGAAGCTGTGGTGGCCATGAGTGTGCCACTGCTCACTGGGTGACAGAGTGAGACTCCAATTCAATAAATAAATAAATAATAGCAGAAATGTATTTCCTCACAGTTCTGGAAGCTAGCAGTCCAAGATCAAGATGTCAGCATGTCCATGCTCTCTCTGTTGGCTCTAGGAAGACTCTTTTCCTGCCTCTTCCTGGCTTCTGGTGGTTCTCGGCAGTCCTTAGCATTCCTTGTATTATACTGATAGATATGTCACTCTAATCTCTGCCTCTGTCATCAAATGGCTGTCTTCTCCCTGTGTGTCTAGCTTTTCCTCTTATAAGGCCACCAATCACACTGGATTAAGGGCCTATCAAATCTTTACTGATATCTACAATGATCCTATTTCCAAATAAGGTCACATTCTGGATCCTGGGGGCTAGGATTTCAGTGTTATCTTTTTGGGGGACATAATTCAACATAACAATATATATTTATCATTTGCAAGGACTTGCCTTTGCCACTCTGATTCATCACAGTTCTGGAAGGAAAATTCTACCCATAAGAAAACGAGACTGGGCACCTTGGCTCACGCCTGTAATCCCAGGACTTTGGGAGGCTGAGGCAGGAGGATTTCTTGAACTGAGGATATCAAGACCAGCCTAGTCAATATAGTGAGACCTAATTTCTACAAAAAATAAAAAGGCTTATTTTTTTATTTAAGTAGCTGTAGTCCTAGCTACTCAGGGGCCAAGGCGAGAGGATCGCCTGAGCCCAGGAGGTTGAGCCTGTGTGAGCTGTAATTGTGCCACTACACTCCAGCCTAGACAACAGAGTGAGACTCCGACTCAAACATAAGTCAATAAATTAAAATTTTAAAGCATTTTACTCAAAGAAAGCAATGGATAAGCAGAAAATAAGGAGCCCTCAACTAGAAGTCAAGGACAGGACTGTAGTGGCAAGTATGACATGATTTTCCTGCGTGAACTTTCAAGCCATTGTATCTCTGCTGTTCAGTTTCCTCATCTATCAAATGAGGAGCCAGACTTAATAATGGACAAGGCAGGTCTTGTTGAGCTCCCAGATTCTGAGATTCTCCAACATATGCATCCAGTGCTAATCAATGTTTTGCAAGTGATACTGTGGGCTTGTGTAAAGTGTCTCCTCAGACTGCTTACACTCAAGGTCTCTCCGGGCTCATTTCCAGTTACTCTCCTGTTGTCCGTGAGATAGTTTGGCTTATTGGAAAACATCTGGAGGGTTCACTAGCCTTAATTCCAAGTGTCAAATATAAAGGCTCCATTTAAAGCTTCCTAATTGGAGCCAGATGTTTCTCCTAATGCTATTAAATCCTCTCATCTAATCTTAAATCCCGGAATATTGTGGGGTTCCCTCTCAGGGAGGCTCCAGTACGTGTCACTGGGGCCAGAGGGGCCCAATCTTTCACACATACACACACGCGCACACACACACATGCATTCGCCCCCATAAGACCTGCCCCAGAACAGGTGTTGGAGGAAGAAAGGAAGCAAGGGAGTAAAACCATTCATAAGACAAATCCCATCACTGTTCTATTTCCACTCCACCCTCCTTCTCTGATCCCCTAAACTCAGATCCTCAGGTCTAGGACCTGATTCTACTTTTTGGAAACATTGTGGTGAAGTATACATAACAAAAAAAATTCACCAATTTAATCTTTAAAAAAATTTTTTTAAGTTTTAAAACAGAGTTTGTTAGCGAGTAGAAGAGAAGGAAAAAGGAAGATTTATGGGAGAAATACCAGTCATGGGTAAGTTTCTCAAAAAATAAAAATCACCAAGTTAATCATCTTTAAGTATATGGCTCTGTGGCATTAAATACACTTCTTTCTTTCTTTCTTTTTTTCTTGTCTATCCCCAGGCTAGAGTGCAATGGCATGTTCATGGCCACTGCAGCCTCGACCAGCTGGGCTCAGACGATCCTTCTGCCTCAGCCTTCCAAGTAGCTGGAACCAGAAGCACGTGCCACCACGCCCAGGTAATTTTTTGATTTATTGTAGAGATGAGGTCTTGCCAAGTTACCCGGGCTGGTCTTGAATCCCTGGGCTCAGGCAATCCTCCTGTCTCTGCCTCCCAAAGTGCTGGGATTACAGGGTGAGCCACCATGCACGCCTAAATACATTTTCATTGTTGTACAACCATCACCACTATCCATCCTCAGAACTTTCTCATCTTCCCAAACTAAAATTCTGTATTCATTCAACAAAAACTCCCCATTCCTCCCTCCCCCACAGCCCCTGGCAATCACCATTCTACTCTCCATCTCTATGAATTTGACTATTCTAGGTGTCTCCTATAAGTGGAGTCATACAATATTTGTCCTTTTGTGTCTGACTAAGACACTTAAGCTAATGTCTTCAAGGTTCTTCCGTGTTGCAGCCTGTGTCAGAATTAAGAACTGACTCTTCTTGAGCGGCAGAACCTTTAAATTCCTTTCCAATGCTCACTCTACCTCTGCAGGAAGATATGTCTTCTTTGATAAATCAAGAGCAAGAACCAGACTGATCCAGCCTCCTGGTCTTCACCACAATGTCTTTGCAACCAGGCTCTTGGGGCCTTACCTTTAGAGCTTCCTTGGCTCTCATTTATTTATTATTTTATTTTATTTTTAAATTTTTCTGAGTTGGAGTCTCACTCTGTCGCCCAGACTGGACTGCAGTGGCCGCTCCCGGCCACCACAGCCTCGACCTGCTGGGATCCGGTGATCCTTCCGCCTCAGCCTTCCAAGTAGCCGGAATTACAGGCATGCGCTACCACGCCCGGCTAAATTTTTGATTTACTGTAGAGATGAGGTCTTGCCTGCCCAGGTGGGTCTCAAACCCGCGGGCTCAGGCAATCCACTCACCTCAGCCTCCCAAAGGCGCGGGATTACAGGCTGAGCCACCGAGCCCAGCTTATTTTATTTTTTTGAGTCAGAGTCTCACTCTGTCACCCAGGCTGGAGTGCAGCGGCATGCTCATGGCCACCACAGCCTCAATCTGCTGGGCTCGGACGATCCTTCCACCTCACCCTTCCAAGTAGCTAAAACTATAGGCATGCGCCACCATGCCTGGTTAATTTTTCTTGATTTATTGTAGAGATGAGGTCTCACCAATTGCCCAGGCTGGTCTCGAACTTCTGGGCTCAGGCAATCCTCTTGCCTCAGCCTCCCAAAGTGCTGGAATTACAGGCGTGAGCCACTGCGCCCGGTCTCATTTATTTATTGAACAGATATCTACTTGAGCTCCTGCACCAGTATTTAAATAATGATATTTATAATCTGATAAAAACAAACAGGTCTATAAATAGATGTGAAATAAGATGCTTACAACATCTTAGATACAAGTATTGTGGTGTTCATGGCAACACAAGAGTGGTGGTTCATGGTTCATACGTAACAAAGAGAATGAGAGCCATGAGAAACATTTGCAGAAGTGACTCTCTGATTCTTTTCTTTGGGGGGAGGGGTCAGAGACCAGCCTGAGCAACATAGCAAGAAAAAAAAAAAAAGCTTCCTCAAAAAAAAAAAAAGCTGAGCATAGTGGCACTTTCCTGTAGTCTCAGCTGCTAGGGAGGCTGAGAGGGAAGGATTGCCTGAGCCCAGGAGATTGAGAATGAGTTGAGCTATGATCATGTCACTTCCCTCCAAACTGGGCAACAGAGTGAGACTGGGACTCAAAAAAAAAAAAAAAAAAGGGTAACATGATCAAAACCGTGTTTTATGTTTTTTTTTTCTTCTTTTCTTTCTTTTTTTTAATTGGAGACTTACTCCATCGCCCAGGCTGAAGTGCAGTGGCACACTCACAGCCACTGCAGCCTCCACCTGCAGGGCTCAGGCTATCCTTCTGCCTCAGCTTTCCAAGTAGCTGGAATTATAGGCCCATGCTACCACGCCTGGCTAATTTTTTGATTTATTGTAGAGATGAGATCTCACCAAGTTGCCCAGGCTGTTCTCAAATCTGTGAGCTCATGCAATCCCCTCACCCTAGCCTTTCAAAGTGCTGGGATTACAGGCTTGAGTCACAGTGCCTGTCCTGTTTTGTGTTTTATACAGTTTCTCTGTGGCTAGTGTGGGAAGTGTGAGACTAGTAAGAGGTCAGTTGGGCAACTATTGCCTTAGACCGGGTGAGGGGTAGCACAGTCATGGTGAGATGGGGGGGGTCAGCGATGTGCTTCAGCTAGATCATGCTGGCTCTGAAGAGCTGATGGTCAAATTTTCAGGAATTTTGCAAGCTGCTTGTTAAACACAGTCATTGTTAAAAATTAAATTTCATCCACAATAGCCACACACAGAGAAAAAAGAAGTAACTTGGCATCTTCCTAACCAGAGAAGTGAAAGACCTTTACAACAAAAATTACAAGACAGTGCTCAAAGAAATCAAAGAAGACACAAACAAATGGAAAAATATTCCACGCTCATGGATTGGAAGAATCAACACTGTTAAGATGTTCATCCTACCCAAGGCGATCTACAGAGTCAATGTAATACCAATTAAATTACTGTCATCGTTCTTCTCAGACCTGGAAACAACAATACAGAAATTCATATGGAAATAAAAATGACCACAAATCGTCAAAACAATCCTTAGCAAAAGAAACAGAGCAGACACACATATTTGGCCAGGCACGATGGCTCACACCTATAATCCTAGCACTTTGGGAGGCAGAGGCGAGAGGATTGTCTGAGCCCACTGGCTCGAGATCAGCTTGGGCAACATGGTAAGAAAAACAAACAGCCCCATTAAAAAGTGGGCAAAGGGCTGGGTGCGGTGGCTCAGCCTATAATCCAAGCACTTTTGGAAGCCGAGGCAAGAGGATTGCCTGAGCCCGGGGATTTGAGACCAGCCTGTGCAACTTCATGAGACCTCGTCTTTACAATAAAATCACAAAAACTAGCTAGACGTGGTGGTGTGCATCTGTAGTTCCAGCTACATGGAAGACTGAGGCGGAAGGATCACTTAAGCCCAGCAGGTCGAGGCTGCAGTGACCGTGAGCATGCCACTACACTCCAGCCTGGGCGACAAGAGTGAGACTCCAACTCAAAAAAAAAAAAAAAGTGGACTAAAGACATGAATAAACAATTCTCAAAAGAAGATAAATGGACAGCCAACAGACACATGAAAAAGTGCTCAGCCTCACTAATTGTCAGAGAAATACGAATCAAAACCACATTGAGATACCACCTAAACCCAGTAAGAATGGACATCATTAATAAAACAAACAACAATAGATGCTGGTGAGAATGCAGGGTGGGAAAGGGAACACTTCTACACTTCTGGTGGGAATGCAAACTAGTTCAACCTCTGTGGAAACAGTGTGACACTTTCTAAAAGAACTAGAAATCGACCTTCCGTATGACCTAGCAATCCCCCTATTGGGAATATACCCACAGGAACTCAAATCATTCTACAAAAAAGATACCTGCACATGCATGTTTATTGCAGCACTATTCACAATAGTAATAACATGGAACCAACAGTGCTGCCCATTGAAACTGGACTGGATTAAAAGATTGTGGTACTGGCTGGACGCAGTGGCTCAAGTCTGTAATCCCAGCACTTTGAGAGGTCGAGGCAAGAGTAGTGACTGAATTCAAGAGTTTGAGACCAGCCTGGGCAACTTGGTGAGACCTTGTCTCTACAATAAATAAAAAAATTAGCTGGGCTTGGTGGCACATACCTATAGTTCTAGCTACTTAGAAGGCTGAGGCAGAAGGATCTCCTGAGCCCAGCAGATACAGGCTGCGGTGGCCGGGAGCGTGCCACTGCACTCCAGCCTGGGTGACAGAGTGAGACTCCAACTCAAAAAAAAAAAAAAAAAGTGATACATATACACAATGGAATATTACACAATCATAAAGAAGGACAAACATGTGGACTTTGCAGCAACTTGAATGAATTTAGAGTCTATAATACTCAGTGATCTATCACAGAAACAAAGAACTGAGCACCACATGTTCTCACTCATAAGTGGACTCTGAACATTTATAATACCATAAGAAAGGGATTAGCAGTAGGGGGATGCCGCTGGGGTTGGGGGAAAAGTGGGGGGACACAACATCAATAAGGGTACCTGATCTCAAACCAGGCAAAGTGAGGACCAAAGGGAGGCCCAAACTTTACCCGTAAGATGTCCACTTGTATACCTAATTCTGAATTGTACCCCACATCTTTAAAGAAAAAAAAAGAAAAGAAACAAAGTGGGAGGTATCACACTCCCAGACTTTAAGCCTTATTATAAGGCTACATTAATTAAAACAGCCTACTATTGGTACAAGAACAGGCATGTAGACCAATGGAACAAAATAAAGATTCCAGAAGCAAAACCTCAATTTTTCAACCAACTAATCTTCGACAAAGCCTTCACCTACAACCACTGGGGAGAGGAGAACCTATTCAGTAAGTGGTGCTGGGAAAACGGGCTGGCCACATGCAGAAGAATGAAACAGGACCCCTTCCTATTACCATATACAGAAATCAGCTCCAAATGGATCAAAGACCTAAATGTAAAACCTCAAATTATAAGAATTTTAGAAAATGCAGGAGACATCCTTATGGAAATTGGAACAGGCAACCAATTCTTGATCAAAACCTCAGATGCCCATGCCGTAAGAGATAAGATAGACAAGTGAGGCCAGGCTTGGTGGCTCAGCCTGTAATCCCAGCACTTTGGGAGGCCAAGGCGAGTGGATTGTCTGAGCCCGCGGGTTCAAGACCAGCCCAGGCAACTTGGCAAGACCTCGTCTCTACAATAAATAAAAAATTAGCCAGGCATGCTAGTGCACGCCTGAAATTCCAGCTATTTGGAAGGCTGAGGCAGAAGGATCACCAGAGCGCAGCAGGTCGCCGCTGGGGTGGCCATGAGCATGCCACTACACTCCAGCTGGGTGACAGAATGTAGTAAGAGACATTCAAACTGAAAAGCTTGAATGTGGGACTTCATCAAACTGAAAAACTTCTGCAAAGAAAAAGAAACCATCAAGAGAGTGGGGAGACACCCCACAAAATGGGAAAAAAATATATGCCAACTGTGTATCTAACAAAGTCCTAACATCCAGGATCTATAAGGAATTCAAACATGCTGATAGGAAAAAAACAAATAGCCCCATAAATAAATGGACAAAAGAGTTGTGTGCGGTGGCTCACGCATGTAATCCCAGCACTTTAGGAAGCGAAGGTGAGAGGATTGCCTGAGCCCAGAGGTTCAAGATCAGCCTGGGCAACTTGGGGAGACCTTATCTCCACAGTAAATCCAAAAAATGTTTCAAAAAGAGGCCACTGGTCATGTGGGCAGCCAGGGGGGCCCCAGTGAAGAGCCAATCTTCATTGAGGCTCGGAGCAGAAGCCAGAGTACTCTGATTTGAGGAGGAAGTAGGAGAAGAGATTATGGAAAAACATGTTGAAAGTCTTCTTTTGAGAGCCATGCTTGAGAGAGATCCAGGTCAAGGGAGGTTTGTGAGTTTTTTAGGAGATAGCAGAGACCTGAGTATGCCTGTGGCTGGAGAGACTGGGAATTATCAACCAAGTGACACAGTAAGACAAGAAGACAGAGAAATCCTAGGTTTGGCAGAGTTTCTCAAATGTTTAATGTGCACACAAATCACCCAGGGATCTTGCTAAAATTCAGATTCTGACTCAGTGGGTTTGGGGTGAGGCCTGAGATTTTCCAATCTAACAAACTCCCAGGTGATGCTGATGCTGCTGATTGGTGAAGCACACTTCAGGGAGCAAGGCGTTGGAGCTCTGAATAGCAATTATGTGTCCATTTGTCTCACTCTTCAGACCTTGAAGCAGGATCCTTCCAGATAATCCCTACTGTCTAGCACGGCACCTGTCATATAAAAGAGTGTTGAGAGGCCGGGCTCAGTGGCTGTAATCCCACTGAGGGAGATTGATCTCCCTCACTTTGGGAGATCAAGGTGAGTAGATTGCCTGAGCCTCAGGGTTCGAGACCAGCCCCAGCAACTTGGCAAGACCTCATCTCTACAATAAATCAAAAATTAGTCAAGCATGGTAGCACACGCTTGTTGTTCCGGCTACTTGGAAGGCTGAGGTAGAAGGATCGCCGGAGACCAGCAGGTAGACACTGGGGTGGCTATGAGTGTGCCACTGCACTCCAGCCTGGGTGACAGAGTGAGACTCCAACTCGAAAAAAAAAAAAAGATTGTTGAGGCCAGGCGCAGTGGCTCAAGTCTGTAATCCCAGCCCTTTAGGAGGCCGAAGCGAGAGGATTGTCTGAGTCCAGGGGTTCGAGACCAGTCTGGGCAACTTGGTGAGACCTCATCTCTACAACAAATCAAAAATATTAGCTGGGTGTGGTGGAGTGTGCCTGTAGTTCCAGCTATTTGGAAGGCTGAGGCAGAAGGATCGCCCGAGCCCAGCAGGTCAAGGCCGTGGTGGCCATGAGCATGCCACTGCACTCCAGCCTGGGGATAGAGTGAGACTCTGACAAAAAAAAAAAAAAAATTAAACAAATTTGATTTGTTGTAGCAAAAGGATCACAGATGAATTTTTACACTAGGATTTCTGTTGATGTTATAAAAACTCAAGCAAAAAATAGTACTGTTACAGATATGAAAGATAAGAAATTAAACATGGATGTTTTAACTGTGGGAAAAATCAAAACATAAATGACTTCTGCATGTGGTGACTTAGATTTGGGATTGCATGTATTGTTTGAAAATATATACATTACTGGCTGAGCATGGTAGCTCACATCTGTAATCCCAGCACTTTGGGAGGCAGAGGAAAGAGAATTGATTGCCCAAGGCCAGGGATTTGAGAACACCCTGGGCAACTTGGCAAGACCTCGTCTCTACAATAAATCAAAAATTAGCCAGGCATGGTAACGCACACCTATAGTTGCAGCTACTTGGAAGGCTAAGGTGGAAGGATTGCCTGAGCCCAGCAGGTCGAGGCTCCAGTGGCCATGAGTGTGCTACTGCACTCCAGCCTGAGCGACAGAGTAAGACAACAAGAAAGAAAGAAAGAAAGAAGAAAGAAAGAAAGAAAGAAAGAAAGAAAGAAAGAAAGAAAGAAAGAAAGAAAGAAAGAAAGAACATATATTACCTTTTCTTTACACAGCCATTTTTGTTGATGTTGTTTTTTGAGATGAGGTCTCACTCTGGTGTCCAGGCTGGAGTGTAGTGGCATGATCACAGCTCACTGAAGCCTCGACCTGCTGGGTTTAGGCAATTCTCCTGCTTCAATCTCCTGTGTAGCTTCGACTATAGGCGTGTGCCACCACCACTCCGTGCTAATTTTTTTTTTTTTTTTTTGAGTTGGAGTCTCACTCCATCACCCAGGCTGGAGTGCAGTGACACACTCACGGCCACCCCAGGGCGACTTGCCGGGGTCCGGTGATTCTTCCGTCTCAGTCTTCCAAGTAGCTGCAACTATAGGCGCGCATTACCATGCCCCGCTAATTTTTGATTTATTGTAGAGACGAGTTCTCACCAAGTTGCTAGGCTGTTCTCGAACCCGTGGGCTCAGGAGATCCACAATCCTCGGCCTCCCAAAGTGCTGAGATTACAGGCTGAGCTACCAAGCCCAGCCTTTTTTTGTTTTTTAAGAAACGAGGTCTCGGTATATTGCCCAGGCTGCTCTCTGACTCCTGAACTCAGGCAATCCTCCCACCTTGGCCTCCCAAATTGCAGGGATTAGAGGCGTGAGCCATTGCACCCTGCTGTCCCTCCTTTCCTTTCCTTATGCCTTCCCGTTTCCCTCCCTCTTTTTCTTTTTTTTTTTGAGTTGGAGTCTCACTCTGTCACCCAGACTGGAGTACAGTGACCGCTCCCGGCCACTACAGCCTCGACCTGCTGGGCTCCGGCGATCCTTCCACCTCAGCCTTCCAAGTAGCCGGAACTACAGGCACGTGCTACCACGCCCGGCTCATTTTTTTATTTATTGTAGAGATGAGGTCTTGCCAAGTTGCCCAGGCGGGTCTCGAACCCGCGGGCTCAGGCATTCCACTCACCTCAGCCTCCCAAGGCACGGGATTACAGGCTGAGCCACTGAGCCCGGCTCCTCTTTTTCTTTATAAGACATTTCTCCCTTAAGGAATCCCCATTCCCAGTGATATCTCATCAAAGAAGCACATGAATAGCTGACATTATGTAATGCTTTGACATTTGGCATTCCCAAGGCATTCCTTACCCCTGATGCAGAATAAGTTGTCAGAGCATGAAATTGGTATTTTTACATATTCTTAATGTACAGATGTGAGTCTGAAAACCATTCACTAGTATTATGATTACATTCTTTGTGTCATTTTCTTTTTATGCCAAGATCTGTTCTTGTGATTTTTTTTCTTTTGGGAATTTTAAAGAGGAAAGACAAAACTTTAACAACCCAGTTTACTGGGTTATTCTGCCAAAAGGTTAAAGTAAACTTTTAAGACTCTGATCATGTTTGGCAATGATGCTTCTGGCACAGGAGCAAAAATGTAACAAGAAGGACCAGATGCAAGCAGGAAATACAATCAGTAGCCCACTTGATGGTGCCAGCTTCCTCAGTGTGTTCCAAATCAAATATGCTTGCAGTTTGCAAGTGTATTATTCTGTCGTAATCACATAAATGAATAGTCAGTCTAGGCTTATGGGAGGAACAGCATGTCTAAAAATTAAGAATATTGAAGAAAATGTACAAGGTAAGGACCAGAAGGGATTTAAGGACTTAGGTCCGTTCTCTATGTACTCAGCAATACCCCTATAGGATTCCTGACAGATAGGCATCCAGTGTCTATTGAACACCTCCAGTGATGGACATCTCACTACCATATGAAACAACCTGTTTCATATTTGGACAGTTGGTGAATACTGCACAGGCTTCTTTCCTCCTGGCCTGTCTGCCCTTCTGTTCATTATTTGCCTTTCCCTTGTCCCTCTCTGTATTGCAGGGGGTAGAGGACTCACCCTGCAGGCTTCAAGTCCCAGGCTTCTTGTCAGGTGGGTTTTTGGAGGATCTGACCTATGGAAGGTGTTGGCAGGAGACTAGAGGGTGAGGAAAGGAAGAAGCCAAGGTATTTCTCCCCATTTCTCTCTGACTGCAGCCGCATTTCTGCCATATCTCGGTTCCAGCTCCCGCTGGACAGATCCACCTTGGTTCCAAATTCCACTGGGTGAGCCCAGTAATACCACCGATTTCATCTTTATCCCTCCAGCTTAGGGTTGACTATGCCTTCTAGCGGGTGGTGATATCTGGGTTGCGTCACTATTCTCAGGCTTCTGAAGTTCTTCTGTCACTTGTGTATAACCAATAAATTCCTTCAGTTAAATATTATACTCAGAGTGGTTTCTATTTCCTGATTGAATCTTTGCTGACACAGTTCAGCATGTGACCCAGGCTTGACAATCAGAGCACCTATTTCCAGCCACAGTGATTGGCCCAGGGATGAGCATATGACTCAAGCTGGACATTTCCAAGTCCTCTTTCTGATAAAGGTCACTGAGCTTGGATGGGGTAAGATTGGAGTTTTCCTTTTTTTGACCCAGAGTCTTACTCTGTCTCCCAGGCTGGAGTGCAGTGGCACACTCACAGTCACCCCAGCGTTGTCCTGCTGGGCTCAGGCAAGCATTCCACCTCAGCCTTCCAAGTAGCCAGAACTAAGGTGTGTGCTACCACACCCGGCTAATTTTTTAATATATTGTAGAGACGAGGTCTCACCAAGTTGCCCAGGTTGGTCTCCAGCCCCTGGGCTCAGGCAGTCCTCTCACCTCAGCCTTCTAAAGTGCTGGAATTATAGACTTGAACCACCATGTCTGGCCAGATTGAAGTTTTCTACAGTCATGTCTACAGTGTCCATCTTCCCAGTGAGAGAATTAAGATAGAATAGAAGAAGACTCTGCCAGGGGAGGGAGAGTCATCCAACAACATCCCGCAAGTTCCCGGAGTCCCTGAAGCTCTATCCTGAACTACCACATACATGAACCAATATAGTCCCCTTTCCCTATAAGCTTCATTTATTTGGGTTTCTATCACTTGCAACCCCAAAATAAGCCTGGCTAATTATTGATTAATTAAGTAGAAAAATATTCCCTTGATGCAGCCCCAAATTGCTTCTCCATAACCTCTTCATAGTTCATCTGGTTTTTTTTTTTTTGGTTTTTTTTTTTGAGTTGGAGTCTCACTCTGTCACCCAGACTGGACTGCAGTGGCCGCTCCCGGTTCCCGCAGCCTCGACCTGCTGGGCTCTGGCAATTCTTCCGCCTCAGCCTTCCAAGTAGCTGGAATTACAGGTGCGCGCTACCATGCCCGGCTCATTTTTGATTTATTGTAGAGATGAGGTCTCACCAAGTTGCCCAGGCGGGTCTCGAACCCGCGGGCTCAGGCAATTCACTCACCTCAGCCTCCCAAAGGCACGGGATTACAGGCTGAGCCACCGAGCCCGGCTCATCTGGTTTTCAACTTTGTGGCCCAAAGGCATTCCTGATGTACCCACCTATGCAACCCTTCCTGCCTCCAGCATGGATCCAGGCCGTCCTATTTGCCCTCCCTGGTCCTGCTGCAACTTCTTGTCCCCTGCCCCAGTCTCCCATATCTCTACTGGCTCCCATTGCTTCCCTCGGGTTCTCTGCAGACATGCTTTGCTGGTTCTTTTTTTTTTGGTTTGAGTTGGAGTCTCACTCTGTCGCCCAGGCTGGAATGCAGTGGTACATGCATGGCCACGCAGCCTCAACCTTCTGGGCTCAGGTGATCCTTCTGCTTTAGCCTCCCACGTAGTTGGAACTATAAGTATGCGCCAACACACCCTGATAATTTTTTGATTCATTGTAGAGACAAGGTCTCGCCAAGTTGCCCAGTCTGGTCTTGAACCCATGGGTTCAGGCAGTCCTCTCGCCTCCGCTTCCCAAAGTGCGGGGATTACAGGTGTGAGTCATCACACCCAGCTGGCTTCACAATTTTTAAATGGGAGTCACCTCACTCCAGTTTTTAAGTCCTTTTTATAGAAACGGAATATCTATGCCCACTGGAATACCTCAGTCACCCTAGCCTGAACTTCCTGCCTCTCTACAACCAGAAGGACACTTCAGGGCTTTGTGGCAGGGAAAGATATGCTCTCTGTCTCTAAAAATATTTGCAGTCATGGAAAAGGGAGCAAGTGGGGAATAGCTCCTAGAACCTAGTTCAAATCTCACTTCACCCCTTTCTGACTGTGTGACCTAGACCAAGTTGCTTAATTTTAAGTTCTTAACTTCTCCAAGTCTCAGTTTCTTCATCTGAAAAATAAGAATAACAATACCCACATCTCCAGTGTGTTATAATGATTAAAAATTAAAATAACCATATTTTGGTGGCTTTGTGGTCACTTGGGCTGCCCATCTTTGAGGAACAGTGAACTGTTATCCTCAGACCCTCTGCCCTGGGTCCCCAGTGGCAGGCAGAACCCACCATTTAAGGACATGGCACCTCTGGTGATCATTCTGAACATATGTGGTGGACAGCACCAGCCTGGCTGAGACCATGGGGGCCCCATGAGTGAGGGCCATGGGGCTCTGAGGTCCTGAAAGTATCAGGAAGGTGAACAGAACACACAGACTGCCTTCAGTGGGCATCTCAAGGGTCATGAAAAGAGAGCCATGAAGTGCTCCTCCTTGACAGGGAGGGCCAGGAAGGCTTCTGACCAGTTCCTGGGCCAGAGTCTTTTTGCCAACATTACATCTTGGAGGGCGAGTTAAGAATGAGTTCAGCTGTAGATCTCGTCTCTACAGTTAAGAAAACCCAATTAACCAGGTGTGGTGGTGCGCCCTAGTAGTTCCAGCTACTTGGAAAGTTGAGGCAGAAGGATCACCTGAGCCCAACAGGTCAAGGTTGTGGTGACCCGTAAGTGTGCTACTGCACTGCAGCCTGGGTGACAGAGTGAGACTCTGACTCACACACACACAAAAAAGCATGAAGCCCAAATCCATGGCCCACATGATTTTGGGGTTGATTTACATAAACGAAACATCTCAGGGCACATGAAGGAATCCTTACTTTTTTGTTTTATTTTAAAGATGTGGGATACAATTTAGGGTTAGGCATACGAACGTTGATTATGCAGGTACCCCTGTTGATGAGGTGTGCCCCTCCCTCCCCTAGCAGTTTCCCTCAACTGCCAATCCCACCCCCCACCCCCAGCAGTTTCCCACTACTGCCAATCCCTTTCTTATAGTATTATGATAATTGTTTAAAGTCCACTTACGAGTGAGAACATATGGTACTCTGTTCTTTGTTTCTGTAACAGATCACTGAGTATGATAGATTCTAAATCCATTTCAGTTTCTCCAAAGTCCATATGTTTGTCCTTCTTTATGGCTGCATAATATTCCATTGTGTATACGTACCACATTTTTTTTTATCCAGTCCAGTTTCGATGGGCAGCATGGTGGGTTGCATGTTTTTGCTATTGTGAATAGAGCTGCAACAAATATGCGTGTGCAGGTATCTTTTTTGTAGAATGATTTGAGTTCCTCCAGGTATATTCCCAATAGGGGGATTGCTGGGTTGTCTGGAAGGTCAATTTCTAGTTCTTTCAGAAATGGCCACACTGTCTTCCAAAGAGGTTGCACTAGTTCGCATTCCCACCAGCAGTGTAGGAGCATTCCTTTTTCTTCGCATCCTCGCCAGCATCTGTTGTTTGTTTTATTAATGATGGCCATTCTTACTGGGGTTAGGAATCCTTTCAACCAATGAGTGAAGCCCAGAGGAGGAAAGGATTTGCCTAAGGCCATGCAAGTTTGAGGGTGAGTCCAGAGTGTATCAGGGCTTGTGAGTGATAAACAGGGCCTATGTTCTTTGAACCGAAAGGAAATGAACTGGATCCTGGGCAGCACCAGTCACTCCAGTCAGCATCAGTTTCAGAGGCTGATGTGACTTTTTCAGCCCCTATCCCAGCCCACCCTACCCTTACACACATATCCATCTAGGCTCCCTAAAAACCTTGTCTCCCAATATGCAACTCCTGAAATCCAAGAACCTTAGAAGCCTCTAGATTAGAAACCTTCAATATTCACACAGACAATGAAGCCAGAAAGAAGATGAGGCATTTCACCATTACATGGTGAATAGTTCACTTGTTTGATCAACAGACATTGATCAAGTCCCAACAATCTGCCAGGCCCTGTGCTGAGCACTGGGCAAAACCAGTGTGCCCTCATGGAGCTTTCAGTCTAGAGGAAGAAGACAGGCAACAAACAATTAAACAAGTTAATTAGTCAATGACTCTTTTTTTTTGAGTGCTATGAATGCAACAATGATTTGTAGTTTAGAATAACCGTGGTGGGGAGAAGACACGTTCTAGATAAGGTCAAGGAAGGTCTTCCTAAGGAGGTGGCATTAAGTGGAGACTTGAAGGTTGAGAAGGAAGGAGCTAGGCATGCAGAAGACCAGAGGGAAGAATGTTCTAGGCAGAAGGAATAACGTGAATGAAAGGTCTCAGGTGATAATCATTCCTAACATTTATTTAACACTGTGCTTGGCGCTGTTCTAACCCGCTACATATATTATCTCATTTATTCTTCACAACAGCTCTATGAGACAGGGAATATCACCACTGCTGCTTTACAGACGGGGAGATGAAGCCCAGCATGGTTAAGTAACTTGTCCAATGCTGAACAGCTAGTAAGGAGGAGAGCTGGGATTTGAATCCTGCCATACAATGTGCTTAGCATTGTTCTGGTGACAAAGTTGGGGCTGAAACCCAAGTCTCCTGGCTTCCATTTCAATGCTGATTCCATGGTCATATGTACATATATAGGTGCTTACACATACACATGCCCAAGTTTCCCCTTCAGGAATCTGTATATGAGCAAGGGTACCCAAAGTCACCTTCTCCAATCAATCTTTGTTACAATCGAGATGTCCATGGAAATTTGTGTTGACACCTCACCCTAAGGGGCTCTGTCACCCAGTCTAGAAGTCTGGCTTTAAGTCTCACGTGGCAATTTCCTAGGCAAGCTCCCCAGTGCGGGTAGCTCTGGGGAAACTGGTGGAAGATGGTGGCAAGGAAGGAAATGATGGTTCATTGCAGGACGATTTGGGGGCCTGAACTGGAAGTTCAGGGCTATGGTAGACTCGGCTCAGTGACATGTAGTCAGGGTCCAGGCTATCCCAAGGAGATAGATCATGGGCCACAGTTAGCATAGAAACAGGCTAGAAATGGCCCAGCTCCACAGGGAAGGAGACGACCTAATATTGGCAAGCTGTCAAGAACCAGGGTTGCTTGAGACCCATATGGCCTCCTGCCTGCCTCTGACTTCATTCATTCATTTATTCATGCATTTAATGATTGATGGATATTTTCGTCATTTATGCATTCATTCATTCAATAAATGTTGGCTCTGTGTCTTCCATGGGGCAGTTCCTGTGTTTGGCAGCAGGGAAGCAGAGACAAGTAAGGAGTGGTCCCGACTCTAGAGGAGCTCATCATCTAGTGGGGTTGGGGATGATGTGATTCTGAGAACACCTGGGGGAGGTGATCCTGAGCAGAGTCTTCCTGGAAGGGGCAGAGAGGGAAGGCCAATTCAGACAAAGGAAACAGGAAACAGCAAGTGTGCAGCAACGCTTACCTGAGGGAGCCCGGGCTGGCTGGGTAAGCGTGAGGCCTGCTCAGACACCCATAAAACCTGGATGTGGGGGTGTACGTATAAAGGGATGCAGGGCAAAGCCACAAAGAGAACTGAGTTACCCCGCTTTTGCTACAAGGCAACTGTTAGGTAGTAGAGGTCAAGTGGAGAGGACACAGGCCTGGGGACCTGGAGACCGGGATCCAACCTGAGCTCTGCCACTAATTCAGTAGGTGACCTTGGGCAGATCTCTTCTGCTCTCTGGACTTCAGTTTGACCCTCTGTAAAATGACAGGGGAGGATTATGATGATGTCTTAGGGGCTCTCTTCCAGCTCTATCATTCTGTGATTCTAAATCCCTTCATAACAAACTCTAGGAGAGGAGCTTTGCTCTTGCAAATGGAGTGTAAAGTTAATCCTGCCAGTGCTGAGGCTAACTAATGTGCGTGTGTGGTTTATCCTACTTCATTAAACCCTGACTCCCCACAGAGCAATGCAGAAGGCAGTCCAGGCAGGTAATACCGAAGTGCTGCTGAACTGGGTCTCCTAATGGAAAATGATGTCCCCCCACTCTTTCTCAGGTCTATCAACACAAAGCCTATTACCCCCATTTTCCACACAGTTACCTTGCCACGTGCGCAGATTGAGACCCAGTTAAAGGTATGGCAAATTGAGTCCCGAGACCTGGTTTACGTGAACCTACCCCACACTCCCTGCCATGCTGCAGGCAACGTCTTCACGCTACAGCTGGAGAAACTGAAGCTCAGACAGGCCAGGCCGCTTGATAGGGGAGGTGCAGCCTTGTGTGGTCTGTGACATCTGAAGTAAGGGCAAAGCTGCTGGTGACAGAATACTCACTAAGGGGTGGGGAAAAGGGGAAGGGAATTCAGAAGCCCTGAAGCAATGCCCCCCAGTAAAAATCCTCCCCAAGGATCTTACCTTTTGTAAAGATTCCTTAGCCAGGCATGTGGTGTGCGCCTGTAGTTCCAGCTACTTGGAAGGCTGAGGCAGAAGGATCGCCTGAGCCCAACAGGTCGAAGCTGTGGTAGCCATGAGCGTGCCACTGCACTCTAGCCTGGGCAACAGAGTGAGACGACAACTCAAAAAAAAAAAAAGATTCTTGCAGGTTCCAAAATCTCTTTTTTTTTTTTTTGAAGATGACGTCTTGCCCTGTCCTGTTTCCCAGGCTGGAATGCAGTGGTGCAATTCACAGCTCACTACTCATTCCAGCCTCGAACTCTTTGGGATCAAGCCATTCTCCCATCTCAGCCCCCCAAATAGCTGGGGCTACAGGTGTGTGCCACCACACCCGGCTAATTTTTTTTAAATTGTTTTTGTAGAGATGGGATCTCACTATGATGCCCAGGCTGGTCTCGAACTTCTGGGCTCAAGTGATCCTCCCACTTGGCTTCCCAAGTGCTGAGATTACAATCATGAGCCACCACCACACCAGGCTCAAAATCTATTTTCTCAGACTAAAAGAAAGTACTCACTCTAGATTGTATTTTTGGAGATAAAATTAAACAGTACTTGCCTTGGACTCTATCAATTTTTCTTCTTTTATTGTGAAGTGTAGAGCAGATACTGAAAAATACATAAAGACTATATGTATAGTTTAATGAATAATTAAAAGTGGACAATGGTAACCCCCACTCTAATCATGATGTAGAATATACCGTTGGGTGAAAGAAGCAAGACCCAGAGAATACATCTAGTACGATCCCGTTGACAAGAAGTTAGAAAAATGATGAGGCCGGGTGCGGTGGCTCAAGTCTGTAATCCCAGCATTTTGGGAAGCCGAGGCGAGAGGATTGCCTGTGCTCAGGGGTTGGAGACCAGCCTGGGCAACTTGGTGAGACCTCGTCTCTATGATAAATCAAAAAATATAAGTCGGGTGTGGTAGTGCGTGCGTGTAGTTCCAGCTACATGGAAGGCTGAGGCAGAAGAATTGCCTGAACCCAGCTGGTCGAGGCTGCAGTGACCATGAGCATGCCACTGCACTCCAGCCTGGGCAACAGAGTGAGACTCCAACTCAAAAAAGAAAAGAAAAGAAAAGAAAATGGATGAGCTCACACATCAACAAGGGTACCTGATCTCAAGCCAGGTAAAGTGGGGACAAAAGGGAGGCCCAAAGTTTACCTTTACCATGATCACTTGTATACCTACTCCCAAATTGTACTCCACATCTTTAAAATAAAAAAGAAGCCGGGCTCGGTGGCTCAGCCTGTAATCCCGCACCTTTGGAAGGCTGAGGTGAGTGGATTGCCTGAGCCCGCGGGTTCGAGACCCGCCTGGGCAGGCAAGACCTCATCTCTACAATAAAATCAAAATATTAGCCGGGCATGGTAGCGCATGCCTATAATTCCAGCTACTCGGAAGGCTGAGGTGGAAGGATCGCCGGAGCCCAGCAGGTCGAGACTGTGGTGGCCAGGAGCGGCCACTGCACTCCAGTCTGGGCGACAGAGTGAGACTCAAAAAAAGGAAAGAAAAGAAAAAATAACATGGACGAGCTCAGTGTTTAGCCAAAGTGACCAAACTCTTCGCTTGCTCCTATGCAGATGTAGACCTGGCAAGCCTGCATCTTCTTTTACGTCACTGAGCACGGAACCCATGGAGGATCAAGAGGCACAGAGGCTGCTGGGCTCGGTGGCTCAGCCTGTAATCCCAGCACTTTGGGAGGCCGAGGCGAGTGGATTGCCTGAACCTGCGGATTCGAGACCAGTCCGGGCAATTTGGCAAGACCTCGTCTCTACAATAAATCAAAAAATTAACCAGGCATGGTAGCGTGTGCCTGTAGTTCCAGCTACTTGGAAGGCTGAGGCAGAAGGATTGCCTGAGCCCCAGCAGGTTGAGGATATGGTGGCCATGAGTGTGCCACTGCACTCCAGCCTGAGTGACAGAGTGAGACTCCAACTCAAAAAAAAAAAAAAAGAAAAAAGAAAAAAGGATTCTGGGCCCTCAGTCCCCAAAGATTGGGATTTGGGGATCTAGTAAAACTTGGATTCAGTAGGACAGCTTGGTCATGTGTATTTTTTTTATTTTTATTTTTTTATTTTTTTTTTAGAACAAAACAGGTATATTTCTATTGGACTACCTAATACAGAAGATAGTGTGGAATGGATGGATGGTATGAATGACAAATAATACAAATATATTTTATTTGAAATAAACAAAAATGTTTACACAGCTCAATGGGTCACTTGGAAACAAACTTGCTCAACTGTATTACTGAGCAAAAACAGAGTTGAAGCACAAACACCCTTCTTTTTGACATGTATTTGGAGATAGGTAGGAAGACACTACTTGGTTTTTTAAAAAACCGACCTTCCCTTAAGGCCTGGTCATAGAAGTGTAAACAATGTAAATGAATCCACCATTACCAGTTGTCATATCATATCTATGTCACCTGTGTATTCTGAGATCACACACATACCTGCCAATATACCTGGGAAGGGTTGCTATATCACAGTTACGTTTGAGTTCTTGGCAGGTAGGACTGAACAAGTTGGAACAAGTATACATCCTATTTAGAAGAAATCACTAGTATACCCTTAAATAACAGGTTACGATAGAAAGATACTGCCTGGAAGTTATCCTCCTCACTTTGGTTCATTTTAGTTTTTGTGATTTACATAGTTGTTTGATTCACTTGCTTATAGTACAATCCTGCCACAAAGTATTAAAGCACAAGATACCTATTATTCCTTCAACATCTACATTTTTCAAGTTTTATACTCTATATCCACAGTATGTCAGCAGTTCTTGAACGTTTAAAAAAAATAAATGGGTAAAACTCTTCTAAAAATGCAGATGTCTATAGCTACGATGGTTTTAGGTGGGAAGGAGACAGTGAGGGAAGGGAAAAAGCAAACATGTTCATGTGCGGGGAATGTGGTTCAAGTCTTTGGATTTAAAAACAAGTTTCCCAGAGAAGCTGGCCATAATGGAATTTCCAGAGAACTTCCTTTGCTCCCAGAAAGGACCTGAAAAGCCCCAATACAAGGAAAACTATAGCTAGGAGATGCTATAAATGACTAAGCAGTCAGAGGGAGAAGGATGAGTGTGTCTTCCTGTCTTCTGTTCAGCTATAGTTGTAGCATAGCCTCTTTGGCTGCTGCTGATCAGTTAAAAACCACTGAAGTACCAGAAGAGCGCTGAAAGGACAGGGTAGGAAAGCCATGAACATATTACCTTGGCTAAATTGGTAACAGGGCTTCGTGGCTAGGAGAATTTTCTAAACAGTAAAATGACTCCAGGATATAGATTTCTCTCTCCAACATTAATGTCACCGAATTAACAAAAATAAAAAATAAGAAGATTTACAAGTCGGTATAGTGATAACAGAAAATCACAAGGCAGAGAACACAAAAGAAGACAATGCTACAGGTTCAACAGTATTCCATGAGGCTAGAAAACCTGTTAACTTTGAAAGCCCTAGCAAAATATCGCTCTCATTTTATAAATCATGTATATATCATATGATCACACCGTGAATCCTTTTCTTTGCACATACTGAAGACTCTCACATTCAGCCTTTAAGCACTCTGCATTTCTTTGCCTATCTTGTAGCTGAGAATCTTGTTCCAGTCGATTTTGGTGCGGGTAACTGGAAGCTGCCGGCGCAAGGCCTTGAATGTGGTATCTGACATCGTTTGATAGTTTTCACTAATTGCTGTCTGATACTCATTTTCTGCATTCTCTATGATTTTAATAAACTCCTTGGCAGTTTGGACTTCATTGGATACAGTAATTGAATCCTGTACATCTTTATGACTAACCAACTGAACATTGCCATCTTCATAATAGTGAACCTGAATCTTAAGCACTCCAACCACCTGGGCTGTAGGTGGTGTGATGGTGAATTTCCACTCTGATCTCCAACGACCATTCCAGAAGTTTTTAGGCTGAAACTGGTGGCTTTCAATACATGCAATAATAGTCTGCTGCCCATCTATAGTTTTAGCATAAACAGTACAGAAGCCGTTGGAATAATGATCTTTCACGTAGGCCCTTAAAGCACTGTCACAGGATTCTCGCCAAGACCTCAGGCCTCCTTCTATGTCCTCTGGCTGGGGGTCACTCGCTTCTTTCCGTAAGTGATCAAATTTAAAGGAAATTTTGTTTCTTGGATCTAAAAATCTGCTATTACCCAAGTCACCGTGCTCTGTAATTAGCACCTGATCTTCATATCCTTCTAGCTTCATAGGCGTGAACTGATCCATGTTATACTGGGCAAATGCATGTGCTGCCCCTTCCCTGAGAAGATTGTCATTATTAAGTAGTAGCCGAACATCATTGAATACTTCATTAAATTCCCCTGGAGGTGCATGAGTAATGAATTTAGCAGCTATGCGCACCTTCTCCTCGTCCGACACCCGATCCTCGAAGTCGGCCATCTTGGGCTGCTCTCCATGTGTATTTTTTTAAAGCTCCTACTACAAATCCCTATCCCCAGCTGATTCTGATAATTAGCAGGTCGGGTATTCACAGTCCTAGACAACTCTGTCCAGTTGACAGAGGAAGAAACTGAGGCCCAGATCAGGGGAGGTGGAGTGACTGTGGAAGGTCACATCTCATCAGAAACTCTTCCATTGTCTAGGATAGAACTGAATCAGGCTGCATATCTAAGAGCCTTGATATATTAATAGTATTTTCTCCCAATATTGTTTTTGTGGTTAACACGTTTCATTTTTTGAGGCAGCTTAAAAGATTCCCAGCCATGCTGCAAGGCACTCAGATTTGTGCAATGTTTACAATGACTTTGTTGTTCATTAAACAAATTTACCCAGACTAACCCAACATGAAAGAAATCATCTTGTTTACCGTGAGAGCCTGACAAAAATACGTGTAGCAAAGACAGACAAACACACATAAACCTGGATTGCCAGGTGGGACATAATTTGCTGCTGCATTCAATTTTTCTCATTAGAACTTGTTTTGTTTGAACATGACTCAGTACCCCGTGTAAATGCGAGGTTGTTAATCTTATTACTATATGGAAAACAAATTAATTAGTATGCATGCTGTTGGAGATGAGTTGCTAGGTTGGTGTTGGAAAGATTAGGAAAATACACTCATTACTCCAAATGATATCTGATAATACACGTCTGACTTCCACTATAAGATCTGTTCCAATATATGGGCAACAAATATAGCTAATAAAAATCAAGCTTTTGTGTTCAGCTTCTAAATATTCGTGTTGGCCATATTCACACATGCTGTCTTTCTTTGTTTTAAAACAAAGGTCAGTGTGTTAAATAACTGCTTGTCAGCCGGGCACGGTGGCTCACACCTGTAATCTCAGCACTTTGGGAGGCCAGGACAAGAGGCTGCAGGTGTGGTGCTGTGCGTGTCTGTAGTCCCAGCTACTCAGGAGGCTGAGGAGAAAGACTCGTCTGAGCTCAGGATGTTGAGGCAGCTCAGATGATCCTTCTGCCTCAGCCTCCCAAGTAACTGGGATTACAGGTGTGCACACCACCAAGCTCAGCTAATTTTTTGATTTTTTTGTAGAGACAAGGTTTCGTTATGTTGCCCAGGCTGGTCTTGAACTCCTGGGCTCAGGTAATCTGCCCACCTTGGTCTCCCAAAGTGCTGGGATTACAGTTGTGAGCCACTGCACCTGGCCTGAACCTTTTCAGTTTGAGCCACATATATGTACTCCCTACTCAAAAAAAAAAAAAAAAAAAAAAGAACAAATGTTAATTTAAAAGTAAAATCTGGAAAAAGAAAATGTTTGCTCAAAGTAAAAAAATCAAAACAAAATAAAACAAGTAAATAAAAATAAACAAATGCCATTTGGGATATTTGACTTTGGGAAGTCCTTTAATAAATAAACCAGTTACTAGGAAGGCTGAGGCAGAAGGATCGCCTAAGCCCAGCAGTTTGAGGCTGCAGTGGCCATGAGCATGCCACTGCACTCCAGCCTGGGTGACAAAGAGTGAGACTCCAACTTTATAAATAAATAAATAAACAAGCAAGCAAACCAGTTTCACGTTAACTTGGAGTTGCCCAGACATATTTCCCCAGAAAACTCCAAAAGAAACATAGCCAGTGATTCTCTGATATCCTTTGTAAAAATATTAATTTGTAAGTATCTCAGAAAACACAAGTAACCCACTGATGTGCTCTAGGCAACATTTTAAACTAGAGGGTGCATCCTGATTCTGCTGCCCACTCTGTGAATGAAACTGGGCGAGTCCTTTCTCTTCTTTGGGCCTTAGTTTCTTCATCTCCAAAATAAGACAGCTGTATGAGATGATCTCTGATGCTCTAAAGGTCAGGGATTCTCTGGCAAAAATATAGCGAAGATCCGTGAAGTGAATCCATGCCTACAATAACAGTATGAGGCAAGGAGATCTGTGATACTTGTTTTACAAAGTTACAATTAGGCTGGACTCGGTGGTTCATGCTTGTAATCCCAGCACTTTGGGAAGCTGAGGTGAGAGGATTGCCTGAGCCCATGGCTTCAAGACCAGTCTGGGCAACATGGCGAGACCTCATCCCTACAATAAATCAAAAAAAATTAGCTGGGTGGGTGGTGGCACATTCCTGTAGTTCCAGCTACTTGGAAGGCTGAGGCAGATGGATCGTCTGAGCCCAGCAGGTTGAGGCTGTGGCGGCTGTGAGTGTGCCACTTCATTCCAGCCTGGGCAACAGAGTGAAACTCCGACTCCAAAAAAAAAAGTTACAAATGTTCCTGATGTGAACATATTTTCCCAGCTTCTCTGAAAATCTGGGGGATTGAAAACAACAACAATAACTCAGAGGATATCTCAGGAGGTTATAAGAAACCAAGCCTAGGCCAGGCTCAGTGGCTCAGCCTGTAATCCCAGAACTTTGGGAGGCTGAGACAAGTGGATTGCCTGAGCCCGCGGGTTTAAGACCAGCCCGGGCAACTTAATGAGACCTCATCTCTACAATAAATCAAAAATTAGCCGAGCACAGTAGTGCACGCCTATAGTTCCGACTACTTGGAAGGGTTAGGAGAAAGGATCACCGGAGCCCAGCAGGTTGACGCTGGGGTGGCTGTGACTGGGCACTGCACTCCACGTAGTGAGACTCCAACTCAAAAAAAAAAAAAAAAAAAAGAAACCAAGGCTGTCATCTTTGGTTCACAACAGCTACTGATGATATTGCTGAAGTCTCAACACTTCCACCTCTGTGCAACCTGGGAGAAACCCCGAGTTGAGACTCTGTTTTCTCAGTTACAAAATGGGTATAATAATTGCTTTGCTGCTTTCCCAAATCCTTGGAATAGGCATTTAATTTATGACTGCAACAGTGTTAAGAGAAGAGAGAGCTTGCGATAGGTTGGTCAAGTCATTATTTCAAATGAAGAAAAATGTTGCTTACCAAGTTATATATAATTAGTTGGTAGCTTTCCCTTGGTTGTGCAAGAGCATGGTATGAAGCTATTGCACTCACCCTTTACTGGAGGCAAAGTGATTTACCCATATATATATCAAGAACCATGTGAGAATTCAGGCCCTTTGACCCAGCAAATCTAGATCTGGGGATTTTAAAGAGAGGACAAAAAAAGGAGAAAGTGATATGTATGAAGACATGCACTTTGGGATTATCTGTGATAGTGAAAAATTGGAGTTCTTCTAAATATGTAATACTAGAGAATGATATAACCACTTAAAAGAGTATTAAGCAGTCATTAAAATAATTATTAAAACATTTATTTTTAAATGATAATTATGAAGACCTTGTGGCATTAAAATGATAAACTGTCAAGTGAGAAAGCTGAATGAACACAAAGCTGTAACTACACTAATAAATCACCTATGTAAATTTTGCCTGCATGTAAGAAAAGGAACACTGAACAGTTCATTTGTTAGGATGGTAGGATTATGGATAATTTTCTTTCCTTTTAATTTCCCTTATTGTTATAACATTATAAACTAAATAAAAATCTGGAAAAAAAATACAATGAAAGCCACAGATAGATACATTCTGTTGTATTCTTCCTAAATCCTTCCACTGAAGAAAAGGATTAAACGTGGCTTACCATAGCAAATCATAAAATACGACTCACATATTGCATTTCTCTAGACCCTCCTACCCTTCTGAGAATAAATTAAAATATAAACACCAGAGTTGAGTTTTTAAAATCCAGGATTATCTCGTTATTCTATTTAAAACATATAAGGAAAGAAAATGCACTCTTTTTTTCTTTTGGATTAAAAGTTTTCCTGGCCAAGTTCCATGTGTCCGCTCTTCCCTCTTGACAGGGCACGGGTCCCTGTTCCTAACCAGGCATTTGTCCACCCGTTGACGTCCCCTCAGAAGTATAGACAATGGGGAGAAGTCCAGTTAGACTGAAAAGGCCCTAGTAGTTACTGCTGTGTGGCATGAGCATGATGTTTCTGCCTCATCTACAACACGTGTCTGATGTCAGGATCTCCTGAGATCGTGTGCAGGAAGACACAGAAGTGCTTTGCAAATCCACCAGAACTTCAGTCGGAGTTTTTTCTTTTCTTTTCTTTTCTTTTTGAGTTGGAGTCTCACTCTGTCACCCAGGCTGGAGTGCAGTGGTACGCTCACGGCCACCCCAGCGTTAGCCTGCTGGGCTCTGGCGATCCTTCCGCCTCAGCCTTCCAAGTCGCTGGAACTATAGGCTAGCACTACAACGCCCGGCTAACTTTTTAAAATTTATTGTAGAGACGAGGTCTCGCCAAGTTGCCAGGGCTGGTCTTGAACTCACGGGCTCAGGCAATCTACTCTCCTCGGCCTCCCAAAGTGCTGGGATTACAGGCTGAGCCACTGAGTCCAGCCCAGAGTTTTTTCTTTAGGAGTCAATGTGACATAATGGAGGACACACCAGAGTAGAATGGGGTGGGGTTGGGGAGGGAGGAGGACCAGGTTACAGCCAAACTATGTAGTGTTCATGGTTAAAAGATTTGGTTGTGAAATCAGAGCTAGCTTTCAAATTCCAACCCTGCCATCTCCTAACTGTCTGATCCTGGGAACTTCTTGATGTCTCTGGAGCCTCAGAATTGAGGATTCATCTGCGAAATAAAAGTGCTAATACAACCTGCAGCACAAGTTTGTTTTGACAATAGAATGTGATCATATATGTATAGCACAATGCCCAGTGAGTGTTCAGGAAATGTCAGTTCTTCTCATTAGTGCTACCCCTCTCATGAACTTCGTAGAACCCTGGCAATTCTGTTTCCTTCTCTGGATCTTAGCGTCTCCATCTGTAAAATAGGGGAAAAGCTGGACTCAATGGTCTCCCAGGGCTATCTTAGCATAGATGGGCCAAGCCTATGCTTTTATAGTGATTGTAGTACTGTCCTTTTTATGTATGTATGTATTTTTTATTTTTTGAATTGGAGTTTCACTCTGTTGCCCACGCTTGAGTGCAGCAGCATGATCATGCCTCACCGTAGCCTCAAACTCCTAGGCTCAAGTGATCCTCCTGCCTCAGACTCCTGAGTAGCTAGGACTAGAAGTGCATGCCACCATGTCAGGCTAATTTTTCAATTTTTTGAGACGAGGTCTCGCTATGTTGTCTAGGCTGGTGTTGAACTCCTGGGCTCAAGCACTCTTCCTGCCTCGGCCTCCCAAAGTACTGGGGTTACAGGTGTGAGCCACTGTACCTGTCCTAGTAATGTCCTTTTAAAAATGGATTGTGTTGTAATCTCTAACCCATAGGAACACAGACATGGGAATGAATTTCCAGAAATTTTCTACAGATTGGGCTCTCGGCCCATGATCCTGCCCGTTGTACTCCTGAATGTGTTTCGTGTAGTTAACATTCAAAGATCCACCCTTTCCAGCTGGGATTATTAATCCAAAATTACAGTGGAGATGTTGGAACTCTCTTTGTGCTGTTTGAGCTGATCTTTTCACAGGAACCCTCACTGTGCTTTCCTTGGGGTAATGAACCCCAAAGGACAGAACTAGGACCAGTTGACAGAAGCTCTAAGGAAGCTGATATGTGCTCAGTGAGAGAATGGGCTTCCTAGCAGTTATCTTCCAATGCAAGGGGCTGGTGAGCTTGCTGTTCCTGGAAGTATTCACCCTTAGAATGGATGACTACTTACTGGGATGCTGTAGAGAAGCTGGATACAGTTCATACCAATTATTGAGGCCACTATTTATTATTACTTAATTGGCAGTATAGATGATCTGAATTTACAATGATTCGACTTACAATTTTTCATCTTTACAGTGGCACAAAAGTGACACTCATCCAAGTAGAAACTGTTCTTTACATATTCGTCTCTCCCAGGTAAATACTCAAGATACGCAGGGCAGCAGCAGCGACCACACTCCCAGTCCACCCTGCAATCATAAGACAAAAATTGACTCTGTATTTTTTTTTTTTTTTAGTTGGAGTTTCACTCTGTCGCCCAGACTGGAGTGCAGTGGCTGCTCCCTGCCACCGCAGCCTCGACCTGCCGGGCTCTGGCGATCCTTCCGCTCAGCCTTCCGAGTAGCCAGAATTACAGGCGCGCGCTACCACGTCCGGCTAATTTTTGATTTATTGTAGAGATGAGGCTCTCGCCAAGTTGCCCTGACGGGTCTTGATCCCGCGGGCTCAGGCAATCCACTCACCTCAGCCTCCCATAGGCGCGGGATTACAGGCTGAGCCACGGGACCTGGCTGACTCTGTAGTTTATTGTTATCAAATTGTTCGCCCAACTGTAGGCTAGTGGAAGAGTTCTGAGCTTAAGGGAGGCTGGGCTCAGCCATAATGTTCAGTAGTTGTAATAAACGCATTTTCTGCTTAAGATATTTTTTTTCTTTTCTTTTTTTTTTTTGAGTCGGAGTTTTACTCTGTAACCCAGGCTGGAGTGCAGTGGCACACTCACGGCCACCACAGCCTCGACCTGCTGGGCTCAGGAGATTCTTCTGCCTCAGCCTTCCAAGTAACTGGAACTACAGGCACATGCCACCATGCCCAGCTAATTTTTTGATTTATTGTAGAGATGAGATCTCACCAAGTTGCCCAGGCTGGTCTTGAACCCCTGAACTCAGACAATCCTCTTGCTTTGGCCTCCCAAAGTGCTGGGATTACAGGCTTGAGCCACCATGCCTGGCCAAGATATTTTCAACTTATGATTTATCAGGATACAACCCCACTATAAGTCAAAGAGGGCGATGTCCAGTAATTGTTCAGAAATGTCAGGGCACATTAATTAAGAAACTACTGGTTGTATTCCAGTTTTTCTCTGAGGAGACTGTCCATCGAAAGACTGAAGGTGGGGGCTGGTGAAGAATCAGACTGAATGCTTAGGACTCATCTTTTCCACAGAGCTAAATTCTTTCCACAATGTATGGGGAGTGTGCATATGTGTATACACACCAGAGTTCACCTCATTAATGCACTACTGACTGCAATTATGTCTTTTCATTTCTCCTCTAGGATCTGAGGTTTTCTTCTCCCTTTAGCTCTGCCCAGCTGTGTTTTATCCCAGCAAGTCTAGCTCCGACATTGTCTTTTCAGAATTTTAACAGCAGTATCATGACAGCTGTTAACCTTATGGCTCTCAGATGTGCTTGAGTTGAATTTTTTGTTCTTTGCTTTCTCTCTTTCAGTGCTGGAAGAGGAGACTTTAAAAAGAAACATACAATTTTTCAACACATGAGTACTGTTGGCCTCTTCCTATACAAAAACTTCACTCATACAGAAGGTACTCTGTCAAATGCTGGACCATTCATTCGCTCCTCTACCAAAGGAGAAATATATTTAGTCAGCCAGAAAACGATTTCTTTAAACAGCACTGGGGACTCTAAACCGATCCTAACAATCCTTTGTGAAACAAGTGCCCAGCTGTTATATCATTTTGCCCTCACAACAGTCATGAGAGGTAGGTTGAGTGGGTGGCAATTATTCTCCCCATTATACAGGTTAGCAAACTGAGAGTTAGAGAGGTGAAGTCATACTCTTAGGATGTGGCGAAGTGGAGCTAGAGTCACGTGCTGCAGAGACCCTGTTCGGGGAGGATTTCACTTTCACATGTGTTCATTCACCAGACTCTCAAATGAGCATCCTGTATGTGCAAGTCCTTTGCTGTTCTAGGATTGCAGAGACAGATCAGACACTGTCCCACTGCTTTTGCAGGAAGAAAGCAAGAGGAAAAGGAGCTATGACATTGTGATACTGGCATTAGCAGAAGTGTGGGACTCAGAGGGAGCCTGATGTGCTCACTTGTGGAGTAACCCTAGGCACAGAGCAGACACAAAAGCAACAGCAGGCAGGCTCAGCAAGAAAGCCAGTCTTGCGGAGCTCCGAAGGATGTTCCCATGTTCCCACAGTGCCACCAGAGAGTGGTGGATATGCAGTTCTTACTATGCCTCCTTGGGGACTCTGTTTCCTCAACTGGCTCCAGGTGCATCACCAGGGAATTCTCTCTATCCTCCTGCCTTGCCAACTCCTAAATGAGCCAAGTATTTTCGACCTCCCAGCCGTTGCTTACACTGAACCCTCAGTCTGTAGCTTCCTTCTCCCCATCTTTTCCAGCTCAGCCTTCCAGACCTGGACCACATGCTGCCTCCTTTAAGAAATCTTCATCGATTTCCCCTAGCAGGAAAGGAGGACACATCCTTGGTTTTCGTTTTTTTTTGAATTGGAGTCTCACTCCATCACCCAGGCTGGAGTGCAGTGGCACACTCCTTACCACCTGTGTTAACCTGCTGGGCTCAGGCAATCCTACCACCTCAGCCTTCCAAGTAGCTGGAACTACAGGAGCGTGCTACCACACCGGGCTAATTTTTTGATTTATTAATATAGAGATGAGGTCTCTCAAGTTGCCCAGGCTGTTCTTGAACCTGTGGGCTCAGGCAATGCCCTCATCTCAGTTTCCCAAAGTACTGGGATTACATGCTTGAGCCACTGTGCCTGGCCTCGTTTTCTTAATTATTTGATTAAGAGTCTAATCAAGCCAGGCTCCGTGGCTCAGCCTGTAATCCCGCGCCTTTGGGAGGCTGAGCTAAGTGGATTGACAGAGCCCGCGGGTTCGAGACCTGCCTGGGCAGCGAGACCTCATCTCTACAATAAATAAAAAAATCAGCCAAGCCTGTAGTTCCGGCTACTTGGAAGGCTGAGGCGGAAGGATCGCCGGATCCCAGCAGGTCGAGGCTGCGCTCGGCCACTGCACACCAGTCTGGGCGACAGAGACTCCAACTCAAAAAAAAAAAAAGAGTCTAATCAAGTTCTACCTTGTGTTACAGGCTTACAAGTATCTGTCCCATTTTGCTTTAAGCAACTTGAGGGCAGGAGGCTCTCATTTCCCTCTAGGACTAAGCCCCTGTCTCTCTTTGCTGAACGGTATTGAAGCAAACACGGGAGGAGGGAACACATTCATCACCAGAGTCAGATGCATCTTGGTCTTTTGGGGGGTAAATTAGGGATGGTTTGTAAATGTGGCTGCTGGTACTTTTGGGATCAGAATGTTGCCACCCTGACAAGTTCCAAGTTTCCGATGTTTGGATGAGTGTAGACCCAGTGAGAGAGGCAGGAATCAGTGAATCACAGTGGCTTAGTCTTTGCCCTGGAAAAGCTGTTAAGCTGGTGTTTTTCAATAAATAGTTCAGGAACATCTCATCCGACTCACCCGAGGAAGTGATAAAACATTCAGGTTCTAAGCTCTGTCCTATAGCACTAAGTCATGCTTTCTGGAGTTGGGGTCCAGGGTCCTGCATATCATTCTTTGGACATTGAAGTTTAGAAGCTACTGCTATAAGGGGACAGAATGACTATGGGAGCCCATAGACTAGGAGGAGTGGTGTGAACTAGACACAAATGCTTCATCTCCAACTCATGGGTTAACAAGAAGGGAGAGCTCAGGGCTGTGTAGCTTGAGCAAGGAGTGGTGGTCACCAGCTATGGGTCTGGGAGGCACTTTGCAGCCAAGGAAAATTTAATAAGGTTCATGAGATACATTCCAAGCTGAGGTTCGTTTGTCTTCCAGCCTGAGGTTTTTGAGGAACTTTGTGCAGACTTCCCAGGGGAGAAGGTCAGAAATTGATAGAGAAGATGCTTCCCTATGTTTCTCTCCTTTGGTCTTAGGGCCGTCCCCTTCTCTCTACCTTTTGGCCCTTGGGTCCATTTACTTCGTCTGTGAACGGAGAGAATACAACTCGCATCTGTAGCTGCTACTATGGCCATCTTAGGTGAGGGGTGTCAGAGGCCTGCCCACCTTTCCAACTTGCTTCTTTCCTCACTCCTCAAATGGCTATGAATTCCCTCCCTCAGAAGCACTGGCCATTCCTATCAGCTCCCTCAAGCTCTTGATCTGTTCTTTTCATAGCACTTTGCATGTATGTTGATACCCAGTAGCCTCTTCTGCAAAACGGGGATGTTAATTATGCCACCCGTGCCCTTAGTTATCTAGCAAAGTCCTCCTCACCCTTCAACACTTATCTCAGGTCACTCCCCTGAGAGGTCTCCTCCAGTCTCCCCCTTTCCAGAATCTGGCCTCACCGCTTGCTTGGTTCTCCCAGAGCCCCCTTACTTAACGTATACCCATCCTCACACATTCATGGTCCAAGAAGAGGTCTGTCTTTCTCTGGACAGGGTCTGGGGCTCAAGTACATTGCACTCTGGCTCCTGACCCACCCCTTCCCAGAATGGCTTTGAGGATCAAAGGATTCTGTATAGAGGCAAGCTGAGGGCGACTCTGCAGATGTTCTTGCCCACCTCCCTGACTCTCGTAACAGTGGAGAGTACCAGGCTGGCCCATTAGACCAAGGAGGCAGGGAACCTCAGTGCCTCAGGCTCTCCGGCAGGGTCTGCAGAAAGAGTGGAGAGGTATCCACTTGGGGTATATGGTCCTTCAGGACCAAGAAGCATGCCACTCCCTGTGCCCCCCCCAGCCAGTTGGGAATGAGGTTCATCCTGGGTGGCCAGAAAGGCTTTAGGGGCAGAGTTTTCCTCTGGGTCTTGGAAGCAGCCCCAGCTGGCGCAACCCAGACACCCAGCCTGCACAGAGGGCCTCAGAGGAAATGGAGGAACCAAACGCTCACTAAACGGGCTTTGGTGAAAGGAGCCAGGACAAAACCCAGCTCTGAGCTTAATTAAAAAGAGTGCTTAATCCCTCCCCCAACAAATGCAGATCGCCCACAAAGGAGAACAGGAACGCCAGTGGCCAGGAAGACCCGAAGCCTTATAAACAAGCACTTCGGGCTGTGCAGGGCAGCTCCGCTATGATCTGATACAATGACTATTGTCCAGGAGGGCTGTTTTTCCATGTTTTTGTATCCTTTTCTTCGCATTTTCTTTTGCTACCTAATTTCATGCATCAGAGGTCAAAAGACAAAAGGTCAGGCCTGGTTTAAAGGCAGCAAACTCCCCACCACCAAGAACGTGTGTCCAAGAGAGCGCTTTGAGGCACCGCCTGCAGACACCGGCAGGTTTTCATCCCTGCCTAATGCTCTTTTGTCACTTCATGGGGTACACAAGTCTACGTGCAAATTGCATGAGAACTGAGACACCAACTGCTGTATCAAGCTAGAAAAAAATAGTTCCTCTTTCAATTCACCAAACTCTTTTCATCTCATATCTTGTTTGTTGGGAATTCTCCTAACAAGGAGAAGCTCATCTTCAAGCTCTCAGCCTTACAAAGATATATGTATATGCATATGCATACACACAGACACTAAAAACAAAATCTGAGAACATATTCCTTAATTGTTTTAGGGAGAACTCATAAAGACTGCTCCAGAAAATTACCAATACTTGTTTTAGAAAATGTTTTAACTGAAAATGGAGCCATATTTTAGTATGAATAATTTAGTATGTATTTAGTATGAATATTTTGTCCTCAGACCTCAAATCTTTTCAATGTCCCTTTTTGGATTCATAGGGAATAGTAGATTTTCCTTATGTGATAGGTGAACACTCTGTGTTTACAAAGAGAATACAATATCACGATTCATGATACCCCACTAGAAATATTTTCATGATTTAGGGGGAAAATGACTTTCTTATTCTGTGTTCATAAGCTCCTCATACTAACTTGATATTCTAAATGGTTTTCACCTGACTGAAAATAAATTAGGGGATATCTTTAATTTTTCTTTTTGTAGATTTTTAAGTAGATTTGCATTCCATGTCAGAGGTCTGGCCCTCACCTCCAGTACAAAATGAAGAAGTTAAGGTTTTGGTAAGTGTCTCTGGTGATTGCTAGACACTAGGGCTGGCTTCAGGGCTCATCTCAAAGGCACTGTGGAACCAAGCTTAGCTCCTCTTCTCCATCTTATTCTGGGCTGAGTAGATTAAAAAAAAACAAACACCAAATATATAGGTAATCAGCAGCAAATGCAAAAGATTTTTAGAGCACACTTTTATTTCAGGCAAGTTCTCAAATTCAGTCTTTAGGTCCTGCAGTCCCCGGACTTGCCCCAAAAGACTCGCCCACCTCAAAGAAAAAAAAATTAAAATAAGCCCACAACCTGCCCTGAGACTGGGGTATTCACTTGGCGATTTGCAGATTCACACTACAGGCTCCAGGGAAAGCACTCCAATCCTGCTGTGACCCTCTGCCACAGCTCTGAAGTTATTACAGAAAAATGGAGAATGAAGTAAGTGAGAACATTAAAGGGCCTACTTAAAGGCGCGCTTCACTTCCGTTTAACATTCTGCCCGGTGTCCAAAACCAAAGGAATAATTTAGCTTGTGCATTCACCCTCACTCGACAATCGCTTGTGAAGTAGGCTCCTTTATGTTCCAACACTTCGTGGAATCAAATTATATCACATTAAAATGTTATTAGTTTAAAACACATTAAATAAATGTAAGTCTGGGCTGGCACATGAATATTTAAAGCTCACATCACACGCTGAAATAGAAGTAAAAGGGGCGAGGAGGGCTAACAGTTCATCGTATAAATACTGGTAGAAACAGAACAGCTTACATGTAAACTTTCTTTAGCAAAATATCTTTATGACTTACAAATTATGGTATTGTTAAATTTAAAAGGCAATGTAAAAAGAAATGAACTGGCTTGCATCTGTTTTCAGTGTTAAACAATCGGCATGCCAGCAAATCTCTTCAATGCTCCATTTTGGATTCTTAGGTAATAGTGAATTGCTGGGACGTGTTGACAAATTTTAAATACAACTGACTCCCTGTTTTCCATATTCATATATTGCGAATATAACTCCAGGAGAGTGAATTTCATCTCAAAATTCTCCAGGAGTTGCCTTCAAATCGTGTCTCGGTGCATACGTATACGGCATACCCTTGACGTCTGCCATGTGTACCTGCGCGCAGGAAGCCAGTCATGGAACTGAATTTAATTACTAGATTTGAGTTGAAATGAATCCATCCAAACGACCCCGGTCTGCTCTCTTCGAGGCATTCCTCAATAACAGTTTTAATTAAAGCAAGAAAAGCAGTAAAGTAAAACAACAACAGCAATAACCCACCACGAGCACCAGGTTCCCCGAACACAGACCCATCGTGTATTCCAGCGCAACTCAAGTATTTCCGGGTGGCGAGTCGCTGGCACATGGTGCTCCAGCGAACCAGCAGCCGGAGCTCGAAGCCCTGTAGGCGCAGAGGACCCCACAGGCAGCCGAAATGAGTGTTTTGAACCAAACCAGTCTTCAGTCCCTTTCCGCCGCGGGAGTAGCCTGAAACCCCCGCGGCGGCCACCGGCCCGCGCCGCGCGCATTTTGCGCTCGGCGCCCGGGGAGTTGCGGGTGGAGAGGCGCCCCCATCCATCCCGGCACCGCCCTAGGCAAGCCCCAAGTTTATACCGCAAGGGACCAACTCGCCGCGACTCGGCATCCACCCTCAATCCTGACACCGACCAGGCCAGGCAAACGAAGCAGGGCGGGGCCGGGCATTAGGGGCGCCGCCTGCCGAAGATGCGGTACCACGTGCGCGCTGTGCAGACCAGGAGTCCTGCGAGTCCAGCTCCGGCCACAGGCTCTCGCAGAACTGGGCCCCCAGCTTTAGGGCGGGGCCTCTTCCTCGCCTCCCGCCTGGACGTCCGCTCCCACCCACGCTCAGCGCTGGCTCCTGCGCGGAGCCCCAGGGCCAGAGTCGTTCTCTCCGGCTTCTCCCAGGGCCCGCGCAGAGGGAGGCCCGGAGGCGGACTGCGATGGCCCAACCTTTGCTAGACTCCGGGCTGGGGGTTTAGGGAGGGGGAGCGCCGGGCCGGAACTGAGCCCCAGTCCCGGCTCCACGCGCCCTGGACCCCACACGCCCTCCCCTGGTGTTTCCTGGCCGAGTTAAAGAGCCCGACCTTGGCCCCTCGCCTTCCGACGTCGGCCTCCCCCTCCCTTGACTGCGGCGTCTGAGCTGGAGGGAAGCTCGCAGCGTGCCTAGGCCAACCCCTTCTGCGTCTCTTTTCTTTTCCTGTCACTCTCTGTTCTCGGTTTCTGCTTTCTCCCTCTCACAGAATGCCAGAGCGCGGAGGGGCCTGGAGGAGCCTCCGCACCAGCCCCCTTTCTGGGCCTCCACTCTGCCTTTCCCCAGTCTTGTCTCTCCCGTTCTGTATTTCTTTCTTTCTCTATAGACTCTCCTTGCATTTCCTTGCCGATGTAGCCTGCAAGTCTCTCTGCCTCTAAATTCGCCTCTCCTTTTCTCCCTGGTGCAGCATTAAACCAACCAAGGTGTGTTGAGGTTGGAGGAGTCCCGGCGGCGTGGACAGAAAGAACGCCTTATTCTGTCCTCGGAACATTTCCGGCCACTACAGTTTGGCTCCCCTGGAGGCGGCGCGGGCGCTGGCTCCGCCATGCAGGCCGCTGCCACCACGCGCCGGCCCGCTCGCTCTCGCTCTCTGGCTGTGTGCGCGTGTGTTCGGGTGTGGATACGTGTATCTATGGCCTCGAACCCGGGCGGGATCTCCAAACCGAAAGCGGAGCGGGGCTGGGTATCTGGAGTTCTAGGACTGCGGGCAAGTGAGGTGCGGGATTTTTCTGGGATCCCGATGCCAGTCTGCGCCCAGACCCCACGCGCTCTGGCCCCTCGTCCCGTATCTCCAGGCCCGCGGCGCCAATTCCGTGTCCTCCGAAGTGGTTCGTCACCTGGCTCCGCAGCGGGGAGCCGCCTCTTGGACCCGCGCTGCGGGAGTCGGGACGGTCCGAAGCGCGCTTGGCGGGCGCAAGGGGGGACCGACTCGACAGCGGGCTGGGTGGGCAGGGACACGGCGGCTGGGCCTGGGGACCCGCGAGGGGGGCTCTGAATTCTGGCCCGAGCGCCGGCGCCGCGGAACCCGCGGGCTGTGGCTGCCTGCGGGCGCCCCCTCGGGAACGCACGTTTGTTCCGCGCAGGTCCGGAGCGTGTAGAGCGCGATGCGGTGGCGCCGGGGCCGGGTGTTTCCGAGCACCGCGAGCCCGCCGTTCGTGAGACTTGGCCTGGTTTCCTTGCCCTTCCTGGGTGCGGGCAGAAACAGAGTAGTGGCCGGTGGTCCCCCCCATCCCAAAGCCCTCCAAAAGCCAAAACACACACGCACAACTCACCAAAGCATCCCACAGACACAAAAACTAAAGCCAAGCCTTGAAAACACAACCTCAACCCCGCATCCAAACGCGCAGGTCGTAAAAACAATATCCTAATCGAGCAAAACAAAACACACACAAACACTAAACTCACCAACACAACGCACACAGACGACACCCACTAAAACGCAATCAAAACACCTCAAAACACCGCGCAGAAGGAAAAGCCTTACAAACGACACACAAAAAGACAGCCTACAAGCACAAGGTACAAAAACCACACAGAGTCAAACACACAAGACAAAACAAAATCCACCCCAAAGACCAAGACTCACAGAGCAAAACCCGCTAAACTCAATTCCACGAAAATACGACAGGGAAGACACCCGAAACAAAAGGGTCTCTCATCGATAATGAAAAGGAAACTCACAGAAAACAAACAAAAACAAAACAAACCCCCTAAGTGGAGAAAAGAAAACAGGAATCCAAACAGCCCCCGCCCCCAGCCCAGGGTGAAATGTCAGTTCCAGGAGGGCTTTTGATCTCCGGGCGCGGCCAGGCCGCTCCTCCCGGGCGCTGCCTCCCCGCGCGGGCGAGGCGGGGTGCGGAGAGCCGGGGCTGGGGCCGGGCCGCCGAGGGAGCGAGCCGAGCGCGCGGAGACCGCCAAAAACCACGTCGCCGGGTAGGGACCCGGACCCGCAGGCCGCGGGGAGGAGGCGGCGCAGGGGGACTGCGCAGACCACCCGGTGGGGGGGCCGCCCGGGAATCCACTGCCACGTTTCCGATTGTGGCGAAATCTGTTCAGTGGATACGCGATGTCCGGTTCCCGCCGGGGCCCCCCCTTTCCTCGAGCCCGAGGCTCTTCCCCCTGGGTTGCGACCCGGCCTC
Source organism: Cephalopachus bancanus (assembly GCA_027257055.1). Taxonomy (NCBI): domain Eukaryota; kingdom Metazoa; phylum Chordata; class Mammalia; order Primates; family Tarsiidae; genus Cephalopachus; species Cephalopachus bancanus. The sequence continues at coordinate 474,574 of JAPVLO010000497.1, read as the reverse complement.
GTGACCACCCCCTCCAAAAAACAAACACCACTCTCGCTGAGGACGGTTCACTCTCCAAAACCGCCATTGTCCGGCGGGCCCAGAGTCCTCCCGCGGAGCGCTCCCCCGCCCCGGAGAACCTTTCCCCTGCGACCGCCCCGCGGCGGGGCCCCGCAGGCTGCCAGTGGCCAGGCCCCGCAGCTGGACTCGAGGCTGGGGAAGGGAAGCGGGAGGGAGCCCTGAGCCTGGGCCGAAGAGAACGGGCTGGACATGCCACACCTCCGCCCGGTGTCTCTGGATCTGATTTCCCCTCTGGAATCAAGTCCTGGGGCTCGGGGACTCCGCAACGTCTCGGAGCTCGAGGGCTATGGGACTCCATTTGCGGGCCGGGGCAAGGTGTCTGAAACTCCCGCCAACCTCCAGGACCTGCTGAGACGTTCTCCTCTGCCCTGGTGCTCCAAAGCGGAGGCCCGGATTTTATCTCCAGCGTTTCACAGCTCAACCTCTATGCTACGGGCCAGAACTAGACGTGATGTGGGGAGGGTTCTGAGACCAGAGGGCTGAACGCGACCTGGGGGCTTTAGGGATCTGGTGCTGCCCGGAGTCAGGGGCCCGGCGATACCATAGGAAGTGCAAATTGGGCTGGGGGTGGGGTGGCAGGGCACCTGGGGGCGGGCGCCGCCCTAGGGGTGAATCTGCGGAAATGGGAACGTGCCCTCTAGGCCTGGCGACACTGCTAGCCTTTGCACCCCCTTCAAACGCACCTGCTGGGCCCGGTAGTTCATTTCTTTAAAAACAAAAACCCGGCCTGCGCGCGCCTAGGCGGCGGGGCTTGCACGTGGCGAGGACACCAGCTCTGAGCACAGCGCAGAGGGCCACGGCTCCCAGGCGTGGGGTTTGGTGGAGGGTGCGGCCGCGAGGCCCGGCTCCGGGCTGGGCTCCGGTCGGCCCCTTCCCGCAGGTGCGCAGGCTAGCGCCCGGCGCAGTCTGAAGCCTGGCTTCCCTCCCCCCCCACCCCCTATAAAAGTCTGGGGCTGCGCGGCAGCCGCACTGCTGCTCTCCCGGCCTCCCGCTCTGCTCCGGCCCGGCCCGGCCCGGCCCGCCACGTCTGGCGCGCTGAGCAGGCCCGGCTGCGCCGCGCGGACACCCTTTCCCCGCTCCGGGCTGGCAGTGCGGGGCGGCGCGCTGGGGGCGCGGCGCGTCTAGGGACATCTTGTGATGTTGGCGAGAACAGGACATGATCTCACATGGCGAGAAGCTCTTTAGTTCCTTAATCATTTCACGGTGCCTTCGGACGCTTTTTTTCCACCTAAAACGTTTAGTTTCAGCTCAGTGATCAGCTACCCCAGCTCGGCGGGGGAGCGGAAGGCTTGAATTATTCCGACCTGTGAGCGGCCCCTGGCACCAAAAAAAAAAAAAAAAAAAGGCACAAAAAAGTGGAAACTTTTTTTCCCTGTCCATTCATTCCTTCAAGTCCAGAAAAATCAAAATGGATTTAGAGAAAAATTACCCGACTCCTCGGACCAGCAGGACAGGTAGGACCGCGATACGGGTTCCAGACGTGTTACCTCTGGGACACAGCCAGGCCCTGGTCCCCACACAGGACGACCCTGGAGGAGGGGGTGCGCCGCATTTTTGCCAAGATTGACTGTCTGCAGCATGTCTGTGTGTCCACCTCTCTGTTCACACTGTGTTAGCCCAAAGAGTCTGAGAGTTTGCTTGTGCTCTTTTCTGTTTTTGAACATGTATGCTGGTGTCTGTTTGGAGGTCTGCAAGTTTGTGTCTGTGTGTTTACATAGGGAGCTCAATGTGTGCCTGAGTGACAAATGAGTTTGTGAGTCCCTGTGCATGTATTTACAAACTGTCTGCATTTGTGTCCAAAAGTTTGTGTTCCTGTGTGTGTTTCTACCCATGAGTCTATCAGTTTGCGTTTATGAGATAGTATTCATATGTATGTTCTTTTGAGTATCCAAAAATGTGTGTCTACTATGAGTGTCATTTACTTAATTGAAATAAGTATCTGAGTGGACATCAACTGTGTTAAGGGTCTGCGTTCATCTGTCACATCCCAAGTGATTGTGGAAGTAAGAAAGTGGTGGTTACACCGATGTCTCCATATTTGGATGTCAACAGCAGTCCACCGCGTACACAAAAGTGCTTGCCTCTAGGCACAGACATGGGTCTGGGGCCTAAGGAGGTCTGTGGTACTAAGCATGTGCACAGTCAGGCTGAGGCTCCATTCTGCTGGGAGATGGAAGCAGGATTAAAGGTGTGAATTTAGGGTGTGCAGTCTCTCAGTGTGCAGTGTGCACCACCTCGCTCTGTAGGCACTTTAAAAGGCTCTCCCATGATAGACACCATCTTGTAGGTGAGAGTGAACACACCTACAGACTAGTCGTGACATGTCTAGGGACCCCCAGTCTACCTTTGTTTTCTCCTAGACAAATCTCTGAGATTGGTGTGTGTGGGGGTGTGTGTGTGTGTCACTGTGCCCTCAGGTTTTATCCTATGGGTGCTGCTCCAGTGGAGGAGAGCACAAGTGGGTGGACATGTGTGCCTAGTTTGGGCATTCAGCTCTGGTGCCTGTATGCAAACAGGCCTTCCTGGCATACCGTCTGGCCCGGGAAGTGGGGAGCAGGGTTTGTTTGTATCCGAGAGGAGGCAGCAAGAGCAGTGGATCTTCATCTGCCTTAAGGCATAAGTCAGGTATGGGGCCTCTTTACTCACTAGGCCACTGTGACCCTCATACAGACACACTTCTGGTCCTGGCAAGAAGTCTCCCTCACCCACTCACATGGCATCTGTGATTCCCCCATGCCCGTTCCACCCGCAAACGTGGGTGAAGAGCAGAAAAGACAAACTTAGACCTCAATCTAGGACAACTCCTGGGGCGTAGATGTGGTTCTGAAATGGTACCTGGAGAGTCAGGGAGCCAGAAGAGCATTTCTGGGATGAGGGCTCACAAAAAAAGGAACTTGAAAGTTCCCTCTTCTCCTCCCCCAGTTCCAGGAGGCCCTTTTTTCCCCAGTGGTGGACACCTCAGTAGGTGGGACTCCCAGAAGGGCCTGCACCTGGGACTAGGGGCTTTGCTTATGTTGGGAATGGTTTGGAGGCGTGTGAGGGCCGGGGAGAGGGGCTGTGCAGTCCTCGGTGCTGCCTTCCACCCCCCCTCCAGCTGTCTACGAAGAATGTTACTCATGGCGGTCGATGGGCTCTTTGATTAGTTCAATCGCCTGAGTAATCGTTTAATCAATAAAGCATTTCATTCCTCAGCACAGCTGGACTGGGTGGGGTTTGGGGTGGGGTAGGGGAGCCCTAGGTTGGTCTAAGCTTAAAATCTAGAGAGCCACGCCCCCTCCTCACCACTGGGTTGGGATAAGGGTGGCCTGCCTGGGAAGGGATGACAGTTCGGGTGACATTGCACTTCTGCCTGTTTCATTAGCCTGGGCCAAGGCAGAAGAAGAGGAGGAGGCTGAGAAGCTGTCCGGGCTGGTTCCAAAACTGTGGTCCAGGTCTGGCTTCTGTGAGGGTTTCTTCTCTCTCACAACTTCTAGGCCTTTCATGGGTTGATAGACCTCTCTTTTTTTCCTTCAGAACCATATTCCATGCCTTCTACCAACCTCAGTTTCCCTATCCACACAGTGAGATCAGGCCAGGTTTGCATTAAGCAGGGAGCCACTTAAGGATCTTCTCTGATGTTTTTTGCGTTGTGGGAAAAGGAAACAGAGGGCGAGAGGACCAGGGACCTGCCAGAGAACTGAGAGCAGGAGTTATGGAGGGAGCAGGAATGGAAAATGACCTCCCTGCTCTTACACCTCTTATTCCTGCTGGGAGAGGAGACACATTTCTCCCTTTCTTCATGGGTCCCCTTGGGAAAAACCTACTACGGGCAATTAGTAGTGTCTCCCTGCCGTGGGAACCCTCGAGTCCATAGGCCAGGAAGACCCGGACAGGTCGAACATGCTCCCACTAGGCACTGGCACACAGTCTTACAGGTCTAGCATGAGCCCCGGATGGAATGGGAGAGACAATCCGCTATCCATGAAACTTCATCTCACAGAGCCTTGAGAACTGCATCTCAGGGGTTAGTCTCTGAGTTAGAGACACATGGAGAAGCAGGGGCCCTAGGAGAAGGGGCTGCCCCTCTTAAGTCTTTGGGAGAGAGTTAGTCCCAGTGCCCTGGCCTGCAGGACATGCTGTAATGATAACAGACCCCGATGGAGCCGATTTACACGGTTCCCGAAAAACTTCGTTAAATTCTCCTTTCCCCTCACTTCCTTCAGCAACTCTTGCCAACAGACCTGGGCTGGGTAGAGCAGACTCCTGACCCAGGCCCCCAACTTGCTGTGAATCTTGGGTCAACTGCTTTACTTCTGATACTTTTTTTTTTTTGAAGTGAGGATTAGAGAGCCCATTGGGTTAGGACAGGATGATCGCGGCATCTCTGGTCTTTCCCAAAGTGAGCGACCATCCTGAGCCCTATTGGTCTCGCTTTTCCGGAACAAGAGCAGGAAATTTGGGCTGGACTTGGGCTGTGGGAGTCGATCGCAGGCTGGCAAGGCACTATGGCTGCCCCAACATCCCGGCGAGGCTGTGCGATGGGTGGCGAGGTAGGGCAGGCCAGGAGGAGGTGTGTCCCGAATGGAGCGAGGTCCCGGGCTGAAGACCCAGGCGGACGCTCTCAGAAAGTGTTTTGGCTTCTCAGACATTATCCTCAATGGGCTGTCTTTCAGGATCAAAACTTCCAAAGGCCCACCGGCTAACACTGAGGTTCTTCCCGGATGGTTTCCTTTCCGGGCCCCCAGCGCCTAGCACAGGGCTCGGCCCAAAGCCCTGCCACTGGGAGAAAGAAACCACGCTCCTGTTGCGCACGGCGAGGCCCCGCGGCGAGCATGGCAGCAGCGAGACCGGCTCCGGGCTAGTCTCCCTCTCCCGAACCCAAACCGCGGCTCAGAGGCGGGCCTAAGACGCAGTAGCTCGGCCTCGCCATGTAATCGCTGTGCAACCGCCAGCTAGTCTGGAACCTCTCTGGGCCGCCGCTGGGTAGCCTTTGCTGGCTGGGTGAGGTGGCTACGACACCGGGTCCGGTCGCTCTTTTGGGGTGGAACTTCCCTGGAGTCGACCCGCTCCGGAGTGGTGGTGAACAACCCCCACCTTGAGGGAAACTCCCTCTGCCCACACAAGTTGTGGGAGGGGCTGTTCTCGGTACACAGGGGAGGCTGGCGACACATTATCCCGAAGCGTAACCTACTGGGTGAAATGGGGAATCCGAGCTACTCCCGTTCGGGAGTGCCCCGGGGATTTTTATCCAAGCCACACAGGTGTCAGGAGGAAAACCGGCCTGTGCAGCATATTCCAGCATCCGCCTCCCCGCCCACTCCGCCATTCTGAGAGTGGCTCTGGAGAGGCGCTTTTGAGACAGAGGTTTCCGGCCCCACAGCCTTTCTTCTACCCCAGACTTGCTGTGTGACTTTGGACAAGTCGCATCCCGCCTCTGGGCCTCAGGTTCCGCCCAGGCTACATCGCGAAAGCACAGCCTCGGGGTCCTTTTAGCTCTAGAATGGGGGTTTGTAGGCCCGAGCTCCACCAGTGAGGCTGGGGTGGGGAGGGGGGCGGGGAGTGGTCACCGCTCTGTCCCACAGCCTCCCGCACTGCCGGTCTGCAGTAGGTGTGCGGAGGGCCACGCTGAGTCTGGGCTGGAGCTCTGAAGTCTAGTCGCATCCGGCCCACTGGGCGACACCCGGTGAAGCGAGTGCTGGAACCCTAATCCATCACGGTCCCTCTCTTCCTGCACCAAGGCCGGGGTGGGGGGTGGGTGAAGATCCGGACAGGCGGGGTTCCAGACAAAGGAGAGATAACGCCGCCACCCCATCCCCGTGCACACCGCAGGCTCCGGGTCCCCAGAGGCCGCCTGGGGCCGTTTTCCGCAGCTGTGCCCCGGTGGGGGTGGGGACGGGTGTCAGCGCCGGAAACTTGCCTACCGGCCAGGGGCAGCTGGGTCTGGGACAGGGACAGAGGGTGGGCCCAAGGGCCGACCTAGGGTAGGGGGTTGACAGGTGGAGCAGGGGTATGGCGGGCGGTGGGGGGCAGGGGGGAGAATTAGGCGGAGAATAAAGCGAGAGGATGACCCAGGAATCCTCCCTGATCAGCCTGTGCTCTGCCCTCCTTACAAGCCCAGTCCTGGAGCCGGCACGTTAAAGTCTTTGCTTTGGTGAATTTATGTTTACTGTTAGAAGATCATCATTTATGCATTGGAAGAGGTGAGTCTTCGGGCCACTCCAACTAGCTCCTGGGGCGGGGAGGTGGGGTGGGGTGTCCCAAGGGCCTTGTGCTAGAACCTGGAGGGCTCACAGAACTATAGGCTCCTGGGTGCGGAACGGCTGTCACTTGCTTCCTTTTCAAGGCCCGGTTTCTTTGATTGTCCCAGAAACTAACGCCCCCAAGAAAGTGAGACTCGCTGGTTCAGACGCCTTCTGGGTCAGGAGAGTTCTGCTAGGAGTCCATCCATTTTGTCTAAATAGCGGCGAGAACGACTAAGAGGGAAGGTCGGGTTTTCCCGACAGCTGGAAGCTGCCACATTGAGCGCGCCTGGCGCCGCTCTGCGGGACCCTTGGAGATAGAAAGCGCCCGCACACCCGCTCGCCCGCGTCGGGGCCCCTCACTAGCCCTGGACGCCACTCGCTCATTCGGCTCCCAGGAGGCTTTGCGCCGGATGCGGAACTGCTCCTGCCGACAGAAGCTTCCAGTTGCGCGCATCCCCAGCTCCGAAGCGCCTGGCAGCTCCAGGTCTGAGGCTGGAGAGAGGGCCTGCCGCTGAGTGCTCGGGCGACCCCGTCCAAAGCCTCAGCCTCTGCCCCTGGGAGCGCTCCGCTTACTAACTTTAAAGGAGTGTGAGATATTCTCCGTCACCCCCCAACGTCTCTGCTTTCAGTTAATGCAAAATTGGGGGCCCTGTGGGTGGAGTGAGGGACCAGAGTGGACGAGGAGGCGGCGGCGATGGCTTAGTAGGTGCTTGATAAAGTCAGGAAAGATTTCCGTGGAAGGAGCCTTCATTGGAGACTAGTTAATCCAACTCTGCCCATTTTACAGATGAGGAAAGTGGGGTCAGAATGGGCAGATATGCGCACACTCCGAGTCTATCAAAAGTCTGTTGGTGCGGGATCTCCGCTGCGCTCCTTGTCTTTCTCCAACATACATTTTCGTTTTCTGTGGCGGCTATTCCCCCACCCTCACCCCTCACCTCCGCCTGGGTTGCCCCCAATTCTTCAGAGCGACCCAGGATCCCAACGCCGTGATGGGGAGGTCGAACCCCCGTGGGGCCTGCGGCGGGACTTTCCAGGCACTGCGTGGGTCCCCTTCCCCCTCCGCGCATCCGCGATCCACTAGGCCTTTGCCCGGCGCGTTTGTCAATGAACGTGGCGCCGCCGCCTGGGCCCCGCCCCCCATTCTCTCCCATTGCCCAGGTATCCGCTAATCAGGCGGAGCCCGTGGGTGGCTTAGCCAATGGGGCGGTGTTTCGGGCCAGGGCCGGCTGCCACCGTTTCGATTGGCTTGGTGGCGTGTGATTGGCAGGTTAGCCTCCGCCCCGCCCCCGCCCCCGCCCGGAGGGAGGCTGAGCCCCGGGCGGCGCTGTCCACACGCAGCGGGTCCTGAAAGCGGCTCCGGGGCGGCGCGGTGGCGCACTGTGCGCGCCGAGCAGGCGGAGGGCTAGCGCCGGCGGCGGCGGCGGCAACGCGGGCAGTCAAAGCTGCTGGCGGCTCCATCTCGGCACCGGCAGCCCCGGAGGCCTTGGTGGCGGGGACCCTCCTCTCTCGCCTGCGTTCCTGGGGCAGGCGCGGCGGCCGTCCCGGAAGAGGCAGCTGAAAGACAGTCGAACCAGACTCACGAGGGAAGGCAGCGGGGCTCGAGGAGTTGGTAGGCGTGAGGCAGATACCCAGGCGAGGAGAAGCCGGTCGCTGTGGTCTCCATTCCCGGTCCCAGCGATGGGGGAGCAGCGGGGGCCGCGGGAACTTTGAAGGCAGCGGGGCTCGGGGTTTGAGGGCTGCAAGCTCGCGGGGACTCCGGAGTCTCGGCCCTATCGACAGCGGCGGAAGCGTCTCCGAACCCGCCAGGACCCCTGCGCGGCCAAAGAGGAAGTTCTTTGCAACTTCGTCCGAGACGTCGGAGAGCCGGCTGGAGAGAGGCTGAGGGGGCAAGTCGGAGCCCCAGAGACACAGAGAAGCAGAGAGAGAAAGGATCTGGCGGAGCCCGTGGGGTCGAGGAGGGACCCCGGAGGCAGCGAGGCCGCGGATCCAGCCTGGCAGCCCCCGGGCCTCGCTGCCCCCTGAGTGAAGCCGAGGGCCCCGTGCTCCGGCGGCCTCCTCAAAGCCGCTCCTTCTCGGGCGGGGGGCTCCCGGCCGTCCCGGAGGCGGGCCCCTGCGCTATGCCCCCGAAGCCGCGCGCGCCTTGGCCGCAGCTTCCCCGGGCCGGGCCCGGAGCCGCCGCTTGAGCCAGCCGGGGAGGGAAGCCAGCTAGAGTCGGGCGCCCGCCCCCAGCCGGACTGCGCTAGCGCCGTTTCCCGCCTCTCCGCGCGCTCCGGGCGGTCTCCGGCGAAGAGGCTCCGAGAGAGGCCCCGAAGCCCCAACAGTGTTTTCTGAGCCCAGCTCGCACGGTGCCTGGCCTGGCGGCGCGGCTCTCTAGCCGCCCTGGGCAGCCCCTTGGCGCCGGGAGGCGGCGGCGTGGGCCGGCCTGCAGTCTGGAGCGCCCCGATGGAAATACACTGTAAGCACGACCCGTTTGCATCCATGCATAGTAAGTAGGCGGCGAGCTCGCTTCTCTCACTCTCCGGCCGGGACTGGGTTGGGGGTGCCAGACCTTGGGGCAGGGACGCAGGCCAGGAGGACTCCAGACCTTTGTAGCAGTGCAGCCAACTTTGCGAAGTGCAGGGCTCCCGGGCAGGGGACCTGGACCAACGCGCTTGGCCACCTGGGCCGGAGCGCCTGGTCCGAGAATCCCGCCTCCGGCAACGATTCGCGTAGCCTGCGAGCTGCAGCCTTTCGGGGGCTTGGGCAGAGACATCTCAGCGCGCTCGGAGAACCTGGCTCAGACCAGGGTAGCGGGTGCCGGGTCGGGCCAGTTGCAGGACACGAAGTTGTAGGGAGAGGTCAGTCAGAGTCTCAGACAGCGCCCCACACCCCAACCCCGATGGCGCCTTTTTCAGCCATGGGGCTGATCCAGACTGGCTTGGAGGGAAAGTGGGGCCCTGGCCCATGCCTGTGTGTGGAGGAAGAGGTTGAGAACTAAGCGAGGACAGTCGACCCGGGGCTCCAAAGACGTCCTGGAGTTGAGGAGGGGATTTGAAAAATCAACGAAGTAGCGATCCCCGAGTTAAGCTTCTGTTTAGAAGTCGGCGGGTTCACACAGAGAACCTTAAAGACCCCAAAGGGTCCTTCTCTGCAGGACGCCTGCCTCCTCAAGACTTCTCCCCTTAAAAAAAAGGAAAGAAAGAAAAAGAGAGAGAGAGAGAGAGAGAGAGAGAGAAAGAAGAAGCCAATTAGTCACCACACAGGCACCCCGCCTTCTGAAAGACGCAGCGTGTGTAGGAGACGGGAAGGGTCTTTTCGGGCGCGCACAAGGCCCGCATGGCTGCCTGACCCGCGGGGATCCTGCCAGTTCACCCGTTAGCACAGCCTCCTGTGAGACGAGCGCTCCTCTCACGGTGAGTTAATGCTGGATTAGACTCGGAGATTTCAAGGAATTCCAAGTGGAACGAATCGCATTTCCCTTCCGCTTGCTGCAGAGCCAGGCTGGAGGAAGGCGCCGGGCTTGGGCAGCCTCCAGTCGGTGCCCGGCTCGGGTCTCTGCGGGCTGCAGGTCAAGCCGGGAGCCCTCTCCACGACCGGCTCTCCTCGGTCAGGTTTTCCCAGCCGTGGGTCCCCTATTTAACAAAGGCAGCAGAGACCCGGCTGGAGAGAAGGCAAGCTTCCCGGGCCAGTACGTTCGTGTCTGCCACGGAGGGCCGAGTGGGCTGCCAAGGCTGATCTGGGCAGCCCGGGCTGGCTGCGGGCAGGTCAGTTTCTCTTTGTGTCAATTTCCCGAGGCAAGTAATCCACCAAGGCGCGGGGGAAATTTGTGCAGAGAAGCCGCTTGGTCTGGTCCCGGCCCAAACGATTCCTCACCGTTTGGGGCCTGTGCCCAAACGGTTTCCAGTCTGCGGTGACCCCAGCGCCGTCCGCAGCTTTTTCCAGCCCAGACTCCAGCCCCGCTCTGGGGAGGTTCTGATCTCGCAGTGTGAGCCCGACAACAAACGAGTTGGGGGCAATACTCTGAGAGGTAGGCAAGCCCTTGGCTCAGCCAGGGAGCAACTGGGGGGACAAGATGGGTAGGGCCAGCCCCTGCGCCTTTCTCTTCCCCGGCGGGGATCCACGGGCCCTCCCTGCCTCCTTCTGCCCAGAGCTCGGCGTCCCAGAGGTCGTGCCCTGGCCCTTGGGGAGAGAGCATCAGACCCGGTGGTCTCTCGGCTGTGCATCAGCGTGGAGAAGGCAGCTCCTTCCAGGCGCAGGTTAGCCAACCGCTAATGTGTGTGCCTCCTTGTCCTGGCCTTCAGTCTGCCCCTCCGCGGGAAGTGCTCCCTCCCATTTTCAATTTCCCTGGCAGCTCAGTGGGGGCTGGGCCCCAGCCAGCCTAGCTTCCCGGGCTGGTGCAAACCCTTGGCTTTTCTGCAAGTGCTCTCGGCTCTCACGACAGAAGCTGTTTGTTTGCACAGTGGAGGCCTGCTCTGGGGCCCCCACTTGCTGGCGATGGGGCTAGGGGGCACAGTAGATTCTGGGGTGTGGCTTAGGTTCATAGCGGCTCAGACCAAGTCCCTCCTCCTCCTTTTCCTTCCTGGCCTTGGTCAGTTTCCCCGGGGCCTCTCTTGCTTCCTTCCTCCCGTCTTCAGAGCAGGACAATCGGTGGGGAGTGGCAGGCATTTCCAGGAAATGGGCTTTTGAGTTCCATTGTGCCTGCAGGCCCTATTCCAGAATCATCCTGCCCCCCTCGTGAGATATTTCCCTCCCACAGGTATCTTTACTACTTATAAAGCACTTTCAAAGCCAGTGTTCTTCCTACTAGAGTGTCACCTAAATCTTTAGCCTCGCCCATTTTACAGAATATGACACTGAGGATAGAGAGACAAAAGAACGGACAGGAAGTTCACATGGGAAGAGCTGGAGCTGGTTCTTGGGTCTCTCTGAATGTTTGACAAAGGTATAAAATTTAGGCTTCAGAGGATTCACAGAAGGAGAGAGGGAGGGACTCAGTTTCCAGAGAGAGGGCAATGGACTGTGTGGGTGAGTACACACATGTGCAGAGCTCTGTCTAGTCCAACCATATCTGTGTCCAAGTCTGACTGTCTGTGTGTGTCAACACCTGTCTATCCATTGGAGGTTCATTAGGGAGATTGCATCCCCGCCCTTTCCCTGTGCTCCTGTTTGCCTGTCTGTGGGCCCCTTCACTCTTTCTCTCTGGTGCATCTCAGAGGAATTTTAATGACCCTGTGGGTCCTGGAGTTGAATCTGTGACTGGGTCAGCAAAGATCCTGGATCAGCAAAGATCCAAGACCTCATGCCCAGCCCTGGCCTTTGGGGGTATGGACAGGGCTCCCGGTGGGTAGCAAGTCCTTATCAGAGCCTGAGGAGTATCTGTGGAGGCCAGCCCCTTCCTGACCAGAGCCACAAAGGCCCCAGGGGCATCTGCCAGTCAATCTTTCTCTCCCCATCCCCCTTCAAATCTTACTCAGTCTGCCCTTTGGGGCCTTGTCTGTTTCTCTTGTGTCTGTGGGTCTGTTTCCTGGTCTTCACCTGATTTGTGCGCATCTGTCTCTGTGTCAGTCTCTTGGTAAATTCTACCTCCCCTGCAAAAATGTAGCTGAGTCCATGTCTTCCTCAGGTACCTTTCCATTGGATGAGCCCTCACCAAATTGGAGCTCAAAGGAAGTAGAGACTGGGACTTGGGTTCTCTAAGAAGATGTAGGGCTGGAGCTGGGTCCCCAGAAAACAAAGTCCCCCATCCACAGAAGTCCCCTGTGCTCTAGAACCCCCCTTCCTGGGCTTCCTCCATTTCTCTGTGGTTGCTTCCTGCTGTGTACTGTGTTCACCTTTCGTTTCTTGGCCTGTTCCAGCTTCTCCCCGACTGTCTCTTCTCTGCCTGTCTAATCCTACTGCTTCCTTTCCAAGCCCGCTCCCCTTGCTGTATGTCTCATTTAGTTCCTACTCTTTGCACCCTTCTCTGCACTCCTCTCTTTTTCTTCTTTTCCTTCCCTGTCCTGCCTCCTCTCTCTCTCAGACTTCGGGTTTCACTTCTTTCCAATCCCAGGGTAAGTGGCCTTCCTCAAACCACAGCTGTCAATCTTCTCATCACCACCTTCCTAGAGCTCTTTTGGGTAGGACTGTAACTGAGGCAGAGAGCACCAAGTGGACTTGGGGGTGTTTCTAGAAAGTTGAGGGAGGTAAAAGGCTCTCAGGTCATCCTGGGTCTGGTGTCCACTGTAGACCTATGCATTAGACTATGGAAGAGCATTAGCAGCTCAGCCTTTGTGGTCAAGGGTAGAAGGTTTGGGGACCTGCTGTCACTTAGAGAGACCAGGCTCTAAGAGACCTTTGGAGTCCCCCCCCCATGATATGAAATAGCTCCAAAAGCTCACAGATGTCCGACAAGACTGCTTTCGGACTCTGAGTCCTCTGAAGGTTGCTGCTGGGCTTTGGGCAAAAAGTCTCAATGGCCAGAGATGCGGGGAATAGGCTATTGCACATGGGCCACAGTTCCTAGACTCCCAGGTCATATCAAAAGTGTGCTGGGTATTTCCCCTTCCTTTGCCTGCCCTTTGTCTTCCCAGATGCGTTCATACCAATTTTGAATTTATTTTATTTTATTTAAATCCAGTCTGCTTTTGAAGGATCTGTACAACCCTTTTTTATTCGGTGCTTCCACCCCAGAACAAAGCCTTCTTAAGACTCTTGACCAGGGTGGCTGCAGTCTTTCTGTTTTAGGTAAACTATGCAATTGTGTTCCTGACTGCAAAATCCTGTTTGGAATTATTTTCCTTCTTCTAGTGTCTGGAGTGTTTTAGAACAATCAAAACTCAGAAAAGCTCATATTGAAATCAGAGAGAAATTCAGCTTAGAACTAGAACTAACTACTGCAGTTATCCGTAAAATTGTGTTTTTGTTTTAAATAAGCCTGAGCTTGGAAGTTCTGGGAAATATTCATGGGAAACTTCTGTGGATTGCTAGGACAGTTTTTAGGAAATAGGTGATTTTATGGGTGCTTTTGTCCTCTCTGTTTCAGGTGTGACTCGTGAACCTGGGTAGTAGTTGAGTCCTGGGGGGAAATAGCTGAGCTGAGTGGCTTTTTGATATTTTAGAGTTGGAGTGTATCTGTGGAGTACGTATAGCGGAGTGTACTTTCTGTTGGAGGGTGTGTGTGTGTAAGTGACCTCTGAGGTGTTCCCCTTACACGGTCTAGTCCCTGCCCAGTCTCAGCTTAGGAGAGGTTTCCCCTTCCTTTGCCTCTGAGCTACCAGCAGCATCAGTAAATGCTTGAACTTGGTTTATGACTCCAATCTTCAGCAACGTCAGTTAGTGACTGATTAACAGTTATAAGATGTTGCACATTGGATCACTCTGTGGTTACTGGTTTGGCTCTTTATTTACTTATTTACTTGGGTCCCTGTTTCTTTCCACATGGACCTTGATATAAGAGACGGCGACAGATGGGTGGAGGATATACTTTCCCAGACTCCTTCTACTATCATAGGACCCTTGTAAAACCTGGAACCCAGAAGCTTTCTTTGATTTCTCTATTTCCCCTGGAACCAAATGAAGGCTGTTTGTCAATTATAAAACACTCCGAAAATTCCAGGGAAAGGCCTTTATAACAAATCCTAATGAGTGGAGTGGAATATGCTATGTGTAGAAGATTCTCGGACCCATTTCTTTTGTGTGCTCTGAGAAGGTGCAGTGGTCAAGTCTGTATGCCAGCCTTGCCTTCTTAAAGGAAGGATTTTTAACAAGGCAGTGGTTGGTCGGTTTTTTCTCGGTACTCTGCAGATGCTATTTAAAAAAATTTTTTTCAAGTCCTTAGCTCTTGAATTAGATTGCTGATTACATTTTTTTCCCTGAGATGTAGGTTTTTTGGAGTAGTCCTTCTTTTAAAGATGCTTGTTGAAATGAAAAGTTTTAATATTTTTCTCTTTAAATTTAATATCTTTTAAAACATATTTTCTCCCAGGATCTTCCTTAGGCCTCAGCATCATATAAGTTGTGCCTCTTTAATATAGATCGGGGTGTTCACATATTTCATTGTTTAAAAAAAATTTACAAGGAAAATGTTAATAACTAAAAGAAATGTAGTAGGGGGTGCTTGCTGTCAATAGCTCAATTGACTACAGATGGACAAAGGCCAAGATTAATTTTAAAAAGCAGTCTGGGGTCCTCTTGTAGTTTGTATAATCGGACTCCAGGCGCAAGACATCCAGCCTGATGGCCATTTGTGATCAGAAGGGCTCTGGGTGCTCCCTATGGTGCTTCTACTATGTGACTGGTTCTAATCACCCTTTCCCTTTCCTTTTGTTTCTGATCTGTTTCAGGACATGGAGGAGTGAATCAGCTTGGGGGGGTTTTTGTGAACGGACGGCCACTCCCGGATGTAGTCCGCCAAAGGATAGTGGAACTTGCTCATCAAGGTGTCAGGCCCTGCGACATCTCCAGGCAGCTTCGGGTCAGCCATGGTTGTGTCAGCAAAATTCTCGGCAGGTAAAGGCAGGAGCTCCAGGCTTCCCTTGATCTCTCAAATAAAGACCTAAACATGACCCAGCAGCTGTCCAGTGTGCCAGTGTCATAGTGAGAATCTGGCACCATTTCCCCCCACACGGAGCACTTTAGAGTTTACAAAGCTCTTTTGAGGCCATCCAATTCAGTCACTCTGGGAAACCCCTGACTCAAGTGACATGTAGAATAGGACGATGTAGGAGAGATAACACATTTTCTAAAACCCTGGTGAATTGTTCTAAAGAACTCAAGAGTAAGAGGTTCTTGGACATTTCCACTACGTATCTTAGATGAGCCAGGGTTGTGAGCAGGACTGGGTGGAAAATCCTTAACGTCACACAACCAGAGTTCAACGTTTCATTTTAATGTTTTCAAAAAGCACATTCCACTTTAAAATTCAGCTGTCATTTTCATTTTGGGGTTATTATCAACCTTATTATGTTGGGCTGCAGGATTTTCCTTCTCTGTTTTGTTTCTTTCGTAATGACAGGCATCCTAAGTATATATTAAATTAGAGAGCAGAAAAAAAATCTAAACACTATCTCTCAGATCTGACATTTGAAAGTTGCCACTTGACCCAGCGATTTGCTGCAAGCAAAATACTAACAATGACGATTCTCCCAAAGGGCTGTTCAGCCTCTTAGCACTCCTATTTATTTTCTCAGTAGCCTCAGCACAGTCCGGTGAAGCCTGTTTTAAGATGGGGAAACAAACTTAGAGAGGTAAACGGATTGACCCAGGTTTATCCAGCCAACTGGTACTCGGGTTGAGATGAGGTCGTAAGGACCCCTACACCATCCTTGTCTCACCATATCCCAACACAAAGCCACAGGTTTGTTTCCAGGCATGTGATGCTGTTACCGGTCCACCCTGGCAGGCAGGAGCATCCCTGGGTTTAGCTCAGTGCTTTCTCACTGTTTCTTTCCCAGGGCCACAAAACAACCTTTGTCCTGTAGTTCGCCTTATGCCTGTGTGGAAAATAAATATTTTGAAGGATGTCAGTAGCACGATGACCTTCTGCTTTCTCTTTTCCTTTCATCTGCTGGAATTCAAGAAATTCTCTCAGATGAATTTCTTCTCTAATAACCTTGGGGAGCCTTGCTTGAGACCAAAGGAAGAAGTTTCCGGGCCAGGGATCTGGCGGCTCCTTTAAGGGACCTTGACCTGTGTGTTCATCCCCCATCCCCTGGCCCAGTGCAGGTCACCTTAGTTGTGGGGGCTATGGGCTCCACTCCTGTTTAGCACTCAGCAGCACATGAGCCCTAGACACTGGGAAGAGAGGAATGCAAGACATCGGCATGGTGTTCTGGTTAGATGGCTGTTTTAGGAAGGAGGATGAGAGTGAAAGTAAAAGGAGAAAAGTAGGAGACAGGGAGATAGAAAAAAGAGAAAGAGAAGAGAAAAACAAAAAGAGACTGATTTTTTCAAAGACAGATCATTGGAAAGATGGAAAATTGGAGACGAGATAGAAGGAGAAAGAGAGAGAAGATCAATATTTTAGACTCTCTCAGTATCAGACTTCTAGAGCCGGATGGCTCTCGAATGTCTTTTTGTGGAGCCTCTTCATTGTACCGAGGGAGAGGGGGAGAGAAGGAGGGCCCTTCCTTTGTTTTTGCTGAGACATCTTTGCTGAGCCGACATTTTGCTCGCTGTTTGAAATCTTCTCAAGGAAAGATATTGAACCTTTTTCAGAGGGGACATCCAGATGCCAGGCCTTCGTGTTCTTGTGCTTTAGAGTCCTCCAAATCTCCCACAGAGACTGAGGGGGACAGGGACCCTTCTAAGCCAAGTGGGCATCCTCCTGCGGCCCCGAATAGATTTGTCACTAGGTAGAGTGGCACTCGGAAGTTGCGTGCTGCTCCAGAGCCTGGCCGTTTAAGTTGTCAACAATAAATTGGAATTTCATAGCTCATTATTTTCATAACTAAGAACCACAGTGGACAAAATGTCACTCTAATTAGAACTGCCTTTTAAGAAACAAGTTCAGCCCTAAAACAGTGTGACTGGGAATTTCTTAACGGGCTGTTCGATCAGATTTTTTTTTTTTTGGTCACAGAAGAATTTGATGGGCGCACACAAAGTGACAGATTGTAGAGAGCATGTGGTATGTGGTGGCTGTGATTTTCAGATGCTGTGTATGGCAAAGCAGACAGAGTCCCTGGGGCAGACAGGGACCCCCATCATCTCAGGAAGGTGGGCAGTCTGCCAGGAGTGTGGGCATTCAGTCTACAGAGCTCAAGGCTTCAGAGGGACTTTCGAGGCACAGCTTGATGGCATGTGAGGCTGAGTTAAATCCATCCAGAGCCCGGCAGTTGTCTCTTTTCACTGGAGCCTGGTTGGAAGGTTCAGGTCACTTGGAATTGGGTGGTATGTCACACAGTAATAGGAAACACACGGGATTTTAGTCCTCAGCACGTGCTCTTTATGTCTTGCAAAGCTTTTTCTTAACCAACTGCATTTCTGTCTTCACAACAGCCCTGCAGGGCAAGCAGGGCAAACACCCTCCCCTATTATAGAAGTGGGATAACTGAGGCCTAGAGAAGCTAAGCGAGTTGACCAAGATCACACAGCAAGTTTGCGTCAAGGCCCCTGACCAGTACCTACACCTCTTGACCGCTAAACGAATGCTCTTTGCACCTGAGGATGCTGTGTGTTGGTGGCTGCCGATCGTCTTTTGTCTGTAAGCCAAAGGGCTGCACTGCTGTTGTGCTGAGATGAAAGGAGAGTTATTAAGTCCGAATCCTCACTTGACACAGTTTCGAGTTGGGGTTTCAGGAGTGTCAGGGTTGCCTTCTAAGTGCCTTGCCCATGTGTCAGTCAAAGGGAAGACAGAGACCTCTTATGTCAAGACCACAGTCTCCCCCGGCTGGCGCTGCTCAGGTGGGATGAGCAGGGAGCCCTGAGCACTGCCGCTCACCAGCCATGTAAGCAGGGGGCTGGGGGGCTTCAACCTGCCACCCTCTCAGAGGTGCTGTGTCAGTGTTGCAGGCCCATCTGACTAACATGTTTTGAGTATTCAGCACAGGGTTTTCTGTGTGTCTGTAACCCCTTCCCTGCGATTGTGCCTGCCCTAATAGGCAACGTGGTGACTATTGAGTGAATGAACGAATGTAAAATGCGTGTGAAAATGACAAGTAAGCAGCAAAGCTCTCTGCAATTGCAAGGGATTGTTAATATTTTACATCTTATTACTAAGGTAACTCTAGTGGGAAGAGCACTGGATTTAGAGTCAGGTTTGAAAGCTGAAGCTATCTTTCACTTACAGAAGGGAGTTGGGCAAGTCACTTTGTCTTTTGATCATTTACTTTCCCTTCTCTAAAGCCCTGTGGCCTCACAGGATTGGTGTAATGAGCAAAATAATTTGAGGAAGAGTTCTGTAAACTTTAGAGTGCTGTGCCTCGATCATGAGTCATGTTATAGTAAACATTGACTTTCTATTGTAAAATTGATAGAACAATTGGTGGCTGCAGAGATTGCTGTGTGCCTTGATTTACTTTTCTAGACTTCTGGCAAAAAGAGTATTTTATTGGATATTGTTAAAAAACTGTTTGTGAGTAATACTTTTTCAGCAATTACAGAAAAATTACTGAAAGCAGTTTTTTTTGGGAAGGAGGATAGGTTGAGTTTAGCCTTATGGAAAAAATTTGTAAATGACTCACTCTTCTCAGTGAAAAATAGAAATTTCACTTCCACATCAAATTGCTCCCAAATTATTTCATCCCTTCTAGAAAATTCACTAATGTGGCCTTAACCAGGCTGAGAATTTCACCATTTCTATAAATGTGACTGGTCATTGTTCTGGGGTAACATTTCCCACCAGTCCCGGAATCACCTCGGTCCCTTTCCTATTATAAACTCTTGTTAGGTTTAAAAATTACTAGTCATTTCTGAAGTGTCTTTTTTTGATTTAAAAAAACATCAACTGCAAGATAATCTCCTTCGGAAGAGGAAATCAAAAATTCCTCTGTAAACACTGAGAGAGATATCCAGAGACGGCTCAGATTCAGAGAAGGAATCAAGTCATTTTTTCCCCCCTGAAATGATCTTTCATGGCACTCTTCTCCCTGGTCTCGGTTTTACTCTAAAACCCTGACATCCTATTTTCGTTAACGAGGAATAGCTGATAGCATGGAAATGTCCTTAGAAACAGCCATTTACCTCAGGGGAGGTCCCTGGAAGAGCTGCCGCCACTTGCGGTTGGTTTTTCTGATTGCTTGGGTTTTGACTTCCAACACTTATTTCCAGTTAATTCTGGATTTCAACACTTCTTTTAATTTTATGCCAGGGTTATTGTTTTTTCTCTTATGGAAAAATAAATTGCATTTTAGGAAACCGTTTCACATGATGCTGAGGATTCTGCTAGGGGTTAGGAGAGCTGGCAAATCAAAGGTCTAAGCCACCTTGCTGGGAAAATATTAGCTCAAGAGATTGGGCCACAGTCCTAGCTTGGCCACTTGGTCTTGTGTGACCTCAGGGAAGCCATTTAACTTCTATGAATCTCTGTTTTATACCTGTAGATGGAGATCTATTCATTTATGTGTTCATTCACTCATTGATTAACTCAAAATAGCTAATGTGCTTTAGAACTGTCAAAGAGCAAATGGGAAAACTGACTTGAAAGTTTTCTGTAAACTGTAAAACGGTAGATGTAGTTGAAAGAATTTTGCCAATGCAATCTCCTACTAGTGCTGTCCAATAGAAATATAATGTGGGCCGTGTGTGCAAATTAAAATTTTCTAGTAGTACAGTAAGAAAAGTACAAAGAAATAGATTCAATTGATTTTAATTATATGTTTTATTTAGCCCTATTTATAAAAAAGAATATTTCAGCATATTACCAGTATAAAATTATTGATGAGATATTTTACATTTTTTTTGTGCTAAGGTTTAAAAATCTGGTGTGTATTTTATATTTACAGCGCATGTTGATTCAGACCAGCCACAGTTCAAATGTTTAAAAGCCACATGTGGCCGGTGACTCTCGCATTGGGACGTGCAGATCTGGATGTTTCCTGGACAGAGTAGCCCATTATTTTGTTGCCAACATCCATTTTGCTGGTTCCTCATGGCTAAACTCCTTTCTCCTTGGGTCCTAGGTATTATGAGACGGGAAGCATCAAGCCGGGGGTAATTGGAGGATCCAAACCAAAGGTCGCTACGCCCAAAGTGGTAGAAAAAATCGCTGAGTATAAACGTCAAAATCCCACGATGTTTGCCTGGGAGATCAGGGACCGGCTGCTGGCGGAGCGGGTGTGTGACAATGACACAGTGCCTAGCGTCAGTTCTATCAACAGGTAAGAGGCCATGCCTGTGGGGGTCCGGGGACCTGGGATGATGGCAGGGGGGCAGGCTCCTAGAGATTCTGTGTGTGTCCTTAGAGGTTACTGGACAGGAAAAATGCTAATGCAGCCTGTTGGGTCTCTGTTACCCTTCTCTTCTTCTGTCTAAGCTGGCGGGAGTCCTGGACCCAGGGAGAGGGCGGCATTCCAACACCCTGATGCTTGACAGTCTTCTGAGCCCAGAGTGATGTCCATTCCTTCTTTTACCATCCACCTATATGTGCATTTTGCAGGAGCATTTTGCAGTGAATTGTCCTGACTAAGCCTTTACATATGTCACTGCCTGTGCAAGGTCTTAGCATTGGCCCGTCTCAGACGTTCCTATGAGGAAAATCCTGCCTCTGGTTGGGCAGAGGTCCAGCCAGAGAGTTCGGGGAACAGAGCACTAACTTGGAGGTGGGAACTATGACTCCTTGTTCCAGCTCTGCCACAAACTAGAAGTGGAACTTTGACAGGGTTCTTCCTCTCTCTGAGAGCCCAGGGCCCTGGTGATTCTGATGTGGGTCTTCAATCTGCAAGGGTGTTGTCCAGGATGCTAAGATGCTCTGGATTTAGGGGACTGTGATCTCCCCAACTCCCCGAATCTCACACTTGGAGAGAAAGAGTCAGAGAAACACACCCCAGGTTCCTGGTAGCCTCAACGGCTCTCTACAGTCTGGTCCAAGACACACTGAAGGGTGCTCTCAGAGCTTTAAAGATAAATGTATGAAAGAATGCTTTCTGTAGTAGACGGTGCAGTCTTGACTCCATTTAAACTCACAGAGTTGTGGTGAAGTTGGGAGAGCAACAGAAATGATCATTCTCTGTACTCTGCAGAGAAAAGCAAAGGCGGCAGACTGAAAACTTGGACAGTTCCCATTTCTCCAAGTTATACCTTCCCGCCATCCGTGCAGAATGAGTCTGGGCATAGGGGACCCTCACCCCGGCGGAAAGAGGTGGTCAGACTAGGATGCCTCTGTGCTCTCTTCTGGTCCTGAAAATTGTTCTTTCTGGGATGACTCAAATGCACAGAATCACTGGGTGAGCAAACATACTCCCATTTGAGTCTTGCCATTCCATAAACGGCGAGCCTGCTTTTTCTTCTCTCGGTAAACCTTTGCTGATGTCCTGACACAGTGCAAAGTGTAGGAGAGATGGGGAACTCAGGCACGCGGTTCCTCAGTCTCTGTTCTAGAGTGGTTCCTTATTCAGGGTGGGGTTGTGATGTGCACTTAGAAGTCTGAACTGCCTGGACACAATTGCTGAGGAGGCAGCAATGATGGTGGTGAGTTTTGTCGGGGAATGACACCTGTGATTTTTCTGGACAATGTGGGAGCCTCCAAGGTGTGGCTCCTTGTAGGATTTCCATGACACAAAGCAGCATGAAGGGTCGGTCAAACCTCCGGTCAGGCTTTGGGGGCCCACAGGTTTCCCGACATGGGGTACATATATAATTGGTGGTTCATAAGATAACCTTAGGTGGTCCATGGGGGTCACAAACTCTAACGCCTTACTTGGGGCCAGGCAGAGAAGGTAATGAGGGAAGCAGGCCAGACGGAAGAGGATAGGGGGCTTTTGGGTTCCTGGCAAACCGACAGCACAAGTGCTGTTAAGGGAGCAGGTGTTTCTCGGCTCCAGTTGAATGCTGCCGGGAGCACAGGCCCAGTTTTGGCCAGAATTTTTCCTTCTTCAAGAGGAACCAGAAACAGACTTGCATGTACGAATGTAGGCATGTTTGCGTATATGGAATCTCTACATGTTTAAATGGAGGCAACTAATTTCAGTTAAAGGATGCCTTGCAGGACAAACATAACCGATTTACAGAGTACCAGTTTATACATGTCATAATGCAACAATGAAGATAGTTTTGTAATGCATTTGTCTTCATATATTTCAAAAAAATATAAGCAGCACACCAAACCAGTGAGTTTTGAGTTTTGTAAATTCACCCCCCACCTTACAGTAGGGAACTATAATTGGCTTATAAAATAAACGTATTTAAGGCAAAAAGTGAATTATATGAAAGAAACCTGTGCACTGAATAGAGCAGTGGTCACATGGTGGCAGAGGCTGTGCAGGGGAGTCCAGTGGGTGACCTGGGGACATCACGGGACAACAGATACTTTCTTCCTGGAGCTGTGCTGTGTGGAGGTTCTGCCCGCCTGCTGTTGGGGCCATGGCTAACCTCAGAGGCCTCCTAGGGGTCCAATCCAAAGCCGTGGCCTGGCTGGCCCTGCCTGTAAGGTGCGTTCACATCTGTGGTCTCTGACGGTTCTCAAGGTCTGACTCTATCCTGTGGCAGGTACAGAAACTGAGGCCTGTATGGGGATGCAGAGGAACAGTGACTCTGAGATAGACATGGGCTCGGGCTTCCTGATGGTAAGAGGAGGGCCAGTCTCTTTCCACCACCATCCTGTCAGACTCTGCAGGTGACAGAGCTGAGTATCCATGATAAGAGAGGCAAAGGGGAGTACAACAGTCTCACTCTCTCTGTTACAGACCCTTGCAGGCAGGTTGACATTTTGCTGCCTGTCTGCCACTCCCTCTCATCCTTAGCGAGGTTCTCCTCTCTGGGAGCACTGCTAGCTTCTCTCTACACTCTTCAGTGACAGCTAAGTGTGGGACAATCTCATGCTACTGTGTTCCTCACCTGCTGCCCCTGGGAAACTGGATCCATCCTATATCCGGTTTTATTTTCCATATGAAGGCAAAAAGCCCATTGCATTCAGATGGAGGCAGCTTCTCCTCTCTACCCCTGAAGAGGATCCACCTCTCTCTCCAGCCCCTGTCTCCTTGGGAGACAGCTTCTCAGTCTCCCCTATTTCCAACAGCTGAGGAGGGAGCCGTGGCTAGATTTGAAGCTATTCTGGTGGCCATAGGGGTCTTCTCCACTGTCCACTACTAGAAGGGTATGCCTTCCAGCTGTTTTCAGGGAAAACCCATCTGGGGAACCATGACTGGCATGGGGTTAAGCAACACTGATCTAGCTCTGCTAGACTTGTGGGTAATTCCCTGGGACACAAACCACCTGTTCATGTGCCTTCCTTTTTTTTTTTTTGGAGTCAGAGTCTCACTCTGTCACCCAGACTGGAGTGCAGTGGCATGCTCATGGCCATCGTTGCTTCAACTTGCTGGGGTCAGGCAATCCTTCCACCTCAGCCTTCCAAGTAGCTGGAACTACAGGTGTGTGCTACCACGCCCAGCTTATTTATTTGTTTATTTATTTATTGTAGAGACAAGGTCTCACCAAGTTGCCCAGGCTGGTCTCAAAGCCCTAAGCTCAGGCAGTCCTCTCACCTCGGCCTCCCAAAGTGCTGGGATTACAGGCTTGAGCCACCATGCCTGGCCTCATGTGTCTTCTTAAGGACAAATATGTGCTGGGATGTTGTACAACCCACATGAGGGGTGCTTGGAATCCAGTCTGAATGTCAGCTAGAGGTAGCCACCCCAGAGCTGACCCAAGGGTGGGTGCAATGGGGTCTTCCTTCTTCTACTCCAGTCCCAGGGCTCTAAATCAAGGGCCAAGGAGGAGGGACTATGAGTGACAGTCCCAGTTTAGAAGGTCTGCTCTATTTAACACCAGCTAGTTGTTGTCATGTGAGAATGGGGAGCTGGTATTGCTTGGTGTTCTGATTTTTCAAGGGAACCTAGAAATCAGATTTCTAAAAAATCTCCCAACTTACTAATGTGAGCCACCAATTCAAACAAAAATAAATATACTGTGCAGGTCAGACAAAACTTGTCTGGGGCTGAATGTAGTCTGGGGAAGACGATTTGTTATCTGCTCCTAATCCTCATTTTGGTGGAAAGCCAATATTGAGATTGTTTATCCATACTTTATTCTCTACAGCAGTCACAGGCTTGGGTTCCACCTGAGGGCCCCCTCTAGCCCTGGGTTTTGGATTCTCAGCACAGCTGTTGGCCCAAACCTCTTACTGCACTGACAGCATTTTGAACTGTGCGGTAGATGTGGGTGTTTCTGTAGCCTTATCGTCCCCATTTTCTTTCTCAAGGCACCATGATTTTCTCTCTTCCAATTTAATTTTATGAGTGGGGGGTGGGGGATGATGGTGAGAAGGTCTAGCCTTTCAAAGGAGGGGGAATGTTGTCTACATGGGATCCTTAAATGCCTGTAATACATAAAGTCCCTTGGAGTTTTAGAACTCAAATTCTAAATGGATTTTGAATCCAGGTAGGCTGTATGCTTCATATAGGAAGTATTTAGTAGAGAGACCATGTCCTTTGCATGTGGCTCACAGAAAAGTTCTCAGGCATAGGAGCTGGGTGTCTGGGCTAACTTGCTGTGTGACTTTGGGCAAGTCACTTGAGCACTCTGGTCTTCAGTTTCCTCATTCATGGTCCTGTGTGTGTGTGTGTGTGTGTGTGTGTGTGTGTGTGTGTATTTGAGTAGGAGTCTGCATTCTGGAGTGCAGTGACATGCTGAGGGTCATCGCGACCTTGACCTGCTGGGCTCAGGCGATCCTTCAGCTTCAGCCTCCCAAGTAGCTGAAACTACAGGCATGAGCTACCATGCCTGGTTAAATTAAAAAAAAAATTTATTGTAAAGATGAGCTTTCTCCAAGTTGCCTAGGCTAGTCTTGAACCCCTGGACTCAGGCAATCCGCCGCCTCTGCCTCCCAAAGTGCTGGAATTACAGGTGTGAGCCATTGTGTCTAGCCTGAGGGTGCTCTTATTGTGACGAGTCTTGGTGATAGATTGACATTTTAAAATTTTTAATTTTTTTCACAATTGCTATGATTCACTTATAGTCTTATTCTTTCCACTACGATTTCTTTCCAATGTAACATGATGCTCTTTGTTTTTACTTGGTGGCTGCTGCAAACGGATGGGCAAAAACCTCTCACCTCTGGGGACAGCTTGGGAGGGTACCATAGAATTCTGGGATTCTCCCCTAAAGGAGAATTAAACTAGGGTATGAGGATGGCTGCCTTCCCTCCCCAGCTTCCCAGGCGACTACATGTGTCTTTTAAGGCAGTTGTAAAAACTGAACACTTTAAGGTTAAAGCTGGTCATTAATTTTTGTGAAGACACCACTGAAAATAACCTCTAATGTCTATTGAGTACCTATTATGCAGCAACCACTGTTCTAAGTAGTTAATCAATTTAGTTCTAATAATAACTCTGTGTGATAGGAATGATTCTTAGTCCCATTTTGTAGATGCAGAGACTGAAGCACAGAGAGGTTAAGTCATTTGCCCAAGGTCAAATAGCTGGTACATTGCAAGGATGGGATTCAAGCTCTAGTATTCTGGTTCCGGAGCCTGCACGCTTAACCACTATGTGTAGTTGCCTCTCAATGATTTATACCAATTGAGAATGCTTTACCAGCGGTATTTATAAATACTTTAAAAGAAAAATGAAGAAAACATAATTTCCTTTGCTTATGTACAAATTTGATAGCCAGATAGTGCTTTGAAAAGTCAATTCTTTTTTTTTTTTTTTTTTTGAGTTGGAGTCTCACTCTGTTGCCCAGATTGGAGTGCAGTGGCACACTCATGACCACTCCAGCATCGACCTGCTGGGCTCTGGTGATCCTTTTGCCTCAGCCTTCCAAGTAGCTGGAACTACAGGCATGTGCTACCATGCCTGGCTAATTTTTTGATTTATTATAGAGATGAGGTCCTGCCAAGTTGCCTGGGCTGGTCTCGAACTCACAGACTCAAGCAATCCACTCGCCTTGGCCTCCCAAAGTGCTAGGATTACAGGCTGAGCCACTGAGCCCAGCCTGAAAAGTCAATTCTTTAAACTGAACAACAGTGATATATTTTGTTATATATTTATATATAAATAAACTATATCTGGTATATCCATACATTCACATATCTAGCAATATCTCTGTAGACACATACACACACAGAGAATGTGACATATACAAAAATACAATTAGATCAGAGGCCAGCTTAATTCCAGTTGGTCAAAACAACTGCCTCACTTCCAGATCTTTGCCCAATAGGCTCTGAGTTTGCTTAGTTAAAATCAGTGGTTCAAATATTGGAGAAAACAAACAAACAAACAAACACTCTAAAGATATTTAAGGCAACACTCAAACTGATTCATCAGAAAAGGGCAAAGTGGTTCCACGGTCCCAGTGTGTGTGATTAGACTATAAGGCGAACAAAAAAGCTTATCTCAGGCTATCAGCTGAGGACACAGTGTGCCCTTGGTGTCTGGCACCAGACTGTAAGGTCAGAGGGCAGAGGCTCCTGGCCCATGAGTTTAAGGGGAGATGCCTGCTACTTCTGTCTTTCTTCTTCATTCATACACACTGGAGACCTAGCACAGCCCTGAAGTGAACTTCCAGAGAGAATGATCTGGAATGTGAAAAAACTTCTCATAGACTGTTGCATTAAAAAAAGCAAGCCGGGAGTGGTGACTCATGCCTGTAATCCCAGCACTTTGGGAGGCAGAGGTGAGAGGATTGCCTGAGTTCAGGAGTTGGAAACCAGCCTGGGCAACTTGGCAAGACCTCATCTCTACAATTGAAAAAAAAAATTAGCCAGGCATGGTGACACACCAGTAGTTCCAGCTACGTGGAAGGCTGAAGTGGCAGGATTGTCTGAGCCCAGCAGGTGCAGGCTGCGGTGGCCATGAGCAGTGTGCCACTGCGCTCCAGCCTGGGTGACAGAGTGAGACTCTAACTCAAAAACAAACAAACAAACAAAAGAAAAGAAAAAAAGCAGGAGGCAAACTGTATATGTGGTTTAATCCTGATTTTGTTAAGAGAAAAATGGATATTTCTAAATATGCAGAGGAATGTTGGCATAAAGGAACATTCCAAAATGTGATTTTTCGATGTCTTCTTTCTACTTTTCTATGCTGTCCAAATAGTCTACAATTATATTACTTTTATAATAAGAAACAAACTCTAGTAAACATTCTTTTAAAAAGGTAATAGTTTGAGGAAGGAATAGAACTTTTCCAAAGTAGCTGAACATTTTATTACAACTCACTCTTTTCCCAAATGCCAACGAAGGACCTTTCCTGTAGATCCCAAGGGACTTTCGGCCTGGCCCTGCTCTGCTGCTCTGAGATGCGGTAGTGTTGTGTTCTCGTGGAGGCCCCAAGCATTGTCCCAGCTGGAAGTCTACACACCACACTTCTCAGGGCCCAAGTTTCTGCAGAACTTCAGAGCTGCCAGGTGGCAAGGGAAGGCAGTACCGCTCTTATATCTTTTATTGACTGGGCTTTTCCATAAGACTTTTTTTGGTAAAGTATTTAATTACTTAAAATAAATGAAGAGTGGTGCGTTCCAACTCCCTCACTGTATTGAGGTCCACAATGGGATGGACTTGCTCAAGGTCACAGGTTCGTATTAGAACTTGAGCAAGATCTCTGGAAAGACAGGCCAGGATACCCCTGGCTTCAGCCCTGTGGATCCTTTCTGTAAGGTTTTGTGTGAGGTGGGCTTCCTCTTCGCAAAGCCAAGCCAGGTGTCTCCTGGAAGCACTTTATCACTCCCTAGTTTCAGAGCAACACATACATTCCCTCCCTTGGCAATTTCCTGGAGGCCGGGGTATTACTCTTTCTCATGGGCCCTCCAGGACAAAGAAGCCAGCAGGTGATAGCTGCCAGAGGACGGGGAGGCCACCTGGCCCAGTGCCTTCATTCCACAAATGGGAGGCTGAGGTTTAGGGAAGGGAAGGAACTCAAAGTCACACAGTGAGTCCCTTTTGGAGTTGGAGCTATACCTGAGAAAGGAATGTTTACCTGTAACATTAACACGCCATCCTCTTTCTTCAAAGAGGCCCTTGAATCCCAGAGAGAGGGTGCTAGTGACTATAAGACACCCAGTGAGACAGGGGCTGAATTGAGATTAGTCTATAATTCATCCAACCTCCTGACTCCCAACCTGGTGTCATAACCTTCCCCCACCTCTGCCCCTCCGCCCCAGCTCAGTCCACAACCCAGCGTGGGCATGGGTTTACTGGTCGTCTGTGCAAAGCTGGTTGAGGTCCCTCCTTCCTCATGGTGAATAGCCTTTTTTTTTTTTCCCCAAATGCCTGCAGGATCATCCGGACGAAAGTACAGCAGCCACCTAACCAGCCAGTCCCAGCTTCCAGTCACAGCATAGGTAAGAAAAACTTTTAAAAAAAAATTTAAAAATCTAATGGGCTCCAAATATTCTAAAGAACTTTTAATCATTCTTATGGACAGATAATTCTGCATAAAACACTTCGGCACACGTACTAATGCTCCTTCTTTGTCATTCTCCAAGGGCTGAACCTGGTAAATGAATTTTATAAATACTGCTAAAAGGTTTTGAATTTTACTGATTATTATGATAAATAGCTTTCACCATGAGACAGAAAATTGAAATCTAAGCCAAAAAAAAAAAAAAATCCGCTAATGGGGGTCTATAGAATGTCAGATAATTAAAGTAATAAATCAAGAAAGGGATACTTATTCATAACATTTTCTGCATCATTAGTCAGTAAGTAGTTTTGAATGTGTTTTTTTTCTTCTATCAACCAGCCCTTCTACAATTCTTTGTGCACTTGCAGTCTTGAGTGAAGATGTGGCAAAAGTTCCCAAACTTTCTTTCTCTCTCTCGCTTCGGTCTCATGGACTCTGTGAAGTGTCAAGGCTGCCAGTGGGGTTTCTGATACTCACAGTCAAGTCTGAGAGCGACCGTGACTTGTAAGGGCAGGAGTCCCATTTCTCCACTAGTCAGGAGTTCAGAAATGTCCTTTGCCTTCCTTTTAAAGATTGTGAAATGACACGTGTCTGTTTAAGGTGTATTCTTTCTCCGCTTAGGAAGAAAGAAAACGGGAGAGAAGTTATTCTCCTCTAAGAAAGTGAGTGGCCATTCAGCAAGCCTCTGGCGGTTCTGGTTGCCACAGTTAATTGTGTATTCACACCTCAGATTGTGTGACATTTCCACATCTTTGCTGCTCCCTCTTTATCTGAAAACCTGAACTCCCTTGGTGATGGGGAACAGGCAAGGGCTGTTCCCTCTTAGCTTCAACTCTGTCATTAACTCACCCAGTAAACTGAGAATCCGTTCATCCCTCCAAGCCTCAGTTTCCTCATTTGTGGATGGAGGGGCACAAACCTGGTCTCTGATCCTCCATGGTTGCCTCTTTGGATAAAGGTAAGACAGAATTTCTCCCTGCCATGAAATAATTCTTCATTTAGTTATTCCTTCAGAAAGCGTTTGCTAAGCTCCTGCTAGGCTGATGGTGCACAGAGGAGGCAGGACAAAATCCCCATTCTCAAGGGCTGCTCAGTCTAATGAAGAGAAGTTTGCCAAACACTGAGACGAAGTTTAAGAAAAAACCACAGGGTGCTGAGGGAGCAGAAGGGAGGGAACCATCAGCTCTTTTGGGCTGGTTTGAGGAAGGCTTCCTGGGGGAATGTGGGCAGCTGAGACTTCACCTGTGACTTTATTTCTGGTCACGTGGTAATGAAGATTACACTAGAAGGAACTGCTAATATTCTTTTCATTGGTTTAGAGGAACAGTACTACTGTAGATCAGCAGAATGCTTTGTTTTGTCTCAGAAATTTTTATTAAAATGACATCTCACATGTATACAGCCCCTTAGAGTTCACAAACTTGTTGAGAGGAGTGAGGACAATGAACCTTAGAGGCTGTGTTGCCGGTAAGAGGTGGAGCCGGAACTGGAATCTGGGTCTTTTGAGTCAAGAACTGTCACAAAACACAAAAGGAATGTCATGGGCTCTGTTGGCAGCAGGGTGAGCCCTGGTTTGTGGTGGTTGTTGTTTAAAGTACCAAGTGATGTGGGATCTTCTTTCTTCCTCTGTTTTTTGCATCTTAATACAGAAAATGTGAGATTTGCATAAATCTATTTTGAGGAACTTCTGCTGAAGAAAAAGAGAAGTTAACGATTTCTGTCTCTCTCTCTCTCTCTCTCTCTTTCTTTTTTTTTCTTTTTGAGTCAGAGTCTTACTCTGCCTAGGCTGGAGTGCAGTGGCATGCTCAAGGCCACTGCAGCTTCAACCTCAGTCCAACCTCAACCTGCTGGACTCAGCTGATCTTTCCGTCTCAGTCTTCCAAGTAGCTGGAACTACAGGTGCATGCCACCACGCCTAGCTAATTTTTAAAAAATTTATTGTAGAGACGAGGTCTCACCAAGTTGCCCAAGCTGGTCTCGAACCCCTGGGCTCAGGCAGTCCTCTCGTCTCTGCCTCCCAAAGTGCTGAGATTACAGGTATGAGCCACTGCGCCCGGCTGATTTCTGTGTCTCCTAAAGAAGATCTAAAATCACACTGAAATATAAGAAGAAAGGCTCTGTTTCCCTTAGGTCTGTAGGAGCGAAGAGCTGGATCTGTTCCAAGGAAGGCGACAGAAGGCTTCTCACGCAGTCACCACCATTTCTAGTATTTTTGTGCATGTTAGAGGCAAAGGCGGCTCCACCTGCCTGCAGCCAGTTATAGCCCAAGGAAATGTGTCTGAGATGGGTCTGTAGGTTTTAATGAACCAACAAAGAATTCCCACAGCCTAGAAACAGCAGTTTGGCTGTACAGCTGGAGAGGACATTGGTGAGGGACGGGTCTCTCCCCTGGGCTCTGGGGCCAGGAGTTAATGTGAAACTTGCACGACAGCTCCTCCCTCCATTCTTATTCTTAGGTACATGGAGACCTGGCTTCAGTCACAATAAGTCCCCAACCTCTGCCTCTGTTTCTGAGCAGGGGAAATCTAGGCTTTTTCTCTTTTAAATTGTATTCTACAGATGTGGGGTACACTTCAGGATTAGGTAGATAAGTGATTGTCATTCAGGTGAAGTTTGGTTCTCTTTTTGGTCCCTGGAAATCTAGAGGCAGTAGATCCAAGGCTAAGTTCTAGCGTTGCTGCTTACCACCTAGATGACTTTGAATCACAGCACCTCATGGAGCCTCAGCTTCCTCATTCAACAGATGGCATTAAGGCCAAGTGTGGTGGCTCATTCCTGTAATCCCAGCACTTTGGGAGGCTGAGGCAGAAGGATTGCATGAGCCCAGGGGTTCGAGACCAGCCTGGTCAACATAGTAAGAACTTGTCTCTCAAACAATTACAAAAAAAAAAAAGCTGGGCGTAGTGGCTCATGCCTGTAATCCCAGCACTTTGGGTGGTGGAGGCGAGAGGATTGCCTGAGCCCAGGGTTTGGAGAAGGATCACCTGAGCCCAGCATGTTGAGGCTGCAGAGGCTGTGAGCATGCCACTGCACTTCTGTATGGGTGACAGAATGAGACTCCGACATAAATAAATAAATAAATAAATAAATAAATAAATAAATAAAGTTAGCTGCGCATGGGGGCATGCACCTGTAGTCCCAGCTACTTGGGAGGCCGAGGCAGAAAGATCACCTGAACCCAGAATGTTGAGGCAGAAGGATCGCATGAGCTCAGGTGGTCAAGGATGCAGTGAGTTGTGATCATACCACAGCACTCCAGCCTGGGAAACACAGTGAGACACTGACTCAAAAAAATAAAAGGAGATAAATAATAGCACTCTGGGCTGTTGCAATCATCAAATGAAAAACACTGCATTAATAGAAAGTATATTATTGTTCTTCATTATTTATTAGTGAGGTGCAAATTGGTTATGGGGCTTAAGACTTTAATTTCTGGGTTCCAGTCACCATTCTACCTCTTATTAGCTGCGTGATCTTGGGTGAGTCACTTACTGCCTCTGAGCCTTGGTTCCCTTACCTTTCCAATGGGAAATAATTACCTAGCTCATAAGATTGTTCCCAGAATTAAAGGAGATAGTGCCTGGTTGCCTGGCATAGAGTAGGTTATCAGAAAATGTTAATTGTCATTGTTGTCATAATTAACATTAAAAATCACATTCAGATAAACTTGGAGGAGAAAAGACGGTGATGAGCTGTGAAAAGAAGGTGCAGCCCTCTGTTTGGAGTTTTGTTGACTGTGTGAGTGTGTGGGCAGGTGTTTATGTCCGCCTGCAAGGGTGGGTTTGCAAGCAGGGGACGCAGATGCCTAAAGAGAAGTCTCCTTTGTTGTTGTTGTTTGTTTGCTTTTGTTTTTGCACTGGCTGGCGTTGGGCCAAGGCTTCCCTCTTTCTCCTCTCTATCCCCTGCTCCCTGAATCCTCAGACAGGCCCGGATTTGAGCTGCTGCCCTTTCCGCTCTGTCCCTGTGTCTCTTCCTGCGTGGTCCTCCTCAGTGCCTGCCCTGCCCTTCCTCCTCCAGCAGCAGAGAACATGGGCGAATGACCAGAGGCTGGCTTTCCTGGTCCAGGCGTGGCCGCCCCAGAGGGCAAAGTCCTGGCACCCGCACTCCCCTCCCTCCGCAGCCGCCCCCAGCGCCCCCTGCGGTGAGTGCCCCGCCCGCCCCTCCGCCCTCCTGCCGGCCCTGATCGCCCCTCTCCCTCTGCGCAGTGTCCACGGGCTCCGTGACGCAGGTGTCGTCGGTGAGCACGGACTCGGCCGGCTCGTCGTACTCCATCAGCGGCATCCTGGGCATCACGTCCCCCGGCGCTGACACCAACAAGCGCAAGAGAGATGAAGGTAAGAGAGGCGGAGCAGAGGCGGACGGACCCGACGGCGCCTGTTTGGGGCGCTGGGTCAGGAGGGGCCGCAAAGGTGCCCGCGAATACCCTGACCTGCAGAGGCGCGGAGTCCCGGCCCACACGGGAAGGGGCTGAGCCCCCGCGGGGACAGACAAGCAGCACGGGGGGCTGTGGAATCCTTGCTGGCCTCCCCTGTGGCCCCTCCTTGGGCAGAGAAAGCAGAGCCCTGTGGTCTGAGATATGTGGCCAAGAAGACCCTGTGTGTGCAGATATGCTCCCAAGGGCTGGGCGTGCAGGGGTCTGAGCACAACGTGGTTATGTCCTTTGTGAGGGAACCTTGGAGAGGGGAAGGGGAGAGAGAGAGAGAGAGAGAGAGAGAGAGAGAGAGAGGAGGGAGGGAGGGAGGGAGAGAGAGAGAGGAAGAGAAAGAGAGAGAAAAAAAAGACAAGGGAGGGGGGCTAGGCAAAGCAGCCACCTCCCTGCTCTGTCCTGCAGAAGGAGGGGCACACTTGGAGGACAGAGAGTGGGAGAGGGACAGGCAGTGACTTCTCTGGGAGGCTGTGCCCACCTCTCAGCAGAGAAGGCCTTCCAATCCTGGGGATGGTTGAGGGTTGAGGAAATTAATAGTCATTTCATCCTTGTCCTTGGGTCTGGAAGGAAGGAGTGCAGGGGCCTGGGGGATTACAAAGATGATAATCTTCCCGGTTGGTTTTTTTCAACCCCTCAGTGTTCTGGGAGCCACCTGGATCCCCAGAATCAGCCATCTCCATCCTGGACACGGGACACCTTAACCAGGGTCTCTTTTTCCCCCGAATGGGCTGCCACCGCTGCTGGCTGACATTAACAGGTTTGAGAGGAGAAACGACCCCCTGGGAGACTGTAAACCCTTAGTCAGGAAAGGGAAAAAGAAAAAGAAAAAAAAAAAGAAAAAAGAACCCGGGCTGTGGTCTAGGGCCTGAGAGCAGCGTGACAGAAATCTTGATTCAATTATTCTGTTCC
This sequence comes from Cephalopachus bancanus, assembly GCA_027257055.1. NCBI lineage: Eukaryota > Metazoa > Chordata > Mammalia > Primates > Tarsiidae > Cephalopachus > Cephalopachus bancanus. The sequence goes on along the minus strand of JAPVLO010000497.1, from coordinate 441,002 downwards.
TCGGCACAATTCCCTTTCTCAGCTCTGTGTAAGGGATGTGTGTTCTCGTGAGCACATGCCGAACTACTTAAGATCTGTAACTAGAAAATTGAGTCGGCCCAGCCGTGGATTGGCCTGTGGTCTGTGTGTGCCAGGCAGGGCAGAAGCTGGGCCTGGCCTCTGTTTGGAGCTGTGGGGCGCGTGGGGATGATTCATGGCTTTTGGAACCTGCCTCTCCTCTTCCCCCTGCTCCTGACACTCCTGAGCAGATGTCAGAAGTCTTTAACTCAGTGGGTTGCTGTGCTGTGTTGCTGCAGGAGGCAGTGGGCCTGCCATCTCTGTTGGTTTATGGCGTGGATGGTGTCATCTTTTCTCCCACTGTCACCTGGACTCGCAGCAGATGTGCCCACATTGGGACCTGGCTGTGTTTGATCAGGGTGGAGGGATGGATTGTGTGAAGCTCCCACAGAGGCTGAGGGATTCAGGGAGAGATTTTTGAAGAAATTAAAACAAATCGAGTTTGATGTTTCCCTCCAGACAGACAAGTCCTGGTTTGCGGACATTATTTAAAATTTTCATTACTTTAAAATTTTAATTAGGTCTCACTATGTTGCCCAGGCTGGTCTGAGTTCCTGTGCTCAAAGCAAGTGCTGGAACTACAGGCGTGAACCATCCGCCCAGCCTGGGGGCATTGTTTGACTATGCTCATGGAGTGCTGAATTGGGTTGCAGCCGCTGACCAGCAGTTTGGCTTCTCAAGCTGCTTTACAAAGTGTAGAGTGGTCAGAACGTGAGTGATGTTGGTTTTGTGTGCTGCTCTGTGCTGGTCAGATCACTCCCTGAGGACTGTGGCCCGTTTGGGGGGTGTTGACCTTTAAGAGGGACAGTGACAGATTCGACTGTGTCCAGATAAGCATAACCTGGGTGAAGAGAGATCGGATATAGCACCTGGGGAACACTTCAAGGCCCAGGATCTCTTTGGCACAAAGAAGAGCAGAATAAGCAGGACTGGACTGTTGGCTTTAAATATTTGGAGGACTGACTTGGAAGGAGAGAGGAATGAGACTTTGTTGTGTGGCAGATGCAGAGGCAATTTCAGCTCAATGAAAGACAGCATTGTATACCCATGAGAGTGGCCTTGGAAGACAGCGAGTGTCTCATCTCTAGGAGCATGTGAGCACATACTAGGTGGCCACTTGACAGGCTGCTGTTCCAGGGTATCAAGAATCACATGCAGGATTGGGTGATCCTTGAGATCCTTCTAGTTACGAAATTTATGGTAGTCTCATCCCAAGAAGACTTGGGAGGTCCAGTCAGTGGTCTATGGCTAAGGGAGAATGGCTTCATGGTCCTGGAAGCTTATAGGAGGGGAAAGAGTAGGGATGAATGCAAGTAGCAACCAGAGCCTTCCTCTCCTGTCCTGCATCGCTGAGAGTGTATGCGACTGAGCCGTGCGGAAATGTCCTTGCTCATAGAGGGAAGGGCCTGGGGAGAGCATCACATAGCGCCCCCTTCTGGCCTTTACCATCCTCTCTCTCTGCATCTTCCTGGATCCCTGCATTGGCTCCAGGAGCAGGTGAAGAGGCAGAGATCGCCACCACCATTTTATTTGATTTTTTTGAGTGGAAGTCTTACTCTGTTTCCCAGGCTAGAGTACAGTGGCACGATCGTAGCTGATTGCAGCTTTGACCTCCTGGGCTCAGGTGATCCTTCTGGCTCAGCCTCCCAAATAGCTGGGACTAGAGGTGTGTGCCACCACACTTTTTAAAAACGTTTACTTTTTGTAGAAACAAGGCCTTGCTACTCAAACTCCTGGACTCAAGCGGTCTTCCTGTCTCAGCCTCCCATGGTGCTGGAATTATAGGCATGAGCCATCCTTCCTGGCCTGCCACCCACGTTTTATTAGGGGAGGTGACTGAGGCCCCACAGAGCTCCATGACATTGGCAAAGCCACACACTGATGTGGACTGGGGAGTCAGGAGGAGCGGGAGGGACTACAAGCCTCAGCTCCCTGGTATTGTCCCCTACTTGTTGCCCCTCAGGCCCTCCAGAGAGGCTCTTGGGAAGTGGAATAGCCTGGGACTGGACAGAGCCTCAGGACAGTGGGCAAGAGTTTCAAGCAAGTTTTCAAGCAGGCTGGATGCTGCAGAGAGTGCAGTAAGACCTGAAGGTCAGAGGTGTGAGGAGAACAGAGAGAGTAAGAACCAGCCGCCAGGAAATGCAGGGCAACTGCTGGCACGTTGGAGGCCAGCCCTTGGAGGCCAGCCCATGAAGGCTAAAGACCAGGGATTAATGAGGGTGCTGGTGTCTGGGACGATGCCATTTTTTTCAGGAGCCTCAGCAGCAAGTAATGGGATAAGAGAGGCATTGAAGGGCCACAGGGAAGACAGCTAAGGGCCCCCACCCCCATTTTTCAGATGAGCTGACTGAGGCTTTGCAAAGTAGATTTGGGTCCTCAGTCCTCTGCTTGCAGTCATTTCCAGCTTGGACTACGGTCTTGTCCCATGGGCGTTTCCTGGGGCCGCTCTCCTGCCCAGACTTCAGCATAGGGAAGGCAGTGGCAGGGTCCAGTCAAAGAGAGTGGGCTGGTGGGCAAGACTGGCAAGTCCAAAGTCCCTCTGATGGCCGGGGCAGTGTGTAAGGGGACACCAGGGGGAAAGAGTAAAGCAGGGAGGGGCCAGTTTTGATGGAAGGAGTCTGGGAGGGCTCCATTTAGGAGGTGGCATTTGAGGGCTAGGTCGAGGGTGGAGAGGGCATTCCAATCAAAGGCAGGAGAGGTTGTGCCAAGTCTGGGATTCTCATGTGCATGTGCCAGTGTGGCAGGATTCGGAAAGAAACATGTCTGTGCAGATGTTTCAGATTTAAGGGTAGATGTAAAAGTGATCAGTCCAGCACTAGCCAACAGAAGTGGAATGGCAGATACGTAATTTTAAATGATCAAGAAACCATATTAGAAAGGATAAAAAGAAGCAGGTGGAATTAATTTTTTTTTTTTGAGTTGGAGTCTTACTCTGTTGCCCAGACTGGAGTGCAGTGGCCGCTCCCGGCCACCGCAGCCTCGACCTGCTGGGCTCCGGCGATCCTTCCGCCTCAGCCTTCCAAGTAGCCGGAATTACAGGCATGTGCTACCACGCCCAGATGATTTTTTGATTTATCGTAGAGATGAGGTCTCGCTGCCCAGGCGGGTCTCGAACCCGCGGGCTCAGGCAATCCACTCACCTCAGCCTCCCAAAGGCGCGGGATTACAGGCTGAGCCACCAAGCCCGGCTGGAATTAATTTTAATAATAAATTTTATTTAGCCCAGTATACTCAAAATATTATTATCATAGAATCAATGTGAAAAATATTGACGACATGTTTTCCCTGTTTTGGGGTACTAAGTCTTTGAAACCTGGTGTGTGTTTTACACTTATAGTACATCTCAGTTTGGATGCCAAAAATTTGACAGTCACAATTAAATGTAGTCTTACCAAAACAATAAATATGTTCTTAGCAGAAATTTAAGAAGAATATTTACACTGCTTCCGTTTTAAAAGATTAAAACCGAATAAAATGGAAAATTTAGTTCTTCAGTTGTATTAACCACATTTCTAGTGCTCAGTAGACATGTGAGGCTAGAGGCTACTGTTTTGGATAACACAACTCTAATACAAGAGCTTGGCATGTAGTAGGTGCTCAATACATGCTCCTTGTTAGACTTGATCAGTCACATTCCTTTACAGGATTCACAGTTAGTGAGGAAGGTGAGTGTGTGTGTGGGGGGTCTGTTTTCCTCAGGCTCCGGTGCTTCTGTGAAAACTTCCACAGAAAACTCTGGGTCAAGTTCTGTAGCAAAGGCAAACAGATTAGACCTGTGGATTGGCAAGGGCCCTTCCAGCCTAGAAACTGTGGGATTGTCCCCGAGATGCTTGCCTTCCAGGCCAGACCTGGGGACGTGGCCACTGTGTCCAAGTCTCAGAGGCTACAGATAAGACTCCTGTGGCCTCTAGGGGCAGAGCTGTGGCTGGTTAAAGGAAGCTACAGGGAGGCAGACGAGAACTGAGTGCAATTTACTGCTTTCAGGCAACAGCCAGACTGAGCCAAGGTGGAAGCCTTATCATGGAAAGATAGTGAGCTCCCCGTCAACGGAGGTGTGAGCGGGGACTGGACAAATAAGGGCCAGAAGAGTCAAGGCGGGCATTCTGGTTTGGGCTCCATGACTTTTGAGACCTGTCCCAGCCTGGGTGGCTAGTGTTTGGTTGTGTTTGCAAGTGATCCCACCCACTGGTTTTTTCCCTCCCACTGCCTGACTGCGAGCCTGCCTTTTATGTGGACTTGACAGGGCAGGGGGCCACCTGTCATGCGTTTCTATCCCTAGCCCAGACCCCCGGCACGGGCCTGGTTCACAGAAAAGCTCGGGAGGCCTGGGGGATGACTCTGAGGGTCAGGCTGGGTGCTGCTCCTGTGTGAGATGCGGCCTCGCCTCTTGGTTGGTCTGAACTGACAGCTTTCCCCGAGGAGGCTGTGGCATCGCCTCAGAAATCCCACTGTGCTAGGCACAGAGCCTGAGGTGGTACCCTCTCCGGAAGGCCCTGAAGAGGTGGTAGCGGGGCTGGACTTGGCAGAGCAGGCAGGGCTGTGAATAGTGGCCATGGGTGAAAGGGCAGCCTCAGACCTTCGTTTCTCCCTGGGCCTTTGATCTCCGGTGAGGCCTCCTTCCGCCCTCTCCCCCATTCAGGTTCCCTCCCCCTCCCCTCATCCCCCCAGAGTTTGAAAGGCCCCAACACACCGAGGTCAGTGGAGTGCGAATCCCTTTCACCAGCTCAGAAAGCCCACCGGTCTGGCACCAGGGTGGACTGTGGGGGCCAGAGGCTTCTTTTGGGGAAATCAGGGTACATTATGAATGGAAGTTCCGGCCTTCTGGGCTGTGGACTACCTTCTGCCCGGGCAGGGCACAGGAAGGGCAGCCAGCACCTAGACACGGCCTGTCCTTTTCAAAAGATGCCAAGTTCAATGAGACCCCCATGGGGAGGTTTAGGGGCTCCTGTCACGATTATTCCTCTTTTGGTGGGGGGTTCTTGCCTTCTCTCTGGTTTTGTGTCTCTCTCATGTCTTTTCTTCGGGGGTGCAGCTCATTCTGTGTGATCTGGCTTTGTTTATCGAATCCTCTTCTGTGTGTTTCTGTCTTCTGGTCTAGTCCTCTAGTTCTCACTAGCTTTCATCTTCTTACATCCTCTTTCTGTTTCTCTCTCTCTACTTCTCTCCCCCCTCCCCCCACACACACTCACTCACTCTCTTCTCTCTTGTATTCTCTCCTGCTCTTCCTCTCTTCTTCTCTCTCTCAGGCTGACAGCCACAGCTCAGCCCTGTCCAGCAGACCTCCATGGGAGCCGCAGTGGGAGGGAAGGGATTTCAGAAGCTCCACGCTGGGCCCCCGGGCCCCTCTGACCACAGGCAGTCCCTGGTCTTTCTTTCTCAGGACGCTTTTTTCTTTCCTGGACACTTAGATCCTGTCAACTCCTCCTTGGCTGGGGGTGAAAACTGGAGCAGGAACTGGGGAGACCCCTCTTCCACTCCTCAAAAGGGGTGGGCATGTGGAGAAGAATTCCTGAGACAGGATTTAGAGGCAGCGCTTGTGGCACTCCAATTCCACAGAACTCTGATCTTTGGAGAGCCCCAAGTGAGGCGGTGAGCCAAGGTCACAGGCTCATGGGCCAGGAATGAAATGGTGCAGGACTTTCTGTGGCGAAATCTTGGGGCAAGTTCCGTGATGTCTCTGAGCCTCCATTTTGTTATCTGGCACACAGAGGCGACATGAGCCTTGTGGGCTATTGTGGGGATCAAATGAAGTGACTCCAGCAGAGGGTAGAGCCCTAGGCCTGGTGGTAGTCAGTGCTGATGGCTCCTGAGCGAGTCTGAGGCTGGAGGATGTGAGGCCAGTCACAGACTGAGGACAGTGGGCTCCAGCCGCGGTTCTATTGGCAGCTGAAACGAGCTGGTCTGCCCACAGACGTCCTGTTTGAGCAGTCTACTGTGGTGGGCACTGAAGAAACTGAGTGACTGTGGCCGGGAGCCCTGCAGGCATCACGACTGAGCAACAGTGCCCCCACGTGTCGGCTGCAAGATGAAGGGCCACTGACTTTCCTTTCCTCCCTTTTCTTCGGGTCTCCTAGCTGCCTTCATGGAAGAAAGCAGAGGGTCAAGCCTCAGTTTTCCAGGAAGAGAGGTGCGGGGTGCACAGCGTGGGAGAGGCCTCCAGGGTAGAGGCAGAAGGCAGAACGCTGGGCCTGGGAGGGCTGGGCATCTGAGGGGTTGTTGGGGCCACCGCCTTGAATGTTGAGCCTCCCTGTGGGAGCTGGAAGGGCCTTGGCGAACATGTAGGACATCCCACCCCTGTCATTATTTAGATGGGAAACAGACTCGGAGAAGAGACGCGGTCCAGTAGACCCAGAAAACCTAGCAGGAGAGGATGGCTCCTCGGAAAACCCTTGGGATCCTACAGCCTCTTGATGTGACCAGTCTCAAGTCTCCCCATTCCCCCCTTCTCACAGGTCCCTCTGCCATCTTCACTATCGAAAGCCACCCGAAACCCAGACCCATCAATTTTCCCACCCCTGGGGTGGCTGACCCGTGAATCCCCCAGGGGCTGGCTCTGCAGACAGGGAGGCATCCCCATCCTCCACAGTGGTCTGGGGGCCAGGAAGGAGGTTGCTGCCATCTTGTCTTGGCTTCTGCTGGGGCTAGCCCAGGGCAGGTCCTTTCCCTGGCCCTCCATGAGGTGTGCCTGGTTGTATGTAGAAGGGAGGACCCTTCCCCGAGTTCTCTGTTAGTCTAGGCAGGGGCCAGGTCCAAGGTTCTTGCTGGTGGGGGCGTCACTTAGAACCCAGCGGGCCATTGTCATTCTGGCAGCCGTGCTGTACTTGATTTGCCTTGTATTTGCCCTGACTTTCAGTTTGCTGCCAACATTTCAAAATCAGGAAATTTCACGTGTGAATGTCTGGCTTTTCTGGGGGAGAAAGGTCAGATCTGGCAACACTGGGTGTCTTTCCTCCATGGCTGTGGTCATCAGGGGCCACTGGGCCTGCAGTTCTCAGAGGATCCTCACCTGACTTGCGCTCTGGTTTTCTGGGCCCGAAGGCCTTTGAGTCTCTGGAGTCCCAGCATGAGTTCTGAAGAAATGAGTTTGGTTCACTCAGCCTGTGGTAGCTGAAGCGGATGAGAGGCACATCCTGAAACGGGCCTGGGTGTGTGTGTGTGTGTGTGTGTGTGTGTTTCTGGGAATGCGCAGTCATCAGACGCACAGCCCAAAGGTGGACGGGGTAGGAGAGGCAAGTACTTTGGCCAAGGACCAGGAGCCACACTCCTTGGCAGGTCATTTACTCCATCCTCTGCAGATGGAGTGGTCCTGGCACAGAGGGCACAGGCTTTGCCCAAGGACGTGCACTCCCCGCTCTGGCTTTGCAGCCATGGGCACCCCACCTGAGACCTAGGCAGATAATTCTTGGTAAAACAGGGGGATCTGAGGCCAAGTGGCCAATTGCAGGGGCTCCGTGGGCCTTTCCCTAGTGCCCAGGGCCTGTCCCATGGGTGGGGGTCAGGTTTCGGTTCCTCCCGTCTCCTGGGTCCCTGAGTTTCACTTTGATTCACTGAGTGAAAGCCCTTGTGAGAGCCAACACTATGAAGCCCCCGCCCTGCCTGTTTGCACACCTGCTTTGTCCCGGCCCCTTCCCCTCCTTTCACCCCCAGCTCCTTTTCCCATGAGGCTGTGCCCTGGTGTTCTGGGGGTTACGGGAGAAGGAATGGCAGTGTGCAGATCTCAGTTCAGGGAGCGAGTTGCAAGAACACTGGGTCCAGTGGGGAGATGGAGTCTCGTCCGTGGTGGGCAGCCCCCTGCCAAGGCAGCCTGGGACTCAAGGTGAAATGGACTTGGCTTTCTTCCCCACTTGCATGCCCTGCTTCCGTGTGGGGCAGAGAATCCCACAGTCCTTTCTCTCTGGCTTTGGAATATGGCTTAATCCCTGTCTGCAGAGTCTATGGTTCAGGGACTTTATTAGACTTCAAGATTCCAGAAACTAAGAGGTAGGAGAGGACTCTGGGAGGTGGGAGCTGGGAGTTCTGGTCCCCAGTCCTAACTCTGTGGCTGACTTGCTGGGGACTTTGGGGGGAATCCTCTGCCTGATCCCTAGTTTTCCCATCTAAAATATGAGATCAAGAGATTGCTAAGGTTGTTTCTGGCACCACAGTTCTGAGTGTCTCCCAGTTCCATTTCGAGTCCTCTTGGTATTATTTTAGACCAGCAGTTTTCAAACTTTTGGTCTTGGGGTCCCTTTAAACTCTTAAAAATCATCAAGAACTCTGGCTGGGTTTGGTGACTCAGCCTGTAATCCCAGCACTTTGGGAGGCCGAGGCGAGTGGATTGCCTGAGCCTATGGGTTCAAGACCAACCCAGGCAACTTGGTGAGACCTCGTCTCCACAATAAATCCAAAACTAGTCGGGTGTGGTAGCACACGCCTGTAGTTCCGGCTACTTGGAAGGCTGAGACGGAAGAATCATCGGAGCCCAGCAGGTTGATACTAGGATGGCCGTGAGCGTGCCACTTCACTCCAGCCTGGGTGACAGAGTGGGACTCCAACTAAAAAAAAAAAAAAAAAAAATCATGAAGAACTCCAAGGAGCTTTAGTTTATGCGGATTAACTAAAATGAATACAAGTTTAAAATATTTATTTATTAAGCATGATGGTAAAAAGCAGCACAATACTTTTTAAATAATAAAGAACCATATTTTTGAAACTAGAAATGTAGTTAGAGTGGCATTGATTTGTAACTTTCGCAAATGTCTTCAGTGTCTGGTATAATGGAAGATGGCTGGCTTCTCATATCTGCTTCTGCGTTCACTCTGATGGTATGACACATCCTCTAGTCTCTGCAAAACGCCACTGCAGACTTGTGAGAGAATGAGAGGAAAGAAGGCAAATCACATCTTGGCATCCATGTGACGATGATGTTGACTTCACAGATCCTTTGAAAGGATCTCAGGACCCCTCCCTCTACCCCAGGCAGGGGGTCTGGACCACACTTGGGGAATTTCTGCTTTGCACCCGCACTTGCTTGCTTATCACCCTTGCAGACAGGGAGAGCAGTTAAAGTGGTTTTAGTTAACAGAAAGGTGCCGTTAGTTTCTCTAGCTCCTGAAGGCAGTGGGAGCCATGGCAGGTCTTTGAGCTGGGGATGGAGTGACAAGACACACAGGACTTTGGAAATCCTCCTCTAGCTAACTGGGATGTGTAGTGCTTCTTGCTCCTGTCCCAGGCTGAGCTCCCACAGAAAGGCACAAATACTGAGGCTCCTCTTCTTCCCAGCAGAAGGTTTGTAGGGCTTGAGGTCTGATCTCCCCCCAGCAGGCTTCTGTCTAGACCGACAGCAGCGACCAGTGCTCCCTGAGAGTCTGGGGAGAGGGTGCTTCGGAACCCCACCACCTCTCCCTATCTCAACTCAGCTCTGCTCAACCCACAGACTCCTGGAGACCCCACCTGGGGCATATTTTTGGTGGGGAAAAAATTCAGCAATGATATCAGTTGGCAATGAAATAAAATGAAATATTTCATTCTATCTCATCTCCTAGCATTTGAGGAAAAGCAGGTCTGAAAGTTAATTGAGAAAGGGGATATTTTTGTTCTGATTCTATAGGGAGTTTGGGGTATTTCTGGAATGCCAGTTGTTGGTGACTCATGTATGTGGTGTGTGTGTGTGTGTGTGTGTGTGTGTGTGTGTGTGTGTGTGTGTGTGTATGTATTGTATGCGTCTCATTTCACTTTGGAATTTCCAGTTTTCATTCTTTTTTTTTTTTGAGTTGGGTCTCACTCTGTCACCCAGGCTGGAGTGCGGTAGCAGGATCATGGCTAACCTTGCAGCCCCGATCTCCTGGACTCAGGTAATCTTCCCACCTCAGCCTCCTGAGTAGCTGGGACTACAGGTGCACACCACCACGCCTGGCTAATTTTTATGGGGATTTTTTTTTGTAGCGATGAGGACTTGCTATGTTGCCCGGGCTGGTTTCAAACTCCTGGACTCAGGCAGTCCTCCTGCCTTGGTTTCCCAAAGTGCTGGAATTGCATCCATGAGCCACTGCGCCCAACCAATTTTCATGTTTTTTTTTTCTTTTTAGTTGGAGTCTCACTCTGTCGCCCAGACTGGAGTGCAGTGGCCACTCCCGGCCACCACAGCCTCGACCTGCTGGGCTCCAACGATCCTTCCGCTTCAACCTTCTAAGTAGCTGGAACTACAGGCGTGCACTACCACGCCCGGCTAATTTTTTTGATTTATTGTAGAGATGAGGTCTTGCCAACTTGCCCAGGTGGGTCTCGAACCCGTGGGCTCGGGCAATCCACTCACCTAAGGCTCCCAAGGTGCGGGATTACAGGCTGAGCCACTGAGCCCGGCTCAGTTTTCATTTTTATTGTTACAAGTTATCAACTGCATTGACCCTTCCTTGGGTTTTTATTGATGGAATAAAATGGGAGAGTGGGAGAAAAAGAGAATGTCCTATGATAATTTAAGAAAAACTGAGAGAGGAATAAGGATAAAAGGTGCTAGAGAAGGTATATGAGAGAAAGAGATTGCTTGTAATGATAATTAACTGATCTCTGCGAGGATACAGGCAGAGAGGACGGCCCAGACCCTTGAAGGACTGAAAAATGACGAGGGGGGTCAGACACTTCCCAGTACCAGCCACCAGGTGGCACCATCGACCCAGGACAGCTTAGTTGCTGTCTAGGGTTAGGGACAAGAGGGGTAACTGGGCAGTGTGTTCCCGCCATTTGTGAGCTTGGTATGCTTGTAACTGGGTCGAGGGTGGCAGTGCCCAGATCAGCTGACCATTTGCCCAAGTCTCACCTCTCTGCCAGCATTCAGCTGGGGAAAGGGAGGCAGGACCATCACAGCAGGGGATTAATCTGGTCCTTTCTCCACGGCTCAAGTGTCTTGAGACAAACCTTTTTGGGAGCCGATTCCTTGGGTCTACCCTGAGCCTTTACTTGCTGTGTGACCTTGGCCAAGTCACTTCTCTCTGAACCTTGCCTTCCTTGTGTTAAAAAGTGGAGATTTGAGCAGGTGATTTTTTTTTTTTTTTTTTAGAAAGCGGGATTTATTGAGAGGACAGAAAAGCTCCCACAATCAGAGGGTACCCCAGGGTGTTGCCTGAGCAGATGATTTTTAAGCGTCTTTTGGGCTCTGACATTCTGTAGCTTACCAGAGACAGCACTGGAGTTAGGGTCGGGTTCTGGGTCTTTCTCTGTCAGCTGTGTGACCTTGGGCAAATCACTTCCCATCTGTGAGGATTATTCTAAATCTCCCTCATAGAATTGTGCATAAAATAGCAGATTGGAAAAATGCTTTTGAAATCTTTTTTGCTGCTTTAGGAGACGGAGGGGTTATTATTTATAATTTTCCTCAGAATTTAAATTAGCCAGAAGCAGAGGGGTTCCACCATCCTCACTGCTTAGAAAGTTTGTATGTCTGCATGCGACCACAGCAAAAGGCCTTATGGCAAACATTTGCTCAAGGACACTGCATCCCTGTGCTAATTACCTCTTGAATCTGCTCATTTCTCTCCATTCCCACTGCTACTGCCTCAGTCCAAGCACACTTTTCTCTCATTTGGGTTATCACTGGCTGGTCCCCACCTCCAATGTTGCTGCCTTCTCCAAACAATAGTCTACCCTCCACATAGCAGCTGAAATACAATTCTGATCCATGAGCCTGAGAGTTTTTTGTTTGTTTTTTTTAGACAGGATCTCAACTTGTTGCCCAGGTTGGAGTGCAATGGCACAGTTAAAGTTCACTGCAACCTACAACTCCTGAACTCAAGCAGTCTTCCTGCCTCAGGTGCACACCACCGTGCCCTGCTAGTTTTTTACTTTTGTAGAGATGAGGTCTCACTTTGTTGCCACGGCTGCTCTCAAACTCCTGGCCTCAAGAAATCCTCTTGCCTCGGCTTCCCAAAGCACTGGGATTACAGGCGTGAGCCACCAGTCCTAGCCAACCTGAAGGTTTTTTTGTTTTTTGTGTTTTTTTGAGCTAGAGTCTCACTCTGTCACCCAGGCTGGAGTGCAGTGGCACGCTCACAGCCACCGCAGCCTCAATCTGCTAGGCTTAGCCGATCCTTCTACCTCAGCCTTCCAAGTAGCTGGAACTACAAGCATGTACCACCACGCCCAGCTAATTTTTTGATCTGTTGTAGGGACGAGATCTCGCCATGTTGCCAAGGCTAGTCTCAAACCTGTAGACTTAGACAATCCTCTCACCTCTGCGTCCCAAAGTGTGGGATTACAGGTGTGAGCCACCATGCCCAGCAACCTGAAGGTTTTAAGCCTTCAAATCTGCCTGTAGTTCTCAGAAACCATCCCAATTTCTTCACAAGGCTGCTGGCTCTCTCCACTCTCCTCTTGTCGTGTCCTCTCCAGACACACCAAGTCTCCTTCCATTCCCTGAACACCGCATTGCTCTAAGAGTGGCATGGGTGGTAAAGTCAGACGGTCAGGGTTCTAGTGCTGACTCCACCAGTGACGACACCTGGGACCTCTCTGAGCCTAGTTTCCCCGTATGTGAAACGGGGCACCATTTATGCCTGTGATTGGACTGTTACGTGGATTGAATTAGGTCATTCATGTAAAATGCTCAGGATGACTCCGTGCATGACAAGAGCTCAGGGCAGGGTGTTTTTTATTACAATGCTGCTCCCACTGCCTGGAAACTGCCCACTACCCCACTCCACCACTTACCCGGCTGACGTTCCCAAACTTCAGGATCCAGCTTGAATGCCACTTCCTGAGTGAGAGCTTCCCTGATGCTCACTCCTAACTGTTAGCTACCCTCCAGCCCCCAACCCTCTACTTGCTTGTTAATAAAAAAAAAAAAAAAGCCAGGCTCGGTGGCTCAGCCTGTAATCCCGTGCCTTTGGGAGGCTGAGGTGAGTGGATTGCCTGAGCCCGCGCGTTCGAGACCCGCCTGGGCAGCGAGACCTCATCTCTACAATAAATCAAAAAATCAGCCGGGCGTGGTAGCGCATGCCTGTAATTCCGGCTACTCGGAAGGCTGAGGCGGAAGGATCGCCGGAGCCCAGCAGGCGAGGCTGCGGTGGCCGGGAGTGGCCACTGCACTCCAGTCTGGGCGACAGAGTGGGACTCCAACTCAAAAACAAAACAAAACAAGACAAAACAAAAACTCCTGGCCAGGTGTGGTGGCTCACACCTGTAACCCCAGCACTTTGGGAGGCTGAGGCAGGAGAATCTCTTGAGCCCAGGAGTTCGAGTCCAGCCTGGGCAACATAGCAAGACTCCCATCTCTACAAAAATTAGCCAGGTGTGGAGGCATGTGCTTATAGTTCCAGGTACTTGGGAGGCTGAGGTGGAAGGATCCCTTGAGCCCAGAAAGTGGTAAGGGTCTGTGGCATTGCACTCCAGCCTAAGTGACAGAGGGAGACCCTGATCCAAAAAAACAAAACAAAACAGCTCCCATTTGTCGCTCATCTGTTTTTTCCAATGAGACTGTGAGCTCCACAAAGGCAGGGACTGTGTCTATAGCAGCTACCACTGTCACCTTAGTGCCCAGCATAGGGCCTGGCTCATGCCAACAAATGCGGACATCATAGAAGCCCTGAGCCCATCTGGCCAGCAAGTGCAGGACCTGGGACAACAAGCATCCTGCCCCTCCTGCCTCCCAAAGCCTCCAGTCGGCAGGATCTGTGTCAGTCATTCTAGAGGGAGAGGGCGCTCTCATGGTCTAAGGACACACGTGAGCATGCATGCACAGATATGCAGGCTGGTACCACAGTCCTTTGTCTGCCTGTCTCACCTGAGCCAGGTGCATACAAATCATGGTCCCACATAGGAACTGCAGCATGGTACAACTATAACAGCCAGCACTCGTTAAGCGTTGACTGTATATGTTTTAAATTATTGACATATTTAATACAACCCCTGTACCAGGTGGAGTCCTTATTATCCCCATTTTGTAGAGATTCAGAGAGATCAAGAGAATTGACCAAGGCCACACAGCTTAATAGGGGCAGTGGTGGGACTGCCGCCCCAGATAGCTGGCTTCAGAGTATCCTTACCTGCCATGCTGGTCTGCCTCTCACAGAGACTGTCACAACAGGATGACATCAGTGTGAGGCTGAGTATGCCCCATGGGAATATCACCAGCTCTCTTCAACGTGAGGCTTTGATTCTAATTTTTTTTCCAATTCTGCCTGTCCCTGTCATCCAGCCAGGCTGGGCTCAGGGAGACCCTGGCTTAGAGCCCGTTTCATCACTTAGGTACCACCCCATTTCTGAGATCTCCCTAACACTGCCGTGTATATTTTCCTGTCACCCTCACGATGTTCATCTTCAAGAGCAGTCAGCGGATCACATGTGAGTTTTAAACCACAGCAGACAGCACAGTGGACAGACTGGGGTTCAAGGTCACCTCCTATTGACTAGCTGTGTGAGCTTTGACAGCAAAGGGCCTTCACCTCTTTAAGCTCCGACTTTCTCATCTGTCCAAAGGGGACAATTTCTGCTTTTCCTGGTAATTAGAAAATGTTACCTGTAATACTTTGGGGTTTTTTGTTTTGTTTTGGGGGGTTTTTTTAGATGCATGCATTTTCTTTTCTTTTCTTTTCTTTTTGAGTTGGAGTCTCACTCTGTCACCCAGGCTGGAGTGCAGTGGCACACTCATGGTCACCCCAGCATCGACCTGTTGGGCTCCAGCAATCCTTCCGCCTCAGCCTTCCAAGTAACCGGAACTACAGGTGCACGCTACCATACCTGGCTAAATTTTTTTATAATTGTAGAGATGAGGTCTCACCAAGTTGCCTAGGCTGGTTTTGAACCTGCGAGCTCAGGCAATCCACTTGCCTTGGCCTCCCAAAGTGCTGGTATTACAGGCTGAGCCACTGAGCCTGGTCCTCTTTTTTAAAAAAATTTAATTTTTTTATCTTAAAGATGTGGGGTTCAATTCAGGATTAGGTATACAAATGTTCATTAGGCAGGTATCCTTGTCCCTTGTTGATGAGGTGTGCCTCCCCTCCCCCAGTAATACTTTGAATAGCACTGGCACATGACAAATTTCAAAAATATCAGCTATTATTATTTCTGTTATCAGAGCAGAGTGTTTTTACCCTGAATTCGGATTCCTCAAGAAGACCTTGTTGAAAACTTCTAAATTCCCAGATCTTTTGTTCTCTCTCTCTCTTTTTGAGTCTGGTTCTCACTTTGCTATCCAGGCTGGAGTGCAGTGCGTGATCATGGCTTACCACAGCCTTGACCTCCTGGGCTCAGGTGATCCTTCTGCCTCAGCCTCCCGAGTAGCATGCTCCACCACGCCCGGCTAAATTTTTATTTTTTGTAGAGACGAGGTCTCGCTATGTTACCCAGGCTGGTCTCGAACACCCGGGCTCAATCAATCCTCCTGCCTCAGCCTCCCAAAGTGCTGGGATTACAGGTGTGAGGCATTGCGCCCAGCCTCTTTCGCTCTTTTTTAGATGGTCATTTTGTTTGTATTGCTAAGTCTAATGAGGGGATTATTGAGGCTAGGGTCAGAAGGAAAAGAAAGTAGGAAGTACCAACAGGGATTTATCGGGTCAGAATTGTTAGCTCCATGTTTCAGAAGCTCACGGAATTCAAGTCTTCCATGAGGGCAGCTGGTGGAGGTAGGGTGCGTCCGACACACGGCTGGAGGAGCCTGGGTTCCCTGTCCCAGAGCGGCCCGGCCTTGATGTGTGACCTCAGACAGGTCCCTGCCCTTCCGGAGCCTCGTCTGGGAGGCGCTGAGCCTGGACAATCCTCCCAGCTCCCGATCCTCTCTCCCCCACTCCTCCCTGCGGCTCCCCCGCCCTCTTCCTTCATCTTCTCTCTCCGTTTCCTTTCTGTCTGAGACACAAACGCCATGCAGCACTTCTGAATGGTACTTTTGTTCCGCGAACATCTCTTTTCTGAAAAGGACGATTGGTCAGGTTTGTATCTTTTAACTGCTGGCACATTTTATCAGTTAAGAACCTGCGTACCTCTCTCTCGGGAGACAACCTCAGAGAGGCAGACAGAGTGGCTGAGGGGAAGGTTAATGGGAGACAATGGACGAAAACAACAAAACCTCTTTTGGGGCCCAATTTAAGGTCTCTCCAGCCAAAGCCGTCTTTCTGGGAACCCCCCCTTTCCTGCTCTTCCCCAAGGCCCCCAGCGTCTTCCAACTTGACTCCATTTTTTGATTTGTGTTTCCCTCTTAGCTCCCCAAATAACGGGGAGAGGGCCAGGAACAGTCTGAACAGGCTCAGTGCCTGAGCCATTTTTGTTCAAGCCCATTGGGGTGGGGCCTGGAGCCCTGGGCTTGGAGCTGTGGGGACCTGGGTTGGATTCCTGGCTTTACACATCCTTGCTAGTGATCTTGGGCAAGGTCACTCTGGGCCTGGATTTTCCTCCTGACAAAAGAGCAAGCAGAATGCCTTCCTGGACATCTTGCATAAATCCAGTGAGAAACAATGCACGAGGAGAGGACGTGCGCTCTAAACTGTAAAGCTCTGTTACCTACAACAGTGTCACTGTATCATCCCACATACCCGCTCTGTGACCTTGGGCAAGTTTCTTAACTTCTCCAAGGGTTAGTTAATTCGTCTGTATAATGGGGACTCTATACTTAGGTCATACAGTTTGAGAATTCTGTAACAGATGGAAAACACTGGGCACAGCTCTGGCAGTGGGAGATGCCCAGATCCAGGTTAGGGCCTTTCCCCATTTCCTTCCTTATTTCCTCACAGCGCCTCCCTTTGTGAGCACAGCACCCAGGATTGAAGCCACAGGCTTCTGAAGTTTAGCTGCCTAGTTTGAAACCCAATTGGCCACTCCGTGCCTGGGAGGTCTCCGACAGGTTCCGCAACTCTGCCTCCGTTCTCTCCTCTGTAAAAGAGGGAAATAAGAATATCTGCTTCGGGTTGTGGAGATCAGACCCTGCCCATTCAGGACTAGGCAGAATCAGCACCAGGTGAGTGTTGGTGATTCTGCCGAACCTGCTCCCGCAGTCTGCCCAAACCCTGGGCTTAGACTGGACGGGGCTCCAGCTACCATATCCTTCAAGCCCCTTCGTGGCCGGACGGGAGCGGGAGGGGATTTGCTCAGGCGGCATCAAGAGTCATGTTTCAAGATGTCTGAGGGATTGTCCAGGAACTCTGCGGTGCCACCTTGCCAATACAGCCCCACAAAGAGGTCGAGGGCCCAGGGGAGAGGCCAGCCTCCTCCTCCTCGACCCTGCTGGCCCAGGCACCCCGTGGGCCTCGCTCCCTCCCACCGGCCGGGTCCCGGGGGCTCGGACTCGGGCAGGAGCGCCCCCCTGGACTCAGGGCAAACGACTTCCAGGAGAGCGTGTGGATTTCCTCTGCGACTTGGCAGGAGGAATGGATTCAGCCGCATCAGAACGTGGCGCAAAAAGGAAGGCAGCGCGCGGCGCCCCCGGGAAAGGGGCCGCCAGCCCGCGCCGGCCTCCGCCGAACATTTGCAATTTAATTGACATCGGGCGGCAGGAAGCCAATCAGTATAAGTCAATTGACGCTTCGAGATAAAACTAATCGGCGGCCAGCACCCCCCCCCGGACCCCCGCCGGCGCGGCCTGGCGGGGCCCGGGCGCAGCGTGGAGGCCGCGGGCCCACCCCGGCAGGTGACGGCGCTGGCGCGTGTCTGGGCCCGCGAGGGGGCGGCCGGCTGCCCGCTGATCGCCGCGCGCCCCCGGCGGCCAGGAGGGGCGCGTAATGAATGACTTTATTTGCCGGGGCCCTGCTGAGAACAATTGAGTTTGTTATGGTAACGACGGATGCCAGCTTTCCGGGGCCCCGGGGGGCGCGGGCGCGGCGGCAGCCGGGAGCTGGGCAGCCGAGCAGATGATGCGCGCCGGGCCCGGAGCGCCGGGGGCGGGGCCGGGGCCGGACGGAGGGGCTGGACCCGACCTGCCCGGGAGACGCCGGGCCTCGCGCCGAGGTGCTGGCCTGCGGGGTGGGACGCACCGCGCGCCATGGGGGTGGAAGCGAGTGATCCTTCCTTGCTGGCATGTTGGACTCCTCAGGCCTCTGCGTGCACCTCTTCTTCCCTTTGCCCCTGAGCCTGGGGGCTGGGGAGGGGGGGGGTTCTTCTCTTGCTGAGTGATGCCCTGCCTCTTGCACCAGAGGAAAATTAGAAAAAGGTGTAAAGGCATCCCTTCTTGGGAAGTTCGGGGCCGGATGTGAACCCCGCCACGCGGGCCCTGCGGTATGGAGAGTGATCTTTCTTCCGTCTCTATCCCCATGTAAGTCCCCATGCTCTGTGGTGTCTTTACCTCCGAAAGCTCTCCTTTCCCCTGCAAAGAAGAATGCTGCATGGAGATTGCTGCCTCTGATCCCCCACAGCCGTCTCCTCCCTGCCCCGTCAGGCTATGAGTTCCAAAGGCAAGGGTCACTTCGCACTCATCCCAGGAGCCCTCGGCACCCAGATGTAGAAGGAGCAGGTGAGAGAGTGGACTTCTCTCCCTTTGCAATCTCTTGCTTTCCCTCTGGTTACAGATGCCAGAGTTCCCTTTTCCTTTTCCAGTTTTGTGTTCAGGCATGTTATCATGCACTCATTCAACAAACATTACCTGAGAAATGCCCTGCCCTTGGCCACCTTACTGGACAGTGAGAGATGATAATGTAGCACACATGATAAATACGTGTCAGACACCCGTTATGTGCTGTAATGGCCGACATCCCTTGAGTTGGCAAAGCCTTTTAAAATTAAATTTAAAACAAATTTTGAGTTGAGGTCTTACTCTGTACAGACTAGAGTGCAGTGGCACAATCACAGCTCATCATGGCCTTGACCTCCTGGGCTCAGGCAATTCTCCTTCCTCAGCCTCCCGAGTAGCTGGGACTATAGGCGTACGCCACCATGCCTGGCTTATTTTCTTATTTTTATTTTTTGTAGAGATGAGGTCTCGTTAGGTTACCCAGGCTGGTTGTGAATTTCTGGGCTCAGGTGACCTTCCTGCCTTGGCCTCCCCAAGTGCTGGGATTACAGTGAGCCACCATACCTGGCCAGCAAAACCTGAGTAAGGCCTTGCTGAGTGCTTTTCTCTTTGATTGATCCCAGATGCCGCCTTGTGACAGTCACCCTCATTTACAGATGTACAAACTGATACTCAGCATGTTTGTGAAGCAGCATGATGCCGTGGGGGAGGGATCTAGATTGGAGACCTACCCCTAGTTTGCTGGGTGAGCTTTGTCCATTTTCTTCTGCTCTTTGGACCTCAGTATCCCCATCTATAAAATGGGGGAGTTGGAATTAATGCTGTCTGAGGGCCAGCTGAGCTTGAGTGGTCTACAAGAAAGATGGAGCCAGGACCCAGGCCCTTTGGTCTTGGATACGAATGATCATTGGGAGAAAAATTGCTCTCCTTCCTCAGTTCTGTGAGGCTCAGGGTGACAATGAAGCATACGAGACAGGCACCGTGTTCACTGCAGCTCTGGAAGTGTAGGCACCGCTACTGTTGTCCTTTTGCAAGTGGAAAAAATGAGGGGTTAAATAACCAGACCAGGCTGCAGAGCCAGTAAGTCGCAGGGCTGGGCTTCAGACCCAAGCAGTCTGCCTTCAGAGTCTGTGTACTTAAGCACTATGCTAGTGGGCGCAGGCAGCATATAATCTTACTCATCTGTCTGTAAACCGCCTTCCACCTGTCCCCTGCCCTCACACCTCACCCTGCTCATCTCAGTCCCACCTCCCTTGCTCTCCTGGTCTCTCCCTCTTCATCTAGGTACAGACAGCCAAGGGATGGCTCCAGCATGAAGAAGAAGCTGCAGGAACCTGGGTCCCTTCTTGGCTTAGTCTTCACTGGATTCTTGCATTTGGGAAATGGTTTTTTAAAGGTGGTAGAAGGGCAGGTGTGGTGGCTCACACCTGTAATTCCAGCATTTTGGGAGGCTGAGGTGAGAGGATTGCTTGAGCCCTGGTGTTTATGACCAGCCTGGGCAACATAGCGAGACCTTGTCTCTACAAAAAAAAAAAAATTTTAAGACAACTAGCTGGACATGGTGGTGTGTGCCTGTAGACCCGGCTACACAGGAAGCTGAGGTTAAGACTGTGGTGAGTTGTAATCATGCCACTACACTCCAGCCTGGGTGACAGAGTGACTCCAACTCCAATCAACGAATCAATCAATAATCAGTAAACTAAAAGGGTAGAGGGAATCCAAGTCTTCTGTTTTAGGAATAAGTTCTCACTATTCATAGTCAAGGAAGTACATTTATTTTAGTTTTTTTGGCACCTGTTTTTCTGTCTCTCTAAAGGAATCTGGATAACTCTTTTTCCCTGAAGATACCCCTTTTGCAGCTAGACACAATAGGAAGGTAGTCCCTAATATGGGACCGTCCTGAATGGCAGAACCAGAGAGGCCTTGGAATCATATACAGTGACTTTAAATCTTGTCTGCCCAATGGTGCCTCTTTATAACAAACATTTCGTAGTGCTTTCTTTGCCATCCTAAAGCGAAATTTTGAGAAAATGTAATCTATCTACACACATAATTTAGAAAATCATCTTAATGCCCTAATTGTAACAAAAGAGGGAAAGAAAAGTCAAATCATCATAAAATGATGTGTTTCCTTATGTCAGTGGTCAGCCATGACTACACCAGAAGACATGAACAAGTAGTTAGTTGCTGGCACTTAGGCACAGAATCTCCATGAATGCAGCAGCTAAAAATGTGGACAGCTGTGTTTTTTGGCAATATAAACAACTCTGGTGGCGCTGCCATCAGCTAACGACTTTTGTGAAATTGTGAACATGTCCTGATAAAATTTCAACCAAAGCGAAGTAAAATTTTTCCTCAATTTATGTGGTGATTGTATCTCTGAAAAAGTCAGTGTAAATGTAACACCAAGTTTTTGTGTATATCAGTAAGCCAGATAGGTTCATGACTCAAATATTTATAAAGAGAGTTTTCACTCACTTCAGTGGACGATGGGTCATTCCAAAGATGTGTAGGGCGTGGGGAAGTTCTTTACAGCGCTGGACTGTGCTGGCTGCATCCCTGTCACATCCCTGGCCCCACCCACTAAATGCCATAACTCCTCCCCTATCACAGTCATCAAAACTCACAGAATTCCCAGATCTCCTTAGATCTAATCTTCCTTGTTAAGAACCACTGGGACAAATGAGTCCCTTGCTAGGGTTCCCCTCCTTTGGTAAATTCTATGAGTCTGTTAAAAAGCAAAATCTGGCCAGGCCCGGTGGCTCAGCCTGAAATCCCAGCACTTTGGGAGGCTGAGGCGAGTGGATTGCCTGAGCCTGCAGGTTCGAGACCAGCCCCTGCAACCTGGTGAAACCTTGTCTCTACAATAAATCAAAAAGTAGCCAGGCGTGGGAGCACACGCCTGTAGTTCCGGCTACTTGGAAGGCTGAGGCAGAAGGATCGCAGGAGCCCAGCAGGTTGACGCTGGGGTGACCGTGAGTGTGCCACAGCATTCCAGCCTGGGCCAAGGAGTGAGACTCCAGCTCGGAAAAAAAAAAAAAAAGAAAACCCACCAAAATATAAATAAAAACTCTTTGAAACAAGAAATAAGAGGTTAAGAAACTGTTAGAAGAGCCAGGCTTGGTGGCTCAGCCTGTAATCCCAGCGCTTTGGGAGGCTGAGGTGAGTGGATTGCCTGAGGCTGTGGGTTTGAGACCAGCTTGGGCAACTTGGCGAGACCTCATCTTGACAATAAATCAAAAATGAGCTGCGCCTGTAGTTCCAGCTACTTGGAAGGCTGAAACAGAAGGATAGCTGGCGGCCAGCAGTTCGATGCTGGGGTGGCCGTGAGTGTGCCACTGCACTCCAGTCTGGGTGTCGGAATGAGACTCCAACTCAAAAAAAAAAAAAAAGAAGCAAAATCTGTATATCTTGTGTACCTATATGGGCAAGTCCAGCCCTGGTGAGACATAGAAGCATGGCCTGATTTATATGTGTTGCTAC
This sequence comes from Cephalopachus bancanus, assembly GCA_027257055.1. NCBI lineage: Eukaryota > Metazoa > Chordata > Mammalia > Primates > Tarsiidae > Cephalopachus > Cephalopachus bancanus. The sequence goes on along the minus strand of JAPVLO010000497.1, from coordinate 419,059 downwards.
ATGATCCTACTCCATGGGTGCTGAGCTCTCAGGGGGCCTCAGTCAATGAGCATGACCCCACTTACATCTAATCCTTGTCTAGGATACCCTCTGTCTTCTCCCTCAAGCCCTCAGTCCAAATCCTGGCTCTTCCTTCCAGATGTCTTTCCTGACCCTGCTCCCTCCCACCCCAGACAGGTTCTCTCTGTCTCTGGACTCCCACTGCCTGCTGTTGGGGGCTCCCTTAGGATACTTTCCCATGCTAGAGAACTGGCTCCCTGAGGCTGAAACGGGGGTGGGTTCCCTCACAGGGCTGTGCTTGGGGTCTGAACACCAGTGCCAGATAAGTGAATGCTTGAACCAAGGGATTCAGCTCAGCCGGGCACCCCTCTCTGTCCACATCATGTCCTTTTGAGTTAAGCAAATGACGTCCTTTTTCTTGTCCCCACTCCTGGTCCTCATTGACTGACATGAGAGCTCCTTTGGAGTCTGCCAGCTTGCTCGCTCTGACCAGCGCTGTAGGCTTGGCACGAATGATTGACCCCATTGCACAGATGAGATGAGGGAAGTGGCAAGAGCTGAAGCTCACACCCTGTGCTCCACCACTTCGGTCACATGAACACTTCCAAGGCAGAGCCTCTTCCTTGGGGAGTCATTTGTGCATTTTCTGGCCCCTGCTTTGGTGTTGGGCACTGAGGTGGTGGGCAAGGCCTGGGGCCCCTCCATTGTTTTTCCTCATCGAATTCTGTCTCCCAAGCTTGGGGCCAGGTGTGGAAGGGGAGCATCGGATGCCACCGGGGAAGGAGTGATCACTGTTTCCCAGCAGAAGGTTTTCCAGGAGCAGCTGTCTCCTTTGTACCTTTTTTTTCTGGTAGTTTTAGTGAAATTCACTCCACAAGTATTTATAGTGTGCCAGCTGTGTGCTAGGCATTGTTCTAGGTGCTGGGGACACAGCAATGAACAAGACAGACAAAAATGTTTGTCGGTGATATTCGAGTGAGGAAAGAGAATAAATTACCTAGGGAAAGTAAACAGCAAGTGTTAAGTGCTCTGGGAGATAGCAAAGCTAGGTGAGGAGCTGGGGATGAAACAGGGTGAGGGTAGGGCACTTGCTGCTTTTGGAGGGTGGCCATAATGAGATGACACTTGAGCAAAGACCTTGAGGGAGGGAGGAGTGAACCAAGTAGATATTGGGAGAGGAATGCTCCAGAGAGAGGGAACAGCAAGTGCAAAGGCCCTGAGGCAGGGGTGTGCTTGGCATGATGGAGGAAAAGGAAGGAGGCCAGTATGACCAGAGCAGAGAGTGGGAGGAAGCAAGCTCAGAAAGGTGGAGCTGCAGGGGTGTACCTTCACACGGTGAGGCCTATTAGGCTATGAGGTGCTGTGCGTTTCGCTCAGAGTGAGATAGAGCATCCGTGGATGGCGGCTGGGAACCTCTAACAAGGACCTTCAGAGGGACATTCTGTCCCCTACCACCAGTGAGTCGCTAACTCTGGCCCACTTTCCCACCTAATCCTCTCCTGAACCCGCCCCCTTCTCTGGGTGGCCACTGTCATCATCAGCTCTCTGCTGGGTGAGGGGCCCCTCCTCAGCCCTGGGCCTCTGGCTCATCTCCCTCCAGTGGGGTCTCTATACTGTGGCCAGATCAGACCATATGACTCCCCCTTCACCCTCCCCCCAACCTTTCTGTGTCTGAGTGAAACATGAATGTATCGATAAGAACAGACAAGAGGCTGGCTTTTTGAAACAGAGACTGGGGAATCTGGGATGTGGAGATTGGGCTGTCATTCTGTGGGGAAGGAGGCAGTGCCACGCAGTGGGTGGCCCAAAGCCCCTCACCCACCCTCAACAAGCCCCTAATCCCCAGCCCTGCTGTGGCTTCAGCAATGGCTCCCCCCAGAGGCACCTGCTTTATTTATGGCTTCTCCCCAGCTCCCTGCAGGCAAAGGAAAGTCCATTAGTGTGTTTGCTGCCTCAGCCAGCTCTGAGCAGATGCAAGGCTTATTTGCAAACTGTCATTGCCCTGCCCCCCTCCAGAGACCCTCATGCTGGGCTCAGCCTTGTGCCTCCAAAAGCCACCTCCCTCAGGCAGCCAGCCGGGGCGAGCTGCTTTCCTGATTTCCCAAAGCGTAGTCTTGGCTTGGAGCTGGGAAAATTAAATTAAATGCCACGAAGGAACCATAACAGTGCATCGGGTCATGTTGATAGTAGAGAATGAAGTTCTCTCTGTTGCTAGGAGCTCATTGGTTTGACATAAATGAAGGAGCATCGAGGGAGGGTGGGGAGAGCAGCAAGAGTCCTGAGCTGAGGGCCTGCGATCCAGGTTCAAGTCCCTGTTAGGAAGCTGAGTGTCTTGGTGACTTTGGGCAATGGTTTACTGCCCTCTGGGCCTCAGTTTCTAAGCTGTTCAAGAGGCTGCAGACAATCTTGGAATCTACTCTAAGCTCTAAAATTCTCTCAATTCAATTCTGAGGATTTTTTTTTCAATCTAAGTAGTCAGAGACCAAGTGGTTTGCCCAAAATGGCTTGGCAGTTCTGAAATCGGCTGGAAGTTGGCCCCAGTGGGGCAAGAGGCACTGAGGAGTTGAATCAACCAGGCTGTCAGTCTCACTTGGCCTGATAATTGTGCTGTGTGACCTCCAGCAAGCCACTTCTCCCTCTCTGAGCCCATTTTCTCATCTGTAAAATGGGAACCAGAATTGCTTGTCCATCTCCTGAGATTATCATGAGAGTCAGATAAGCCGAGGAATGCTTTCATATGAATATGATTACATATGCGTATATAAATATATAAAAATATATTTCACATGATCTATATATTTGAGGGATGGCAACAGTTATTATTGTTGTTATCATTTTCAGATATGCCTTTACTTGTCTAGACATCCACACTTGCCAGTGTAATACAAGAATATGCCCCTACTGAATACAGAGCCCAAATAAGTCTACTTAACCATGTAAAAGGGAAATAGTGGGGCTTCCATGAATAATGAAGAGCCTCTCTTATAGTCTGTGTTTGGTCAATTCCAAGCCATCATACATCCACCATCCACCACAGATACACACAAAAGCCTCTTGAGCTCTTTTCAACTGGGACGGGAGATGACACACTGGTTGGCAGACAGAGGCTGATCTCTGTGTATCTAAGAGGAGTCGAGCCAGTCCGAGTATATCTAACAGGTCAAGCTCTGAAATGAAGAAGCAATAAGCCAGTGAAATGGTACTATCACCGAAACATGATTGATCAATTGAATTCTATCAGAGACAGTGGACAGTGAGATTAACTCAGGCCTGATAGGTTCAATGAGTTAAAGCATGATGTTCATTTCAGCTTCATTTCACCAGTCTTTGCTTGTGAAATTGGTCAATCAATAGAGGTTGAAGATCATATATGTGTGTGTATATATATTTATATATATACCGGGGACCATCTTATGGAGAATATAATCTCAGCGGTTGCCTCCTGGCTGGGGCTGCCCGCCGCATGTAATGGAGACAGAACAGGGACGCCATCAGCCCCAACGAAATGGCCTGATATCTTCTCCAAATGAAAAGTATTTTTGGATCTCTGATGATTTATCTTTTTTTCCCTCCCTCTCACTTTGATCTATGACAAAACCCATACCATCTTAGAGAAAGATAGTGATTTCTCCTGAAAACATTTGTGCAGTGATCAGACAGATACACTTCAAAAGATAAACCTTCTTTTTAGCTCTGGCGTCTTAGGGAAAAAATACAGACAGTAATTTAAAAACTCAAATGGGGGGTAATGCAAAGATATCAGAGTAAATATGATTCCCAAACCTATTTATTTATTTATTTCTGCACAGTGGGGGTTGGGGGACAGACTGCTGTGTGCGTGAAGGCCAGAAAGGGACGCATGCAGGAGAAGGCCTTCCAGGTGTAATTAAAACGAAGCCTTTAGCATTCTTTGATCTCATTTAAAAGCACAATTCGCAAGAACAAATCACCCTTTTGCTCCTAGTAATATTTCATTTGCTTTGGAATATTTTCACTATGGTGGTTAACATCCTTCCTAATTAGTGTGCATATCTCTCTGTAAGGTGGAGTAATTAGGTCCTACTGTACAGAGTAATGGACTTGGACAGTATGGATTAGAGAGCACAGACTTGTCCTGTGGCAATGCACAAGGTATTACTTCCTTTCTGCCTGTTCTTTGAGGTCATCTTGATTCATTTAAGCACAAAGAAATCCCATCTCTTCATAGCAACACCACGAGAGCTTCAATCATGCATTTGCGCAGTTTGTATATCAGAGTGTACACTGGATTCTGGATAACGAATGATGGTGCTGAACAGCTAGACGGAGAGGAAAGAGTTGCACAGTTTGCTCCCCCTGCCCTCCCCAACTCCTGCCTTCGAGTCATACTAAATCTTAGCCATTCCTGCGCACTATTCTCATGCCTCCAGGTCTTTGAGTATGCTGTTCCCTCTGGTTGGAATGCACTTCCTCTTCCCTGCCCTTACCTCTCTCTCTCTCTCTCTCTCTCTCTCCTCTCTCTCTCTCTCTCTCTCTTTCTTTCTTTTTCTGTCTCACTCTTGCCTAGGCTAGAGTGCAGTGGCACAATCATCACTCACTGCAACTTTGATCTCCTGGGCTCAGCCAATCCTTCTGCCTCAGCCTCCAGGGTAGCTAGACTATAGGTGTGCGTCACCACATCTGGCTCATTTTTTACTTTTCTGAGATCTTGCTATGTTGCCCAGGCTGTTCTGAAACTCCTGAGCAAGCATTCCTCCTGCCTCAGCCTCCCAAAGTGCTGGGATTACAGGCGTGAGCCACTGTGCTCAGCCCCTGCCCTTTTCTTTGGCTAACTCCTTCCTACACCTCCTGAAGACTCAGGCTGTATCTTTTCCTGGGAGTCTTTCTGGACTTTCCCTGCCCCCAGTCTGGATTAAGTGGAGTGATTAGGGTAGGGTTAGAAACAGTCTCTAGAAACAGATTGCTTGGGTTCGGGTCCTAGCTCCTCCACTTTCTTAGCTGTGTGACTTGGGCAAGTTATTTAACTTTCTGTGCCTCAGTTTTCTCATCTGTGAAATGGGAGGGAGCAATAACCAACGTCACATCATAGGGTTTTGGGGAGGATCTGATAGGTCGGGTGCCTAGAACAGTGCCTTGCAAAGTAAGCCCTGGACAGGGTTTGGCTCCTTCCATTAGGCTCCCAAGCTTCTCAGGCTCCCACTTATCTTACTACACTGTAATGACTCACTTGTCTGTGTCTTCCACTCGAGAGCAGGGGCTAAGACTTAAACCCTGTCTAGCTCTGGTGCCAAGGACAAGACCAGACACCTAGTGGCGAATGAGCGGATCTGCGAGGCTTGGAGTCAGGGCTTCCTGTCCTGCACCCAGCTAGCCTCGGATCTGCGGTCTGGCCCCAGACAAACCCCTTTGCCATCTGGCTTCACCTTTGCCACCCTGAGTGTGGAATCACTGGCCCTTGGGGCCTTTCCCTCACTGACAACCTATGACTCATTGGGTAACACCCGGCACAATCAGATTCACTCTGGTCAAACCTGAACGTATTTGGCAATTTGACAATTTCGCGTTTTCCTTCTCCGAGAAGAGAGATTGAGTGAAACTAATGGCTGAATAATGGTAGTTCCAATGGAATTTTCCTCCGTGCCTCTTTGATTTTTCTCAGTCTGCGGCTCCAGTTTGGGACGGGATTTAGAAAATCACTCAGAACATTGATTTTGGTCCTGGGCTGCCAGAGGACATTTTCAGCCCTGCCACACTGACCCCCAGCACGGGGCCTGGCTCGTGGTAGATGTCCTAGAAACGTTCTGCCACTGAATCTGGCTGCTTGTGCCTGGAATCCCATCCCTTCCCTCGACACCTTGTCTCCTGGGCCTGGCTCAGACGGCCCCTCCTCCAGGACGGTCCTCCTGTTGTCAGCCATCTCTGGGTCACCCAACATGCCCAGAACAGCACCATGCAGAGAAGAGAGGTTTGGGTTTGAGTATGCGAGTGTCGTTTTGTTGTGCTGTTGGACTCTGAGCGATATATGACTGGCTGCATTTTCCTTTTGGTATGTGCTGCCAGGGAGCTTAAAGCTCAGCTAAGCTTGGGTAGTTTATCATTCTCTCTAGTTCAAACTTTTTATGAACTGCTCAAATCTTTCCTAGATGTAGGTGGAACATAAACTCTTAGTTGTTTCACTCTCTCCTCCCCCAGGGTCACTCAAATAACGGGGGTCAACTCCATTCTCTGATGATGCTGCAGACCATCCCACTGTGGAGTTCTTCTGAATCATACAGCCCTACCGTCCCTCAAGTCTTCCCAGATTACCCATTCAGTCAACAGACATTGATTAGCATCTCCAGTGATTGAGGTGCATCAGATATAGGCTCTGCTGTCCACTCATACTCTGAGCAGGAAAGAAAGAAATATTAACTGTAGAAACAACTCATGTTGGCTGGGCACGGTGACTCAGCCTGTAATCTCAGCACTTTGGGAGGCCTGAGCCCAGGGGTTCGAGACCAGCCTGGGCGACTTGGTGAGACCTCATTTCTACAATCAATTAAAAAAAAGCTGGGCGTGGGAGTGCACACCTATAGTTCCAGCTAGTGGAAGGCTAAGGCAGACGGATCGCTTGAGCCCAGCAGGTCGCTGGGGTGGCCGTGAGTGTGCCACTGGACTCCAACCTGGGCGACAGAGTAAGACTCCAACTCAAAGAAACAGCTCATGTTTATTGAGCACTTACTATGTGTCCAGTGTTATGCAAAGTATTTTATGTGTGTTCTCATTCAGTTCTTTCATCAGCTTCAGATACCATTATTATCCCATTTTACAGGTGAGAAGATTGAGAATTAGAGGGATTAAGGAAGTAGCTCGAATATCAAGGGCTTGAAAGAGACCTGGTTCTGAGATCTGAACCTGGGCCTGTCTGAGTTCAGAGTACCCAGGCTTCCCCAGTGTGCTGTACCATGTCCATGCAGTGCTCAGCCCCACTCTTATGAGTTCAGGAGGAGTGCAAGTGCTCTGTGTATATTTGCTGTGTGGCCTTGAGCAAGTTACAAAATCACTCTGCTATTAATTGGGGGATTCCAAGAGGACCAAACTCACAGGATGGGTTGTGAAGAGTCAATTCCAGGTCATAGGAGTGCCTGTGCAGTCTGCCGAGGAGACCTAGAAGAAAAAGTGATTGATTTGAACTTTGGACTTGAAGGCAGGATTCAGAGAGGCGGTGGCTTTTAGACTGAGCCTTGATGTGCAGGGTAAAGGGCGTCAGCAGCGGGAACAGAATGCGCGGTGACACTGGAGAGTAATGGTGAAGGGACACTTGAGGAACGGCAAGTAGCCTGCTGGGATGGTGCTGTGGGGTGAATGGAGGGGTGACCCTGACTGGAGGGGCAATTATGGGGGCCTGGGGGGCTTGGGCTTTGGCTTAGGGGAACCTTGGACGGGCTTTCCTGATGAAAATTACTGTTCGGTTTTTTTGAGTCAGGGTCTCACTTTGTTGCCCAGGTTGGAATGCAGTGGCACGATCACGGCTCACTGCAGCCTCAACCTGTTGGGCTCAGGCAGTCCTCCTGCCTCAGCCTCCCAAGTAGCTGAGACTACAGGTATCTGCAACTACAGCTAATTTTTAATTTTTTTTTGTAGAGACGAGGTCTTGCTATATTGCCCAGGCTAGTCTTGAATTCCTGGGCTCAGGTGATCCTCCCACCTTGGCCTCCCGAAGTGCTGGGACTACAGGTGTGAGCCACTGCGACTGGCCCTAAAATGATTGGATAGTGATTGTACACACTAAACTTCTTGCCAGGGATCATGTTAACTGTGTCCTGGAGATGATCTCACTTAATCCTTACAAAAGCCCCGTGTGTTTCCTGCATACCCTTGTTTCCAGTTTACAGATGGGGAAACTGAGAGCTTTCATTTTGGAAGCTGAAATGAAGAGCAAAGGGAAATGTCATGAGCTCTGGCTCTGCAGACAAGAGACCGAGCCACAAATCCCAGGGTCACTACTTAGAACTGAATGACCTCAGTGACTCAATCTCTCTGAGTCTCACTTTTCTCATCTGTAAAATGGAATAAGAATGCACACTTCGGCCGGACTCGGTGGCTCAGCCTGTAATCCCGTGCCTTTGGGAGGCCGAGGTGAGTGGATTGCCTGAGCCCGCGGGTTCGAGACCCGCCTGGGCAAATTGTTGAGACCTCATCTCTACAATAAATCAAAATGAGCCGGACGTGGTAGCGTGCGCCTGTAGCTCCAGCTACTTGGAAGGCTGAGGCGGAAGGATTGCCGGAGTCCAGCAGGTCGAGGCTGCGGTGGCCGGGAGCGGCCACTGCACTCCAGTCTGGGCGACAGAGTGAGACTCCAACTGAAAAAAAAAAAAAAGAATGCACACTTCACCCAGTTCTTCTGAGGTTCAAAGAAACCAAAGAATGAGAAAATAACTTGGTTCAGTGCCTGGCACTGAACAGTACTCTATCCAGGGTAAGAATGGGTGGCATGGAAAACCTGGTGTCCCTGTTATTTCTGTCAGCACCCCTTCGTTCTCTGCTAGGAACAGATGATGCTCTTTTCATCTTATACAAGGAATTTTGTTAACATAGTCCCAGAACAAATTCCCTGGCCCTCTACCCCTTTTACAATTTCATCTATTTATTTAGCGACAGGGTCTTGCCCTGTTGCCCAGACCGGAGTGCTGTAGCATGATCCCAGCTCACTCCTGACCTCAAGCTATCCTCCTGCTTTGGCCTCCCAAAGCACTGGGGTTGCAGGCATGAATCACTGTGCTTGACCTGAAACAACTTCTTAAAGTGGCACTTTTGCATGGTCTGAATTTGGTGGGTTTCTGACTTAGAGATTACTTTGAGAATGAGCCACTACAGCCATCTGAGGAAATGAACTCCAAACTCCCTGGGCTTGTTTGATTCAAGCTGGAAATGCCCTGGGTGACATCAGTTCAGTCTTCCCAGTCACCCTGGCTCTAGACTCTTATGGCAGGTGACCCACCAAGACCTGCTGTGTCCCCCTTCCTGCCTGGGGGTGACAGGTCTGGGAGTTCAGCAGGTGCAAGAGTCCTGTGGTAAGGAGCAGCAAACTGTGCTATAATCTCAGCAATTTGGGAAGCCAAGGCAGGAGGACTGTTTGAGGTCAGGAGTTTGAGACCAGCCTGGGCAACATAGTGAAACTTCATCTTTACAAACGATCAAAAATTTGCCGAGTGCAGTGGTGCACACCTATAATCCCAGTACTTTGGGGAGGTGGAGGCTAAAAGATTGCCTGAGCCTAGCCTGGGCAACTTGGTGAGACCTTGTCTCTACAGTAAATCAAATAATTCGCCAGGCATGGTGGCATGTGCCTGCAGTTTCCGCTACTTGGAAGACTGAGGTGGACGAATTGCCTGAACCCAGGAGAGAGGTCGAAGCTGTGGTAGCAGTGAGTGTGCCATTGCACTCTAGCCTGGGTGACAGTGTGAGACCCCAACTCAAAAAAACAAAACAACAAAAAATTAGCTGGGCATGGTAGTGCATGCCTGTGGTTCCAGTTACTTGGAGGGAGGATCACCTGTGCCCAGGAGGTCGAGGCTGTGGTGAGCCATGATCGTGCCACTGCACTGCAGCCTGGATGACAGAGTGAGACTCTGACTCAGAAAAAGAAGTAAATGTTTCTCAGTGAAGAAAAAGAGAATTCTTCTTATCTCTGACTTTTTCCCAGAACTTGCCCGACAAGCCTCTCTTCACAGGCAAGTTCGTTGTTCATTCTTAAGCCAAGAGTTGACAAAGCAAATGGGATACCTTTGGTTGTTGACTTGAGCAGTTGTCTGGGGTAGAATGGATATTGGAGAGGAAGTCCCCTGCAAAGACTGCACAAACAACCAAAATGAATGATCATTTAGTAGACAAATCTAGGGGCATTTTGGAGGAGGAAAGAGCTGGAAATGACCAACTCAGCCTCCTTAGCTTACTAATGGCAGCTTCTGAAGCCCAGAGGAGGAGAGGAACTCACCTGTGCTCACACAGCAAGTAAGGGCAGAGCTGGGGCTAGAACCCGGGTCTGCTGGCTCCGAACCCTTTTCCTACTGGGCCCTGCCACTGCCCTGCCATGCTGATGAGCTGCTGTGAGGATGAAGAAGGCTGTGTAAGGGCTTGGGTGTTGGCCTGGGCTCTGTAGAGAAACGGGACTCTGAGAAGGGTTGGGGGTTGACCCGGTGGCTCCAGCCTCTTTTCCTGGGACTCCTCAGCCTCCAGCCGGGGTTGTGTCCCAAAGGCCATGACGCCAGAGGGATTTCAGACATTCCTGTTTGTTTTTATTTTTTTCCTCCTAGCGAGTATCTGCAGACATAAAAAGTGCATGATGATTTTTAAAGAAACAAACCAGAACCCTCCAAGAAAAATGCAAAACTCCTGAATCTGCCTTGCTCTGAAGAAAACGCAATGGGTTTATGATCTTTTAAGACACACAAGAGACAGCTTTCTCTTGACAGATGGGAATCTGAGGCTATATTGCTTCCTCCCTTTTTGCGTGACCAGACCCAATTGTGTAAAGCTTTTAGCTTCAAAGCTGGGTTGTGAATAACATTGGTTTAACCTGAAATTTAAAGCCAGCCTTTCTTTGCTCCCCGAGACGGGGCTTCCTGCCCCTTGCTCCCCTGAAGCTAGCTTCCAGAATGTTAATTCTCCGAGCCATGGTTGACTAAGCCCAGCACTGGGTCCATTACATATTATTTGATTTGGAGTAGAAAAAAAAGATTTAAAGATACCATGCCCCCTGTATACCTTTGTACTTTTGCCCGTGCCTGTCCATATATTTAAGCATACCATTCACATTGTGAGTTCAGATTTTTCTCCCTGGAATAAAACGGGTCTGAGCATTTCTGGAGCCTGCCTTGAGACCACATTCTCCAATTAAGTCAGACAGCATCCTTGCAGTGCAGATGAGAAATGCTACGGCAGCTTACACCCGACGCCTGGAGGTTTAGCCCTGCCCTCGTGCAGGGGGCGACTTTTTGTATTCATTTCTGTAGCCGTCTCTGAGCATATAATCTGTTTTTGGTTCATTCACTGTGCCCTCACTCTGTGTAACACCAGAGGCAGGTCAGCATGTCCCTGACCTCTTAGAAACAAGCACTTTTTTTTTTTGGAGTTGTAGTCTCACTCTGTCTCCCAAGCTGAGGGGCAGTGGCGTGATCACCGTTCACCACAGCCTTGACCTTCTGGGCTCAGGTGATCCTTGCACCTCAGTCTCCCGAGTAGCTGGGACTACAGGCATGTGCTACCACACTTGGTTAATATTTTGATTTTTCCCTTAGGGATGAGATTTCACTATGTATCCCTGGCTGGGTCTCGAACTTCTGGGCTCAAGCAATCCTCCCGCCTCAGCCTCCCAAAGTACTGGGATTACAGGTGTGAGCCACTGAGCCCGACCTCCTGCACTTTTTTGGTGAGAGTATTCATCTTGGTTGATACTTGCACCTTTACTGGTGTGATTATTTTTCAGTTACCGTTTGCCTCCTCCACTGGAGTTAACCCCATGAGGACAAGGGCTGGGTTTGCTTTTGCCCATCACTGTGTCCCTACCAATAGTGCTCACAGAGGGAAGAATGGTGAAAGAGTGAGATCACATGGAGGGATCTGCTGCTTGCAGACCAGACATGCAGAGTGAAGGTGGTTGTCTCAGGCAATACTAATTTGTTTATTTATTCCACAAATGTTCTCTATGGAGGACAGAGATGAATTATCTCCAGTCTTTCCCATGGAAGGCAGTAATTTTATTTTATTTTTATTTTTTGAGTTGGAGTCTCACTCTGTCGCCCAGACTGGAGTGCAGTGGCCTCTCCCGGCCACCGCAGCCTCGACCTGCTGGACTCCGGCGATCCTTCCGCCTCAGCCTTCCGAGTAGCCGGAATGACAGGCGCGTGCTACCACGCCCGGCTCATTTTTTAATTTTATTGTAGAGATGAGGTCTTGCCTGCCCAGGCGGGTCTCGAACCCACGGGCTCAGGCAGTCCACTCACCTCAGCCTCCCAAAGGCGCGGGATTACAGGCTGAGCCACAGAGCCCGGCTGGAAGGCAGTTATAACAGCACCATGTGAGAGTGAAGGATCCAGGGGATGTGGCTTCTGATGTAAGGGAGAAAGTGGTCAGAGCCCTGAGAACAGGAGCTGGTGGACAGGCAGGGGCATGAAAGCAAGCATCCTGGAGGAGAAAGCATGTGAGCCTGCAGGCTGTGTCTGTCTGGAAAACAAAGCGCATGTCCCTGAGCAATGGTGTCTGTTCCCCAGGGGCACGTTGGAGCACCTGTGGCTGATAGGCTGACACCAGTGCCTCACTTTCAAGCACCCACAAATGCAGACTCCCACCTTGGTGGGTCTCTAGTTTCTTCCAAGAGAGGAGACTTGGGAGCAGAGTTTAGAAAGCATTAAAGGAACCAGCGACTCAGATCCTGGAGCTGAAAAATGTGGACAGGCAGCTGTGCCCAGCCCCTCCCGTGGCACCCCATGGCTCTCTCTGACCTCTGGGGCTTTCTGGTGGACTCCTGCCAGCCTTGGCAGATTCTTCCGGGCCCTCTTCCCTCACTCCCCTAGTCCTTTCCTCTTCTTCTCTCAGGGCTTTTGATTGGCAATCTCCTCTGCCTGGCATCCTCTCCATCCACCTTCTGCCCTGCTGACTCCTTACCCTCTACCTGCAGTTCCAGCATGGCTTCCCCTTGGAAGGCTTCCCTGAGTCCTCCCCAGATGTGGTCGCTCCCTTTCCCATTACACATACATCTATATTTCTATGCACTTTCCCCCCTTGACATCAAGCACAGTGATCCTATGTTTAGCTGTGTGATCGCTTGACTTAAGTGGGCTGCCGTCTCTAAATTATAAGGAGAGGCCTGTCTTGGTCATTACTGTATCCTCTGTTTTTTTTATTATTATTATTTATTTTTTTGAGTTGAGATCTCACTTTGTCACCTAGGCTGGAGCACAGTGGCATGAACACAACTCATTGTAGCCTCGATCAGCTCAGGTGATCCTTCTGCCTCAGCCTCCCAAGTAGCTGGGACTACAGGCACACATCACCACTCCCAGTTAATTTTTTTATTTTTTATTTTGAGAGATGAGGTCTCGCTATGTTGCCCAGGCGGGTCTCGAACTCCTGGACTCAAGAGATCCTCATAGGTGTGAGCCACCACGCCTGACCTTGTTTTGTTTTATTTTATTTTCATAATGTATTTATTTAAAAGATATTACCTGGCACAGTAAACGTCTATTGATATTTGTTAAATCAATGAATAAGTGATTATGTGTTTGGGAGTGTCCCACTTCTTAAGGAAGTGACAGACTTCACTGCCTCCCTTTCCAGTAAGAAAGGCAATGGAGGCTAGCAGGGTGAGAGCAGCAGGAGCATCACGGGCCAGGTGATGCTTCCCAGCTGGCAGCCCTCCACTGGCAGTGTTTGGTCACCAAGGCAGCCTGGATGTTCTTCCAGGCTCAGCCGACGGGGACCATGGCAACTTTCAGAAAGCCAGAGCAGGACACTGCCCATTCTCTTCTGAGAAGACACTGAAGAACTAGTGCAGAAATTTTCATAGAAATGTCTTTCATGATAGCCAGCATTTGAACCAGCCCAATATCCATGGCAGACGTTAAAATGAGCAAGTTCATTGCCACAATGTGGATGAATTTCTCATTCATAAAATTAATAAACAGAGCCAGATGCAAAAGAAGGAAAGCAGTGTGGTTTTATGTATATAGATTTCAAAGCAAGTGAAATTAATTCAAAATGACAAAAGTCAGAATGGTGGCTAACCTTATGCTGAGGGGAGAGAGCAATAATACAGTTAGGAGGACTAAAGAACTTTCTAGAGTTGAGGATATTTTTGTGTCTTTGTGTAGTGTTGGTTACCTCATGATATGCAGAGGGTGGTGCAGATCCCAGGGAGGCTGACTGTCCTCTGAGGATATGGGGTATCTCGGTGGAGGGTCACCAGAAACTCCCGGTGCATGCCTGAGTTGGCCCTGTGCCCTGAGCCTTTACTCTGTGCCAGGCCCTATTCAGTGACCAGGCAGTGACCTAGCCCGCAGGGGCCTTTGGTTGAGCCACGCTTTCTAAGCTTTGGGCTCCGAGCTGTGGAAAGAGCCCAGCCTGAATCCCGCGGGAGAGGGATCAAGCTTGAGATGTCTGTGGGAGGATGGCCTGGCTGGCTGGGAGAGGCCAGAGTTGGGCATGCACAGGTGGCGACAGAGTGAGGTATTGGCGGGAGCCGTTAGGAGTTGACTAACAGGAAGGAGGCTTCATGCAGAGTTCATGCCTGGCTGGCAGGATAGGAGCTGGGGAGTATAATTGAAGTGGGTGAAGGGAGAAGTCTCTAAGAAGTGATTGTGACCTTTCTGACAGGGAGGAACTTGGTGGCAGCAAGGTTAAGGTCAAGCTTAGGCAGGAGTGACTGGGACCAGGATGACTGGGCAGAGCGGTAGCGGAGCAGGGACAAGCTGAGCCATCTTCCTTGGGTGTGTGTGTGTGTGTGTGTGTGTGTGTGTGTGTGTATACATGGACACACATGTGTGCACATAGGTATAGGACCTTCAGGAATAGGGTCATTTGGTGGATGCTGACCAATGGAAAAGCACTGCTATACCAACAGACTGGGCTGTGAGCATCCATATCCTGCTAGTCATGGCAACCTTGTGAGAATGGTCCCCAAGGGCATGGGCCACGATGGAAGAAGGGTCTCTGAGGATGATGTCCTGCAGACGGAGTAGGCACCTGTCTTGTGGAAGGCCAGTGTCACGGACTGTCAGAGGAAGGACCCAGGCTTTAGGCCAGGGAACGCTGGTCAGAGAGACCAGCTTCTGCCTTGGCCCACACGTGGGGGAGTCTGGTCATTTAGGCTGTGGCCCAGCCTACCGTATCCTCTTGGGTCAAAATTAATGTGGAGTCCATTTTCTCAGAGGACTCATAAGCTGCCTCTGAAGATCCTTCCTCAGAGCCTATTGGCTTTCCTGGGGCCTCTGAAAGGCCAACACTCACATGAACACCCACAGCTGGTATCTTTGTTCAAATGTCAATCTCAGCATGGCAGTCGTCCCCAGATAGGACAGTTGGGAGAAGCACTGACTTTTGGTTGCATGTCGGTGACACGCTGTCCCACTGCTAGTGCTCCTTGGTCTGGCCTCATTCCTCCCGTGGGTGGGGGCTTGACAGGGTGGATGAAACAGTATGCTAGTGGGGGCTGGGGGGGTCACACAAGGCCTTGTGTAAGGGCACCTTTCAGCATGAGAGCTGACTCATGCTGGTTTCCCTCTGGGCTTCCCAACAGCAAAGGTAGATGCCCCAGCTCTGGGCCTGCGTTTTAACAGTGTCTTGGTCAGCCCTGTATAAATTTTGTGGTCCTAGAGAGCCCTGGGAACTGATGTGCCCCCTGAGACCTTGGCTTCGCTGGAAACATCTGCCCTTCATGCCTGTTTTCATTTTGAACAGTTCAAGCCCACGATTCCCACAAGATATTTCATCTCATTTTTTAAATTGATAATTCATAATATATATTTTGAAATGCAAGCATCACTCCGGGCACGGTGGCTAGTGCCTGTAATCCCAGCACTTTGGGAGGTAGAGGCAAGAGAATTACCTGAGTTCAGGGGTTCAAGAACAGCCCGGGCAACTTGGCGAGACCTTATCTCCACAATAAATCAAAAAATTACCCAGATATTGTGGCTGGCATGTGCCAGTAGTTCCAGTTACTTGGAAGACTGAAGACTGAAGGATTGCCTGACCCCAGCAGGTCGAGGCTGCGATGACTGTGAGTGTACTACTGCAATCCAGCCTGACTCTGACTCAAAAAAAAAAAAAAATGAAAAGAAATGTAAGCATCATCACTAGAGACTATTGCAGTGTGAAAAGCCAACAATGTAGAACACATAGGGAATTTAATTTTGTACTCTCTTAATTAATATTTTTGAATAGCCAACACATTTAAACTTCTAAAACCAAACCAAACCAGACAAAAAAGCATGCAGTGAAAAGTCTCTCTCCCCCTCACCTCCAGTCACTTGGTTCCTACCTCTCTGAATGGGTAACCACTGTAAATGTTTCTCAAGTATCTTTGGGAGATAAATATATATATATCTCATATAAAGTCTTATATTCTTCCTTTCTTACACAGGAGGTTGTATATTCTATATGTTATATAGTAGCTTTTTATTTTTATTTTTGAGTCTGGGTCTTACTCTCACTCAGACTGGAATGCCATGGCACCGTCACAGCTCACTGCAGCCTCGACCTCCTGGGCTCAGGCAATCCTTCCAACTCAGCCTCTTGTGTGGCTGGGACTACAGGTGCATGCCACCACATCAAGCTAATTTCTTATTATTTTGTAGAGATGAGGTCTTGCTATGTTGCCCAGACTGGTGTTGAACTCCTGGGCTGAAACAATCCGCCTACCTCGGCCTCACAAAGTGCTGGGATTATAGGCATGAACCACCATTCCCTGCCCACTTCCACCAGAATATATGAGAGTGTCTGTTTTCCTGCAACCTTTCTAGCTTGGCATTTATTGACTGGCATTTTATTGATGTGGTCACATGATGAGGTGACAAATGTCCAAAGTAAAGACATCAGATCTGGGGAAAACTGTACATCCAAGGAGGGCCTTCAGTACAGAAGGGTCAGTATCACCTGGTGGCTAAGCCTCTGAAACAGCTGGAGCATGAATCCTCTGGCCAATCACTTACTCTCTCTAGGTCTCAATTTTCTCATCTGCAAAATGAAGAAAATGATAACATACATTGGGGGTCGTTGTGAGGATGAGACGAGATGCTGCTTGTCAGCAGGACTTTGACAGTGCCTGGCATATGGCTACGGGAGGCTGGCTCTGCACTCACCAGCAGGTGACCTTGGGCAAGGAGCCCCTTACTTGAGCCTCCCTGCTGGCCTCAAGGGTCTGTGGGACCCTCTTCCCAGTCTCAGGACCTGACCTGTTTTTCAGTAGCAACGTGTGTTACCTCCACTTACCCTTCCTCTCTCGTGCCCATCAAAGGTATTCAGGAGTCTCCAGTGCCGAATGGTCACTCACTTCCGGGCAGAGATTTTCTCCGGAAGCAGATGCGGGGAGACCTGTTCACGCAGCAGCAGCTGGAGGTGCTGGACCGCGTGTTTGAAAGGCAGCACTACTCGGACATCTTCACCACCACGGAACCCATCAAGCCCGAGCAGGTACGCCCCGCAGCTCATGCCTGCCACACCTGCCACTGCCACGCAGGCTTGGGCCACTCTCGTGACAGCAGAGGCATCTGGTAGGGTGTGGGTGAGGGTGCGCCGGGTATTGCTCAGAGCAGGCATTCGACTGTTCTTGGCAGTCACAACATCCCACGAGGTCAGAAGAACTTGTCTGGGACTTCGGTGGCTTCTTGCCCTGGTGCTGCTGTGGTCTCTGGCCTGCTGGGGGTGGGGGGTGACTTGCCTGGCTGCTCTGCCGTTGCCAAATGATGTCCTTTCTCAGGGCTCTTTGATGAGGGGGCGTGATAATCTTCTGGGCCACTTGAAGAGTCTTGGGTCATTATCCTTTCAGTCAGGGTGATGGTCAAAATATGCAACCACCATGCGGCCCCCGGGCTTACCAGCTGTGAACAGGGCAATGATGGTGTGGGTGTGTACCCGACTGTCAGCCCTCTGGTCAGGTCATCTTGTCCTGCTTTCAGAGACTGAATTCATGAGTCGCAGGTGAAAATGTGTCTCATTGAACACACCGCCACCTGGCTTATTTGCAGGTAAGGGAAAGAAGCAGGAGGGCCATTCCTGGCTGAGCAACCTGCTGTACCCTGACAGAGGAGCAGTCACTGCCTGTGCCTGGAGAGATGGAACCAGAAAGGCTCTGCCCAGTGAGAGGCTCTTGGGGCCTGAAAAGGGTCCCTAAAGTACCAGATTCAATTCAGACTATTTCCTGATGCCCAGTCAGTGCCAGGACCTTGACTAGTCACCTTGCAGGCATGGACAACCCAAGATCTTCTGTCTGGTGGGCGAGTCAGGGAGACCCTATGGACAATGACCTTCCCCAGGACTTTCCCAGCTTGTGTTGGTGGTGAGAACTGGCCTCACTGAACTTCCTCTAGATGCCCGTTGGATGCTGCTGCTGACGTTTTCCCACAAAGCCATTCAAAACAGCATAGGCCCTCTGCACAGGAGCTCGTGGAGAGATGAGGGGCAGGAGAGAGTCTTGGCTGGTGAGGAGTGAGCCAGACTCTGGGACCACCCCAGTGTGGCAGTGGCTGTCTCTGAGCAGTTTCTATAGGGGCTCGTACAGACGATCTATCCACTTTCGGATGGGGAAATTGAGGCCCACAGAGGCAGAGTGATTTGCCTAAGGCTAAATCATGTATTCACTTAGCAAACATTGATAAGTGTCTACTTTGTGTAGGGCACGGAGCCAGACCCTAGAGGTATTCCAGTGAACAAGACAGGCTCAGACCTTCCCTCAAAGAGCCTACAGATTGTGGAAGATTCATAATAAATAAGGATTAGCCAAAGGGTCATGAATTACAGGTATGCTTTGTGCTGAGGAGGTGCGATGTGAGGTTCTCTGAGAGCCCAAAGCAAACCCCGAGCCAACCTGGGAACCATAGTGGCCTCCTGAGGGAAATGTATTTATGCTGAGCCCTGAAGGCATTGGGCAGAATGGGGAGAAGTGATGTGGGAGTGGAAGGAATGTTTCTGGCCCAGGGAACAGTACGTTCAAAGGACCTGAGGTGAGAGGGCACGTGACCAGAATGAGGACTGGAGAGCCAGTATGGCTGGGCTTCAGGGAACGGGGTTGGGGATGTTGGGGAGATGGGTCTGGTCTTGTAGACTGGGCTCAGGGTTTTAGTCTTTCTCACACAAGTTGAAAGACGTCTCTCCCAGGAAGGACATGGTTATATGTGCTGGGCAGAGCTGACCCCACACGCTCTAGATCCTGGGCTTTAGAGAGAAGAATCTGTTTCCATCACAAGCAGCCTCTCTCCCCACAGCCTGGAGACCTGTTGCGAGATGGCAGAAACTTGTTTATCTGACACGAAGGAGAAAGAGAGGGGACTCGGTCAGGAAATCTCCGTAGATGAGGTCTACCTTTCCCTCCAGCATCCAGGAGAAAATTGATCTCATAACTGTTGATAAGATCACACGATTTTAGGGCTAGCAGGGACTATGGAGACCACCTTTCAACTCTCTCATTTTTGGAGGCCCAGAGAGAGGACAGGGCTTGTCTGAGGCCACCTAACCTCAGTGAGGGTCCAGGCCTCCACACTCCGCCTGGCCTCCACAGCATAAAGCCCCAGCTTTTCTACGAAGACTATACTTACTTAATGCAGACTTCCATTCCACATGATTCTTGCAGAGACGCAGAATCCAACCCCCGGGAATGCCCAGAAAGACTGGACAGAGACTCCAGCATTCTTTACTGGGAGGAATCCAGAAACCAGTCATGTATTCACTCACTCATGTGCTCACTGATCCCACATATATCTCCCACTTGTGGGCCGGGAGCCTGGCACAGTGCTAGGTACTTGTCAGCTCTGCCCAGTCTCCCAGGGGCGGTGTGGCGTGGACTCAGAACCCACAAGTCAGAGGTTCTGTGGTCCTGTGAAGTGCAGAACTAGAGAGGGAGAAGCTGCCTTGGTTGGAAGCATCAAGGACAGTGGCAGGGAGGGGCACTGTTGGGGGGGGGTCCTGAAGGACAGGTCCCGTGGGGGACCGAGAGGGAGGAGACCTGGGTTAGACTATGAGGACTCTGTGTCTGGCAGTGTCCTTCAGAATGACGCGAGCACGTCTGCAGGCCTGTCTCTGACTGTGCGGGCCCTGAGGCGGGATAATGACTGACTCAGTGTTTTCTGGTTAATCTGCTTCACCTCCCTGTAATGTGCCTTAATGAGAAGAGATGGAAGGTGAGGCCGTGGGGCTGCCCTGCACGCACACGGGCACTGGACTATGAATGACATACCCTTGCGCCCGATTCCCAATCACTTTGGACAAATGATGCCCGAGCAAGGGGCTGCGGGCTGGGAGGGGATGCTTGTCAAGGGTACAGGTTCCTTGAGCCCGCGTAGGCTCGCTGTCTACGAGGTGGATACCCCGCGGGCCTTGTCTTGGGAGTCGCGGAGCGGCATGGTGGTGGTGACAGGAAGGGGGACTGAGGTGCTGGCCACAGAGGCCGGCTGCCTCTTCCGCTTTTGAGCAGTTCAAGCTGTCTGAGTCTGCGTCTCCTTGGCCTGGTGGCCTAGGTGGGGGACCAGCTGCCACTGTCATTGAGCAGCCTGGTGGCGAAGAAAGAGCATTTCTGACTCTGGAGTTGGGGGAGCTTGGTTTGAGTCCTGGCTCTGCCTTGTTGAAGAAGCCACTTTTCTTTCCAGACCTCAGTTTCCATATCTATGATAGTAGTAATCACGGTTTTGATACCACCCCATCGACAGCAGTAGCAGCAGCAACCTAACACTAACAACAGTGATCTTCCCCACCTCTGCATGACAGTGGACGGTTTTTAAAGGCCTGTCACATCCATTCTCTCATTGGACCCTCGATTAAGTGCCTGCCAAGCGGGCTGGGCAAGATTTGTGAACCCCCTTTTACAGATTGGAGCATTTTTTTCCAGATTGTTCACCCTGTTTCAGGCCGAGGAAGTTTCTGGGATTTTTGAGACCACAGAGCTGGAATCTGACCTCAGGATCTTCTGTCTCTAACTTGTGCAAGATGGTTCCATGAGCCTCCACGTCCCGGACGATGCTAGGAGTTAGTTTTCTGACTGGCTGGTTTTCAGGCCTGACCTTTTGCAGCCAGAATTCGACTGTCATTCCAGAACTGCTCATTTCAGAACTGTCATTCCAGAATCTGTCACAGGCTTGGCGAGGTCATACCCTTCCAGGTCTCCCCTCCTCGTCCCCCATGGGAAGAACATGCCTCTTTAGCGCAAGGTAGGGGTCCTGGTGGCCACTGCCTGGAACTCAGAGCCTGCCCCCATCGTGCTGCTTTTCGTGCCAAGTTCTTCCCTGGTTGGGTGGGTCCAGATGTCTGGCTTTTTAAGGGAAACTTAGTAAACCCTGTGTCCTGGGTAGAACGGGTTAGTGTAGACCACTCTTGGGGCAATGAAACACTTCCTTTTCAAAATGGTTATTGAAAAAGCAATTCTGTTTTCCCTGCATGTGGAGTGAGTAAAAATCACCTCGGAGGAAGAGAAAAGGGATAAAAACAAACAAACAAACGATGGCGGTGAGAGTGTGTGTGTTTCCAACAGTGGAATCTGTTTCTGTAAAACTACCATTGACGCTGTTGTCGGTGGCGCTCCTGGCAGGAGCGGGTCCCTCCTCCGGCCGCTGCAGGAAGGCTGCCACGAGCACAGCCTGCCATATTTACTCTCGGCAGACTATTAACCAACACCAGGCTATTAATCTGGCTTTTGAGCCTTCACTAAAGCCCATAAAAGCTCACAGTTGTCAAATGGAGTTCATTTTAATTTCCTTTCAATCACAGTAAATTATTCAGGTGATAAATCAGCTGGAGCAGCCTCCTGGCTGTAATAGAAACCCTAATTCCTGGCTAATTATCCAGCCCATTGCTGCCAACAGATCAATACGGGTGCAAAATGGAACGGGCCGGGGCCCTCCCTCCCATCGGGCCAGAGACAGAGAGACAGCTGGGGAAGGGGACGTGCTGCTGACCTCCCAGGAAGTTCAAAGGTCACAAGGGGTTAAACCGGGAGAAGGTCCGTCCCTTGTCTGACAGAGAAAACCACCCGAAGTGCCTCCTGCTCTCATAAGCCACTGAATGGTGGCATTTCTCCAGGCTGGTGGGCTGAACAGGATTCTAGCACTGCCTGCTCCTGTGGGCATCCCGTTCCTAGGAAGGGGCTGAACTTGAGTGAGCTTGGTTATCAGGGATGACTTGAATCTTGACCATGAGTCAAAAAAAGGGCTGGGTACTGTGCGAAGAAAGAGGAGGCCCTGAATGTGCTTATTTACTTCAGGAAGTTCATTCTCCTCCACGGTGGCTCTGTGTCCCACTGTGAGGAGGTGGGGTTGGGGAGACAGGCGTGCCAGGCTAAGAGAGAGGAAGGCTTCCTGGAGGAGGTGCCTTGAGGGATGGACAGAATCCAGACCTGTGGGGATGGGAGAGTTGACTGGAGAGGGCATTCTAGGCGGAAGGAACAGCATGGGCGCACGGCAAAGGTCTAGAGGAATGCAGGTATGGGCAGGGAGCTGCATGAGTTCTAGGTGGCTGGCATGGGGGGGTGATGAAGGAAGTCAAGCGTCATGGGGTGGAGCAGCAGGAGGGGACCCAAACATGCATATGCATGTTCATGAGCGTGTGAACACCAAGGCATGGCTCTGAACATGCTTGGTGGCAGGTACTGTAGTTATTACTACTTTTTTAAGGTTGTTCACACTCTAAGCTCCTGCTCCCTGAATGGAACATTCTTTCAACCTGTTTCTAAATCCTACCCTGTCCAGGCCCAGTAGGCTTGCCCTGTGAGGCCTTCACCGACCCACTTCAGCCTGCACCACCTTGTCTCATCTGAGCTCATGAATGCATTGGGTTTTAATTATTGTTGTAGGTAGTAATTGTTGTGGTGTATTTATTGCTTGAGCCTGGCTCTGTTCTGAGGAGAACCTACCTGCCCCTTTTTATTACAAGTCACAACAACTCCTATCATCCCCGCTGTGCAGACAGCTGAGGCGTAGTGAGATTTATATGGTGACTTGGCCAACGGAATATAGTAAGCATGGAGCCAAGATCGGAAACCAGGTCCCTAGCTTCACCAGATACCCGCAGGTGCTGCACATTCAGGCAGTCCACTGATTCTCAGAGATGGGTGGTTTCTTGGGGATCTCCCTGGGTGTTCAGTGTATTCATGCTGGGAGCTGAGCATTGAGCATGAGTTAGGAGGTGCTGGGGCTACTGCACATACCAGCAGGTCTCTTGAGGGCTCTTTTTTTTTTTGAGTTGGAGTCTCACTCCGTTGCCCAGGCTGGAGGCTACCCCAGCATTGCTTCCCTGGACTCAGGCAATCCTTCCACCTCAGCCTTCCAAGTAGCCAGAACTACAGGTGCACGCTACCACGCCGGATTAATTTTTTTTAATTTTATTTTTATTGTAGAGATGAGGGCTCACCAAGTTGCCCAGGCTGTTCTAGAACTCTTGGGCTCTGACAATCCACTCACCTTGGCCTCCCAAAGTGCTGCGATTACAGGCTGAGCCACCATGTCCAGCCTCTGGTGGGATCTTATAAACAGAAGTCTAGGGCGGTGACTGTCCTGTTCTGCCCTGAGCCGATTCTGTTCCTCTCAGCCTGCCTGCCCCCCCCCCACCCCGCCCCCAGGGCTGTGCTTAGGGCCAAGCTCCTCCTTTGCAGGCACAGCAGAGTTTGTTCAGAAGAGGCAACTGAAAATTCTTCCCTAGGAGGGGCGACTGGAGAAATCGGGACTGTTTGTTCTGATGAAGGGGAGACTTGGGGATGTGAGCTGAGAAGAAGATAGGCTAAGAGAACTCTAATAGCCCGAGCTTTCCGTCCGTGGGACGGGCCTCCTTGTTAAGTGATGAGTTTCCCATCACTGGAGGCATGGAAGTAAATGTATCCTTCATATATGCTGTTTTAGAAGTTTAAGAATACAGAGGGCTTAATTGTGTAAATATCAGTGTCCTTCCAACCTGAAAGAATGATTCTAAAATAGGAAGAGTTAGAAGGGTCTGGTGGGAAGAGGGGAAGGCATGAAGACCGTTTACACTGAAGCATTGTTGGGAAGCCTGTCCCCGCCCAGGACTCCTCACCAGGGTGAGCAGAGAGGGTCAGCCTGGGTCACAGGGGGCATGGCCCTGAGAGGCAAAGGGGTGGCGGCTACAAGATCTTGGGAGGCCAGTGGTTGACTCCAGGTTCTCCAGTGCATGGAGCAGGGCTGGGACTTCTGGTGAAGGTGTCAGGGTCAGAGGCCTGGATACGGGTGACTGCTGTCAGCCTTGCTGCCTCCAGATGGTACCTGGCCTCTTCTGCCCGGGAATTCAGTGCCAGGTCCCATGGGGGAGAGGGTAAGCCGGTAGACATGGGAGATGGAAAGTGCTATGTGGTGGAGTTAGTGAGGTGGTGGGGGCTGGATGTGAGGGGACTTGTGGGCCAGGGCCAGGACTTTGGGTTTTATCTCAAGATCAGGGAGAAGCCTCTGCAAGGTGTTGAACCAAGGACTCTTAGGATCCAACCCTACACAGATTGGAAGATAATTCTGGCAGTTGTGAAGAGACTTGTAGGGTGGGGGGACCAGAGGCTACTGCTAAGATAGAAGAGATGTTGCTACACCCTTGAAGGTGGCTCTCTGCCCTGCCTGGGGTTGGCCTTCTCTCCAGTCTGTGGCATTGCCCAGAAACTGTGGCCCAGGATGCACTTCTTTTTCCCTCTCCCCTCTTCTGCCCCATCTCCTCCTACCTCTCCCCAAGCCCTCAACTCTCTAGCCAGGCCCTCAGGGTTACTAGAGTTGAGTTAAAATTTGATTCTGTTCCCCCTGATAGTCAAAGCAAAATGGAGAACGGAATCAGGTGTATTCTTTTCATTGTCCACCAGAAGAGAAGAGTCCAGGTCCTTAAAGGCAGCCATGTTCTTTTTCTGACACTTAGAGTGGAGAGGAAATTTTCACATGGGTTTCTGATGCGGAGGCCTCCAAGTCAAGGTCCTCAGCAGCACATTTAGAGGCCCCGCAGCAGGTTGTGCAGGGCTTGTTTCACAGGTGAGTACAATATCCACATGCTAATCAGTGCATTTCTGCAGGGGAAGGGCTGCTGTGACCGTGTGGCTCAAGAATGCAATTTTTTTTTTTTTTTTTGAGTCAGAGTATCACTCTGTCGCCCAGACTGGAATTCAGAGGCATGATCACAGCTACTGCAGCCTTGATCTGCTGGGCTCAGGCAATCCTTCTGCCTCAACCTTCCAAGTAGCTGGAACTGCAGGCCTTGCTAATTTTTAAAAATTTATTGTAGAGACGAGGTCTTGCCAAGTTGCCCAGGCTGGTCTCAAACCTCTGGGCTCAGACAATCCTCTCATCTCTGCCTCCTAAAGTACTGGGATCACAGGCATGAGCCACCGTACCTCAAGAATGTAGACTTTCTAATAGGCTGACTTCAACTAAGAAAAATCCCTGAAGTTCTGGAGGAATAATTCTGACCTGCAAGGCACTGTGATGCTGTCCACTAGTGAACATGGCTCGGTGAATGTCCTGGCCTCTGACAAGTGACTCCTCTTGTGACAGGGAGCTACAAGAGGGTGGAGGGAGGGAACAGGAGTGCTTGTCTCAGTTTGTCCCAACATGAAGAGAGGAGCTAGAAATACCTTCCTGAACACTGAGATGCTCACGATTTAACTTGGGTGTCATCTTAACTTCAAAATGATACCGTCACAAGGATTATTCTGGAATTCTTGCTCTCTAGATCTCTGGAAGTATTGGATGCCTCCAGACCAACCATATTCTCCCTTATTCTTCTATTGTCATAGTCTCACAGTGACCCGGGGTTGAAAATGACATGGACTCTGAGGGACTTCAGTCCTCTTTATTTGCTTTGCTGCTTAGAATATTGCTTGGGGATGCCCATTTGGTCCTAAATAGTTTTTTAAATGATTTACTAGACACTGAGTGTTCTGAGTATTACTTGTTTTTCTGTGGATCAAGAACATGGGTGGGGAATGTTTGAGGGGCACTGAGCAAATTCCCATAGTGTAAAAGTTGGACGCCTGGGCTGTAGTGACAGTTCTTGGACTTGCTCTCTCTGGGTCATGGTTTCTGCATTTGGAGTGGGGCACCGGGCTGGGTCATCCTTGAGATCCATCCTAGCTCTAACATTCTGTGAGTGATAAAACAAATTGGAGATCCATCCCTTATTTTTATTTTGACTTGTTTACAGTTTTTCCTTCTGTCTGTTCCACTCTTTTTGATGACAGGCAGATTCTGTGTATGTGGGGTTTAAAGATTGCAAGTGAATTGTCAAAGAGCTGCCTGCACCTTGCTGGGATGCTCTTTCATTCATTTATTCATTCATTCATCCAAGAAATTTTTACAGATATGCTATGTCAGTGACATTGACCACCTATGCTGTGCTGTGTGGCATAAAGTAACAGCAATTGATGCAGCAAAGGTATTATGTGAGAATTGAGTTTTGGATAGAGATAGTTCCCGTTAAACAAGGCTAACTAATATTTGCAATTTAAAAAAAGACAAAAGAATAGATAATTCTAGTCCTATAGCTTGTTTGTTTTGAGGATACACTGGAAGTCTGGCTTCAGGAATTTGGCTATTCAGAAAGCTCTTAAAAACAACAACAATAAAAACAAGTCCTTATTGTTTTGTAAATGACTTTGAAAAAGAACATAGGTTTCTTGTGCTGATGACAAGGTCTGAGCTATTATGGGCTCCTCTCTCATCTCAAACAATAGAAATACCGAATCAAATATAACAATATAATATCTTTGATAGATAGCTGAGGTTGAAGAAAAGAGGAGATCCTCAGGGCCTGGAAATTAAGAGGGAACTCAGAGCCAGGATTTTAAGTGCATGAGCTAATGTCCCAGGGGCCCAGGGAACTGGTTCTGAATATAATCCCTTAGTGAACAGGGACTGGGGTTTTGATGCTGATGTTAGGACAAAAGATTTGGTCTTAGACCTGTGTGATATGGGAGTTGGGACTGAAACCTCTGCAAAAAACTTGAAACTTGGAAGGATTGTGCTTTTCATGAAACAGGCACTAGAAAAGTTTTACCTACATACTGAAGGAAGCAGTAAGGACACTTGATCTGTCTGGGACCCAGAGTAGAACAAAAATTTTCCATGGGAAGCTGAAATCCCAAGCCTGTGCCACATACAGATGTGGTATCCATTTGCTATGTTATGCATTCAAAATCCAAAAATATAAATTAATATAAAAGCTGGATGCATATAGGTGAAATCCACGAAATGCCTCATAGAAGCATATGAAAACTTTTGTCTGGATCCTTCCACATTCCAGTATGTATAACTTACCTACAGAATAAATAGTAACTACTAAAGATGAACTCAAAATTTAAAAATGGCAAACCACCCAAGGAAATGAGGGTAAGTTAGGAGACAAAAACCTGGAAGATTAGTACCCCAAGAACCTAAGACAACAGGTAATTTGAAAGAGACTATAAAATGATTAAAGAGATGAAAAAGAAAGACTAGAAATCATTACAAAAGAATAGATTAGAAAAATAACCAAATAAATTTCCTAGAAATAAAAATTGTGGCCATCAGAATTAAAAATGCAATTGATGGATTAGATACCAGATAAGGGCTAGTTGCGGTGGCTCAAGTCTGTAATCCCAGCACTTTGGAAGGCCGAGACAAGAGCATTGCCTAAGCCCATGGGTTCAAGACCAGCTTGGGCAACTTGGTGAGACCTCGTCTCTACAATAAATAATAATAATAATAAAGCCATGTGTGGTAGTGCATACCTGTGGTTCCACTTACTTGGAAAGCTGAAGCAGAAGGATCGCCTGAGATCAGCAGTTCGAAGCTGTGGTGGCCGTGATCCTGCCACTCCAGCCTGGGCAACAGAGTGAGACTCCAAGTCAAAAAAAGAAAAAAGGTACTAGATAAGACACAGCTGAATAGAAAATTAGTGATTTGGGAGACAACTGAGAAAATTTCCAGGAACATAGCACAAGAGAGCTACAGAGTTGGAAAATATGAAAGAGGGGAAAAAGGTAAAACAAAATAGCATAAGAAAATCCAACATACACCTAATGGTTGGCCTGGAAGAATAACAGAAAAAAGAGAGGAAAGGCAATATTTGAAGAAATAATGGTTAAAGACTTTATAGAACAGAACTGTTATAAGTCATGTATCACTAGATTGATGAAGTATACTTAATCCCAAACAGACTAAATCAAAGTCAGTGGACATCTAGGGAAAACTGTGAAACTGAAGAACATTAAAGACAAAGAGAAAACTATAAAAGCAACCAGAGAGAGGGTATGTCTTTTAGACTGACAGGACACTTTTTTTCAGCATTATTAGTAGTCAGAAGACAACAGAAAATATCTTCAAGTGTTAAGAGATTATAACAATCAATTTATACTTACATAAATGATCATTTAATAGTGAAGGCAAAGGCTGGGCTCGGTGGCTCAGCCTGTAATCCCGCGCTTTGGGAGGCTGAGGTGAGTGGATTGCCTGAGCCCACGGGTTCGAGACCTGCCTGGGCAGCGAGACCTCATCTCTACAATAAATCAAAAAATCAGCCGGGCGTGGTAGCGCCATTCCGGCTACTCGGAAGGCTGAGGTGGAAGGATCGCCGGAGCCCAGCAGGTCGAGGCTGCGGTGGCCAGGAGCGGCCACTGCACTGCAGTCTGGGCGACAGACTCCAACTCAAAAAAAAAAAAAAAAAAAAAATAGTGAAGGCAAGCCAGGTACAGTGACTTATGCCTGTAGTCCCAGCTACTCAGGAGGCTAAAGTAGGAAGATCTCTTGAGTCTAGGAATTTGAGACCAGCATGGGCAGTATAGCAAGACCCTGTCTTAAAAACAAACAAACAAAAAAACAAATAGTGAAGCCATATTAAAAACAATTTCAGACAAAGACAAGGAGAGCTTACCACTCATACACTTTTGCTGAACTGCTAAATAATGTACTTCAGTAAGAAAGATATGGGAGATTTGCAGTTTCAGTTCTGACAAGTGAAAAGCTTGGAAGTTATCACTCTCATCTTTACAATAAGAAATAAAGCTGAACAAATGGAAAATCAACGAGTTTTCTTGACCTACTAGGGAATTGAGGTCACAGGGCAAACAGCTGCTCCAAAATCTGGCAAGGCATGAGAATACAGACTTACAGCTGAGATCTGCCAAGTTAACATAAAACCTCACACTCAAATCCTGTTATTTTAGTTCCTATTACTTAATGTATTATGTGTGTCTTTCAACAAAAAATTAAACAAGAAAAAAAAACAAGGAGAGATGAAGTAAGTGCCAGAGCCAGATCCTAGATTTTGGAATTATTAGACAAGGAACTAAAAACAACGCAGATTAGTATGTTAAGGATCCTAATGGAAAAAGTAGACAGCATGCAGGAACAGATGAATAATGTAAGCAGAGAGATGGCAACGCTAAGAAATAATAAAAAGAAAGTGCTAGAAAAAAAAAAAACCACACCAGAATAGAAGTAAAGAATGCCTCTGAGGGGTTTGTTACTAGACTGGACATGGTGAAGTCAAGAATTAGCAAGCTTGAAGATATGGCAATAAAAACTTCCCAAACTGAACAACATAGAGAAAAAAGAATGAAACAAACAAAACCAGAAAAGAACACCCAAGATCTGTGGGATAAATTTAAGAGGCATAGCATATTCATAGTTAGAATGCCAGAAAGAGAAGAGAGAAAGAAGAAGAAAAATTTCAAGTAGCAAAGGCTGAGAATTTTCTAAAATTAGTGACAGATTCTAAATTACAAATGCAGGAAACTCAGAGAACATAAAGCATAATAAATACCAAAATATCTACACTAGGCATAGCATATTCAAGTGTCAGAAAAATAAAAGACAAAGAGAAAACCTTGAAAAAAATCCAGAGGTTAAAAAAAAAAAAGCCTTACTATAGAGAAACAAGAATAAGAATTATAGTGGATTTCTTGTCAGAAACCAGGAATTTAAGAAAAGAGTAGAGTGAAATATTTAAAGTATTGAGAGAAAAAAACCTCACCAACCTAGAATTCTATATCCTGGGAAATTATCCTTCAAAAGTGAAGGGAAAAATAAAAACTTTCTCAATCAAACAAAAACTGAGGGAATTCTTCATCAGCAGATCTGGTCTGCCAGAAATGCTAAAAGAAGTTCTTCAGAAGAAGGAAAATGACATAGGTCAGACACTCAGATCTCCATAAGAAAAGAAGAAAGTTGGAGAAGGAATAAATGAAGGTAAAATAAAATCTTTGATTTTTCTTATTCCTAATTAATCTAAAAGGTAACTGTATAAAGTAATAATACTAACAATGTATATGGTGATTATTACATATGAATGAAGTGAAATTAATTGTGGCAGTGTTATAAAGGGCAGGAAGGAGGAATTAGGAATGCTCTGTTAGAAGGTACCTGTACACGAATGAAGAGGAATAGTGTCATTTGAATGTGGACTTAGATTAGTTATAAATGTATATTGCAGATTCTATGGAAAAGACCACAACTTAAAAAAAAGAAGAAGTATAATTGAAATGCTGACACAGGAGAGCAAATGGAATCATATGACATGTTCAACTAAAACCAGAGAAGGAAGAAAAACAAAGAGCAAGTTCAACAAATAGAAAAGTTACAAACATAGTAGATATTAATTCAATTATACGAATAACTCCGTTAATGTGAATAGTCTAAATATATTCATTAAAAGACAGAGATTGCCAGAGTGTTTAAAAAGCACAAGACTCAACTATATATTACCTACAAGAAAGGCATGAAATAGAGAAGGAGACAATGGGATTTAAGAAGCAATAGTAAACCAGGTATGTTGGCTCACGCCTGTAATCTCAACACTTTGGGAGGCAGAAGTGAGAGGATTGCCTTAACCCAGGGGTTGGAGACCAGCCTGGGCAACTTGGCGAGACCTTGTCTTTACAATAAATCAAAAAAATTATCCAGGAGTGATAGCATGTGCCTGTAGTCCTAGCCAGTTAGGAGGCTGAGGCAGAAGGACCAGCTGAACCCAGCAGGCTAAGGCTGTGGTGGCCATGAGTGTGCCACTGCACTCCAGTCTGGGCGACAGAGTGAGACTTCAACTCAAAGATAAAGAAGAAGAAGATATGGTAACCAAGTACATAGATAAATGAAGGATAATCTAAATAGGTTTCACCAAATAAAGGATATCACCCATAAGGGTAATGACAAGTTTGGGGGGTTTAAAACAAAGTGGAAAAAAGACATTAATAATATGTGAGGTTGGGAGGGGGCTGATCTAAAATAAAATATTCTGAGATCCTTGCCTTGCATAGGAAGAAGATAGATATATCGATAAACTTTAGGTTGGGTTAGTTCAAGGATGCAAGTGAGCAAATTAAGGGTAACCATTACAGGCACAGTAACAGAATGCATAACTTCCAAATCAGAAGCGCCAAAAAGAAATATATAGAATACTCAGTGGATCCAATAGAAGACAGGGGAGAATTTAGAAGGAAATAAAGAAAAAGCATGGTAAATTAAAAATACAAAATTAGATAGAGGGTGGAAATAAAAATATTTGAGTAGTCTCAATAAATATAAATAGATTGAATTTGCCAGATAATACAGAAGATGTGTAAAATAGCAAAAGCTCAGAAATATGGTGTTTTTAGGAATTAATCTAAAACAAAATGGTACTGAAAGGTTGCAAGTAATAAGTTAGGAAAATGTAGACCAGACAGTACTAACCAAATAAAATGTGATAGAGTAATATCATTATCAGATGAAATAAACTTTAAGGCTTAAAGCATGCTCAAAAAGAGGATCATTACTTAATGATTATAAGAGCAATTCCTAGAAAAATATAACAATCCTGTACTTATATGCACTTAGCAATAGAGTCTCAAAATAATTAAAGCAAAAGTTGCCAATGAACAAATAAATAAAATCCCACGATATTTTTGGAAAACTTTAACATGCTCCTTGTATTAATGAATAGAATAAGGTGACAAAAAATTGGCAAGGCCATTTGTAAGATTTGCACAACATAAAGAACAAGCTTAATAAAATAAAATAGACATCTGAAAGGGTAGCAATTAGAGAATATACATGCTTTTCAAACACACACGGAATGAATGGTTCCATGAACCTCATTTATCTTGTCCTGCCACTTATATTACCCCACCACCCTGCTTTCTCATCCCCAAACCTGTGTGAGGAACTTATGAAGGAACTGGAACTGGCTGGCCTGTAGAAAAGAAAAACTCTATGTAATGTAGTCTGACCTCAAATGGACTCCACTGGAATAGGAGGAGAAGCAGACTTGTTTGTGGCCCCAAGGAGGCAGTCAGGACTTAGGTGGCAATTAGACAGAGGCAACTTTCAACTCAGTTGCAGGAAATTTTCCATATAGGCATCTGCCCAAATGTGGATTAGGCTGTGGGTTTCCTGTCACTGGGAGTGTCTGGCATAAGCACTGTGGCCACTTGGTAGGAAAGTTGAGGAGGGGCTTCAAGCATCAGATAGGGGTTTGGAAGAGACAACCAATAGGGTCCTTTCCAGCTCTGAGCTCTGGCATTCTGTGACAGATGTGGTGGCCTTTTCTCTCATCTCTTTTGGAGAAAAAACAGATTTGTTGATCTTTTCCTGATGTCTTGGTTATGAAACCAAATGGGATGAATTTATTGAAGTCCATCACATAATGCAGCTTGGTGTCAGTGCCTTTAAGTGGATACAGATAATTCTTGGGTCAGAGCAACAGAATTGACAATGTTATCATTTCAGTCTCACCAAGAGGGCAGATAACTTTATCTGCTTGTTGATTACAATAGTCTGGGGGTTCCTGACGAGGGCTGGCTCATCAGGATGAGAGTGTGAAAGGAAGATGACGAGAAGGGAGTTTTCACAAGGGAGCTTAGGAGTTTGAGGTCTTAGATCCCTAATGATAGGATAAGATTTAATCTGTGAACATCCATGGGGCTGGACCTGGGGAGGTCAGGACCTATGGAGTCAGAAAGGTGTAGCTCAGGGAGTTCAAGGACAGCTGAAGATGTCGGTGGGAGGTTCCAAGGAAGGGACTCTCTCAGGAAGGATGCAGGCATTTCACTAACAGTGTGAGAGGAATGACTTGGGCAGATGACGTGGCATTCTCAGAAGATGCCGTGGAAGGATGGCATGGTGAGCAATGGCCTGGAATTGGCACGAGGGAAAAGGAACTATGCAGATCCCTTGCCAAGCCCAGAAAGTTCCGGGGTGGTGTGCTTTCCATTGGAGGGTCCCTCGGCGATCACGTCTTTTGGGGATAGTCCAGTGTCTTGGTTAAGAGCACAGGCTTTGAAAGCAGCTGCTTGTGACTTTGCATCCTGTAGTGTTAGTTTTGAGCTAACATAATCTCTTGGGAGATTATGGTAAAAAAAAAAAGTGATTGCAAGCTTACCTTCCAGAGTCTGTATGATTCTCCCTTTATTCCCGGGTTTGAGCACGCCAGTTACCATCACATCACAAACATTAGCTTTTCTTCCTTTGTGTACAAAGTTATTTTATTTCTTTTTTCTAATTTTAAAGATGTGGGGTACAATTCAGGATTAGGTATACAAGTGAACATTGTATAGGGAGAGTTTGAACCGCCCTTTGGTCCCTACTTTGCCTGGTTAAAGTTGTTGTTTCAAACCCACTTAGCTTTACCACGTGTTTTAGCTTGCTTTCTCATATGTAAAGTGAGGATAATAACAGCACTTGTACCCTAGGTGTTTGTACTGATTAAATGAGATAAAGAGGGTTTAGCAGAGGGTTCAGCCCATAATTGGCACTCACAATGTTACTTTATTATTACTGTTATTATGAAGGAGCATTTTGCTACACCAGAGGTTCCATAGAGCAGAGAGACAAAGTCATGGTGGGAAAGGGATCAGAAAAGCCTATGTAGGTGGGCCTGGGTTGAGCAGGAAAGGATTTGAAAGGAGTTTGCGGCCAGGAGGCAGAGTGGCTAAGAACTGTGTAGGGTGGTGGGGGTGTGTGTGAGAGGTCCACCGAAAGGCTCTTTTTGACCTGCAGTGGCGGGAACATTCATGCTGGGGAGTTGCTGGGGCCTTTTACTTCCCCAGGCTTTCCCTGTTTGCGCTGTTTGCCTGGCTACAGATTTCACAGGCAAATGAGCCCAGGCTTCAAGGGAAAAATTCCATTAAAGCAATCAAAATAACAATTTGTATCACTTTTAGAACTTCTGCCCGAGGAGCTAAGAAATCTTTGTAATAAATTATTAATTCCGGGTTGTACTATAAGAATTTTCCCCTACAAACAAACAGTTTAATATTTTCTTCTTGGTGCAGCAGAGGATAGGAGTTCTCTGGTCCCTGGATCTGCCTCAACGGGAGAGAGGAGAGATTAAAACCAAGATCCTGACACTTCCAAGGAACTAGCTTAGCAGAGCTTGGCACATTCCCTTCTGGAGGAAGAGATGGGTCTGCTGGCCCTTGTGACCTTGTTCTCAGGGACACCGCCACTGCCACTCATGCTCAGGCCACATACGTGTTGATGACACAGCAAGGCGGTAAGAACAAGGCTCGAGTTGGTCCACTCCTGAAAATTGGCTCATGTACACACTAGGTGTGTGATTGGGACGGTTGCTCACCGTCACTGAGCCGTGGCCTCCCCATCCACAA
Organism: Cephalopachus bancanus; assembly: GCA_027257055.1. Classification (NCBI taxonomy): domain Eukaryota; kingdom Metazoa; phylum Chordata; class Mammalia; order Primates; family Tarsiidae; genus Cephalopachus; species Cephalopachus bancanus. Next base: position 384,813 of record JAPVLO010000497.1, on the reverse strand, counting down.
GAGAAGGGTGGCCATGGTCACGTGCCCGCACGGAGTTGATGGGAGGCTCATATGGGCAAGGTCTTGGACAGCACCTGGCACATAGGAGGCATTTGGTGGATGCTACTTACGTCTTTAGAGAATATCTCAATGATAGAGATGAGGGTCCTGCCCCCACAGAGCTTTTAGTCTGGGGGGTTGCCTATGGAGTGGGTGGGGGAAAAGATGAGGAAGAGGCTAAGTTCAGTCTGGGAAAGGTGACTGGAGTGTGAGGTGTGGCAAAGGTGTGGGTGATGGTTCTGGAAAGTCTGTTAAAAATATGTATATATGCTCATAGACACATACACATAAATATAATAGAATGTGATATATAGTATTAAATATAATATCTAGATAGTGCATGTCTTTAAATACTTTGTTTTTTGTTTGTTTGTTTGTTTTTTGAGTCGAGTCTCTCTCTGTCACCCAGGCTGGAATGCAGTGGCATGATCACAATGATCATGGTTCATGGCAGCCTCGACCCCCTGGCCTCAGCCGATTCTTCCATGTCAGCATTCTGAGCAGCTGGAACTATAGGTGTGCACCCCCACACCTGGCTAATTTTTTGATTTTTTTGTAAAGATGATATCTTTTTTTGTAAAGATATAGTATAACCTCATCTTTACATCTTTACTATGTTACCCAGGCTGGTCTTGAACTTCTGAACTCAAGCAATCCGCCCACCTCAGCCTCCCATAGTGCTGGGATTACAGGCATGAACCACTGTGCCTGGCCTAAATACCTTATTTTATTATCTTATTTAATCCTTATAACAAGTCCTTCCAGGTAAATATTTATTTTTCTTGTTTAAAAGATGAGAAAACTGAGGGTACTTGGTCCACAGCAAGATTTTACATTTTTGCATTACATTTGCCTGTCAAGACATGTATGGTAGGTTTGGCTACACAGTGTAATTTTTCTCATCTTGCGAGGCTCAGCGCTTATCACTTTGGGTGTTCGAGATTGAGGATTGGCGGAGGACCTTTTGGGACTACCTCTAGAACTTCTGGGAAGGGGGCACCCTTCCCTAGGAAGCCACTTCCCTAGGGGGCACCCTTTTTAGGAACAAGTGTATTCGTTTACATGGGTTCTTCTCAGCAAATTCACTTATGAACAGAATCTGGGTGTCAAACAGCATATGGAATGAATCTGGAGAAATCCTGTGATATTTGTGCCTGGAGGACAGCACTATAAATTCTCTTGCTGTTATCCTTTTTCTGGACTTCTGAACCCGTTTGGAATGGGCATTTGGAATTTAGAAAAAGTAACAATTTCCCCCATTTTGGCCTTGGGCATGGCCGACTCATTCTTATACATTGTGGCTTGGGAGATTAGGAGCTAAGAGGCAGAAAATGGGCCATGGGGCTTTCAGATTCCATTGGAGCCCTGCCTGTTGGTAAAGAAGTTCCTTGAGTATCTCCTGGGAATGTCTTTCAGTTCACCTGTGAATTTCAAATAAACCAAATGGGACCACAGAAGGTCCCAGTGACTCTGTGACCTATCTCCAGCACCTATCATCTATTACCTGATAATCAGAAGACTAAATCTCTGCTGTGGGGCAAAACAACTCAGACATGCTCATCCATGGCTTTGAAAAATGTACCCCTCATTGCCTTGGAGAAGCTTAGCTACAGGAAAATCTTATGGGTGGACCTTACATTGGCCATTAGATCCCTTAATGGGAAGATCTGGGTTCACCATCTCTAGAGGTTACAACCTGGTGAGTGTGGCCCAGCTTCTAACTAGATCTGGGGAAGCTTATTTTCTCAGCACTCCAGACTGTGGTCAACTGCTTGGATTTTTCTAGATCACTGACTGATTCTCATGAACAGCTCCCTGATTTAAAAATGCAGGCTGTTCATCTCTGCACCCAGACACACACAGGAATGCTTGGAGCAGCACTGGTTGGCATTGCAGAGTTCCTGAAGCTCTGGGGAAACCGGGCCATGGCACCTCTAGGAGCCTCAGGGGTGGAAGGAATTGCTTTCTGGTGGAACAATGCCAAGTTTCCTACACACTCTTCTTTTGGGATGAGGTATATATGTGTGCATCTTGGTGTAGATAACTCAAGACTAAACACTCTCTAGTCCCTGCCCATGCCACTGAATGCTTATGATGTGCCAGGCACTGGCCTGGGCACTTTGTATGCAATGACTCTTTTTTTTTTTTTTTGAGTCAGAGTCTCTCTCTATCACCTGGGCTGGAGTGCGGTGGCATGGTCACAGCAATCACAGCTCACGGCAGCCTTGACCTCCTGGGCTCAGGTGTTCCTTCCACTTCAGCACCCCTACAGGTGTGTGCCATCATTTCTTGCTAATTTTTTGTCTTTTTTTGTAGAGACAAGGTCTTGCTATGTTGCCCAAGCTGGTCTTGAACTCCTGGGTTCAAGCAATCTGCCCGTCTTTGCCTCCTCAAATGCTAGGATTACAAGCATGAGCCACTGTGCCTGGTTTGCATTGACTCATTTAATTCTAACAGTCCTATGAGGTGGGGACTTTTATTGTCCTAATTTTACAGAAAAGAAAAACTAAGGAACAAAATAGCTAAATAACCCCAAGCCTTGCATTTGGTGAGTTGTGCTGGGATGTGAAGACCAGCTCCTCTGTCTCATTCAAAGAGTAGTCCGAACACTTGGACTGGCTGATCCAATTTGCCAGCAAGAATAGCTGTGAAGCAAGTATTCTAGAGTCAAAGTTACTATGTTTAGGACCCGTTTCTTATATTAAACAGATTTACAAATAGCATTCCCTTTGACAGGCAGCATGATTTGGTTATCTTGGCATGGATTTCATCTTCCAGGTACTGGAAGTGGCATTGATCAAAGATGGTTGTCCAGAGGGAGTTTTATTTCCTTTTTTTGTGTGTGTGACAGAGATGGCAGTGTGGCTGCACCGGCCCCAAATACTTTTTGGTTCATAACCCTCGTGACTGTGCTAAATGGAGAAGAAATTTGGAGTTTCCATCATCTATAGATCTGTATTTTGGAGGGGATCCCAAACAATCTTCTAAGAGATTCCTTAGCCTGTCTGTGGGTAGTTGCTCAGCCCACTCTGTGTAGGGCCTGGGTCCCTGTCAGGTTGCGAGGTTTTCTCAAGAGGGTGTCAGTGCCACTCCTGGCTTGGTCTGTGTTTAACTATGGGCACAGAGCAGCTTCCCTCTTGCCACGGGTTAGAAATCAATATGCATTCCCTTGTTACCGTTAGTTTGGCTCAGAAAAGCAATATGTAGGGAGGCTTGCTTGGAGAACCTGTCATTTATGTATCTCTTATCTTAAATCCATTCCCAGGTCAAGCCATTCATTTGACTAGCTAAACCACCAGCCTGATCCCCTTGGGATTAATTATGCTGAGTTGTTCCTTGGGGAAGATGCCTGAACCTGTATAAGGGACAACCTAAGAAATCACCTTTGAAAATTTTCCTTGATGTGATGGCTCACGCCTGTAATCCCAGCACTTTGGGAGGCAGAGGCAAGAGGATTGCCTGAGCTCAGGGTTTCAAGACTAGCCTTGACTAGGCAACTTGGCGAGACCTCATCTCTACAACAAACACAAAAATTAGCAGGGTATGGTGGTGCGTGCCTGTAGTTCCAGCACTTGAAGGCTGAGGTGGAAGAATCTCCTGAGCCCAGCAGGTGGAGTCTGCAGTAGCTGGGAGCGTGCCACGGTATTCTAGTCTGGGTGACAGAGTGAGATGCCAGCTCAAAAAAAAAAGCAAAGCAAAGAAAAAGAAAATTATCCCTGGATCTGAAGGGTATTCAGGACTTTCTTGGCTGGTTCTTTGGGAAGTTTTGGGGGGAAATTCTGCTTGGTTTGAAAAGTAGTTGGAGAACCTCTGAATAATAGACAGTTTGCATCTCCTGGACTCTGTGAGGCCATGCACCAGGTTTCTCTTCTCCAGTTGGTGACTAGGAGAGCCAAATGCAGTTCCTCCCTTAATGCGTTTATAAGCGTCCAGCTTCATCTGTTGGCTTTGAGGGTGTGGAGAGTGTAGTGATTGGAAGGTACCGTCTCAACTCCAACACCTATCAGCTGCATGGTCTTGGGCAGATTACTTGCTCTTGCTAAGTCTCAGTTTCCTCATCTGCAAAACGGGGATAATGAGTTCTTTCCTTGTGGGGCTGTCAGAGGTTTAAGTGAAGGTCCCTGGAAAATGTGGAGCTTATTGACATGAGCATGTCTTACATGTTCCTTGTTGGCTCCATTTGTTTTTAGAGATGGGGTCTTACTCTGTTGCCCAGGCTGGAGGGTAGTAGTATGATCATCGTTCACTGTGGCATGGAACTTTTGGGCTCAAGTGCACCTCAGCCTCCCAAGTAGCTGGGACTATAGGTGCGCTCTAATGCACCTGGCTAATTTTATTTTTGTAGAGGAGTTTTTGCTGTGTTGCCCAGGGTGGTCTTAAACTCCTGTCCTCAAGTGATCCTCCTGCCTCAGCCTCCCAAAGCGCTGGGATTTCAGATGTGAGCCGCTACACCTGACCCCAATAAGTTATTATTGGCCCCGTGTTACGTTCTCCCTTTTGCTTTTCTTTCTTCCCTCCATGCCTCCATATATTTGTTGCATCACTGTGAGCTGCTTTTCTTTCTTGAAAAGTAGTCAGGTACGAAAAAAAAATGAGTGAATTAATACAGTTAATGAATATAACAACAGCTAATAGGCACAAGGTTGTTTGGGGATGTGTTTATTCCTCTTAGAGTCTTACATGTGTCTTTTCTGATTTTATTATGAAAATTCTCTTGCAACATCAATTTACCCTGAATCCTAACACAGCCATCCTTAGGCCTTCTTTTCTGGTATTAAGTCATTTGCAAAGATGTGGCTTTTGTGTGTGCGCGCGCTTGTGAATGCTGAATCAATCCGCTGATCCTCAGCAATATCTTCAGTAGACCTGTAAGATCAGCTTTCTTGTACCATGAAGTTCTGACTTTGGAAAGTAACGTGGGGTGTGTAAAACTCCAGGCTCATATCCTGGAGGCCTGCCATAACCGTTTACAATGAGGGATAGGAAAGAACGGGAAGTGGATTGGAGCCACCACCTGTGGGACGCTAGGAGCCAGACAGGCAGGCCCTGGGGAGGACCTGGGGACTTCAGACTCCCTCCCCACCACCTGGGCTCCCCCATGGCCTGCACTGCCTCAGAAGAATGCGCCTGGGGAAGCAGATAGAGCAGAGACCCACAAGTCAAGATGGTTCCAGTGATATCTGGGGTGTGGGGAGAAAAGAATGTGAAGAGGTGGGGACTGGTGGAATGGAGCTGGAGAGGAATAGATGGATTTGGCAGGACTGGGATGCATGGAGAAGAGTAAGCCTGAAGACACAGAAGGTTCTGGGTAGGGAAAGCAGAAGGAGGGCTGAGACAAGAGTCCCAGTGGGTGTTACAATCCCTGGGGAGTGACTGAGGTCCTTGCAGCCCTTAGGGTGGAGTCAGCTGTGCTGAAGGTGGCTGACTGGCCACAGGCCCTGGCCTTTTGTGGCACTGGGCCTCCTGTGCTCACTCGCTATGGGGAATCATCCAGACTCCACTACCCTAGCAACTCTTCTGCTAAAAGCTCTGCCATCAACGTCTGCATGGAGCTGCGTGATCTAGGTTAACATTAGCAATTGTGTGGTCATGGGAAACTCACTGCATCTCTCTGTGCCTCGGTTTCTGCAGCTACATGAGAGGAAGAATGACACCCATCTCCTCTGGCAGAGTTAGAGCAAAGCCTGACATCAAAGCTGTGTCAGCAGCTGAGCACGACTCTTACAACACAGCGGCAGAGCAGAGACTTGCTCACCTCACGTACCCGCTCGGGCCCCTCTCACGCCCCATGCAGCCCATGGCGGGGGCGGGAGCTTCTGTCTGGAAAAGGTGCTGTGGAATTCCCTGACTGCCTTTGTATCTGTGATCTTATTTGATCCCTGTGAACACTGTTGTGATGTGAGGGCAGATAGAAGCTGTTATTCCCATTTTGCTATGAAGCAAGTGAGGGCTGAGGAGATGTGGCCTGTCTCTTAGTGCCTCCTGACTGCAAGTGTTGCTTTTCCGAAGACCTGAGTCCTGATTGGAGGCCACCCGTCTTACAAGTGTCCTCTTGAACAACTCTTTCCCTCTCAGAATATCGGGGGAGATGGGAATGGAGACACCCCAAATTCTTTCCAGCTCAGGCACTGTCTGGAGCTCGGGGTCTGACCCAGGAGGCCTGGGTTTGTCCCGTGCTGAGGACAGGGGACAGGCTCATGGACACAGGTGGGCATGCAGAAGCAGGTTTCAGGACACTGCCTGGGAGACTCACACCAGGCATGCTGGATGTGCAGGGCATCCCTCAAGACAGACAGGCTCAAATCACACAGCTAGTGAGAGGCAGAACTTGAACTCGAACTCGCCTCTGCTGCTTCTTGAAGAATAACAGTGGTAGTGAATAATGATAGCAGAGCTTGATCAAGTGCTAGTTGCTTGGCACACATGATCTCATTGAATGCTCAGAACAACTCTGTGGTCAAAACTGTTATGAGGCTCGTTCCACAGATGAGGGTGTTGAGGCACAAGAGGGGTGAGGCAGTTGGCCTGAGACAGGGGAAGCTGGGATTCCAAGCCAGCTGTGTCTGCCTCCTGAGCCTGCAGGCTTGGAGGCTTTGCTAGCTAACCACTCCCTGCCTCCACATCTGTGCTCTTTTTCTTACCCCACAGCTGCCTCCCAACAGGATTTAGTGTTCACTGGGCATTTTCTTTTCTTTTTTTTTTTTTTATTAGTTGGAGCCTCACTCTGTCGCCCAGACTGGAGTGCAGTGGCATGCTCCCAGCCTCCGCAGCCTCGATCTGCTGGGTTCCGGTGATCCTTCCGCCTCAAGCCTTCCAAGTAGCTGGAACTACAGGCACAAGCTACCACGCCCGGCTATTTTTTTTTTTTAATTTATTGTAGAGACAAGGTCTTGCCAAGTTGCCCGGGTGGGTCTCGAACCTGCAGGCTCAGGCAATCCACTCGCCTCGGCCTCCCAAAGTGCTGGGATTACAGGCCGAGCCACCGAATGCAGCCCACTGAGCATTTTCACTCTGTCGCGCTCACCCGCAGCGGCCCCAGTGTTTCTGTGCCAGTTCCTGCCTCGATTCCCCCTTGGGTCTGTGCCTCTATCTCTTTCACGTAACCTGTTTCAAGGGTTCTTCTCATCCACTCACTTGCGGAGCTAGGGTCTTCTCTTGTTGCTTTTCTCTAGGATACTGTCTGGGCACCTTCCGGGTGCCTTTCTAGGTCCTGAGGATTCAGCAGGGAACACAGTGGATAAAGATCGCTGCCTTCATGGAGCTTCCATTCTGCTGGAACAAAGAAGATGGTTTCTGATCCCGAGCCATGGGTGCCTCTCCAGGCCCAAATCCTTGCCCTCTCCCACTCACTGTTATAGCCTGTGTCCACTCTAGAGGCCCCTGATGTTTCCCCCTGGAGGCCCACCCTCCTTCTCCAGCCACCCCAGGGATGTTGCCGCTGGCTCAGGGCAGGTCCCAGGGCTGCTCCCAGGAGGACTGTGGGCGCAGGCACGTGATTTACCGTGCCTGGCCGCGCCACATGTCTTTAAAATTACAGTGCCCATTTCCCGCTGAAATAATTTCCACAAAGAGTGGCTCCTATTACCGCAAGAGGCGTGCAGACGTCATGATTTATTATTATTTATGGTCCCAAGGCCTTGTTTATGCAAGACGGGTTAGGTGCGTGCGATAGAAATGCCATTATGCAAATGACATTGAATGTCCTTACTGCGCCTAAATAATTTTTGTGTTGGACGATTAAACCTCATCTGTTATTGATATGGGCTGCAGTCGGGCCATTACAGAGTCCCAACAGTACTTACTCCCAGTAATGGGAAAATTGAGAGCGAGAGACCAACACAATTGCCTCCAGTGGGTTGTGATGGGCTGGAAGGAGCAGAACATCTCCCGGGCCGAGCAAGGGAGCCTCGGACTTCTCAGGATAAACACAGAAGGCAGTGCTGGGCAATAAATTAAGCCCGGGTTGGAGTGGGTGCCTTGGAGGATTTGCGGCCTTCCAGCCTCGTGATTTAGCTGTTTGATTTAGCCAGGGCCCTAGGCAGCCCCAGCCCGAGTTCAGTGAGGCCCTGTGTGGAGGCTGCTGGTGCTAGGGAGGGGGACAGGAGGAGGGTGACTGCGATGACTCTGGACATCCAATCTGCTGCGCCCACATGACGGCCTGTCCCCGGCTCCTGTGCGCACCCGCCCGCCAGCACTCTCCTGGTTTCTGTCTCTCTCTCTCTTTTTTTTTTTTGACACAGCTGTGAAGTCCCATTTTGATCAGTGTTGATAGCTTATGAATTCCAAAATTGACAAAATTTACAGAAAAATGAGGATAATCCATCTTCCTTAGCAGCCTGTCAGGAGCTGGCCATACTTCATAATCTCCAATTACAGATGCTATTTTCCGACATTTACATGCAGATATTAGAACCAAATGAAAATGAGAAACAAAGAGAGAATGGAAATGCAGCTATTTATATGTATAAAAGACAAACAGGTAAATTTGAGACATTTAGATTGGATTTGGGGTCCCTTTAGGAGGCTAGAAAGAGACAGCTTTGCTCACGTGAGGTTTCGGAACAAAATGGTAAGACACGTGGTCTCACTCGGCCTCCCAGGGCTCTGGTGGTTTGGGTTAAAAAGGAGCAAACCCTGCCCAAACAGCTGAAGATGCTTGCCTGGGGGTAGAGGGAGGGCTCGTGGGGCATCCCCCAGGGTTTTAAGGGTCTCTGGGGATCACCCATAGCTCATACTGAGGGATCGAGTCCACACATATTTTACAAAAGGACATGTTTAGGACCTTTCACGTTTATTTTTAGAAAAGTAAAGAAAAGAAAAAGGGGGTGGGGGACCGGCCACTGGAGTTAGCTTTTTCTCCAGGGAAAATTTCAAAAAAGTTGGCCTTTTCTGGTGATGAAATGTAGAAGCCCCCTCTGAGAAGGGGATTCAGGAAGGTACCACTGCTTGTCAGAAAGGCCCTGGCCAGGTGCACAGGGAGTCACACCAATCAACTTTTAAAATGGGATATAAATAATAAAATTAATGGGGAGAGAAGGAGTTCTGATATATGGATCATCCGCTTCCTTCTTGAGCCTAATCTGGCTGAGAGAGGAGGGTCTGGGAGGAGGCTTTGTAATGAAAATGTTCTTCCCGTAAAATTGAAGGGAGAACAGCCTTGTTGCCCTCGCAGCTGTATGTGGCACTGGCTTCTGGAAAGCCGGGGATATTAATTAGCACTGCTTTGGATTAAACTCTCCCAACCATGTCGGATGGTGCGATTTTTCTCTGTGTGAGCTTGACAGAGGATGGCAAGGAGGATCCTGCCTCGGTTTTCCCAGCCTACTGGTATTACTGAACTTTTATTTGGGGATGAAACCTCTCCCTCTCCTGGAAATGAAAATGAGGTATTATTCCAGGGTTTTCCAGGGCAATTGGGCAGACAGAGGCTGTTGCGTTGGACCAGGCGAGGAGGTAGAGATGGTTGACTGGGGAGATGTGAACATCTCAGTTGCCTTTGGCTTGAAAGCTTTTGTTTGTTTGTGGGAAGCTTGTTTCTAGCCAGCAGTTTTATGTTATTGGAGGTTTGATTTGTGGGAGAGAGGTGAAGGAAATAAAACCAGGCTGCTAAATGAATGTATATGTGTGTGAGGGAGAAAAATAAATTGTTAAACATCAAACTCAAACCAAGTCTTTAGGAGAGGTGTGTTTGTTTACATGTCCAGTCTCAAGGCAAATGTCTTGCCTGTCTAAATAAATTATAGATATTAGTACAAAAAATAATGACGATGCTTTGGTTCCAGGTATGAAATGCAAGATTCGCAGAATTAACACATAACGACTAAATGCAAATATATTTCTCTACTTAAAAGCAAAGGCTCTCATGTAAAGTTAACCTGGCTAAAAGGGCATATAAACAGAAACACTGTTGTCATGGTGCTATTTCTTCCTCTGTTGTTAACATTAGCTATAGTTTGGGCTTACACATCATAGCTAAAACCTCAGCCTTTAGTTTCTGATTGTTCTAAAAGCCAAAACGTCACCTTCAGTGAAGATCAGAGAGGGCTTGAACCAAGCAGTCAGATGCCTGTTTTCTCCTTAACAGTGCTAACAGTGCCACATAGTACCTGTTTATTTCTCTGTTGTTTCCTACTAATGTTAAGATGAATTGCTAGTGTTGACAGTAAGCCGGAGTACCGCGGTCCTCTGAGTTGATCATATAGTAGCTTTCTGTCTACATGGGGAGGATAAAGGATACAGGTGATGACATCTGTGGCTGAACCTGTTTGGAAACCTTTCCTAGAGAAGGTCATGTTCAGCTGGGATTTGAAGGGATAGATAGACAAGGATTAGAGGAGTCAGGGAGAAGGGCTTATGGAGGGGAGCATGGCCACGTCAAAGGTTTGGAGTTAGGAAGGTTGTCTGAAGAGGTCATAAAACACAGAAGGGTGCCTGGCCTGGTGCTTGGTGTCCCTTCTCTGGGCTTGCACACCTCACCATGAGGCAATTTCGAACCATGGTCAAGAACACAGGAAGCAAAAAGCACGTCAGTGGAACCCACTCCCTGCACCTTACTCTGCTTCTCTAGACCTCAGTGTTCCCATCATCAGCATGATGGATTTACCGAGAGTGGCAGAGAGGTGCAGTTTAGAGCGGCACTTAGCATCTTGGACTTTGGAGTCTCACTGCTGGGGGTGTTTTGGACACATTACTTTGGCACTTTGTGTCTCATTTTCATCATCTGTAAAGGGGGGTAATAATACCCCTTAGGGTTGTTGTAAGGAGTAAATGAATGAATGTGCTTTAATAATTAAAACAGTACTTGGTGTATAGTAAACATCCAGCACATGCCAGTTGTTTGACTCTTATTAAAGGTGTATGGGAGTCTAGGTGAGAGCTGGTAGTCTTCTGAATTGCAAACCAAGGAGTCTGCATAGGTGGGGAGGAGGCCTGACCTTCTCAGCCTTCTTTTTCCGGTGGTTCCCTTTCACAGTTTCTGTCTGGCCCTAGGAATCCTTGGTGACCAAGGGGGCACTCCCTCCAAAGGCCACCTGTGTGTGTCTCTAAAGAGCCTCACCTGTTAGAGCAGAAAGGTGGAGAGGTAGCCTTTGGCTCGAGGAGTGTATGTGTGCACATGCGTGTGTGCATGTATATCCCCCATGTGGCCAGAGCTGATGGTAGTGGGGAGGGGCATGCAGGCCCAGCTCCCTGTCCTCACCCTGTGCCTTACCCTATTGGTCTGGCACTGCAGTGGGAACTCCTCTCTTATCATTTCTTTTTTTTTTTTTTTTTGAGTTGGAGTCTCACTCCATCGCCCAGGCTGGAGTGCAGTGGCACACTCATGGCCATCCCAGCGTTGACCTGCTGGGCTCTGGTGATCCTTCTGCCTCAGTCTTCCAAGTAGCCAGAACTACAGGCATGCGCTACCACACCCGGCTAATTTTTTATTTTATTTTATTTGTTTATTGTAGAGACAGATCTCACCAACTTGCCCAGACTGGTCTCGAACCCACGGACTCAGGCAATCCACTCACCTCCGTCTCCCAAAGTGCTGGGATCACAGACTGAGCCACCGAGCCCAGCCTCTTGTCATTTCCTTATGGCCTCAGAATAACATTTCTGTCTTCCTCCCAACTGGGAAGTTATTTGGAAAGAAAGTGAACTATGAGCATCTTGGGATGCCCCCTTCCCTCCCACGCCAGGTACTAGAGGATGGGGGGGATCCTTCCTTTGCATCCCCCTTTCAGGCCTCTTGGAAGCTAAGACCCCTGCATTCCCTCAGGGGTAATGGGCCTCCCTGCCCATTACTAACCCTGTAGCAGGAAGGGACAGCCAGGCTCTGCCAAGGGCTGCCTGGAAGAAGCCCATGGAATGTGGCTGCCTGGAGATGGAGCCTTGTCTCTGGAAGTCTCCCTCCCCTTCTCCACATCAGGCTCTTGACACAGCTAGGCAGAGCTGGAACAGGCCCAGGGCTCCCCCACCACTCACCCACAGGATTTAGACCCTCTGGGATCTTACCCTTCGGGAGGCCTTGACTTCCAGGTCCTTGGCTGTTCGATCCCAGGTCTCATTCTCCAGAAATGGGGCTTTGTGCTATGAGAGCCTTGTCAGGACAACAAGGCTCTCCTTGTTCAGATAAACTTTCCATCCTTGTATTTGGGAGGACTGGTGAGCTTGCAAATAGCATCCTAGTTAGGCGAAGGAGAAAATGATCAAATCATAATCACTTTCCATCTCTAATGAACTTGGAGTGAGGCCTGCATTGACGGTGAGAACAGCACAGATGAGTCTGGTGGCAAGGCCACTGGGAAAGCAGAAGCAAGAGTTGAATGCCCCAGCCAGAGGGCACGTTCAGGTGAGGACTGAGGACCCGTGTCCCTGCACTGGATCTGGGCAGGGAGGACACTGGCTCTTGTAAGACACTTGTTGGAATGAGTCCCAGAGAGCACATGCAGGATCAATCTGGGGAGATTAGGGCACATTTAGTACTTTCTCACACCAGAACCTTGTGTCCGTGGAGTGGTTGCCTTGGAAGTAGTGAGTTCCCTGCCACTGGAGTTACCCATTGGGTGGACTTCAAGCACCAGATAAAGGTCAGTCTCCACAGCTCCTGAGGTCCTGAGATTTGGGGCTCGCCGAAATTCTGTACAAGGCCAGGGGAAGAAAAGGACCTCCTGATTAGCCATTGCTGGAAAAGTTTCTCCCAGACAGAAGTCACAATACTTGACTTCAGTCTCCTCCCTGGGGCTTTCCCTGCTGGGACTCACCACCTGGGAGCCTGTCTTGGGGTGTCCTGGGTGGTACCTGGCAAGCTGTAAACAGAACGGGAGAGATGAGTTATTGAAACTTTGCAGGTCTCTTCTTGAAAGCCTTTCAATTTCATTGCAGGCCGTCTTGCCCCAGGCCTGGGCACGGTTCTGGAGAACCAGATGGATAAGGAGTGGACTTTGTCCATTCCGATGGAACTTCCTGATGAATAAAAGCACCTTGATATCAGTTAGCCTTTCAGTGACCCTGGGAAGCACCTCTGGCACTGGGGGAAGAGCCATGCCATGGTACCTGTCCCAGTTCATTTGGTTGCACAGGCATTTATGTCACATCTGTTCAGAGCTGGGCACTGGGCCAGGAGCTGCTGCTACAAAAATGAGGGAGACACAACCTCATCCTTATGAAGCTCACATTCGACTTGTGGGATGAGGGCCGGAAACAGTTCAGTGTGCAGTGCAAAGGATAGGTGCTGTGGCAGACATATGCATGCTTAGGGGTTTTAGGAACACAGAGGAGAGGAAATCAGGGTAGGCTTCCTAGAAGAGGAGTCCTTTCAGCATCTTGGCAGTTCTCCCCCCTGCTTAATACTAATGGTAGCACTTTGTAGATTATGGAGTACTTTGGTAAACATCATTTAATGAAACTTTTTATTCTGAGATAATTGCCGGTTCACATATAGTTGTAAGAAATAATATAGTTGTAAGAAATAATACAGAGAGCTCCTATACACCATTTACCTTGTTTTCCCCAAGGATGACATCTTGCAAAACTATAGTACAGCCGGGCTCGGTGGCTCAGCCTGTAATCCCGCACCTTTGGGAGGCTGAGGTGAGTGGATTGCCTGAGCCCGCAGGTTCGAGACCCGCCTGGGCAGGCGAGACCTCATCTCTACAATAAAAAAAAAATGAGCCGGGCGTGGTAGCGCGTGTCTGTAATTCCGGCTACTCGGAAGGCTGAGGCGGAAGGATCGCCGGAGCCCAGCAGGCGAGGCTGCGGTGGCCGGGAGCGGACACTGCACTCCAGTCTGGGCGACAGAGTGAGACTCCAACTCAAAACAAACAAACAAACAAAAAAAACTGTAGTACAATATATTGACATTGATAGACATCGAGTCCAAGATACAGAGTATTTCCATCACCTCTTGTTTATTACTTATTTATTTATTTAGAATAGAGTCCGAATCTCACTACATTGCCCAGGCTGTTCTCAAGCTCCTGGGCTCAAGCGAGCCTCCTGCCTTGGCCTCCCAAAGTTCTGAGATTATAGGTGTGAGCCACCATGCCTGGCCTTTTTTTTTTTCTTTTAATAGACATTTAAAAAGCATTTGTTTACATGTTTGACCCTGGGGACACAAACATTGAAAAGAAAAAAGCATGCTGCCCTCAAGGACTTGACTTCTCATCACCCCCTTTTACCTTCTCATAACCTTGGGGGTAGGTTGTATACTCCCTTAGTCCAAGTGAGAAAAGGAGCCAGGACCGTGAGGTGCATGGCCTAGTTTCACACCACATGAACTTGGCCGTGTCAGACTTGAACTCTGTCCTCCCCTAATGGCTGCCAGGCCTCTGGATTCCAGGGCCTGGGGTAGAATGGGCAACATCTTCCGCAACCCACAGAGTGAAGCCTAAGCCCCATCAGGTAGAACCCTTTTCCACACAGGGTGAGGACCTTTGTGGGGCACAGACTTTGGTGAGTCAGAGGACCCTGGTGGGTCTGGCCCATCTCCCTCATAACAGATGGAGTCACTGAGGCTGGCAAGGGAAGGGGGTTCCCAGGTTGCACGGGAGTCTCAGCAGGGCCGGATCTCCAGGCTCCCTGCCAGCCAACCTAGTTCACAGAACTTCTCCTTATTATGTACTTGATCGGGTGGAGTTTTTGTGTACCCAGGGTTAAGAAACATGGACCATTCCTTTTTCTTGCCTGAGGATGCAGGGCTCTCTCCCTAGCCGGAGTAGTCAAGTTGGGTGTGTGGCCGGGTCCTTCACAGGCTAGGATGTCCCGCCTTCAGGGTGGGCGGTGAAGTCTTCTCCAGGTCTAACTCTGCTTCCCGGTAAGGACTTTGTGCCGAGTCTGGCGTGGGCACACCGGGGCCCTTTACTGCACTCCGTGGCTGTGTCTGCCACATCCCAGGATTCCCAAGGACATTACGGACCTGCAAGGTATTTAAAAAATGAGGGCCAGGCTCGGTGGCTCAGTCAGTAATCCCAGCACTTTGGGAGACCGAGGCAAGTGGATCGCCTGAGCCTGTGGGTTCAAGAACAGCCCAGGCACCTTGGCGAGACCTCGACTCTACAATAAATCAAAAAATTAGCCTGGTATGGTAGCATGTGCCTGTAGTTCCAGCTACTTGGAAGGCTGAGGCAGAAGGATCGTTGGAGCCCAGCAGGTCGATGTTGGGGGGGCCGTGAGTGTGCCACTGCACTCCAGTCTGGGCGACAGAGTGAGACTCCAACTCAAAAAAAGAAAAAAGAAAAGAAACAAGAAATACCAGCAGATGAGAAGTCTCAGGCTTCTTGTGGTAGGAGCTCTGGCATCCCTGAAGATGCAGGGATAATGGCCCTCAGGGAGCAGGGCAGGACACAAGAAAGAGCAGGTGAGAGCTTGAGCTCTGTGCTGCTCTGGGCCTCTTACATTCTCGAGTTATCTCACAGGTATCTGTTGGACAGCTGATGGGTGGCAGCTGGTGGTACCACAAGTCAAATAAGTGCAGTTTTAAAATTTTAATTACAGAGACTTTCAAAGTAGATGGACTAGTCTAATCTATCACCACTAATCACCACTCCCCCAGATTCAACAACTACCAACTCGTGGCTAGTCTTGTTTCACTGATACTTTTCCTTCCCACACTTTGTTTTTTTTAACAGATTTATTTATTTATTTATTTATTTGAGTTGGGGTCTCACTCTGTTGCCCACACTGGAGTGCAGTGGCACAATCATAACTCATCGTTGCATCGACCCCCTGAGCTTAGGTGATCCTACCAGTGTGTGCCACCATGTCCTGCTAATTTTTCTATTTTTGTGTAGAGAGGAGGTCCCACTATGTTGCCCAGGCTGGTCTCGAACTCCTGGGCTCAAGTAATCCTCCTGCTTCAGCCTCCCAAAGTGCTGAGATTACAGGGGTGAGCTGCCAAACTCAGACATAACAGCTTACTGAAGTATGAGTTTTACACCATAAAATTCACTCATTGTAAGTGTGCAAGTCCATACTTTTAGTTAAGTTTAAGGTGTTGTGCAGCCATCCACAAGTCTGGTTGTAGAACAGTTTCTTCACTCCAAGAAGATCCCTCCTCAGGTTACATTTGATCCCTGCTCTCAGCCCCAGCTCCAGCCAGCCACTGCCTGCTTTCTGTGACTGTAGGTTTGCCATTTCTGGGCATTCTGTATAAATGGAATGTCTATTATACTTGGATTGCTTCACTTAGCACCGTGCTTTTGTAATTCATCCATGTGGTAATATCAGTATTTAACTCCTTTTCATTGTTGAATAGTATGCCATTTTATAGACATACCACATTTTGTGAACCACACTTTATTTTGAAGCAAACTCTGGACGTTATATCACTTCATCTGTAAATATTTTAGAACGAATTAGAAATATTTTAGAAGACAATACCTTTTAAAACACATAACCACAATACCATGACCACGCCTAAAAAGTTAGCCAACCTCTGAATGTCATCACATACCCAGTCGGTGCTTGCATTTCCAATTGTTTCATTACACATCATGATTTTTTTTAAAATATATTTTTTAGTTTGCTTGAATCAGGGGTCCACATTGTGATCTACTGACACGTCTCTAAGTCTCCTTTAACTTATAGGTTCACCGTCTCTCTTTTCTTGCCTGCCATTCATTTGTTGAAGAGGGAGTCCAGACTTTGTCATGTGGCCAGGGATAGACGCAGAGGGTGTCAGCCGTGGAAGGGGACTTAGGAAGAAAGTGAAAGTCCTCAGACAGGTGCCGAAGCAGAGGCCAGTGAAGGGAGGGGCTTGCAGGCCCCTCTGCCCCCTCAATCTCAGTCCCTCTGGCCAGGCCCCGGAGACACACCTGCCCCACTCCCTTCTGGTAGGTGTGGAGTGGGCAGGTGTCTGGTCCTTCAGGATGGGCGCGGCTGGTCTTGCTCTGGCCCGGCTTCTGAGGGTCACCTGAGGCCTGATGGGGAAGCGTCCTGGCCCGAGGTGGCACAGCCCTGCAGCCTCGTCCCCGTGCACTGCGCCCCTTCCTGCTGCCGTCCTTCTCACGTCTCTGTGTTTCTTTTCTCCTCCATGCTATGGCAGTGGTGCCCCGTGCTGATGAGACAATACTTGGTGCAGCCCCAGGCAGTCCTTTTCCAGGTAATTTCCTAGGGACCCCAATGATGCCCAGCGCACACTTTCCTGAGGCACATGCCTCCTTGAGGCCCTTCCTAGCATTTCTTGACCTCTCATTTCGCTTAGTGTCCAAAGTGTCATCCCTCTCCTCATCTCTTAGATTCTCACGGTCGTCCAGGCAGGCAGGCAGGCAGCTAGGGATTCCGGCTAAAACTCCGTGTTACTCATGGGGAAAATGAGACTCAGACTGAGCTGGCCCGGTTTACCCGAGGCCACACAAGTGAGAAAGAGGCAGGGCAGGTCACGAAGCCTGTGTTATCACTCCTAGTTCAGTCTTTTTCCTACCGCTGGATCAAAGACTGCCCATGATACAGATAAATCAGCTGAGGAAGTCCACCCGCCCATCAGTTTTTCTATGTTGGGAAGGATGACCCTGAGCAAACTTCTAGCTTTGACATTTGAAAGAGCAAGGTATTCATCTGGAGCAGGGTGTCTGTGAGGAGGGACACACATCTGGGCTGGTGGTCTTGACCTTGAAGCTTTATAGGGGTCTGCGGCAGTGGGTGGAGGAAGTTTTATCCCAGCTGGTTGCATTGCAGTGGGTAGGCTGTGAATTGCTGAGCTTGGTTCACTTCTCTTCCCGACTCGTGGACAGGGACCTCACCAGGGCTCTGAGGAGGAGGGAGTGGGGGCCTGAATGATATCTTAGGAAAGAACCCCAAGGGCTCAGAAAAACAGGAGATAGGGTGCACAGCAGTGGCCTGTGACTCTCAGTGGGGGCATGGCGGGGGGTGGGCATCTTACCCAAGCGCGTAGGTGCCACCAACATGCTCATACCCGTGTGACTGTGTGCACACCTCTGTACCCCTCAGCTGTTGATGTACCAAGTAACTATAAGAAAAGGAAGTAGATGGCCAACGCTACTAGGAAAAGAGGCACCAGTGGTTCCTTCTCTCTTCTTTTTCTTTCTTTCTCTGGACCTTCCTTCCTGTCTTTCTTTTCCTATCAGTGTATCTCTCCCAGCCTTCACTTTCACAAAGCACTTGAGGTGACCTGCAAAATAAACAGTTGCACATATCTAAGTTAGTTAAGTCTGAAAAGATGTTCAGAAATTATGTAGAGAAAGGGGAAAGCCATTACACCAGGAGCCAGCTGTTAGGTGGTTGTAGTAGTCGAGCCCTGAATTTGACTGAGCTTCCTGGCAGCTGAAGCACAAAAGGATATGCAGTGGTTTCCAGTGTTTCTGTTATTCAGTTAGAGGCAGATTGACTCAACGGGGGGGGGGGAACGTTTTTTCTTGGTACTAAATTGTACAAGAAGTTTGACTATTCTAATGGGCAGTGTTTCCAGAAGTTAAAAAAAAATTGTCATTTGTTTGGTTGCTTTCTTTGATTGCATCTTACAAGTGTTGAGTGTCTGCTATTCCATCAGAGACCAGTGTAACAGGGGTTTTAACCTATTACACAGGAATATTGCCTTCTGGTCACCTGACTTGATGAAGGGTAGAGAGGAGAGGAGGGGAGGGGGATGTTAGCATATCAGTTGGCTCTCTTGTTCAAACACTTCCCAGTCAATTTTTGAGTGTGTGGCTAATGACATGCTACTGAACCATACATTCATTCATTCATTCACCAAACACTTGGGAGGCACTAGTGTTGTTCCATGTTTCATGCTCTCAAGGCATCCTAGAGGGAGAAAGACAAACTGACATTCACATGATAGCAACGGAGGTCAGTGCAAAACGCCACCAAGTATGGAAGCATAGACATGGGAGAGATATGTCTGTAGGAGGGTGGGACCCGGGAATGGCTTCACCAAAGAGGTGACATTTGAGCTGGGTCTTGTGGATAAAGTAGGAGTTTGCCAAGTGACTGAGCAAGTTGGGCCCTCCAGGCCAAGGTAGGACAGAGCCTGGAATGGCTGAGGAGCAGCTGGTGTGGTGATGTTTCAGGGAGTCCAGGAGACTGGAGAGAATGCAGTTGCCTTGAAAGTCACAGGCACCTGTCAAAGGGACAGACAGTGATGAGGACTTAAAACAATTTAAGACCAAAACTAAAAACCCTGGCTCGAGTCGGAGCAGAGTAAGAGCTGGGGAATCCCACCAAAGATGAGAGGAGGGGCTCTGGGTCAGCCCCTCCAGGGCATGACGGTGGAGGCACAGGCAGTGAAGGGGAGCTGAAACTCATTTCTGCGTCCTGCTGTCCCCCCAGCTTGGCTCTGTCGGGAGGTTTGCTTTACGATCGGGAGTCAGCAAGTGATTGGCAGCTCCCATGGTGTGTGTGACATCAATGGACAGTCTCGTGTCTTGAAAAGATGATCCAAACTCAACTTTGAAGTGGCAGGATAAACTTTTTTTGATACTGAGTTTATTGACTAAAACAAAAATTAAGTAGCAAAGCAAGTTCTTTCATCTGGGAATTAAATGTTAAGAGGGGACCCCACCGACCACCCTTTCTGAGTTCTCTCAAGCCCAGGCTGACTCTGCTTCCTGGGGGAAGATCTTTATCTTTCCTCACAGTCCAGTCGCCCAGTCCGGGTCAGAGTGGTGAGGCTGGAATCTAGGGATGGACAGACCTGGGAGTTGGGGGTGGGGGTGGGGTGCGGGGATGCCGACCCACGACTGGGGAACTGCCTAGCCCTCGGTAGGCGTGCTCGTTCATCTGTTCATCCTGTGTTCATCGTGTAAGCCCTTCACAGTCGAATCCCCGCTTGTCTACCTGTCCGTCTCTTGGTACTTTTGCCTGGGCCTGTTTCTGGCTCATTCCTGTCCTAATACCTCTGGGCTTCCTTTGGTTGTTCCCAGCCTTGGGGCTGCCTTGAGGTCAGGGATTGCTGTTCCAGTGTGCCCCAAGAACTCTTTCCCAGTCACCTCCCACTCCAAGTAACTGAATGGCTCTGTGCTCTTGCCCCCCTTGGGTGGACCTTCTGGGGCCATGTGTCTTTTCTCTTGGGGTCTGTGGGTGATGGTCAAAGAGCATGTGTGCTCTTCACACACCATATTGCACACAACAGGGCTCAATAAAGGTTGAATGAATGCACGTCCACCAAGCTCAGGCCTTCACTAGAGCATTCAGGAACTCAGGCAGGTGGGAGGATCTGGCACCTATCTTGGGGGCCCAGAAACTCTGGAAGATGTCACTGGGGAAAAAACCCTTCTCAGAGGCTTTTGACCTGCTCTCTCTCTCTCTGCACACAGCAATGCACTGAAGGGGCTGCCCTGGCGAGTGGAATTCTAAATTCAATCCAAATTCATTCTTAGCAAATTACAGGGCTAATGCCAAGACCAAGCTCCATTCTATGGGGGATGTAATCTAGACAGTGACCTTTTCCCATCGCTCTCTGCTGCATGGAACGAAGGCAGTGTTTTCCAAACTTTGCTGCTTGTGACCTAATCAAGAAATAGATCTTAATCTCCACCTCGCATATATGCCCACTTATATGGGAAACAGAGATTCGCAAAGCAGAACTTATCTTTCTATGTGTGAGACCCTTGGATATTTCTCCTTTTTTTCTTTTCTTTTCTTTTTTTTTTTTGAGTTGGAGGCTCACTCTATTTCCCCAACTGGAGTAGCACACCCATAACTCACCTCAGCCTCAACTTCCTAGGCTCAGGTGATCCTCCCGCCTCGGCCTCAAATAGTTAGGATTGCAGGCACATGCCACCACGCCTGAGAGCAGCTCTTTCAGTGCATTGCTGTGTGCAGAGAAAGAGCTGGTCTCGAATTCCTGGGCTCAAGCAATTCTCTCACCTCAGCCTCCCAAAGTGTTGGCATTATCGGCATGAGCCACCTTGCCCAGCCTTTTTTTGTTTTTTCTATTTCATCTTAATTTCTTCTTCTTTTTTTTTTTTTTTTTTTTTTTGAGTTGGAGTCTCACTCTGTCGCCCAGACTGGAGTACAGTGGCATACTCCTGGCCACCGCAGCCTCCGCCTGCTGGGCTCCAGCTATCCTTCTGCCTCAGCCTTCCAAGTAGCCTTCCAAGGTGTGCGCTACCATGCCTGGCTAATTTTTTTGATTTATTGTAGAGCTGAGGTCTCGCCAAGTTGTCCAGGCGGGTCTTGAACCTGCGGGCTCAGGCAATCCACTCACCTCAGCCTCCCAAAGCATGGGATTACAGGCTGAGCCACCAAGCCCGGCTTCCTTCTTCTTTTTAAATGTAGGGACCAGCAAATTGATTTTACTTCTTTTAATGGGTCAGGACCCACGGTATGAAAATCACTATGGTAATTGTCAGGATGTTGGAGTCAGATGGACTCAGGTTTGAATGAATACTGGTTCGGGCACCTAGAAGCTGTGCGACCTTAGGCAGGTCACTTCCCCCCTGTAATAGAAGTCTCAGTTTCTTCATCCGTAAAATTTAGATTACATAGAACTTACTTCAAGGGGTGACTGTGAAGATTAAATGAGATAGTGCAGGTAAAGCTCCTGGCACAGCATAAGTGCTTGGTAAGTGTGAAATTTTGATGCGACTGGGATTGTTATTGCCATGGCACGATTTGGTGGGGCCAGCAGAGTGAAGGTGGGACTCACACCGCCTAGGGAGTGTAGACAAGAAAGATTTCCTGGAGGAGGAGGCACTGAGGCAGGGCAGCAGGATGACTGGGACCTGCCCCTGTCCTCACAGTGACCAGAAACCGTGTGTGAACATCCCAGGGCAGAAAAAGGCACGCATTCCTCTTCCATGAAGGACAGACTTGTTCCCAAGGGTTTTTGGCTGGACCCAGAGCCGACCACGATAGACGCCTTTGCCTTCCACATTTAGGCCTCTAATCCACCTGGAATTGATTTTTGTGTCTGGTGTAAAGATCCAATTTCTTTTTCCCCCCTGTTTCTGAATGGATAACCAGTTATCCCCGCTCTGTTTATTAAAGAGTCCATCCTTTCCCACTGATTTGTACACCACCTCTCTCATATATCATGGTTCCATATGTGCACAGATCAGTGTCTGGACTCGATTCTGTGTCATTGGTCTATTTATCTACCCCGGTGCCAATACCACCCTGTCTTAATTACTAGAGCTATACAGTGATTCCTGGTGTCTGGTAGGCCCGTTCCCTAGGCCTGGTTCTTCTCCCTTGAAAGTACCTGGGCTCGCCTTGGGCCTGTGCTCCTCATACATTTCAAAATCAGTCTCTAACAGAAGAGGATTGAAGGACCCAGGGAATCTGGACAAGCTGTCCTCAGAATCATGCCAGAGCCTGGACCTGCCATCAGCCCCCGCTGGCACTTCCGCTGCCCAGGAAGAACTTACTAACTGGTTAGGAGAGAAAAACCCCAGGAAAGTGCCCGACTCCGAGTCCTGTCCAACTGCCCCTTGCCCAACGGCTCCTTTGGTTTCTTGCCCAGTGGCCCAGTCCTGGTCACCCTACCCGGGGCTCCTGCAGCTCCTTCCAGAAGACTGCTGACTCCCTGTCCCTGCCTGATGAGGACATGACCCTGGACAACAGGCGCGTGTCCTCCATCAACAACACCAGGGTCCTGGAGGAAACCCCCACTCTCATTCTTGGCATGCACAACCAAATTTGTTGGCTTAATGCTTGCAAATCTTTTCTTTTCCTGAAAATAGGCCTAGGGGTTGGGTGGGAGGAAGAGACAGGTCACTCATGCTTACAGTGCAGTCTGTCCTTGAGTGGGAAGATCTGGGTTGGCATCTGTGCTGCCTTGTCTGGGGACCCTTCTGAGAATGGCTTGGATGGCAAGGAAATGACTCATCCCAAGCTCTGATTTCACAGAATGGCTTAAAGAAAGGAGCGTGACTCATGGGCCAAATGCACGGGGTTGGCATGGACTTGGTAAATCAGGTGTGCAGCCCATGGTTTTCAGCAGACAGGTGTTTGCATGCTTCTAGAATTCAAAAACACTTGCCAAACTCGGATTGGTTTGATGTACTAGATTAGATCAAGAGCTTATGGTGCCCCACCCTCTGGACTGGGATCCAGCCTATCAACCATGGGCAAAGCCCTCCTCCCTTTGGGCCCAGTTTGCTCATCTGTGAAATGAAGATTTGGAGTGGGTGATCTCCCAGATTCCTTCCAATCCTTGTTTCTGTGGTTCTAAACTCTTACTGTGGTTTAAGAGCACAGAAATCAGAAACCGTTCTTTCCCTCCTCTTGGTGGGAAGACTCTTATTTCTTCTGCCTTGCTTTTTGGTTACTGGTGTCTCCCTCCTTGCTCCAGGAAAGGCAGTGTCTCCAGCTGGCTGGAGGTGGGCGAGGGGAACCTGCGGGCTACATAGGGGCTAAGTCTGGATTGTGTGATGCTGTGTTGAATCCTGCCCACCTCTTCCCCTGAGGAGAATTGTCCATTCTGGACACCTGTCTTGTTCTGTCAGACTAAATCTGCCCTCTCAGCACTAGGAATTCGTGAGCCTTGGTGGCTGAGCCCAGAATGTGGTGGTGGCATCTGACTAGGGTGCTTCGGAGTCTTGGTGCTGAGATGTCTCTGTTTGCTCTTTCAGACCAGTGAGTATTCAGCCATGGCCTCGTTGGCTGGTGGACTGGACGACATGAAGGCCAACCTGGCCAGTCCCACCCCTGCTGACATCGGGAGCAGCGTGCCTGGCCCGCAGTCCTACCCCATCGTGACAGGTGAGGACACCTGGGATGTGGGGGAGGAAGAGCGAGAGAGACAAAGTCAGAGAGAGAGAGAAAGATTGAGAGCGACTGTATGGAATTGGAATTTTGGCCCCTTGGTGCTTTTGGATGCCATTTTTGTTTTAACGAGGTTATGAGGTCCAGGAACAGGCGGGGTGCTGGGGCAGGGTTGTGGCTGCGATGTGACATGACTGCTGCATATTATTCAGATAAAACTGAAGAAAACAAATGCCAAAGGGACTATGGGCTGGGGGCGGGACATTGTAATATTCCAAGGTATGCCTACACATTGGGGGTTTAGTTCCAGGTTACTTCACTAAAGCAAATGTCACAATAAAGTGAGTCACACACATTTTGGGTTTCCAGTACATATAAAAGTTATGCTTACACTATACAGATTGAGTATCCTTAATCTGAAAATGTGAAATCTGAAATTCTTCAAAATCTAAGACTTTGTGAATGAGCCATGACACACAAAGGAAATGCGCATTGGAACATTTCGATTTCAGATTTTCAGATGAAGGACCACTTATTCAAATAGTAAAAAATACTCAAAAGTTCCCCTACCCCACAAAAAATTCAAATTTGAAACACTTCTGGTCCCAGGCATTTCAGATAAGGGATACTCCATGTGTACTGTAGCTTATTAAGTGTGCAATAGCATTATGTCTAAAAAGACAATGCATATACCTTAATATAAAAATACTTTATTGCAAAAAATGCTAAGGATCATCTGAGCCTTCACTGAGTTGTGATCTTTTAGCTGGTGGAGAGTCTTGCCTTGATGTTGATGGCTGCTGACTGATCAGGATAGCAGTTGTTGGAGACTGGGGTGGCTGTGGCAATTTCCCCAAATGAGACAATAATGCAGTTCGCCACACTGATGATTCTTCCTTTCATGAAAGATTTCTCTGTGGCCTGTGGTGCTGTTTGAAGCATTTTCCTCGCAGTAGAACTTCTTCCAACATTGGAGTTCATTTCTTTCCAACCCTGCTGCTGCTTTACCAACTAAATTTGTGGAATATTCTAAATCCTTGGTTGGTATTTCCATGCTGTTCACAGCATCTTCACCAGGAGTAGATTCCACCTCAAGAAATCACTTTCCTTGCTCTTCTATGAGAAGCAACAACTCTTGTTTTTAATTTTTAATTTTATTTTAAAGATGTGAGGTACAATTCAGGATTAGGTATACAAGTGGTCATCGTACAGGTAGAATTTGGGTCTTCCTTTGGTTCCCACTTTGCCTGGTGAGAAGCAACTTCTCATCCTTTCACGTTTGATCTGGAGATAGCGGCAATTCAGCCCCATCTGCAGGCTCTAATTCTAGTTCTCTTACTGTTTCTGCCACATCTGCAGTTACTTCCTCCACTGAAGTCTTGAACCCCTCAAACTCATTCATGACAGTTGGAGTCAGCTTCTCCCAAACTCCTGTTCATGTGGATATTTTGCCCTCCTCCCATGAGTCAGCATGTTCTTAATGGCGTCTAGAATAGTGAATTCTTTCCAGAAGGTTTTCAATTTACCTTGCTCAGATCTATCAGAGGACTCACTATCTATGACAGCTATAGACTTGCAAAATGTATTTCATAAATAAGACAACTTGAAAGTTGTGGTTACTTCTTGATCCATGAGCTACAGAATGGATGTTGTATTAGCAGGCATGCAGACAACATTCATCTTCTTGCACATTTCCATCAGAGCTCTTGAGTGATCAGGTACGTTATCTTTGAGCAGTGATATTTAGAAAGGAATCTTTTTTTCTGAGCAATAGATCTCAACAGTAGGCTTAAACTCTTCAGTAAACCATGATGTAAACAGATGTGCTATCATCCAGGCTGTGTTGTTTCATTCACAGAGCACAGGTGGAGTAGATTTAGCATAATTCTTTTAAAAAAATTTTTAATTTTAAAGATGTGGGGTACAATTCAGGGTTGGGTATACAAATGTTCATTATGCAGGTACCCTTGTTGTTGAGCTGTGAGATTTAGCATAATTCTTAGTGATAGAGCCAGCTTGTCCTTTGAAGCTTTGAAGCCAAGTATTGACTTCTCTCTAGCTATGAAAGTTGTAGATGGCATCTTTTTCCAATAGAAGGCTGTTTCATTTGTATTTTTAAAAAACTACAGTGTCCTTCTTCATCAATAATCTTAGCTAGATGTTCTAGAGAACTTACTGCAGCTTCTCCATCAGCACTCGCTGCTTCACCTTGAACTTTTATGTAATGGAGATGGCTTCTTTCCTTCAACCTCAAGAACCAGTCTCTGCTGGCTTCCAACTTTTCTTTGAAGCTTCCTCACCTCTCTTGGCCTTTCAGAATTGAAGAGAGTTAGGGCCTTGCTCTGTCTGAATTGGGCTCTGGCTTGAGGGAATGCTGTGGCTGGTTTGATCTTCTATCTAGACCACTCAAACTTTCTTCATATCAGTAATAAGGCTGTGTTGATTTCTTATCATTTGTGTGTTCACTGAAGTAGCGATTTTAATTTCCTTTAAGAACTTTTCCTTTGTATTCACTACTTGGCTAACTGTTTGGCACAAGAAGCTTAGTTTTTGGCTTATCTCAGCTTTCCTCCATCACTAACATGCCTCCATCACTAAGCTTCAACATTTCTAGCTTTTAATGTTAAAGTGAGAGATGTGTGACTTTTCCTTTCACTTGAACTCTTAGGTCTATTGTAGGGTTACTGATTTGCCTAATTTCAATGTTGTTTTGTCTCAAGGAATGGGAAGGCCCGAAGAGAGGGAGAGATGGGGGAACAGCCAGTCAGTGGAGCAGTCAGAGCGCACACATTTGTTAGAAGTTCATTGTTTTATTTGGATGCAGTATGTGGCTCCCCAAAACAATTATAATAGAAGCATGAGAGATCACTGATCATATGGTTCACTATAACAGATATAATAATAATGACACATGTTGAGATGTTGCAAGAATTACTAAAATGTGACACAGAGACACAAAATGAGCATATGCTGTTGGAAAAATGGTGCTGACAGACTTGCTTGACGTGGGGTTGCCACTAACCTTCAGTTTGTTAAGAAGCACAGTATCGATCCGGTGCGGTGGCTCAGCCTGTAATCCTAGCACTTTGGGAGGATGAGGCGAGAGGAGTGCCTGAGCCTGGGGATTCGAGACCAGCCTGGACAACTTGGTGAGACCTCGTCTCTACAATAAATAAAAAAAATAAGCCGGGCATGGTAGCACATGCCTGTAGTTCCAGCTACTTGGAAGGCTGAGGTGGAAGGATCACCTAAGCCCAGCAGGTCGAAGCTGCGTTGGCCATGAGCATGCCATTGCACTCCAACCTGGGCGACAGAGTGAGACCTCAACTAAAAAAAATAAAATAAATAAAAAAAGAAGCACAGTGTCTGCAAAGTGTAATAAAACGGTGTATGCCTGTACATTCTGTCGTTGGTGCACACAGCTATTCAGGTGGAAAATACTCCTGTAACAGCTGAGCCTGTGGTCGCCTTTCTGAAAATCTTGCCTACAGAAGTAGAAAACTGGTGGCCAGTTGGCTAAAGGGTGAATCTAGACTACAGACAAGTTTAGTTGGGCCTACATAGAACTTTTAAAAACATTTGAGCCAATATTTAAAAATTTAAAAACACTGGATTGTAGGATCCTCCTGAAAATAAAAAAATCTGGCCATACTGGGTCATATTCCCACATGGTCATGGTAGGTTGGGGTTCAGTAGCAGCAGCCCCTTGAGGAAGGCCCCCAGGACACCCACTCAGTTGCTTCCTCTTTTACCTTTTTTTTTTTTTTTTTTGAGTTGAGGTCTCACTCTGTCTCCCAGGTGCCCAGGCTGGAATACAGTGGCACAATCATGGCTCACTTCAGCCACGAACTCATGGGCTCAGGCAATCCTTCCACTTCAGCCTCCTGAGTAACTGGGACTACAGGTGTGTGCCATTATGTCTGGCTAAGTTTTTGATTCTTTGTAGAGATGAGGTCTTGCTATGTTGCCCAGGCTAGTCTTGAACTCCTGGGCTCAAGTGATTCTCCTGCCTTGGCCTCCCAAAGTACAAGGATTATAGCCATGAGCCACCATACCTGGCCATTTCCTCATTTTATCTGACACTCCTAACCTGGAAAGGAATTTGAGTTGAACTGATCCAGAAGGTCAATGCTAAGAAGAACCAGCTGGGTGGTTTAGCTGTCTTGGGGTCTACAGGAGAAAGCTTCAGTAAGCCCAGACAGCAAGTCTGACAATGGATTAGGTTTTCAAGTAAGTTCATGACCAAAGATGTGTTTGTACTTTGATTTAATTTATCCATTTAAAAGTCACATTACAGAAGGAAAAACAAAAATATTCCACTAAAATCAGAATTATGCTTAATTCTGAAATATTAGCAGTATTCTAATGATCAGTATGAGCATTAGCTTTCTTGTAAATAAGCAGTAGTTAGCTAGAAAACATAATAGAAGAGTCCATTAGCAGCAACAACAACAACAACAAAATATACATAGAATACCTAGAGATAAACTTAACTTTAAAACTTTCCTAAGGGACATAAAAGAATAAATGGAGAGATGTAATTTGTTCTTGGATAGGAAGTCTGAATATCATAAAGTTATCGATTCCTTTAAGTAATCTATTACTACAAAACAATTCCAATCAAAATACCAACAGAATTTTTTTGGAATTTGTCAAAGTGATGCAAAATATTAGACAAACACTCAAGGGTAGCTAGAAAAAATCTGAAATAAAGAAATGAGTAAAAGCTCTAGCATATTTAAAAACATCTCATAAAGCTACAATAACTGAAACTGAAGTAAGCAAATGAAGCAACATAGAGTCCAGAAACAAATCCATATATATGTGATCATTCATAAATGTGACATTTCAAATCAGTAGAGAAAAGATAAATCCTTCATTTAATTGTGTTGGGACATTTGGGCCCTTTGTATCCCTACCCACTCATTATACCAAAATAGATTTTGAGCTGAGCAAAACTTTGGTTTTAAACCATGAAATCATAATAAAACTAGAAAAAAAAAAACATGGGAAAAATGTTATAATCTTAGAATGAGAAAGGCCTTTTAAAATATGTTTTAGGCTGGGCTTGGTGGCTCAGGCTGTAATCTCAGCATTTGGGAGGTCAAGGCGAGTAGATTGCCTGAGCCCGTGAGTTCAAGACCAGTTTGGGAAACTTGGCAAAACCTTGTCTCTACAATAAATCAAAAATTAACCGGGCATGGTAGTACACATCTGTAACTCTGGCTACCTGGAAGGCTGAGGCAGAAGGATCACCAGAACATAGCAGGTCGATGCTGGGGTGACCATGAGTATGCCACTGCACTTCAGCCTGGGTGACAGAGTGAGACTCCTACTCAAAAAAAAAAAAAAAAAGAGTTTTAAATACAAAAGACACGAAAATATAAATAACTGTTAAAAAGCATATCTTTTGTATGCATGCAGAAATGTCCAAAATACAAAGAACAAAATGGGAAAAAAAGAACACAGCTGACAGAAAGCTAATTTCTTTAATATATAAAGAGTTTTAAAAAATAAATTAGAAAGACCAAATGCAGTGACTCACACCTGTAATCCCAGCACTTTGAAAGGCTGAGTTGAGCCCAGGAATTTGAGATTAGCCTAGGCAATGCAGTGACACCGAGTCTCTGCCCCCCTACCCCCGCAAAAAAAATTTAGGTGTGGTGGCATGTGCCTATAGTCCCAGCTACTTGGGAGGCTGAGGCAGGATTGCCTGAGCACAGGAGGTTGAGGCTGCAGTGAACCATGATTGTGTCACTGCACTCCACCCTGGGCAACAGAGTAAGACCTCAACTCCAAAAAAAAAGGAGAAAAAGAAAGAACTCAGTAGAAAAAAATAGGCGAAGGGTATAGATAGTTCACTGGGAAAAAGCACAGATGTCCAACAGCATATAGAAAGGTGTGCACTTGGTTCATAATTTCTAAACAGCAAATCAAAACAGTCATGATACACTTAAAAAACATTATCTTATCAAAGATTAAGGTTTAGTATTAGTGAAGATATGAGAGATTTTTTCATACACTGCTATAGGAGTATAAATTGATGCAATTTCCTTTGGAGGAAAAATTGGCAATAGCTATCAAATTTTAAATGTACATACCTACCCTCTGGACACCAAACCTTTACATGCAATTTTAGGAATTTACCTCACAAGGCGGGCTCAGGTGGCTCAGCCTGTAATCCCGCGCCTTTGGGAGGCTGAGGTGAGTGGATTGACGAGCCCGCGGGTTCAAGACCCGCCTGGGCAGGCGAGACCTCATCTATACAATAAAATCAAAAAATTAGCCGGGCGTGGTAGCACGCGCCTGTAATTCAGGCTACTTGGAAGGCTGAGGCGGAAGGATCGCCGGAGCCCAGCAGGTCGAGGTTGCGGTGGCCGGGAGCGGCCACTGCACTCCAGTCTGGGTGACAGAGTGAGACTCCAACTCAAAAAATAAAAAAGGAATTTACCTCACAGACATATTCACAGGGATGCATAATGATGTTTATATTTGTGTAATTATTTATAATGGCAAACAAAATGCAATATCCATCAATAGGAACTGGTTAAATAAGTTATGTCTCTTTTACACAATAAAGTACTATGCGAGCATTAAAAAGAATTAACTAGAACTTGCTGTACTGACATTAATAAATGTCTTAGATATACTTTTTGGGTGGGTGTGGTGGCTTATGGCTGTAATTCCAGCATAGCCTTTGGGAGACTGAGGCAGGAGAATCACTTGAGGCCATCCTGGGCAACATAGTGAGACCTCATCTTTACAAAAATATTAAAAAATTAGCTGAGTGTGGTGGTACATACCTATAGTCCCAGCTACTCAGGAGGCTGAGACGGAGGGATCACTTGAGCCCAGAAGATCGAGGCTGTGGTGAGCCATGATTGTGCCACCGCACTCCAGCCTGGGTGACAGGGTGAGATCCCAACTAAAAGATAAAAAAACTCTAAGATATACTTTTTTTTTTTTTTGAGTTAGACTTTCACTCCATCTCCCAGCCTGGAGTGCAGTGGCATGCCCACGGCCACTCCAGCATCGACCTTCTGGGCTCAGGCGATACTTCCGCCTCAGCCTGCCAAGTAGCCAAAACTGCAGGCGCAGGCTACCATGTCCAGCTGATTTTTTGATTTATGGTAGAGACGAAGTCTCGCCAAGTTGCCCAGGCTGTTCTCGAACCCGTGGGCTCAGGCAGTTCTCTCACCTCAGCCTCCCAAAGTGCTGGGATTACAGGTTTGAGCCACCACGCCCAGCCAGACATACTTTCAAGTGAAAAAAAAAAGTTGTCAAGTAATATGTTAAAGATGATCTTATTTGTATAAAAAAAATAAAGGACAGACACACAGATGCAGAGACACACACATGTGTATAGTAGATGCTTGTGTGTGAGACCTCGCTGAAGATCTCTGAGCCCCTTCCTCTGCTTTTTGGGGCAGTTGCCATGCTCTGGGAGGGGTCCTCGCAGTGGGGCTTCCTGCCCAGTCTCACCCAGTGTCCCTTTGAGATGGCAGATCTTTAGTGGTCCCTTTACTCTTCTGAAATTAAGTGAATAGAGAATGTATCTTATCTTCACATCTAATTCCAAATAATAAAGAAGTCCCAACTAGGAAGAAATGAAAGCAACGTTGTATATCATTAATATGTACTTTGCTGTGTAAATATTCTGTATATGGACATTGCAAGACATAGGAGTCCAGGGCTTTCCTGATATACTGAATCCCTGTGAACCCATGGCCCCGAACAGCCCTGTGAGGGGGTGTGGACCGGGGACAAACACCGACTCATCCTGCGAGCATGACTCTACAAATAGGTGGGGAACTCTTGGCAAAGTTCCAAGGAAAACAGAGTACAAGCTCTGCTCGCTTTACACGGTAGCTACATTTCTAGAAAATTCAGGGTATATTAAGACCATGGAAATTGCAAGTTCACATTTATATGTAAATGAAGTTCAGTTCTAGCTTCAAATAATTATAAACAGGCTTCTCACCCACCTGAATGCTTGGCAGGACATGAGAACAGCACAGAATGAAGACAAATTCTTCGCTCTGTGGGACCATGCCGCTGCAGGCCAATAATGTCCCTCAGTCATATGAAAGCCCCACAAACTTTCCAGTCACCGTCTAGGGGGCTGTTACTGGCCCCATAGAGAATTGCTAAGAACACCTTGAAGGAATGCCCCCAGGAGCTGTGACGGTGGGCTCCATGTCACCACGTGGCATTTGTTTAACTTCCCCTGTGTTCGTGGAGGGCAGACTGACACAGTTCAGCGCTCTTCAGAGTCTTCCAGTCCCGCCTCCTTCTTTCTCCCTTCCCCATGAAGCCCAGAGTGCAGTGGGTGCTCAGTCAGAAGGTGAGCCCAGCCCAGGGTTCTACTTGGGGCCCGGAAATCTATGCCAACCTGGGACCTTGGGGGGCAGGTTGCTTCTGTGCTGCTCCGTCTCAGCCCTCACACTATAGGCTGCTCAGGGAAGATCTCATTAACGAAGGAGTCAATTTCTCTCCAACGTTTATATGCCGCATTAAATATTAAGTTGAACCCCTGCTCTACCAGCCAGGGCCACGGTCCAGAAACTCCTCACCATTTGCAAACTGGTGACATGGTCAGCCTGTTACTGCACCATCAGCAGTTTGGGCCTGTCCTGATTGGGACTAATTATCTGCAGGTGTGTCCTTGGGCCACAGGCCTACTGATGGGGCAGCCACTGTGCCTACCTGTCAGAGAGGACAGTGGTTGGGGCACCCGGCTCCCAGCTTCTGTTCACCTCCTTTCTGGGGGAGGACCTGGCAGTCTTGCCCCCAGCTGAGCCAACATGATCTTTTGCCTGGAAGAACAAAGGAATGGGGCCAGTCTGTATCCTTGCCGACCCCTTCCCCTGGGGACCAGCTCTTTGCATCAGCAGATCAGCATGTCAGGAGGAGACAGAGAGAGGCCTCCTCTGGTCCAAGAAGTCTGGGAAACGCTGGCCTGGTAGGTGACCTGGGCCCTGAGGTTTGAGGCCCCCCCCCGGGGCACTGCCCCTTTTGAGCAGCAGAGGTACCCACAGAGACAGACAGAATGTCTGCCAAATCCCTGAGTACACCAACTCTGATTGGCTGCATACCTCAGGTTTAATGTTTGAAACCTCAATACCCAAAACATGGCTGCCCAAGAAAGTCCGCCCTTTCTAATCTCAGTGATAGCTGAGGGCTGGAGAAAGAGCACTAGAATAGGAGTCAAAGGAGCAGGTTCAAGTCTGGATTTAGGTCCAGAGAGAGGAGGTGACCTACTCAAGGACACACCCAGTGAATTAGAGCTGGAACTGGGCCTCACTCAGGGCCCTGGCCTTCACAGCCTGCTGCCATGAATATGATTGGAGGGACTAACAAAATCCCAGTTCAAATTTCCAGAAGGTATTTCTTTTAGCATGCAGTTAAGAATGTCAGCAGGAGGCCGGACTCGGTGGCTCAGCCTGCAATTTCAGCACTTTGGGAGGCCGAGGTGAGTAGATTGCCTGAGCCCGGGTTCGAGACCTGCCTGGGCAACTTGGCGAGACCTCATCTCCACTATAAATCAAAAATAGCCAGGTGTGGTAGCGCGCGCCTGTAGTTCCAGCTACTTGGAAGACTGAGGCGGAAGGATCGCCGGAGCTCAGCAGGTCGAGGCCGCGGTGGCCAGGAGCGGCCATTGTACTCCAGTCTGGGTGGCAGAGTGAGACTCCAACTCAAAAAAAAAAAAAGAATGTCAGCAGGGAAGCCAGACTGCCTGAGCTTGGAGCCCAGCTTCACTGTGCTCTAGCTGGGTGATTGTGGGCAGGTTACTCACTTCTGGGCCCACGTTCCCTATCTATAAAATGGGCCAGTACCAGGGCTCTCTCACAGGCTTCTGGTGAGGATTACATGAGGAGTCCATGTGGAGTGTTCAGCACAGTTCTTGGCACGTGGTAAACACCCCATAAATGGTACTTATTGCTGCGTGTCTAGGCCCTTGTACCAGACTGCCCCTGACCTCTGCCCTGGGAGGCACAAGACGAAGAGACACTTGCCCAGCAACAGCTCTCTACGAGGGGATGCTGTTTCCTGCAGAAATCCACAGAAGGTGGTTTAGCTTTGGAGACCTTGGCTGAGGCACAGTGGCGGAGGGGCAGGGGACACTGAGGTCGGGGTGTGGTGGAGGGTCTTTTTCACATGTTAGAGTACCCCTGTCCATTATCAGGAACAGTGACATCAGGAGCAGAGATTTGGGGACGCATTCGAAACCTGTGCATGGTGATGCTTTCAGCCCTTGGACTCTGGACTCCAAACCTTGGGGGCTTTGAGGCCTGGGGACACTGGGGTAGTTTCTGCTGCATGGTGGGAGACCTTCTCTTGGGCTGAGTGACTTTGGGGCTTTCCCGAGGAGGCTTCTGACTTATGCTT
Source organism: Cephalopachus bancanus (assembly GCA_027257055.1). Classification (NCBI taxonomy): domain Eukaryota; kingdom Metazoa; phylum Chordata; class Mammalia; order Primates; family Tarsiidae; genus Cephalopachus; species Cephalopachus bancanus. The sequence goes on along the minus strand of JAPVLO010000497.1, from coordinate 350,736 downwards.
TGTCTGTCACACTCCCTCGGGTGGGGTGCCAGACAGCACCGAATGCCGTTTGTTCATCTTTCCACGGGGCGCAGCTCCATTAACCCATTTTTTTTTTAAAGAGACCGGGTCTCCCTATGTTGTCCAGGCTAGTTTCAGACTCCTGGGCTCAAGCAATCCTCCCGTCTCAGCCTCCCAAAGTGCTGGGGTTACAGGCATGAGCCACCACGCCTGGCCTTTTGACCCATTTTTTATGAGCCTCTTTGAGACTCATCACATGCAACCAAATACCTCTTCCCTCAGCGTGAAATAATGATGAATAGTGAAAGCAAAAGTGTGAGAAACCTTATGTATCCCGGTTGCCAAAAAGTGCCATGAAAAATCATAATAAGAGCTATTATGCCACATAATACCTCGTAACTGAGTGTTAGCCATGAAGCTCCCCTTGGAATCCCATGGAAGATGCTGGGGCATCACAGTCATTTGTGCACTGGAAAGGGGGGATGGCATCAGTAGTGTGTTGGGCTCTTGCTCTTGCGCCAGGCTGGGAGGATGGTGGTGCCCCTGGTGGACAGTCCTGCTCTCACCAGGCTTACCTGCTGGGGAGAACAGGACAATTTACAGTAAACACAGATTAACATGCAATGTAATTTCATCAGGGCATGTGCAGGGGGAAGAGTAGACAGACTGGCGTTCAGGGGTGCTGGTGAGTGAGGTGGGGTAGGGGATGAACAAAGCCTCTCTGAAAAGGTGGCGTTCGATCTGAGAGCTAAACGATGAGAATGTTGGGGGGATCTGGGAGAAAGGCATTCCTGGCAGAAGATACAGCTTCAGACATGCCTTTTAAATGTATAAGTGGGACGAGTGTGGTGGCTCACACCTGTAATCTCAGCGCTTTGGGAGGCTGAGGCAAGAGGATTACTTGAGTACAGGAATGTGAGACCAGCCTGGGCAATGTAGCAAGACTCCATCTCTACAATTAATCAATCAACCAACCAGTTAATCAGTTACGGTATACAGGAATGAATGAATGAAATGCATACTGCAAGGATGGGGTCATTGCTCAGTTCCTCTCTGCTGCTAGCTAGGCTCAGCCTGGAAGTCAGGCCGTGGGGACTTTCGGTGTTAGAGGAAACCATAGAGGTTGGGTAGCCTGACTATTCACCCAGCCTGGGATCAGTTCCACATTAGGGCTTGATCACCTCTGGTGTGGGGGTTTCAATGCCTCAAAGGCAAATACCCTTCAAACAGAACTTGCTTGAAGCTGTTCTCAATTGAAGTGTTTTCTTTTCCACTGTCAGGCCAGAAACTGAGGTGTCCACAAAGTCGAGGTGTGTACCGATGCTGTGAACTTATAGACCCAGGCACTGGCCAGCGCACCCCTTAACCTGCCATGTACCTCCACACTCCAGCCCTAAGTTGTTTGGTCTGCGTAGTGTTTTTTAAACTTGAAAAAAATTAAACCAGGTGTGGTGGCTCATATCTATAATCCCAGCACTTTGGTAGGCAGAGGGGAGAGGATTGCCTGGGCCCAGGGGTTCGAGACCAGCCTAGGCAACATGGCAAGACCTCATCTCTACAGTAAATAAAAAAATTAGCTGGGCCTGGTGGCACACACCTGTATCAGCTGCTTGGAAGGCTGAGGCAGAAGGATCACCTGAACCTGGGAGCCACTGCACTCCAGTCTGGGTATCAGAGTGAGAATCTGACTCAAAAAAAAAAAAAATTAAACCACTAGGCACAATAGCTCATGCCTGTAATCCCAGCACTTTGGGAGACTGAGGTGGGAAGGTTACTTGGGTTCAGGAGTTTGAGACAAACCTGGGCAACATAATGAGACCTCATCTCTACACAAAATAAAAAAATTAACCAAGCATGGTGGTACACACCTGTAATTCCAGCTACTCGAGAGACTGAAGTGGAAAGATCGCCTGAGCCCAGGAGACCAAGGCTACGGTGAGCTGTGATTATGTCACCGCATTTCAGCCTGTGGCACAGAGGGAGACCTATCTCAAAAAAAAAAAAAAAGAAAAAGAAAAGAAAAATTATACCTAACATTTTAAGGATCAGCGAAGAACAACCTAAATGTCCACCAGGAGAGGACTTATTAAATAAAGAATAGCTTACCCATACAATGGAGTACTGTGCCGCTGTGGGAAAAGCAAAAGGGCTTTGTGTCCCAATAGGGAAGAGTCTTTGAGCTACATCATCTTGAAGAATAGTGTGTGCAGTATGTTACCTTTCGTGTAAAAAAGGGACAGTGTGAATGCATATTTGTATTTGTGGAAGTTAAAGACACTCAGGAACTTAGCAACTCAGGGACTTAACCATGTTTAGGCAGAGGGGGTGGGAAGAGCACTTTTTATTTTATTTTAAAGATGTGGGGTATAATTCAGGGTGGGGTATACAGATGTTGATTATGCAGGTATCCTTGTTGATGAGATGTGCCCCTCCCTCCCCTGGCAGTTTCCTTCAACTGTCAATCCCACCCCACCAATAGTTTCCCACTACTGCTAACCCCTTTCTTATAGTATTATGATACTTGTTCAAGGTCTGCTTAGGAGTGAGAACATATGGTACTCTGTTCTTTGTTTCTGTGATGGATTACTGAGTATGATTGACTCCAAATTCATCCAAGTTGCTGCAAAGTCCATATGTTTGTTCTTCTTTATGGCTGCATAATATTCCGTTGTGTATATGTACCACATTTTTTGGAAGGGCACTTTTTTTTCTGAATCCTATTGACATTAAAAATTTTTAGAATCTTGTCACTATATCAACTGTCAAAAAGTTAAATTTAAAAGTGCCTTACTCATCAGGAGCTTTAATATAGGATTAAAATGAAAAAACGGAAGACTCACTCCCCTCAGGTCTGCATTCCCGTTTGACCACACTTGGGGAGAGCTGAGAAGAGGTGGCCTCATTAGATGAACCAGCAGTCTCTTACTTGCCCCAGACTCCACCTGGGCAGCTTCACTTGCTTACCTGGCCTGCTGGCGCCTGTGGGCATTTGAGTTTTCCACCCTGCTGTAGCCCTACTCCCCCATCCTTCCTATCTCCTCTTACTTCAGTCCTGCCTACCAGAAAACACTGTCAAGCCAGGAAGGGCTGGCCACAGGCTCTCCAGCTGGCCTTGCCTGTCTCTGATGCCCAGGGCAGCGACATCACACTCTCTCCAAACTAGATGTTGTAAGCCCTTTGGGTGGCAGTGGCCTGCTTCAGGGAGCCACAACTCAGTCAAGCCATTCACTGGGTTACAGTGTGAAAACTCAATATCTAAGATTGGATCTCCCCCCCACCCCCCAGAGGTAGGGCTGTTTGCATTCCAGAACCATTCAGGGTGAATCCTGTTGTGATTTAAAGTATTTGTTTTTACATCATTAAATAGACTCACTATTACAGATTCTTCGATTCCTAGAAAACTAGAGTTTTGGAACCTTAGTTTTGGGAGGCTACTCAGAGGCTCAGAGATGCCCGGGGTCTGGTCATTTTAAACCCAAAATGAAATACAAGCACCTCCACCATTAAAATGCACATCAAAGAAAAATATGATTTGCTTTCAGGTTAGCACAGTGTGCCCAAGAACTATTTGTTGAATAAGATGAATTAATATTTGTGTAAAGTGCAGTGTCAATTAAAAAAAAATAATTTCAGTGGAAGGTACTCTAGTTGTTTCTGACCTTGTATCTTGTAGGATAAAAATAAACAAAGCTGGATGGCCCTCCTGGTAATGCACTCGTGGGCAGCTTGGAAGCTGACCCTTCCAAATAGCCTTCGAACGGGTCTCCAGGCCTCCAGCTTCCAGCCCACCCTGCTATGATCCATCTTCCTACAATGGCGATTTCATTAGCTTGTTCTGCTGGTCAGATATCACCACCGCCTTGTCATTGTCTGGAGGAGAAAAGGCGCCAAACGGTGGCGCCTGGGCAATTTGGAGAGTTGCTGCCTTTCATCCCTCACCTCATCCCGCCATCAAAACTGAACTCCCTCTTCAAGTCAGATCTTAGCCTAAGTGAGACGTTGAAGAATTTCTGCCTCAACAAACTCAGTCTGATGGGGGAGGTAAACACGGACCCACCTACAAGGCAAAACAAAAAAGAGAATGAAAGGTAAAGTCCATGGGAGAAGCCAAGTGCTTTTGAGAGCTTGAGGGAGGAATGATTGCTTGTCTTTGGCTGTGGGGCTTGGGGAAGGTCATGTGGAGGAGATAAGTCTAAGATGCACCAGGGAAGCTGCGCACTCTTGGCCTCTCCACTCTGAAGTGTGGTTTAGTCTCTCATCATTCCCCTTTTTAATAATTCCGTTTTAATCACAGAGCAGTACACATTCACTGTAAAATTAATTCAAATGGTACAGACATATGGATAGCAACCTGTGACCACATCTCAGTCCATTCCTAACCTATTCTGTAGATGTCATCAGAGTTGATCATTTGGTGTATATCCTTCCAGAGCCTTTTCTATGAATAAAAAACATGTCAGGATATACACATATAGTTTATTTCCTGCAAATGGGTTCATATCTATATGTCGTTATTTAAGTTTTTGTAAATGTTACCTTTTGTCTTATGGACACCATAACCTGGAGGTGGGTAAAAAACGTCCATCCTCTAGCGATCTGGGTGAGCCATCATGGGCTTTTCTCAATATGGCTGACTCAGCACCTTTCTCTCCAGGGATAGTGATGAATCCCTCTCACTATTTGATACACAGGACTGCAGACAGAGAAGGACAGGCCCAGGAAGGGGAACCCCAGCAGCCACGGGAGGCCGGGGGCTACTGGTGTAGAGAGAGCTGACGCGGGGCCTGGCTGCTGCCTCCCCCTGTTCAGGGGAGGAGGAGGGGTTGCCAGGAAGGCATCAGGGGAAGCCACAGGGAGGCAAGCTTTAGCTGAGTGAAAAGAAGAACTTCTGAACAGTTTGCGCCCTCTGGAAGCTGAATAGGTTGCCTTGGGAGATAATAGCACTGATAGCTCATGTTTACCAAGCATTTACTATGTACTTGGGTTTGTTTCATCCTGTACTCTTTGAAACATAGGTACTATTTTTGTCCCAAGTAGCAGTTAAAGACGCTGCATGAGTTCACAACGCTAGTAAGCAGCAGGGATGGTTTTCTCCTAACTCCTATACTGTCCTGATTCTATTGGTAGTGATCTCCGTGTTGTCATAGGTATCCAAGTGGAGCTCTCTCACATTCACCTGCAGCACAGCAGGGCTGGTGTCCACTGGGGTCCGTGGAATCTGATCAAACTTCAGAGTCCCTTCTACAGACTCTGGACTGGACTACCTGGCTTTTGATCCCAGCTCTGCCCCTTACAAATTGGTGATCTCGGTGTCTCAACTGTGTGTGCACACATATGTGCGGACCGCAGTCTCCTTCCTTTCTATAAAACGAGGATAGATAGCTGGGTGCGGTGGCTTATGCCTATAATTCCAGCATTTTGGGAGGCTGAGATGGGAGGATTACTCTAGTCCAGGAGTTTGAGACCAGTCTGGGCAACACCGTGAGACCTTGTCTCTACAAATATCAAAAATGAGCCAGATGTTGTGGTGTGTGCCTTTAGACCCAGCTACTCGGGAGGCTGAGGTGGAAGGATCGCCTGAGCCCAGAAGGTCCAGGCTGCAGTAGGCCATGATTGTGCCACTGCACTGCAGCCTGGGCAACAGAGTAAGATTCCAAATACAAAAAAAAAAAAAAAAAGAGGATAGAACTTTATGTGAATTAAGTGAGTTGATTCTTTAAAAGCACTAAATGTGCTACCTGGGCTATATAAGTGTTGTTTTGAAAATCTGGAGCTCGGGGAAAAGAAGCTGAGTCAGAGAGTCAGACTTAGGTCCCCTTAGGGGATGGCAGGAGAGCTCACAGGAATGGGACTTGTCCCACGTGGAGCAGGCGTGGTGGTTCCCTGTCCTGGATGTTCCATTGACCTCCCTTAGCAGTTTCCACTTACTGTGGTAACAAATTACCACAATCTCAGGGGCTAAAACAACACAAATTTATTATCTGACAGTTCTGGAGGTCAGAGTCCTAAAGTCTGAAAGGATGGTAGGGCTGTGTTCCTTCCGGAGGCTCCAGAGGAAAATTCTTTTCTGTGCCTTTTCCGGCTTCCAGAGGCCCACATTCCTTGGCTCATGGCCTCTTCCTCTGTCTTCCAATCCAACAGAGTAGCCTCTTCTCTCCTCTTTGACCTCTGCTTCTGCTGTCACATGCTCTCTCTGAGACTCTGGCCCTCCTGCCTCTCCCTTACAGGGACCCCTGTGATTACTTTGGGCTCACCTGGCTAATCCAGATGGTCTCCACCTCTCAAAAGCCTTAATTTAATCCCTTCGGCAGAGTGCCTTTTGCCATGGAAAGCAACACTTTCATAGGCTCTGGGGATCTGATCTAGACATCTTGGGGACCATTATTCTGTCTACCATATAGCCCCAGGGCCCATTAGAAAAGTCCCCTGCCGGGCTCAGTGGCTCAGCCTGTAATCCCACGCCTTTGGGAGGCTGAGGTGAGTGGATTGCCTGAGCCCGCGAGTTTGAGACCCGCCTGGGCAGTGAGACCTCATCTCTACAATAAATCAAAAAATCAGCCAGGCGTGGTAGTGCGCGCCTGTAATTCCAGCTACTCGGAAGGCTGAGGCAGAAGGATCACCGGAGCCCAGCAGGTCGAGGCTGCGGTGGCCGGGAGCGGCCACTGCACTCCAGTCTGGGCGACGACAAAGTGAGACTCCAACTCAAAAAAAAAAAAAAAAGAAAAAGTCCCCTTACGCATTCTGGTCCCTCAGTTCCCTAGGATGACACATCATCTGTGAGGAGATTGGGCACCCCTTCTGCTCTGTTTCTGCTAGTCCTTTCTCCATGATCTCTGTGAGCACTGGCTGGTTCTCACTTTGTGTCTGCCATCTGCCCCCACGTTGTGACAAGTATACCCTCCCCAGGGACCCAGGGTCAAGAGACTTTGGAGTATTGATGCTGAATGGGCCCTTAGAGATCACCCAGTGCAACTCTGTCATTGAACAGATGGGGACACTGAGGACTGCGAACTCAGGCTCTCTCAAAGTGAGACAGCTCTGGAGGCCACATCCCTTGACTCCTATTCCAGTGCTTCCTCCATGTGGGACTCAGCCTTCACCCTCCCAGAGCAGGACTTTTTCCCTCTCCTCCTGTCATTTCTCAGCCTGGCTGGCCCACTGCCAATTAGGTGCCACATCTGTAAAGAGCCCAATGGAGCCCTTTGGAGACCAATGGAGCCCGTCTTTCAATTCAGCCATGCCAGTGCCTGACTCCAGGCCTTTGCTCTTGCTGACTCCTCTGTTTTGGATGCTCCTGTCATTTCCCCAAAAGTGGAGGCAGGAAAGGAAGCGTGTTGGCTTGACATGGGGTCAGAATCACACGTCCTCCCGGCTCTGCCGTGACTCCCGGTAACTTGGAGAATTCCCTTCCCCTCTCTGAGTCTCAGCTTTCACATCTGCCCAGTGGGAATTCTAATCCTGGCTCATCCTCTCACTCTTTGCAGGAGTGACTGTGAGAGATCGTGTGTGAAAATACCCTCTCAGGCTGGGCTCGGTGCCTCAGCCTTGTAATCCTAGCACTTTGGGAGGCTGAGGCAAGTGGATTGCGAGACCACGGATTTGAGACCCGCCCGGGCAACTTGGCGAGACCTCGTCTCTACAACAAATCAAAAATTAGCCCAACATGGTAGTACGTGCCTGTAGTTCTGGCTACTTGGAAGGCTGAGGCAGAAGGATCGCTGGAGCCCAGCAGGTTGATGCTAGGGTGACCATGAGTGTGCCACTGCACTTCAGACTGAGTGACAGAGTGAGACTCCAACTCAAAAAAAAGAGAGAGAGAGAAAGAGAAAATGTTTTCTCAGCTGTAGGGACGAGGCCTCTTTTGTGGGCTCGTGGAGAACCCGCCACCTTGACCATACCAGGAAGGCCCTGCCTTCCCCATGGGGAGGTGCATGTGAGCTTGTCCGGGACCTTGGCTGTAAAAGGCTCTCATAATGCCTGGTGATGGACTTAGGAACCAGCAGGCCTGCCAGTTTCTGCCCATGTGTCTTCAGCTCATGTCTCCTGAGAGCAGTCCCCAGGTGCCACTTCCTCCAGGAAGCCTTCCCCAACTGCCTTACAATCAGAAGTAATATCCCCTTTCATTGGACCTAGATCAACCCACCATTTTGCCTGTTATCCTGTTGTGCCTTGATTAATAATTCTTTGTGAATAGCCTAACTATCTCCTTAGACTCTGAGATTTGAAATTGTCTCTGCCTCCTCCAGCACAACCTAGTGTGGGACTTGGAATATAATAGGTACTCAGAAAGTGTTTGCTGGATGGATGGATGGATGGATGGATGGATGGATGGATGGATGGATGGTTGGATGGATGGATGAATGAACAGACGAGTTACATTACCACTACTACTGCTATGATTGGTTGTTACTAATCACTCCACACTCCACCCTTCTAGGTCATTGTCAAGGTTATTGACGTGATTCACATACTCACATACACATCTTTGATTAGCATAAAGGCACATTTGAATTCAAGATATTATCATAATTATTATTTCTCTCCAAATGCATTAACTTCTACTGGTCTGCTGCCCCCCCCAATGTTCTCAGCTCAGAAAAAAAAAACCCCTCTCTCTAACTTATCTCTTTGAGCTTTTATTTTCATTATCTGAGAGGCCATAGAACTTCTATTCCCACCCTGAGACCATCCACAAGTGTGCGAGAATGCTGCTTTTTGTGTGACTGTTTAGGTACACCTGCAGCCTGTCTGGACAAGCCTGTCCAGAGAAGTGTTTGCCTTTTCGGACCCATCAGTCCCTTTTGTGCACCTGCATGAACCCAGGTTCAGGGTGGTGTCACATGCCCATCTCAAGGACAGGATAGCCAAGTAGCCCATTAGGGGTTGCTATGTAGGGTCGGGTCTAGGGAGCTCTACTCCCAGACTGGTCTCAGCCTTGAATAGCCAGAGTGGCAGGCCCAAGCTAGGGTCCAATAAGCCAAGAGTCACCAGCAGGAGTGATAACCAGTGCTTGCATCCCACTCACTCTGCACCATGCATTGTTCGTTCTTAGCACTTTACTTATGTGAACTTGTCTAATCTCCTATGAGAGTTACTCTTATTATCTCCATCTTACTGGTGCAATAACTGAGGCAGAGAGAGGCTTAAGAACTTGCTCCAGGTCACATGGCTTGTAAGTGGAGGAGCCAGGATTCAAATGCAAGCAGTCAGACTCTAGAAGCCACCCACTTGACGCTTGAGCCACACAGCTTTCTCCAAGCCTGGTGAGTCAGTGGCAGGCAGGAACTCTGACCAGAGGAGGCTGAGTCAGACGTGCTCTGATCTGGAGAACAGAGAACCAACAGGGCCAATGGCTGGACCTAGGGCCGTGTGTGGGGGCTGGGGCTGACGTGGCTTGTCTTGATCTTGAGTGGTATCTGGTTGAAGGGCAGTCAGTTGAGTTACCCACTAAAAGCTGGCATCCCCTTGAGTCAGCCTCCCACTCAGACAGACCTCACAAGCCTGGCCAGGCCTCAGCACACAGTAGGCTTTTGGTGAAGGTCTGGTGAGTGGATAGGCAGGTACAACTTTTCCTTACTTCTAGGGAAACTTATGCTGGCATGGTCGTTCCTGGACCCAGGCCACCTGGAGTTACTCCAGCAACCTCAGGGCTCTCAGGCCCTGCAGTGCAGCTTTCCCCCACTAGGCTATGTGTTGTCCAGTGTGGAGAGCCCAGCTCCTTAAGGAACTCTCCACCTAGACCAAAGCTTTCTTTTGTTGTATTTTCAGGAAAAAAAATTGTCACTTTTTTTTTAAAGAGATGAGGGTCTCACTGTATGACTAAGGCTGGGCTTGAACACCTGGGCTCAAATGATCCTCCTGTCTCAATCTCCCAAGTAGCTAAGGCTTCAGACGCATGCCCCGTGCCCAGCCAACTGTTCTTCTTAGACTCCTTCTCCTTCCCTGGTCTGGGAGGGAAAGGGTCAAGTCCCTGGGGAAAGGTCATGCCACTTAGGTCTGGTTGTCTTCAGGAACAAGTTGTTAGAGTCCCCTAAACTTCACACACCACACCCAATGGGGCTCCTGCTTTCTTTTATTTATTTTTCTATTTTTGAGTCAGACTTTCACTCTGTTGCCCAGGCTGGAGTGCAGTGGCACGCTTACAGCCACCATAGCCTCGACTTGCTGTGTTCAGGTAATCCTTCTGCCTCAGCCTTCCAAATAGCTGGAACTACAGGTGTGCGCCACCATGCCTGGCTACTTTTATGATTTATTGTAGAGACAAGGTCTCACCAAGTTGCCCAGGCTGGTCTTGAACCCCTGAGCTCAGGCAATCCTCTCACCTCTGCCTCCCAAAGTGCTGGGATTACAGGCATGAGCCGCCACACCCAGCTGAGGTTCCTGCTTTCATATCCTGTATTTCCCTGCCCACCTGAGGGGAGAAACATGCCAAGCAGTAGTCCAGGTGGTGAAGGGTAGGGAGTCTCTGCACAGGCACTGAGGCAGACCCGCAGTGACCCAAACTGAGGGTGAGGAGGAGGACCAGGAGGTGGGAGTGAGCTCTGAGAAGCTGTCTTGTCCTCACACCGAGAGTGGTGGTGGGAGGACAAGCCTAATCGATTGGAACCTTGGAGTCTGTCTCCTCCTTTCCCAGGGCCCTGTCTTCCATGTATGACCTGGGTGGCTGGATTTGTGGGAAGGGGAGAGGGTGTGCTTGGGACTCTGGACTGGCAATCTCATGGTATCTCTCACAGCTAGTAATGTCAGCCCTGGATATTTGCTCAAAAGGTGTTGGCCTGAAAGAAAACCACCCCCGTCAATATTGTGAAAAGATACCTGTGGTTTTATTGCCAATTTAAAATCTCTTTTGGCCAAGAGAGGTGGCTCACGCCTGTAATCCCAGCATTTTAGGAGGCTGAGGCAGGAGGATTGCTTGAGTCCAGGAGCTGGAGACCGGCTTGGGCAACAAAGTGAGACCCATCTCTATTAAAAACAAGCAGATAAACAAATAAATAATAAAATAAAACAAAATCTCTTTTGTGCTAATGAGGCTGATGGAGTAAAAGGCTCAGGCAGAATCCAGCCTGAGGGCCGGGAGCCCAGGGTGTGGTTCCCCATCTCCCAATACTCCCTCCTCTAGCCCAGCACCCACTCTGGCCCCTCCTACCCCAAGTTCCCCGGGGCTGTGCAGGGGCTGGGCCCATCAACTGCTCAGTTTCTCTAGAGCCTCAGCACACCTCCAGCAGAGACGGGCTCTGCCCACGGCACCCTCCCGGATGAATCCCTTCTTTGACCTTTGTAATTATTCCTGTTCAATCTTCCTTCGTGTTTTCTTCCTCCTCCCTTTTTGAGGTGCTCAACTCCTGCACTCTCTCCAGTGTATTAAGGATGTGAGTGAAATTGATGACTGGGATGTCTCAGGTCTTTATGATGATGAATGACTTTCACTGCCAAAGCTTTTATTGTCTGTGATTTGGGAAGAAGGGGGAACTGATATATCAAGGCTGCCTGTCACACCATTTAATACAGTTATAAATCCTGACGTCACTAACTGGTGGTCAGGAGCTGGAGAATTCCGCCAGCCACCGCTTTGCCGAGCCTTTATGGATTTTTCCACCCTCTTGCCTTTCTTTGCTTGACTGTCACAATTGTGTTTTGGGAGGGGGGATGGGGAGAGCTAGATGGTGACTTTAAAAGTCACCGGTACACTGTGGTCTAGGGAGAAAATGGGAGCCCTCCCCTCACTCTCAAAGGAAATTGTTCAGACAAACTAAGAGTATACTAATACCGTCTTGCATGTGCACCACCCTTTACGGTTTATGAAGTTATTTTGCACCTGTTATTTTTCAGACCCTCCTTCCATCTTTGGGAGGGTAGTAGAGAGAGACTGGATCCTCATTATATAGAAGGGAAACTGAAGCTCAACAAGGTGAAGTGGCTTGGCCAGGGTTATGCCATCCCAGGCTGATTCTGAGGGAACTCCCTGGGGCGAAGTGACAGAACATCACCATTAGGTTTAAGGTATGGAGTTGGACAACCCTGGGTTTGCCAATCCTGGACACCCTGCCTTTTAGCATTTGGCTCTGGGAAGGCCACTTAAATTTTTTGAACCTAAATTTCCTCACCTAGAAATGAGAGTAGTATTCCTCTCATAGGGTTGTTATAAGGATTAAAAGAGATCATTTAAGTAATGATGTAAGTTTCTTAGCAAGGTTCCTGCCCAACCAAAGTGCTCAGTAAATGTTTTTAAAAAGAGGAACTATAATGAGAGAGGCATGTGGTAGATGTTACAGGAGCTCAAGAGGGGCCACTTATGCCTTCCTGAGGTTGAGTGGGAGGGCTTCCTGCAGGTGACACTTAAGCACACTGAAATGAAAAGTAATTTACTAGGCTGGGGAGAGAGTTAAGGAAAAGCATTCCAGGCAGAGAGAACAGCCTAGTAAAGGGTGTATGAGGAAAACAGCTGGTGATGAGGGAGAGGTCAGGCCATCAAGGCTGCCAAGGACCTGGGGTCAGACCCTACAGATGCTGGATGCTTCAAAGGGAGTGACATCCTCAGAGAAATCTCACTGAGGAGTCTTGGCAGAGGGTGGACATCACAAGGCTGAGACTTAGCAATAAGACCTGATGCCCTGAAGGTAGTTGTGAAAGTCCAGGAGAGTAGGACCACCTGCACCCAGACTCCAGGATGAGGATGAAGGGAACATGTTGAGGGCAAAATTGGCAAGAATCAAATGTGGGGATTAGGTGGGAGGCAGAGCCAAGCATGGCTCTCTTTGGGAGTTTGGGGGACTAGGTAGATAATGGGGCCACTGACTGAGACGAAGACCACAGGCAGAGGAACTGGTTTGAATACCTTTGACTTTGGGGTACCCTAGGGACACCCAGATGGAAATGTCCAGAGGATGGTGGGGAGGGATCAGGACTGAGGAAATAGATTTGGAAGTCTTGGACACAGGGGTGTTGGGAGGATTTGAGTCACTCAGTGAAGATGCCTAGACAAGGACGATCAAGAGGAGGAGAGATCTGGGAAGGGGCTCTGGGGTACCAGGGTGGCTGGAGAAAGAGGGAGCCCTGGGGAAGTCTGGGAAGAGGTGGCTGGTGAAGGACAAACCAGGTTTCAAATGCCCTCCATCTTGGGGGCTGTAGCAGTCACAGGCCTTAGTTGTAGACAGCAGAGTTCATCCTGGCTGGTTAAGCAGAGAAGAGATTTTCTAAGGATGTTAGGACATGCAGGGTCTCCAAGAGGACCACAGAACCAGCATAGAGAGTTCCCAGTGTGGAGTAACACGTGAACCTTGCTGTAGGAGCATGTTCGTGGAGCCTGGGGACATAGACCCTCCAACTCACACAACTGTTACTGGACACTGGATGTCACCACTAGGACTTCTGCCTCAGCAGATGGACTCCATGTGGTGTCTGCTTCTTTGAGTCACAAACTTGAGTTCAAGATACACATGCGTCTACTTAGCAGATCCAGAAGTGTGCCTGTACCGTCGCTGCAAGAGAGGCTGGGAAATTTCACTTCTGACTTCTGCCTTAAGAAACCTAAACTCTTAAGCCGGGCTCGGTGGCTCAGCCTGTAATCCCGCGCCTTTGGGAGGCTGAGGTGAGTGGATTGCCTGAGCCCGCGGGTTCGAGACCCGCCTGGGCAGCGAGACCTCATCTCTACAATAAATCAAAAAATCAGCCGGGCGTGGTAGTGCATGCCTGTAATTCCAGCTACTCGGAAGGCTGAGGCGGAAGGATCGCTGGAGCCCAGCAGGTCGAGGCTGCGGTGGCCGGGAGCGGCCACTGCACTCCAGTCTGGGCGACAGAGTGAGACTCCAACTCAAAAAAAAAAAGAAACCTAAACTCTTAAAATGGAAAATCCCCCCTGACAAGAGGAGGTTTTCGATGGTGTCAGGTGGCCAAAAATATGTAAAGAACTAGAGAGTGAGCTAAGAGAGCCAAGATAGCAAGGGCTGGAAAGAGCCCTTTAGCAGTTAGGAAGGCCTTGTTCTATGGGCCATTTATCTGCTATAGTCCAACCGTTTCCTAGGATTTGAGGCACATTAAGTGAAAAACCAAGGGCATCTGCACACAGGACAGAAACCACCCAAAGAAAAGTGGAAAAGATTACACTGGGTTTGGGATGGGGGTCGTGGTAGTTGAGTCCTGAAGCCCAGAGAAAGCCCCAGTGAGGAGAGGTAGCTGGTCTGTCTTTCTGGACTTGAGTGACTAGCAGTGAATGCCTGGACTGGAGGAAAGAGTAAGGGAAGAACAAGTACCGAGTGGCCCAGTTCTAACCCTGGGGTACCCAGGGTGGCCAGGGGGTATTTCCCTTTGGCTAGCGCTTGGGTAGCTTTTGAGCTTTGGCTGGTGGCTGTTCCTAGGGGGAGAATGGAAAGCATCACCTGTTGGGCTCAAAGAAAAAGCCTCCTGTCCTTATGGGCACAAAATCCCTGGCACGGAACACAGACCGGACCCAAAGGAACGGCGTGGAAAATGTTTCCTGAGTGAAAGGATGAACAAACCTTAGCATTTGTTTGGTCTCAGCTCTTTTCCAAGCATTGTGATGGGCAGCAACAGGAAACAAAGGTGAACAGGACACGGTCCCTGTGCCAGAAAGTTTAGGTGTAGTGTCTTCCACCGGACAGTACTCCCAGCAGACTGACATGTGTTAGGATGTGGAGCTGTGCACAGGGACTCTGGGAGCACTGAACAGGGAGCTTGGAGGCTGTGAAGGGCAGGGAGGGGCATCTGGGATTGTCTTCCACGGGAGATGGAATTGCTGACATTTGCCAGGTGCCTGCCAGGGTACTGTGGCAGTGTTTGCTAAGGCACAGAGGCGAGCTAGGGAAAGCAAACCATTTAGGGCCGCTGTGCTGGTGGGACTGGAGCCTGCGCAAACCCAGTGGGAATGGCTGGGAAAGGGTGGGAGGAGAGGGCAGTGACGGGTTTGGATTTGACTCACAGGGGTGAATCAGAGGACTACAGGGTCCAATCAATCAGGGGAGGCTGGAGCCAGGCAGGGGGATGACCAGGGGATGGGTGGCAATGGGCATCTGCACCATGGGTGGAGTTGGTTTGGACGACACCCCCAGCCCTGCCCCAGGGGTGTTGGTGGAAGAGGCTGGGCTGGTGGGTGCCGGATGTCCAGGTCGGACCTTTTTGCCTAGGGGCACCCCCGAGCCCGCTGGGTGCCCTCATTATGCCTCTCACGTGTCCAGGAGAGATGTGAGCAGCAATTGAGACGCCGGGTGCCTCCTGCTGGTGTACCGAGCGCCGGGCAAACCACATGAGATCCCATCTCGCGCATAATGTGCATCCGAGGACAAAATTAGATTGAGAAGTAAATGGAGCCGAAAATTTCCAAAGCATTTCCCGTCAAGAAGCTGTTTGATTGCATGTTTTAATTCTCCGAGTCCTCCTGCCTGGCGAGGTTCATTTTGCTGGGGATGGTTGGGGCAGAAGGGGCTTGCGATGGGAGGTAATTGCTGGGGTCCTGGGACCCGGAGATTCGAGGGGAGAAGAGAGCTTTTACCCGTGTGCATCTAGACTCCACGCAGTTCCTTCTCCATGGTGATGTGGCTCAGTTTTCAGTCAACCCTGTGAAGAGGGTGCTAGTAGCCCCATGTTGTAGACAAGGAAACTGAGGAACAGAAATTAAGTAATCTGCTTGAGGCTGCAGGGGCAGACTGGGATGGCCAGCCCTGGCCTGTTGAACTTTAACACCCAAACTGATGCCACATTGGGTTGCATGTTTGAGCGCTTCAATTTTTTTTGAGTTGGAGTCTCACTCTGTCACCCAGACTGGAGTGCAGTGGCCGCTCCCGGCCACCGCAGCCTCGACCTGCTGGGCTCCGGCAATCCTTCCGCCTCAGCCTTCCAAGTAGCTGGAACTACAGGCGTGTGCTACCACGCCTGGCTAATTTTTTGATTTACTGTAGAGATGAGGTCTCGCCAAGTTGCCCAGGGTGGTCTCAAACCCGCGGACTCAGGCAATCCACTCACCTCAGCTTCCCAAAGCACGGGATTACAGGCTGAACCACTGAGCCCGGCTCAATTTTTATTTATACCAGAAAACTCTGCCTTCTTCCACCACACTGGCCTGTTGAACTTTAAAACCCAAGCTGATGCCACATTGGGTTACATGTTTGAGCGCTTCAATTTTTTTTTTAACCAAAATACTCTGCCTTCTTCCTCCTTCTCATTCTCTTTCTCTCCTTCTCTCCATCCTCCATTTCTAAAACCCAGAATCCTTGGGAGGCAGAGCAAGGGGTATTACTCCCATTGTGCAGGTTTGTAGAGTGAGGCTCAGGGAGGTACAGTCATTTGCTGGTGGCACAGAGGGAGAAAGTCAGTGGCGAGTTCTGTGAAGTCTGATTACTGTGTGTGTTCCCCCTACTGGCCCTGACCAGCAGGCTCAAGGAGGCTCGGTCCATCTCCCAGGTTCCAGGGCACCGCTGACTTTGGCCAAGCCCGCAGAGCCTGAGAAGATGCTGGCATTCCTAGATCCACTCACAAGAGCAAGTGTCCTGCTTCTCTTCTTCAGGGACATTAGTGTCCTGGAAGGAAAAAAAAATGATAATCAGTTTCTTGAGCTTGAGGGTGTTCTGTGAAGAGAGAAGGAAGGGCAGGAGAGAAATAGATAAAACCAGGGAAAGGAATTGGATCTGGACTGCATGGTTCTAGCACCCAGGCCTGACTGTGCTTGGCTCTCTGGAAAGGGCCCGGTCCCTTCAGGGACTTCTGCACTCAAGGCAGAGCAGGCAATTACTGAGGTTCCAGCAGTTGTTAATAATTTTGTTTTATTGTTTTTTGTTGCTTTTTTCTTTTTGGGCCCCAAAGTCTTTTTTCTGATAGAACCTTCCTGAGAAGTTTTGGGTAAGCTGTCTAGAAGTGAGGTTCACTGGTTGAGAGAGTGAGAGACCCAGAGGCCCCTGGAGTTCCCTGGAGGCCCAGAGGAACAGATTGACCCCCACTCCAGAATGGCTGACTGTTAGCATCCTTTGGGCTCTGGTGCTCTTTGATTCTGCAGTGGTTTTTGAGGCGATGTGGAGGTGGCTCACAGAACACACATGTCCTCTACTCGGTGCAGCTTGCAGTTTCCTCCTCTGGGGCCCCAGCCCTCTCATTTCACACCCCAGCCACTGCCTGTGCTTGGGAAGCTCAGACGGAGGCCCCTCTGCCCCTCAAGACTCACGCACTGGTGTGATGGGGGCCAGGCCGTCAGACACTCACCCACATGCCCACCCAACCCCGACCCAGCCCGAACTCTGCTCTAGGTCCTCCCGAAGGACTCCTACCCACCGAGGCCCATTTTCAGTGCCTCCTCCTCCAGGAAGTCTACAGTCTGACTAAATCCCAGGTCTGCTCTTTGCTACATGTGAGACCTTGGGCAGGAGCCTTCACTTCTCCAAGCCTCAGCGTCTCCATCTGTGGGCACTGAGATGGTGAACAACTGGCAAGCTGAACCCAGGCCTGACTGGCTTCTGCACTAGTCCCTACCTGGGACTCCTTGTTCAGTAGTGCCCCCCATCACAGAACACACATGTCCTCTACTCAGTGCAGCTTGCAGTTTCCTCCTCTGGGGCCCCAGCGACCACTTCTGTGATCCCATTTGGGGCTCCCCGCGGTCCATGAGGGAGGCAGGACAGGGGTCGGTAGCTGGGTTTTACAAAGGGGAAACTGAGACCCAGAACTGGCAATGGCTTGCGGGCAAGAGCCCGAGCTACACTGGCGCCTCTCGGAAACAGCCCGTAACTCTGTGAGATAGTTGGGCCCTGGCACCTGCTCCACTTCTCAGGGAAGGGAGAGCAGGAGAGGGAGGAACGGGCTGGTACTCCGGCAGCCTGCAGCGCCAGCCCAGCAGTGCGATTTAATGTGTGTTCTCTGCAGCACATTAATTTGCCTCGCACCCTGGGAGGTGCCTCTGCGGGGCGGACTTGGTTTTCCCTGGCAGCAGCGCACCTGCCCTGCCTGCCTCTCTGTGGTGTGCACCTCCTCCACAGCTCGTGACTGGCCTCACTGCTTGGTCTGGAGAAACAGTTGGAGGTGTGGGAGCCCGTGTTGCAAAAGTCAGCACTGTCTGTCTACACGTTCTCGGTTCCAGGCCTGGCTCTGTGACGTCTCCCATCCTGCTGCCTTCTGGACCAGAAGAGGATGGGCCGAGGCAGTGGTTTAGGATCTGTGAGAGGCTTCAGTCCCTCTACAAGGGATCAGAAGCCTATCAAAGGCGTAGCTACTTTTCCTGTTGACTTTCTCTTAAAATGATGTGGGTTGTCAGCTGAACGTGAGGGAGGGCAGCGAAGCCGAAGCTGATGCTACACATTCCTCAGGTCTCTGTAGTGTTGTTGAACTCTTCCCAGGTGGCTGATCTTTGGGTTCACAGGGGAGGCTGCTCAGAGAGGGGGAGAGACCTGCCTGAAGGCACAGCGAAGAAGTCAAGGGCATTCTGACTCCCAGGCCAGGGCTGGCTCTACCTCCAAGGACTTTGCATTTCCCGCCCTGGCCTTACCTCCTAGCTAGAGAGGTCCAGCAGGCCCCTCCCACCACACCTGACTTCATTCAAATCCACCCTAGATTCAAGCTCCAGGAAGGGCCTTGCTCAATGGACCCTGATGGTTAAGAGCACAGGGTGCTGGGGTTTCCAAAACGGGCCGCCATCCCCTGGCCCATTTTCTGCCTATGCAACCTCAGGCAAATGACTTATCTTCTCTCAGCCTCAGTTGCCTCCCTTGTACAATGGCAGTAATAACAGGCATTGGAGGTAAAGAACTGACATCTGGGAGTGCTTACACAGACTGGGCACCTTCCTAAGTGCTTTAAGTGCACTAAGTCATTAATCCTCTTAAACAGTCTAAAAGGGTGGTATGAGAGCCCCATTTTAAAGAGGAGAAAACAGAGGTGTAATCTTGACCAAGGTTATAAGACAACTATCAGTTTTAATCTGTCCCCAGAGTGTGTGCTCTTAATTGCTTGTCTCAGGCTCTCAACAACAACAACAATAATACGAATCATTTCTGCTTTATGGGATTATTCTGATAACTAAATGAGACGTGCAGGCAAGGCATTTGGAAGAGTGTCTGGCAGATAGAAAGAGCCCAATAGTGCTCACTGCTATTCTCCGTTCATCGTACGTGCATCCAACAGACATGGCGGCAATCACAGGATGGGGGTGAATGGCTCCCAGTGCCTTTCACCTGCTTCCTTCTGCAGCTCTCACATCCACATTTCAGCCTTCACATGTTTATTTGGGCCCTGAGGCTGGCAGAAGCACACCACAAGCGAAGGCACATGATAGGGAGGGCGTGGCGCACATGAACAGGCAGTGGGCCTTGGGGCCAGACACTGGCCTCCTGTGTCCACAGAACTGTCTTACTCCGACCTCTTAGTCACTCCATCAAAGCAAGACTATTGGGTCCCTTTCCCCTTCCTTAGACAGGTGAGAAAAGGAACATGGAGTCTCTTGCCAAGGCCACACAACTGGAAAGTGACAGATGGGACTTAGGCCCTTAGAGTCCATGCTCTTAGCTGTGTAAGCAGTGAGGAGCCACGGAGATTTCTGACAGCAGCTTGACGTGGACTGAGTCATACTTCCAAAGTCTGCCCTGGCTTTGCTTTCGGGATGTACTGAGGGTGGCTGTGGCGTAGGGAGGCACAGTTAATAACGGGACTTTACTGAGTGTTCACTCTGTGCTGGGCCCCATGCTAGGGGCTTTATGCATTTATTAATTTAACCTATGCAACAACACTATGAGGCAGAAGGGATTATCTTCATTTTATAAATGCAAAAACTGAGACAGAGAGGCTAAGCACCTTGCTCAAGATCACACAGCCAGCATGTAGGGAGGCAGGATTTGAGTGGAGACTGCCAGTCTTGTAACCCTTGTCCCTAACTATCATGCCACATTACCTCTTTTTGCAAAGGTTTAATGTCCCCAAATCTAAAAATCACTCAGGGGAATGCCAAGCATTCTATGCATTCTTTTATTCATTCCACTTTTCCACTTAGCAATCATCTGGTTTACATAAACTCCATCTCCCAGGAAGACAGACTTTCCAAACCATTGGATTTGGGATGTGCATTCTGCATCAGCAGCCACCATTTGGGGGTGGGCAAAAGATGCTGGGCATACATGTGGCAGGCATGCTGTCAGCTCTGGGTAGGGGGACACTGGGTGGCCTCCAAATTTCAGTCCAGCCCTGGGACTCTGTGATTCTGAAACATCGCGAGGCAGATATGTCTTCGATGTTCTCCAGCCGGTTTGGAGATGACTTGGTATGGGCAGGTGGTAGAGTGGGGCATGGCGGATCTTAATCAGTAATCTGACCTCCTGGAGGGCTTTCTGCTGCCATGCCCTGCACAGTGGCTCTCCAGGGAACCACTCTGGACCAAGACAATTGTGTTTTCTCTACCTGTTAATTATGATGACATAAGTTTACCAAACACTAGTTTGTCATATCAGTGTCTCGGGTAAGAGGTGTACATGGTAATGCTGGAGTGACATCACCTGCCTGGGTTCATCTTTGGGCACCAGCATGGCTGAACTTTGCCTGATACAGCAAAGAAGTTTTTGAAGATGTGTAAGTTGGCTGCTTGCCCTTCTGCTGAGCACCCCAGACTGCTGGGGTTTGAACTTCTTATGTCTGATTATATTGTTTTCCTGTCTCTGTCCTTGCTGCTCACCTGTCACCTGTCATTTCTCCCAGTGTCAGTTTGCCTGGCCCTAGATGTGTCTCTCCCCCTTCTTACCGTGCTGTTTTTAATCTATTGGGGACTGGGAGGCCAAACCACTGAGCTCGCTTTGTGCAAATGAAGATGAGGCCCACCAGAGTAGGTGCTGAGAGGGACCGCAGGGATAGGCTTTGTGCCCACCTTTTGGCTCCTGGTGGCCAGGTTGTAGAGGCTGAGATTGCTGATGGTGCATTTCTGGTACACAGGGCAGGCCACCACCAATGGTTGGATGCTGGCCAGGGAGAGGGCTGGTGGGACCATGGGCTCTGAATATTTGACTTGGCCAAGGTGCTGCTGGCATCATGATGCTCTCCTTGAAAGCAAGAAATTCCTGCCATGATGTCCTGGCCCGTGAGCGGCTGCAGTGAGGGCTGGGGGCAGGGAGGAGCCCTGTGCTTCACACATCTTGATTCTTTATTACCTGCCTGTGTAGGCTGTGAGTGAGCCCCTTGGGCACAGACTGTGTCTGGTTCTTAAGAAAAAGTTAATTCTAAATAAAAAAATTTAATTTGAAATAAAAAGTATTACATGCATGTGGTTAAATATTCAAACCACACAGAAAACTAGAGAATGAAAAATAAATCTCCCTCCCCTAGACTTAGCCTTCCCATCTGTAATCCTTCTCAAAGTTAGCAGTGCCTTGTGTTTTATTTCAGTAACTTTTTTTTTAGTTGGGATCTCACTCTGTTGCCCAGGCTGGAGTACAATGGCACCATCACAGCTCACCAAAGCCTCGACCCCCTGCGCTCAGATGATCCTTCCGCCTCAGTCTCCCAAATAGGTGGGACTTCAGGCACATGCCATCACACCTGGCAATTAAAAAAATTTTTTTTTCTTGTGCCTTGAATTGTACCCCACATCTTTAAAATAAATTAAATTTTTTTTTTTCTGTAAAGACAGTGTCTTGCTATGTTGCCTGGGGTGGTCTCGAACTCTTGGGCTCAAGGAATCCTCTCGCTTGGCCTCCCAAAGTACTGGCATGACAGGCAAGAGCCACTGTACTTGGCCTCAGTAACATTTTTAAGCATCCTCCAGCATGTAGGTTTTACCCACTTTTTACTAGCATGAATGAAATCATGCCGTATGCAATGTTCTGCACCTTGCTTTATTCACTTCATAGTGTACCTTGAAGATCTTTCCACAATCCCCACTTTCCAGTGTAATATTCTATTATAGGGAAGTATCATAATTTATTTATCCCAGGAATTTTGATAAACACTTGGATTATTTCCCTCCCCCTTCCCCTCTTCTCCCCTTCCCCCCATTAAATGACTTGGTGTACTTTTTCTTTGTATTTTCATAGGTAAAGTCCTAGAGGTAGGGCTGCTGGTCAAAGGAGAGGTATGTTTTGTGTTTTGCCATTTGCCTTTTGAAATGAAATTTTGTGTGTGTATGGGAGAGACAGGATCTATTTGCATCCTGCTCCTCCACCTCTTACTATCTGGATACCTTATCTGCAAAATGAGAAAATTTTTTTTGAGTTGAAGTCTCTGTCGCCCAGGTGGGAGTGCAGTGGCACACTCAGCAGCCTCTCTGGCACCGACCTGCTGGGCTCGATCCTTCTGCCTCAGCCTTCCAAGTAGCCAGAACTATAGGCGAGCGCTACTATGCCTGGCTAATTTTTGATTTGTTGTAGAGATGAGGTCTCACCAAGTTGCCTGGGCTGGTCTCGAACCCACGGGCTCAGGCAATCCACTCACCTCGGCCTTCCAAAGTGCTGGGATTACAAACTGAGCCACCGAACCTGGCTAATGAGAATGTTAAGATTGATCTCTCCTGGAGTGGTCATTTATACTCAAATGAGATAATTGATGCAAAGTGCTTAGAACAGTGTTTGGCTCATGGAAAGTAATGCATGAAGGGTAGTTGTTATTGTTGTAGCTGTTATTACTATTATCTTTGGGTCCTCTAGAACAATCAGAATGGTGTTTAGAACTTAGCAGGTGTCCGATAATACACAAATGAGCGAGTGAATGCATATATGAAGGAAGTCATGCACTAGCCCACTTTGCCCTGGCAATGCTTTGTCGTAAATACTGCCTTGCTTCTGTCCCTGGAGCTGTGCCCGTCCTGGCAGGGAGGCCCAGAGCCATTGGCGTGGCAGCACTGCTGGGCCGCTTTACTCATTAGGACCCTGCCTTTGTCGTTTTACTAATTTGGATCAACAGTTGCTGGTTCCGGGAAGACTGTGTGTGGAAATATTGACCGAGCCCCAGGGTCTGCTCCAAAATGCCAAGCAGGTGAAATTCAAACACACTCTTGAAATGGAAACTCAGGATTGGAGTCTGACAGTTCCCAGGGATACCAGGGAGGTCGGCGAGGTCATTCAAAGGAGGGACTAGGGAGGGCTGGCGACCACCAAGTCAACAGTGCCCTGATTCGAAGGTTCTCAGACTTGCCTTCCCAGCTCTACAAATCCAGATCTGATCTCTCTCCAGGAGAGTTAGAGAGAGGCCAGTTACAATTAGGTAAAAGTGAGGATTAAGTAGTTTGGGGAAAAGAAATGTAGGGATATTATTTCTAAGTAAATAACACTGCCTAAACTAATAGCTAATAAACCTGTCATTAGGAGTCTGCCAGATCTGCCTTAATGACGGGATAAGCTTGGCTGCAATTAGCACAGCCATTGTCAGCAGGCAGAGGTAGGCTGCTCCTCACCATCCCAGCGCCTTTTCCTCTGGGTGAAATACGCCCCCGCTGCCATCAGCACACCCTTTCCTAGTGGCAGGTCCCAGCAAAGGGAGACTTCAGGGCAGCCCCTGTTGGAACTATCACACATTTCAAACACCAGCTGGAACGAGAGCGCCTGGGGGTGAGGCACTACGTGGGCACGGACACTGTCCACCCAGGTGTGTGTGGCAGGACTAATCCCCTCCCCAGGTCCCAGGTGCTGGGCTGCTTCTCTCCCCGTCCCCTAAGGTGGCAGTTGTTCACTGTCACCTGCTTTGGTGTTTGTTGAAAATCTTCGGCTCGTGTCACTGTCTCTGGCATGGTTCACCTTTTCCTACAACTGATGTCAAAGTATACTTTGGAAAAACCTAAAAACATATCTCTTGTACAAGTAGGGATAAACTGGATGATATATAAAATGAAGATTTTATTCCATTTGCAAGTCAACCACTCCCATTTCCCTCTAAAGCCTCTCATGCGTAGCCTCCTTTCTCTAGGGTTTAATTCAGGCGCCCCAGTATTGTGGGCAGGAGTGCCCAGGCCTAGGCGGCCGACTCTGCCATACCTGTCTATGTAGGAGCCACCACCAGCTTCCTTTCCATCAACACCGAGATAATATGATGCCACTGACTTCTGGAACATTGCCTGGAAAAAATGCTCAGAGACCATTTGTTCCCATTGCTTGAGTGTTCAGATGGGAAAACCAAGGCCCAGAGAGAAGGTGGAGTTTAACTGTGGTTGCACAGCTATCCTTGTTGCCTGAGATCTGCAGGCTTCCTGGACCTTAAGAGTCCCCAGTGAATAGAGTCTTGAGTTTGTGAAGGGCTTTGCCTTTCCCAGCCAGCTCCGCCATATTCCCTCGTAGCTTGGGCCTTGTGTGCCGAGACCTCTCTCCTCTGGGCAGAACCTCTCGCCCCAGGCTGTCAAGGCTGGCAGACCCGCTCCGGCCATCAAGCCATTGCCAGCATCCTGCCCCCACCTCCCATCTTGTTCACAATAATTAATGGCTTCTCCAGTGGCTTGCTTCCTTCTTTCGCTCACACACAGTCAGGTAGATGGAGGGGGAGTTTGGTTGGTGCCCTGTGGTATTCAAAGTGAAGGGTTTTCACACTGTCAGGGTAATGAATTCTGCAAGGGCTTGAAGTGTGGGGCTGGGAGGATCTCTGTGTCATGTGTCTGGGAGTGACAACCCCCAGTGGTTAATTACTGCCACACGATGAGAACCGAGCTGGTAGCAAAATGAGATAAGTTCATTATGAGCTAAATTTGAAGTTAATTGGATCCACATTCCCCCCCATTAGTGTATATCGAGAGAGTCTACCTAGAAATGGGCTCTATAGAAAAGAAAAAGTTGCATCTAAGCAAAAACAGATAAATCAGGCCTAGTTATTTTGTGGTATTCATGGTGAAGGGTTTCCTGAGATGTTGATGAGAAGGGTACCACAGTTTCTTCTGACCAGTAGTATTAATGTTATTTGATTCATTTCACCTTGGCAGCCATTTTCTGAGCACCTACTGTGCGCCAGGCTAATGCAGGGGAAGGAGAGAGGAGAGCAGCTGTGGATCTCTGTGGACTTCCAGCTCAGACATAGGAGAAGAATGAGTGCCCAGTGGGGAATGTGAAGGAATCGGGTACCCGAATGCCTGGGTCCAGAAAAGGCTCCCTTTCTTACTAGCTGTGGGAACTTGGGCAGATGCTTCATCTCCCTGTGTTTTAGTTTCCACATCTGTAAAATGGGGGATAATAACAGGGCTTACCTTAGGGAATTTTTGAGGACTAAATGAGTTAATATCTACAGTGTGCAGTGAATGATGTTGAAAACACTGCCTAGCATTAGAACAGTACCTGGCGAACAGTAAGCGCTACAAAAATTTTAGCTATTATTATCTGCTTGCAACCCTGGGCAGGTCAACTACTTGGAGTCTCCATCTGTAAAATGGGAATAACAACATCCACCTTATGGGGTTGTTGTGAGTATTGAATGAGATAGGCTTGTACAGTGCCTGGCCAGGGCCTGGGTCATGGGGACCACTGGAAGCTGGAGTTCTGTTGTTTGTCCAGTCACCGAGGTGGCCCAGATTCAGAGTGAGGGGATATAGACCTCATTCCGCCATGAGAAGGGTAGCAAAGTATTTACAGACATGTTTTAATACTGTCACAGAAAGTTCTGTTTCCTTTCCAACAAACATCCTCTTTTTCCAGTTACAAAAATAAGACCAAGCTTCAGATGATTGTATTACTTGCCAAAGGTAGCACAGCTAGAAAGTGGTGGAGCTAAGATTTGAAGCCAGGCCTGTGTGCCTCCAAACTCCACCCCTCCCTACCAGGCTCAGGAGGCAATGGGGAACCTGTGTGGAAGGTAGAGCAGATGCAGGGTGGCTTCATGTTCCCTCAAGCCTGACACCCTCAGAGCTGGTTCGAGCATCTCCTCCCTGGGGGCGGGTCTGCCCTCTGGAGCCACTTCTTCCACCGGTGTCAGCTAGAGCATGCCTTGCCTGCCTGCCCTCTCCCCAGACACACCCTGAGAATTTACACCTTCCTTTTATTTATCTGTTGAGCATTCCAAACTCACAAGACTCTGGGGCCCCATCGTCTACTATTGTCCCTTGCCTTCCATTGTCCCTCCAAGGCCTTCTATTCATCATTTGGAACCTGACCTTGGACTTCCGTAAGGGCACTGACCTGAGATAGTGGGAGCATAGTAACTACTACAGGGGCTCGGGGAGTCTTGTGTTTAGCTCCTGGGCCTCACCTCTCCCAGGCTGAGGTCCACTAGCTTCTCATTCTCTTGTGCAGCCGCGCAATACTCTTCTGTGTGTATGCACCGTGTATTCAGCCAGTTCCCTATGGCTGGGCATTCAGAGATAGAGTTTCCTAAATATTTTGTAGTTATACATGATGTTGTAGGGAATAGCCTTGTGTACACACATTTTTGTATTGTTGAAGGGGTATTTTCAGGGTAAATTCCTAGATGTGGGATTATTTGTTCAAAGAGTAAACACATTTGTAGTTTTTTAAGATATTACCAAATCCCCTTCCACATGGGGTATATTATTTTGCATCAGATTTGCATTTCTGGTATTATGAGTGAAATTGAATGTCTTTTCAATTCATTTAAGAGCCATTATACACAGACACACAGACACACACACACACACACACACACACACACACGCACACACACACACAAGGAGGACCCACAAAAACCCAGAATTATCCTTTTGGCTGGCAGGACCCTTGCAGTCCAGGCATCCATCCCTAGGTAAGTGTTCTTGGAACCCACTGGTATCAGTGTACCAGTTAGCATTGTTGTGAGAAGCTGTACTCAGCTTCAGTGAATTTTTTTTTTTTTTTTTTTTTGGAGATTCTTTCAACGCATTTGCCCATTTCATTTTGGGTGATTTACACGTGCACTTGCCCACACCGCACTGAATGTTTAGCAGTTTTTGACCAAAAACCGGCATGACCCCTATGCTCCACCCTCCTTATTCACCCAATCTCTCCCTGAAGGACTTTTTTTGTTCCCTGGATAAAAGAAGTTCTCAAAGAAAAATGTTTTGCGATGTGGAAGAGATGAAACAAAAACCGGCAGAAACACTAAAAGGCATCAAAATGGATGAGTTCAAAAACTGTTTTGAGCAGTGGAAAAATGTCTTGATAGGTGTATTGCATCAAATGGAAAATACTTTGAAGGTTTGAAGATTAAACATGTAAGAATAAATACACAATTTTTTATAAATGAATGTCAGTATTTTTGAGGCTCTCATTCGTATACACACACAGACACACCCACACATTTGTGAGTCTTATGTTCATGTATTTTGCCCATTTTTCAATGGAATTTGTGGTCTTTTCCCTTCAATTTTGACAAGTTCTTGATACATAAAGATAGTAGCCCTTTATCTGTGGTATTTGCTACAAATAATTTCTCCCAGTTTGTCATTTGTCTTTGCTTATATTCTTTTTACCAGCCAAGAGTTTTTTTTTGTGTAGTAATCCAGTATGCCAATCTTTTCTTTTATTGCTCTTTTCCCCATAAAAATAAGTTTATTTGGTTTAAACAGAAATTTGTTTAACTTTATATCCTTCCTACATTTTTGGTGTCAAATTACCATTTGTTTTTCAAGATGATGGTAATACTATATAGTAATTAAAAATAATAGCATGATTGAAATGTAAGTCACATACTATATAATTCACCCACCTCAGGGGCATAGTTCAATGGTTTTTAGTAGAACCACAGAATTGTACAATCATTACATCGACCAATCTTACAACATTTTCCTCCCCCCAAAAGACCTCATACCCATTAGCAGTCACTCTTTTCCCCCTATTTCCCCACCCTCAGCCCTAGAAAACCACTAATCTACATTTTGTCTCAGTAGATTTGCCTATTTTGGACATTTATAGTAATAGATTCATACAATACATAGTCTTTTTGTGACTGGCTTCTTTCACTTAGCATAGTGACTTCAAGTTCATTATAAATGTTAGTGTTGAGATATGTATTGGTATGTCATTCCTTTTTACTGCCAAAGATTGCATTGTATGGATATACAATATCTTTATCCATTCGTAAGTTGATGGATATTTGAGTTGTTTCCACATTTTGATTATTATGAATAATGCTGCCATGAACATTTGTGTATAAGTTTTTGTGTGGACCTACATTCTAATTTCTCTTGGGTATTATACCTAGGAGTGGAATGGCTGGATTGTATGGCAACTGTATGGTTTGAAGGGTTTTTTTTTTTAGGAACTGGCATGCTTTTCCAAAGTGGCTGCACCATTTTACACTCCTACTAATACTATATGAGGGTTCCAGTTTTCCTCATCTTTGCCAATGATTATTATGTCTTTTTTATTGTAACCATCCATCCTAGTAGATGTGAAATGGTGTTTAATTGTGCTTTTGATTTGCATTTCTGTGATAGTTAATGATGTTGAGCATTTTTATGTGTTTCTTGACCATTTAATTTTTTTTTTTTAGGCAAATGCCTATTTAGTCCTTTATTCATTTTTAAATTGGGCTATTTGTCTTTTTATTATTGAGCTGTATGAATTTTTTATATATTCTAGATACAAGTCTTTTATCAGATATGTGATTTGCACATTTTTTCTTCCATTCTATGGTTTGTCTTTTCACTTTTTGATAGTATCCTTTGAGTCACAGAAGTTATTTTATCTTTTAATTTAAAAAATTTGTATTTTAAAGATGTGGGGCACAATTCAGAGTTAGGTATAAAATGGTCATTGTACAGGTAATGTCACCTGGTTTGAGATCAGTTACCCTTATTGATGAAGTGTGTCCCCGCACTCCCTCCCCTGGCAGTTTCTCACTACTGCCAATTCCTTTCTTATAAGTTCTATAATAATTGTTCAGGGTCCACTTATGAGTGAGAGCATGTGTTACTCAGTTCTTTGTTTCTGTGATGGATCACTGAATATTACCGACTCTAAATTCATCCAAGTTGCCGCGAAGTTCATAATTTTATCCTTCTTTATGGCTGTGTAATATTCTATCATGTATATGTACCACATTTTAAAATACTCAGTCCTCTTTCAATGGGCAGCAAGTTGGTTCCATGTTTTTGCTATTGTGACTAGAAGCACAGAAGTGTTACATTTGGAAGTCCAACTTACCAATTTTTTTGTTGTTTATATTATATCTAAGAAATCATTGCCTAACCCAAGATTGTAAAGATTTATGCCTGTATTTTCTTCTAATAGTTTAATAGTTTTAATTCTTACATTTAGGCCTTTGATTCATTTTGAGTTCATTTGTGTGCATCTGTTTTTGAGTCATAGTTAGAAAAACTTTTCTTACACCTAAGTTAGAGAGGAATTCACCTGTGTTTTCTTCTAGTACTTGCATAATTTTATTTTTTACATGTATCTCTCAGATCCATTGGTAGTTAATTCTTGTGTATAATGTATAGAATCGATCTAGTTTATCTTTTTTCCCAGATGGCTCTCTAGCTGTCCTAATACCATTTATAAAAGATCCATATTTGCCCCAGTGATTTTAGATCCTACTTTTATAATAGGCTAGATTTCCATATACAGTTGGGCCTATTTCTCAACTTTCTATTCTATTCCACTGGTTTTCTATTCATGGACTGGTATCACATTATTGATTATAAAGACTTTGCAGAATGTTTTAACTTCTTGGGGGGCTAGTCCTCTAGAAGGGCACATTTTGAGTAATCTTGAAAGAAAAGTATTTAACCAAAGTCTTGAGATCTGAGTTGAAGTTCCTGTGACTCTGTGACTTCGGGCTAGTCAAAATTCATTTCTAGCCGGGTTCGGTGGCTCAGCCTGTAATCCTGCGCCTCTGGGAGGCTGAGGTGAGTGAATTGCCTGAGCCCGCGGGTTCGAGACCCTCCTGGGCAGCAAGACCTCATCTCTACAATAAATCAAAAAAATCAGCCAGGTGTGGTAGCGCATGCCTGTAACTCCGGCTACTTGGAAGGCTGAGGTGGAAGGATCGCCGGAGCCCAGCAGGTTGAGGTTGCGGTGGCCGGGAGCGGCCACTGCACTCCAGTCTGGGCGACAGAGTGAGACTCCAACTCAAAAAAAACAAAACAAAACAAAAAAAACTCATTTCTGACCTTCAGTTTTCTCATCTGTTCAACAGGGGTAGATTCCCATTCTTTCCCTTCCTTTCGGGATTGAAAAGAGTGGATTATTTTAAGCAAAATGGAGGAGTGGTCCTCATCTTGTGTCCCAAGGTTCTGCATGAACTCTTTGCTAATAGAAAGCAAAGCCAAGTGTTGGTTATTCTCTCTGGAAGAGAAGGTCACGCATGAATTGGATGAGATGTACTTATGTGCTGTTCATAGGGGGAATTATGTTAGGAACTCAAATCAATTCATTTTAGTTATTTGCTAATTTATTATAGGCCATCAATAACATCCAGTGCTATTGCAAATGATACAGATAATTTTTTCCTTGGTAAAAAAAATAATTTAAATGTGTGCTTTGATGTCATGTCGAGTTCAGAAACATTTAATCTGGTTTCCTATCCCAGTTCACAGGTCTGGATTAGAGCAAAAAGGAGCAGTATCATCTCCTTAGCTCCCTAGCCTGAGACACGTTAGGGAAGGGACTGAGAAGGGGAAAATGCCTATACCCTCCAAGGCCACAGACTCCTTATCTCTGTGCTGGGAGAATCCTGATAGGCCATTGGAGCAGATTTGAGACTTGAATTCCCTCTGTGGGTTTCCCAACAGGCAGTGTCCTGCCTCTGCTTGGGTTCAGATAGGTATTCTTAGAATTCCCAGGCAGGTGTTCTGAAGTAGAGAATAATGATGACAGTAAGAACAGATAACATTTATTAAGCCTTATCACTCAGCAATGGCAAACCACCCCGAAACTCAGGCCTTAACACAGTAATCATTTATTCTTGCACACGCATCTGGGGATGGGCTGAGAGTGGCTGGCCAGGCTGTGCTTGGCTCCAGGGTGGGTTGGGTCCATCTCTGTTCCACATGTCTCCTTTCCTCCTTAGACTAGCAGGCTGACCAGGGCATGTTCTTATTGTTCTGGGAGAAGAACAAAGGGGTACACCTATCCACACAAGTGCATGCCAAGTTTCTGTGTGCTCAGTGTCTGCTCATGCCACACTGGCTGGAGCAAGGTGCGTGGCTGAGCCCAAGCTTAAGGGGCAGAGGCGTTCACACTGCTCCAGTAGGAGGAACTGCAAAGGGTTCTTTCTGTTCTTAAAACTACATTTATTTGGCTTAAAAAACACTTTAATATTGTATCTTTCCTATTTTCTGGTGTTGAATTACTATTTATTTTTCAAGCTGATGATGGAAAGGGTGATGTGAAGAACTGGACTCAATAATTCAGTCTTCCACATTGTACCATGCGCTTCTCATGGACGCCTCATGACAGCCCCATAAGAAAGGCATGTTGTCATGGTTGCAGAGGTGGCACAGAGTAAGGGTGGAAGGGGCAGACTTGCAAGCCAGACTGATTGGGTTAGAAATCTCACTTTCTAAAATTTGTTAGCTGTGTCTTAAACTCTCTGTGTCTTCATTTCTCCCTCAGTGTTACAGCGATAATAGTAGTTCTCTTATAGGGTTATTGTGATAAATAAATGGCTATTTGTGTACCTAACTCACAGTTTGCTTTCTATATTGTTAACTATTATTATCCCCATTTTATAGGCGAGGACCCTGAGGCTCAGAATGATTAAGGGACTTTCTTAAGGTCACATGATTAATAAGTGGTAAATCAAAGATTTCAGCCCAGGCAGACTTGACACTCTTGGTCACCGTTCTCTGCTGTGTTCCTTTCTCAGTTGAGCCACAGTCTCTCTGAGACTTCCCCACATAGTGCCATAAAGTTTATATTGGGAATTTTGTAAGCTATGCAGTTTAAATGGAATAATGCAACTCAACAGCCTGCCCCAGTGCCTGGCACACTGCAGTAATTCATATGGTTGAGATGACAGAGAAAGCTGTCAGTCTCTCTCCCTTCCTTGAAAGTGATAACCCAGGTCTTTGTTTTCATGATCAGTCCAAGGAAAGTTAATGCAGCCATAGGTGAAGCCTTTGATTCCAGGGACAGTCACTGGATCAAAATGGAGCCATGGATATTGCAAAGGAGCCCTTGGTAATGGGGAACTCAGAAGCAGAGTGAATTGTAAAGTGTATGTGGCCATTTGTTGGCTCCGCAGAGTGCTCACTGCCATTCTGGTGGACTGGGAGGCAGGACTTGAAATGGGGTGAACTCCCAGCATGCAAAGCCCCACACAAGGCTGCAGGTAACACAATCCATTAGCCAGCTGTCTCACCAAACTTTTTCACTGGTTCTAGTAGATGAACTAATTCTCTTATGGTTTTCCAGGCCCAAGACATCTCCAGCTAATGGTAATCTTGTCCCCTCTGCCCTATACCTCCCATTATGTTTATCTCCTTATGTCTCTATCTTGTCTTATTGTACTTGTGAAAACTTTCAGAATTTTCAGTGATAATATTGATAATAGGTATCTTTGACATGATCTTGACTTTGATAGGAAATTTCGAGTATTTCACCAATTAAGTCTGATATATAAGGTTAAAGAAGTATACTCCAGTTCTTATTTAACAAAAGAAATCATAAGAAGCTAATATTGAATTTTAGCTAAATCCTTTTTTACATGTTTGACATAATTATATGACTTTCCTCCCTTGACACATTAGTACGATGTTCTGACTAATGCTTTAATGTTGAACCATCCTTGCATATCTGGAATGAGCCTTATTTAGTCATGGTATATTATTCTTTCTTTAATATTACTCAATCAGTGGGTTAGTAGACTTTTTGAATCTATATTAGTAAATTGTAAGCTAACCTTTAATTACTTTTTGTGCTGTCTTTAAGTTTTTTAGATCAGAATTATGCTAGCTTAGCAAAATGAATTGGGAAGATTTCCTTAGTTTTGTATATCCTGGAACAGTTTAATAACAGAAATATGTGTTCCTTGAAGGTTTAAAATAACTTGCCAAAAAACAAAAACAAACAGAAACTTTCCCAAGAGGCTAAATGGGTAAGGCAATTATTTGTTTTTGTTTTTTTAAGAAAACAACTCTTTCTGTTTATCTAAGATTATTGGATAGCTGGTATTCTCTATCTCTTCTTGAATTAATTTTGATAATTTTTCATGTTCTAGAAAATTGTACCTTTTATTGAGATTTCTACAATTATTAGTGTGGAGTATATTTCCTTACATTTTAAAATATCATTCTTCCCTATCTCTGGTTATATCTTCTTCTCATTCCTTATCTTGATATATTTGTACCTTTTTTGGATCTTAACCTAGTTTTGTCTATTAAATTGGTCTTTTCAAATAACAATTTGTGATTGTATTTATTGTTGTGTCTACTATTTCTGTTTCCTAATTCATTTTTTTCTGTTTTTTCTTTATCAATAACTTCTTCCTCCTTCATTTTATTGTTTTTTTTTTATCTGTTTTCTTAAGTTGAGTGTTTCAGTGAGGCATTGATTTTCCATATCTCTGATTTAGGGAATCAAGGTTTTAGTTGCTTTTTTTTTAGTTGGAGTTTCACTCCGTCGCTCAGACTGGAGTGCAGTGGCCGCTCCCGGCCACCGCAGCCTCGACCCACTGGGCTCTGGCGATCCTTCCACCTCAGGCTTCCAAGTAGCCGGAATTACAGGCGTGCGCTACCACGCCCGGCTGATTTTTGATTTATTGTAGAGATGAGGTCTCGCTGCCCAGGCGGGTCTCGAACCCGCGGGCTCAGGCAATCCATTCACCTCAGCCTCCCAAAGGCGCGGGATTACAGGCTGAGCTACTGAGCCCGGCTAGGATCAAGGTTTTAAAGCATGTATAACAACAACAGAAACTCTTGGGGTTCAGACATGATCTCCAAGAGAAGTCCCCCGTTGAAGGAAGGATACAATCTCAGGAGGCAGGAGACCTGGGTTCCAGTCCCAGCCTTCCCTCAGGTCGAATGAGTATCCTTGAGCAAGTCCCTTCCCCTCTCAGAACCCTCTTATCCATCTCAGGCAGCCAGATGGATTGGCACCTGTCTCCTACTGGAAAAATGCCCTCCATCTTTCAGGAGGAAGATTTGACAGCTTCCTCCTGCCCCCCCCCCCAGTGTGGCCTTGGCCTCCACACCAACGCACACACCCATAAAAGCTGTTCCTTCTGCACGATGAAGCCAGTCATCAGTGGTGACAGTGTCCCAGCTGAGAGGTACGTTGAGACTCTGGACTCATGGTCAGGAACCAAATGCTCAACTTTGGGAGTGTCTGCACCTTGATAGCCAAGGTATAGACACTTGTTAACTCCATGTCCCAGCACTAAAGCAGTGTTTGGTACCAGGAGGCACTTCTCACGTCTTTGTTGAATAAAAAACAGCTCTAGGCCAAAGGAAGAAGAATTCAGTACTGGGCCAGATGTGGGGCTGTAGAATCCAAGATGGGTCTGTCCCCTGCCCACTGTAGGGGGCTGTTGAGGAAGAGGAGGAAGGAGGCTTGTGAGCTGGTCTTTGAAGGCAGGTGGTGGCTGTGGAGGGAAGGGGCACTTTTGTGCAGAGGGCGCAGAAACAGCATGGCGTGGAGGTGAAGTCCAAGGCATCCTTGGGAGTAGAAAGCAAGGTGAGCTGGCCAGAGCCAGGGTGGCTGGCACCTGCATTGTCCTACCGCCTGAGTAAGGGACTCCCATTTCCTAGGGACAGGCCAGAGCCCTGGTTCAGGTTTTGCAGGGTGACCAGAGTGTGTGTGTGTGTGTGTGTGTGTGTGTGTGTGTGTGTATGAGAGAGAAAGACAGAGAGAGAGAGAAAGAGAGAGAGGCACATGTGAGCAACAGGGGGGAGCTGGGGGCACATTGGCGTTCAGCGTCCAGACGTGACAAATGTGCAGAAGTGTCTGGGGAGCTGTGGACACGAGCGGCTGGCCGCGGAGATGCTCACCCTGTGATTTGTTGCTTTGATTCCTCAGGCCGTGACTTGGCGAGCACGACCCTCCCCGGGTACCCTCCGCACGTCCCCCCCGCCGGACAGGGCAGCTACTCAGCACCGACGCTGACAGGGATGGTGCCTGGTGAGTTTGCACTGTCGGTATCTCCACAGCAGGCAGTGGACGGGGTTTCGTTGGGGGGGCACCCCCTCAAACAGCCCAAGTGACCTCTGCGCTTCTGAGAAGTGGACCTGAATAAATCAGGCAGAGGTCTGTGCTCTCCGCAGCTGGCCTGCAGCAGGGCCCGGACCAGCCAGCGGCAGCACCTGGGAGGACATGGCGGGGTGGTTCTTGGCTGTCACTCAAACAGCCCCTCGTTGGCCACGCAGGGAGTGTGAACACGAGGGGTGCAGGGGCTGGCTGAAGGTCACTCAGCCAGTGTGGAGGGGTCCTTCTCCCCAGACTGCCCTCCTTTCTGTCCCCACCCTCTCTCTCCAATCCAGTTTGTATGACATGAGCGAGCGGGAAGCCCCTAAGGTGCTCTTGGTGGCCTGACTCCCCCGGATTGAGGATGATGTGTTCAAGACAGACAAGATGTTGGCTGGTGGGCTTGTTGCTTGATTCTAAACTGAACATCCTGTGGCCCCTGGAACCTGATCCTCCTGTGGCCAGTGATGTCAGTTTCAAGATATTTGAAAAGAAGGCCGGCCCGGCTCAGTGACTCAGCCTGTAATCCCAGTAATTTGGGAGGCCGAGCAAGTGGATTGCCTGAGCCTGTGGGTTTGAGACCTGTCTGGGCAACTTGGTGAGACCTCATCGCTACAATAAATCAAAAAAATTAGCCGGGCGTGGTAGTGCATGGCTGTAGTTCCAGCTACTTGGAAGGCTGAGGTGGAAGGATCACTGGAGCCCAGCAGGTCGACGCTGGTAGGCTGTGAGCATGCCACTGCACTCCAGCCTGGGTGATGGAGTGAGACGCCAACTCAAAAAAAAAAAAGAAAGGAAAAGAAGGCCACCACACCTCCTTGCATTGAATTGTGGAGCAGTGTGGGGAGGCTGTCTGGGTGTTAAGGGCATTAACATAGCAGGGATACCCAAAGTATCCTTTCCCAAAAGATGTTTTAAAAAAATCAGGCCTTCGTTGGGTGTTGCTACACTTCTTTTATGAATTAGCATTATCTCTTTAAGCAAGTTTTTGTTCATTTAATTTTATTTTTAATTGACAAATAATAATTGATATATCTATGGGGTACCATGTGGTGTTTCCATACATGTATGCATTGTGGAATGATCAAACCGGGCTAAATAGCGGATCCATCACCTCCAATGTTTATCATTCTTGGTGGAAAGAACAGTTAAGGTCCTCTCTTTTAGATGTTTGAAAACACGTAGCACATTAGTATTGCCTACAGTCACCATTCTGTTTCTGGTTTGGGGTCATTTACAGGGGGCCACACAGCTTGTTTCAGTGCTTGGGGGCACTAGGTGCTCGATCCTCTCCTGACACACACTGTTGACTCTCTCTGGGCATTTAAAAAAACTGGAATAGTTGTTTCACCCCCTGCCCCCACAGCTTTCTCTTTGGGAGTCTCATACCTGACCTGAGACGTAGACAGAGAATTATGCATCCCACTGTACTGGTGAGGAAATTGAACCCCGAAAGGGTCTGGGACGTGCCCAAATCACCCAGCACATCAGCAGCAGGGCCACAACTAGAAGCCAGTTGGCACCACCCTGAGACCCAGGCAGGAGGGGCCCTAGAGATCCCCCCTCTGGCCCTGCTGAGCTGGCCTTGCTGAGGCCCCACCCCCTTACCCGTGGACCTGGGGGAGTCTGCAGAGCCAAGGAGACATTCCCATGTCCCACCCATCTCACCCTGGAGTCCCACCTAAATAGGCCCAAGCCTCTTCCAGCCTCTTCCCCAGGGTCATCCTCCCAAGGATAGCCTGCCTCACTGGCCTGTTACACGAGGCCCGAGGAGGAAGGAGGCTTGTGAGCTGATGGTAGGTCCAAGGGCTGGCTCTTTGTGGGGGGATGGGGACAGAGCTCGGATGTGAGGACTGGGTGTCCACACATATGTGTTCAAGACCCTGTGTGGTGACAAGGAGCAGGGTGGGAAGCGCAGCAGGTCAGATTCTAGCCCCTAGCTGGGTGGCCTCTTCCCCCCTCCTGCAGCGACTTCTGGCGTACAACACCAAGGAGGTCCAGAATTCAAAATTCGATCCTGGCCTTCCAGGTTGTTTCGAAGATGTATTTAACAAGGTAGGAGGATGGAGCATATTTCATTTAACGGTTTGTTAGCTTGATTTATGACTTTTAAATATGAGACATATGGGAAATGGCCTCCGTGTGTACTCTTGCCCTGAGCCTCGCTAATGCTGAGGAGGCCTGCCAGGTTCCTGCCTGCAAAACCTTGACCTTTTCTGCTGCAAGGATGGGCCGGTGCAGGTCACAGAGGTGGAGGGACACACTGAGCCCCCCGCCTTCCTCCCATCCCTCCTTCCACCCTGGCTCCTTATTTCTCAACCTTTAGCAAGTTGGGGCAGCCTTGGGCGAGGGATTCCAGGACACGTCCATTCATAAACTCCTGCAGGCCCTTAATGTAACAGCCCTGAGAGGTGGGCCAGGCCAGGGGTGTATTCCCAGTGCTCCAGAGGGCTAGCTGAGACCTAGAGCAGCGATGGAATTTCCCAGGGCTGGGCAGCCTGCAGATAGAGGACTTGAATCCCAGGCTTTTGCCCCTCCCATCTGCCCTCACACCCCACTCCCCCTAAGGCACATCTTCCTCAGCTCTGTGCTCTCTGAATCCATGACTCTAGAATCTCTGTGATGGCAGAAGGGGCGGGGAAAGTAGCTCTGGAACTTGTCCTGAGAGCATGTCGGCAGGCTAAGCCGAGGCCACCGGCTGGCCCTCTCAGCTCCACACCGCAAATAGAGAAGCAGCTGAACTTTGCCAAGTTTATCCAAACAGAGCCTGCCCTCTGGCCCCCAGGATTCCTCCTGCCCTAATTACGAGGTTCAAGATACAAATGGCTGCAGACCCGGCACAATCTCTAGCGGGAATAGATGGCAGCTCCTTGCCCATTAACAGTGGCAGCAGGAATCACAGGCCCAGGCCAGGGCACAGCCTAACCAAGCCTGCCAGCAGTAGCTGGACAGGGACAACCACAGGTCCCATGGGCCTCTGTCCCCTGGCACAGAGGGCGGTGCACAAGGGTGGAGGGAGGAGAACAAGGGTTTTGGCAGGGGCGCTTGCTGCCTGGGAGCCCGCAACGTCTTCCTTCTCTGCTCCTCTCTCCTTTTCTCTCTTCTTTTCCTTTTCCCCCTCTTGCTTTGTCCCCTTGTTTTCTCTCCTCATGGACCTCCCAGCAGTAATTCCGTGCCAGCTCCCCAGCAGGGCCGGATTCCGATCTCAGCAGCAAAATTCCTCAAAGGCCAAGCCAGGGTCATGTCTTTGGGACTGTCGTTTCCAATACGATTTCCAAACCTGTTCCTTAGCGGCTTGTGTTCATTGTCATTTGCAGGCACCGCCCCAGGCCAGTCCCACCTTTCAGCAGAGCAGGGCTCCTGGGCTGTTGTCCCTCAGGCCTCGCCATGGTTTGGTCCAACTTGCCTTTCTAGCCTTCTCTCCCAGCCCCCACCCTCTCTACCCCGACCGCTCGCTCATTCCCGGCACACCTTGGTCTCTTACCAATCAGTGTCTTTCCTCATTCCGTGCCTTTGGCTTGGACCACTTCCACCCTAGCCTGTTGGGAGCCAGCCTCAGCCTTCAGAGCTGAGTGCAAACATCGCCTGCCCCAAGAAGCCTTCGATGTGTCCCGCTGTGTCTGATGCTTTGGCCTGACTCCGCCATACCACGTGGCCCAGCGTGGCGTGTGACCCAGGCATAGGCAGCTACACCATACCCTCTGCTCTCACTGGGACCTTGTTAGTCTCTGCACCCTTCACAGCCCTGAGCGCACTCTGGGTCCTTTTTGTGAACGCTGGCTAAGGAAGGGAAGCAGGGGAAATTACATCGACCTGTGTATTAGCTTCCTAACAACAATTCACCACAAACTTAGCAGCTTAAAACATTAGAAATGCATTCTTTCATAGCTCTGGAGCCCAGACGTCTGAAATCAGGGTCACTGGAACAAAATCAAGCTGTGGGTGGGTCTGTCCTCCCTCTGGAGGCCTGAAAAAAGATGGATGCTCCTCCTCTAACTTTTGTGGCTCCTGGATTCCCGGGCTTTGGCTGTGTTACTCCAAGGCCAGGAGCCTCAAATTTCTCTGCCTTCCATCTTCACAGCACTTTCTAGTCCATATGGGTCAAATCTCCCTATTCTTATCTCCTGTAAGGATATGTGTGCACCTGGCCATTCCAGGATAATCTCCCATCTCAAGATCCTTAATTAATCACATCTGCAAATACCCTTGTTTTCCCTGTCATACAATGTCACATTCACAGGGTACATATGAGGAACCTTCACACATAAGGTTCTAGGAATTAAGGACACGGACATACCACAACCTGTTGGAGAATTTCAACCGTGTGTTTGTTCTGACTTCTGATTTCTAACCTCTTGGGTTTCTGGGTCCAGGAGGCTTTCATTCGATTGTGATGGTGCTGAAGGTGGTGATATCATTGCACAGACCTCGAGGGCCTGTTGGCGCATTTGGAGAACCAAGTTGAGCGAGGCTCTGGGAGACATTTGTCCTGTCTTCGCCTCTGTGAGGCTGCTACACGCAATGATCTGTCTGTGTCACGATGTGGGATGGTCCTCCCTCCTCACCCCTGGGGAGCTGACTGTGCAACCTAGGGGGAACCAAAAATCTTCAGGGTCACCCTGACATTGGGCTGTCCCTGCTTGTATGTATAAGTTCAGGCTTCCATTGATACATTTGAATCAGGGTCTCACTCTTATCACCCAGGCTGAAGTGCAGTGGCCATGGCACAATCATGGCTCACCACAGCTTCGACCTCCTGGGCTTGGGTGATCCTTCCACCTCAGCCTCCCAAGTAGCTGGAGCTACAGGCACACACCACCACACCTGGCTAATTTTTTTGATTTTTTTTGTAGAGATGAGGTCTTGCTATGCTGCCCAGGCTGTTCTCAAACCCCTGGGCTCCAGCAGTCCTCTCGCCCTGGCCTACCAAAGTACTGGGATTACAGGTGTGAGCCACCAGATCCGGCAAGTTTGCTTTTAGGATACACAGAGAAGGGTACACTTGCCTCCAGGGTCTGCTTGAACAGCTGCACTTTGGGGTCTGAAAAAAATAAATGTCACACTTTCCCATATTTTTTTTTTTTTTGAGTTGGAGTCTCACTCTGTCACCCAGACTGGAGTGCAGTGGCCGCTTCCGGCCACCGCAGCCTCGACCTTCTGGGCTCCGGCGATCCTTCCACCTCAGCCTTCCAAGTAGCCAGAATTACAGGCATGCGCTACCACGCCCGGCTGATTTTTTTTTTTTTTTTATTGTAGAGATGAGGTCTCACTGCCCAGGCGGGTCTCGAACCCGCGGGCTCAGGCAACCCACTCACCTCAGCCTCCCAAAGGCCCGGGATTACAGGCTGAGCCACCGAGCCCGGCTCACTTTCCCGTATTAAATGTCAGCTTG
Organism: Cephalopachus bancanus; assembly: GCA_027257055.1. NCBI lineage: Eukaryota > Metazoa > Chordata > Mammalia > Primates > Tarsiidae > Cephalopachus > Cephalopachus bancanus. The sequence goes on along the minus strand of JAPVLO010000497.1, from coordinate 310,350 downwards.
TTGACTTGGACTCACATTCACTTTGAATTCTGATTCTGCCATCAGGGTGTCATCTCCCCCTTCTGGCCCCAGGGCATCCCCACGTCTGCAACATGTGGCTTTGTGGTCTATTCTAGGGATTGCAGATTCAGTCTCTGCAGCTTCTGAATAGCCCTTTGCTGATCAGTTGTGCTGAAGAAAGCACCTGCGGCATCTTCCACCAGCTTAGAATGGAGACAGTTTTCACGTTTTATTTCCATCAAGTCCCAGAAAATGCCAAAAGTTTTGCACCAAGGATTCCATAGTGTCTTGATGGGTGTAACTAGTTGATTCCCGTCTGAAGATGTTTTGCAACCTAGCAGATATCGACATGGCATTTGAAGCTTTTAAGCATTCTGGGCTGGAGGAGAGGGAAGGGGAGTCCACTGCCCTTTGGCTTCAGTGAGTCTGAGAAACAAGGTAACTGTTTCCGAAGAACCAGGCCAGAAACCCCATGTCCCGCCCTGCATGTCCTACTAAGACATTGAGCACCAGGACCTTGGCTGGGTCCCTCTGGCCCTGGACACTCTACTCGCCGTGGACTGGTGGACATCATCTTTAGAGGCCTTTCAGTTAAGTCCCTCTCACCTGATGGCTTGTATTGTCTTGAATAAGTTGAAGGTGAGGGTGCAGGGTGGAGTGGAGGCCCAGGGCCAAGGGGAGGTTGGCACAGCAGCGAGGGTCGGGCAGGCCCAGGGGCCCACTGGACACTGGCAGGGGAAGTGAGAGCATCTACTCCATCATGCTCAGCACCTGCCATTTCCAAAGGGCTCAGCCCCTCCTTGCTCTCTGCCCAGCCTGCTGGCGCCCTCTCACCTATCTGGGTTTTTCTCCCAGAGTGGTCTTCCCCAGTGACCAAATAGGTATTAGTTTCCTACTGCTGCTGTAACAAATTACCACAGACTGATGACGTAAAGTGACAGCAACGTATTGTCTTCCAATTCTAGAAGTCAGAAGTCCAAAATGGGTCTCACTGGGCTAAAGCCAAGCTGTCTGCAGGACTCGTTCCTTCTGGTGGCTCTGGGAGAGAATCATTTTCTTTCTTGTTCAAGCTGTAGAGGATGCCTATTTTCCTTGGCAAGTGGCTTCTTCCTTCCTTTTCAAGGACAGCGGCATTGAGCTGAGTCTATCCTGGTTCTCCCTCCTGCCTTCCTTTTCCACTTAGAGAGCGCTTGTGATTATAGTGGCCCCACCTGGCAATCCAGGGCTATCTTCTGGTCTTCAGGTCAGCTCGTTCACAGCCTTCATTCCACCTGCCATCTTCATTTCCCTTTGCAGTGTAGCCTGACATAGTCACAGGTTCCAGGGCTTAGGAAGTGGACATTTTTGGCAGCTTGAGGTTGGAGTGGGTTTGGGAGGACACTCTTCTGCCTGCCACATGCCATCTGAACCAGGACCCCCGTCACCCTCCTCTCAGATCTCTTTTCACCTGTGGCACTGAGCACAGTTGAAGTAATTTAACAAGTCATGTATATGCTTCTCTCTGGCTTTCCCTCAGGTCTGTATGGTATGTAGGGTCATACAAAAATCAAGGCCATGTTTGTTTTCATTTCTGAGTCACACAGTGCCTAGTACCTAGTAGCACTCAGGGCGTAGTCACTGAAATTAAAAGGGGGCTGGATTGCCAACGAGAGCTCAGCCTGATGTTGTGGTCCCGAGGCGAGGGCTGGGGCGACTCAGCCAGTGATGGCCAAGGGTGGAGTGGCAGAGTCATTGGAGGGGCAGCCACATAGGGAAGCAGTGGGGGGCTGGGTGGCTAAGAGCATGGTTTTGAATATCCTGCTTTTCACCAGCTGTGTGAATTGGGGCAAGTTACCTAACATCTCTGGGCCCTGGCTTCTTCCTCATGTATAAAGTTAGGATGATGATACTACATGTGAGTATTACATGATGTAATATACATACAACTCTTAGAACTGGCACATATGAAGTAGCATAGAGGTGTTCATTATTATTACTGCTATTATTTTTACAGGAGTCTGAGCTGGGTGTGGTAGTGAATAGAGAAGTCTGGCAGGGATGCGTAAGGCTGGCCTGGCCTAGCTGGCATCAAATCAAAAGCTCTCCAGCAGAGCTCATGCCCCCTGGAGTCCATGGATCAATGGGAGAGCCAATTAGGAAAGAATCCAGTCACAAACAAGAGTGCTGCCAAGGAGGGATGGGTGGGGGCAGACCCTCGATGCTGAGGGCCTGGGGAAATGGAGAGACACCTGCCCGCTGTTGGTGCTTCTGAGAAGGCATTGTGGCACAGGGACCTCTGGAGCGGGGGTTGTGGAAAGCGTCTGCTTGGCGATCTGAAGAGGAGGGCAGGCACTCTGGGCTAGGCCAGAGGCTAAGCCTGGTGGCTGGCATGGGTTCCTGTGGGTGGAAGTACAGCCCAGCCAGCCCAGGCTGGGCAAGTGGAGTTGGCAGGGAGGGGAGCTGCTTGGAGTGGAGACTGACGGCCAGTGAGGTTAGGACTTGGGCCTGGCAACTTTTGGAGGCCAAGCAGACAGGGGGGCGATGCCCTCTGCAGACAAGTGGCAAAGTCGCCCACGAGCATGGGGGTGAGGTCTAGTCCAAAGAGAGAGATGTGCAGATGCCCCGAGAGAGGTGAGGAGGACTTTGACCAGAATGTGGCTTCGTACCTAGCAGCTGTGTGACCACGCACAAGCTCTAGGACCTCTCTGAGCCTGCCTTGCCTGCTGCTGGTGAGCCGCATCTGAAACAAAGGCTGTGCAGTTACACAGGCCCCAGCCGTGTGAGGTGGGAAGGGTATTGAGGTTCCGGTGGCGTGGGGTGGGGGGGCTAGGTTTCTTTCATCTGTCCATAGTGAGACCATCCCAACAGGGCTGCTCTGTGGAAAGCATGCAGGTTAAGGGGTAGGGGCCAGCACCAGGCAGGACCCTAGCCTAGTTTAGCCAGGGACTCTCTGTGTGATCTGATATGCCATTTCCACTCTCCAGGTCTCATTTGGAATGTGAGCCAGAGGTTAAACATACTCTGCCCAGTTCCAAAGGCATGACCGGGACCAGTGAGTGGGAATCAGAAGGACATCTTTTTCAGCCTTGTATCAAGAACTTTCCCATGATTAGAACTCAAGGCCCTGGAATAGGCAGGCTTGGGAGGAGCCAGCGGACACTGGTGGGAACCTGGAGGAGAGGACTGGGACATCAGATGGGAAAGTGGACCAGTGGTCCCTGAAGCGCCTCCGTGGCCTGAGCATTGTTTGGAGAACATTTGCTCATGGAGTGAATGGCCTTTTTTCTTGGCTTTTACTTCCCCCGCCCTTGACTTTCTTCCTAAACCCCTTATTGGGACTCCTGGCGGCTCTATGGCCCTTTGCTGGCTTGGGCCTAGGCTCTGGGGTGCACACCTGTTGCTTGTTTCTGACTCTTTGCTGCCCTCTAGTGGAATCTAGTCACTCTGCCACACCAGGAATGTAGAATTGACCCCGGGGACTGCCAGACACAGCCAGGATGAAATGCACGTAGCGGTTCACTTTTTCGTTCATTCATTCTTCAGACGTTTTCTGAAAGACACTGGGTGCCAATTCTGAGCTAGGGGTGGAGCTGCAGACAGCCCCTGCCCTCAGGGAGCTCATGGTCTAGTTAGGGAGATGATATAAAAACTCATCCCTACATGCTGTGTTAAGAGCTAAAGCCTAGGAATCTACAAAGTGCTGGGGAAATGCAGGGGAGAAGGCTGCAGAGTCTGTTGGGGCAATCGAGTGGAGTGGGAGAAGTCAGGGAAGGTTTCCAGAGGAGATCATGTGAGCTGGGCCTTAAAGGGTGCGTCTTCTGGTCTGAGAAACTGGAGAGGTGCTGTGAAGTCGGGGACCAATGGGTGAGAAGCCCTAGAGGGGCCAGAAAGCACGGGCATCAAGGTGGAGCTGGGAGTGACCAAAGCTTTGGGGGCTGGTGGGGGCCAAGCAGGAGGGGCAGGCTGGATCTCAGGAGGAAGGGTCTCAGCTGACTCCCAAGTTTCAACCCCTGGAAACTCTGGGCATGAAGCTGTGCATCCAACATCCTTGAGAGATAGCACACCCTGCCCAGACAGGTCTGGATTTGAGTCTGAGATGTGACAGAGTGTCCTCACAGGATGGGGGACAAGGGTTCTGGAGTGGTCTGCTCTGGACAATCATGCAACTCGGGCTCCCAGGAACCTTGTACTGATGTGACCCTGGGATTGGGAAGAAGCTGACACCCCTGTAGGCATTCTCAGCTCTTGTCTGCATTTGGGAAGAAAAGAATGACAAAAGGCTCAGAAATGGAAAGGACCCTGGAGATAGGAAGTTTCTGATTCTAGCCACCAGATGCTCACAGCATGACCTCGGGACTCCTTGCTCTGTCTTAAAACAGGAGGCAAACTGGGCCAGATGCCCCCCAGGGGCCTTTCTGGTCCTGCCATTCAAGGGCTTCTAAGTCAGTGATGTTCATGCCTGTGGATGTCACCTCCTGGCTGAAATGGAGGGCTCCCTGACCCCTGCCATCTCTGTTCAAAGTGGGCAGTAAATGCTTCCAAGCTCCCTTCAGATCTGGGGCTGTAAAGTGACAAGGCAATGGTCCTGGGCTGTCATGTGTACTCTGGTCATCACTCCAAGGGCTGGAGCTGAAGGAAGGGAACTAGAGGCTGTGCTAACCTCATACACCCATCATGTATCTCGATCGAGGAGGCCCCAAAATGGCTGCAGCGGCTAGGACTGGCTTTCAGAGCCTCCACACCTGGGATGAGTGCTCACAGGCTGGAATCTACAGCCTTAGGGCAGAAAGGGAGTAAAGATCACCCATTACCATGATTCATTCCATCTTCGGAAGCATTGCATCCCTTCGGAGAGCATGGAGGTGTGGAGGTGGAAAGGGGACATATCCCAGATTCAAGCAGGTGCTAGGAAACTTTTTTTTTTTGAGTCACCCAGTTTGGAGTGCAGTGGCACCCTCACGGCTCACCACAGCCTTGATCTCCTGGGCTCAGGGGATCCTTCCACCTAAGCCTCTCAAGTAGCTGGGTCTACAGACATGCGCCACCACACCCAGTTGATTTTTTGGTAGAGACGAGGTCTCACTGTGTTGCCCACACTCGTCTTGGGCTCAAGCGATCCTCCTGCCTCGGCCTCCCAAAGTCCTGGGATTACAGGCATGAGCCACCATGCCCAGCCATCATTCTTATTTCACACAACCTGTTACAAGGACTGGTGAGAAGCAGGGTCTTAGCTGGGAAAGCGCTCTGTCCAGAGCCAGGTGCTTGCTCCCCGCCCAGGAAATGTGCAGTGCTGGAAGTTGAGGACACTTTCATCTCCTTGTTAGTTTCTCCCAGTTTCCAGCTCCTTCTGATGGCGGTTGACAGGCCCCAGATCCAGTGGCACCAACCCAGTTATGAGTATGTGAGACTTTAAGTTTGGACTCCTGACTTACAGTTTCTTCCTGAGTTTCTTCTATGAGTGGTGTTTCTTAAAAACAAACAGCAAAATAACTGGACTGTGATGGCTTTTTTAATCAAGGGGTCAGAATTTGCTTTAGAGGAAACTGAAATCTTTACGGAAGGCCTGAGCATTGGGTGGCCTAGATGGGGTCAGGTTGGGTCTAGTAAACTTGAAGGTTCCCCCAGCCCTGAGAAATTGGGGTCCCTGGTTAGTGCAGAGAGGAGCATGGAAAGCACATAACCCAAGATGTGGGCATCCTGAAGACAACGGCCTTGCTGGGCCTTGGACCTTCTCCTAAGTCCTGATGGCGAGGTCAGATTCTGACAGAGACTGAGTGGACAGGATTCCAAAGACAGACCCTATAAGACCAGATGAGGACAGCAACCCGGCATGCCCAGGCCCAGCAGAATGGCAGCAGGGAACCATCCTTAGCACCAGGCCACACAGGGAATGGCAGGACAGCTTAACCCTGGGCCTGAGGTTTAAACCACGCTGCTAGGGATGCCTCCCAGTACTGCTGCCACCCAAAAGGCCTGCCAGGAGGCTGAAGGGCAGTTCTCTCTGCTTGTGTGGTTGAGTCTTGGTTGGGCCAAACAAGGAAAAGGTGTTTTGGGCCTGGCTTACCTGGGGGTGGGGTGAGAAGGGAGAAGCTGCAGTCCCCACCGATAGGGCTCCCCAGGCAGGCGTGCCCCGGGCTCGGGCCAGCCTCTTCACCCGCTGGATGGTGATCTGCCCCTTTAAGTCCTGGGGCCCAACTCACTCCTGTTCGTCTTTGCTTTTACTTTCCATTACACTATTTGTGAGTGTGTCTTTGCCTTGGAAGGGGGTTTGGCGTCCCAGCCAAGACTTCCCACAGGACCAGGAATGGGGTTGCAGGTGCTATAGGCCTAAGAGCTTTTCAGGAATTGACAACAACGTGAGCTTTGAACAAAACTCCTTTGCCTCTAAAGTTAAAAAAAAGAAGCTGGAAAACTGATATTAATAAATATTTACAAGTTGTAACATGATATTAACTTTGTTAACTATTAAGTATAGGGCTCACAAACATTTCATTACATTTGAAAACAATTTTTAGGTTAAAGAATTCTGATGTCTGTGCCATGATTGCTGAGATATCATAGCTAATTGTCAATCAAATTACTCGTGGCCAGATAATTTCAAAAGCAAAATTATAAAAGTAAGCATTTTTGCATTATTAGAGTGAAAAGTATCATGACTGTGGTGCATTTAGTGCATCAAGTGCTGGAAGGTGGAGTGAAGAGGGGCTCCCATAGGATGGCACCTAGGGATTTCGGAAGGAGGGGCTTGGGAGAGAGCCTGATTTCCTGTTGAGCTGCACTGAACGTAATAAACAATGGCGGGGTCTTGAGTTGATCAGGTTGCGGTGGCCATTTATTCTTCCATCCATCCATCCATCCATCCATTCATCCATCCATTCATCCATCCGTTTATCCATCTATTTATCATCCATCCATCAGCCATCATGCATCCATCCATCCATCCATCATCCCTTCCTTCATTTCCTCCCTCCCTCCTTTCCAACATTTACTGAACATCTACATGTGCTAGGCATAAGCCTAGGGATACAGGGTTGAAGGCCATGACCCTTGTCAGGCACACCAGTAAAGGCCTATTGGGAGACAGGTGTGGTCACAGATAAGTCCAGGGACTCTGGGAACACAAAACGAGTATCCAGCCTTAAGACTGGAATGTCAGACATAGAGGGCTCCAGCAATTCTGTGCAGAAGGGCTGCGTGGGTGCGTGGAGACATGTCTGGAGGTGATTTTGCAGAGAGTTTTGCTAAGACAGAAAGCACCATTGTCCCCATCAAAGAGTAACTGAGGTTAGGGGCATAGTTAACGCCTTCCAAGTCCTCCACAGCGCTGCCTCTGGGGCAGGGAAGGAATCTAGGAAGAGACAATTCTCAGGTTTGTTGTGGAGGGAAAAACATATGTTAGCCAGTGGGGGGTGGAGTGAGGAGGGAGAAAATGAGTGTTTCTGGCAGGGCAGGGACAACGAATACAAAGGTTCTGAGAGTGCTTTGCTCCTGGACACACTGGAGTCCTTCCCCAAACCAGCTTGGCTCTCCTGGGGCTGTTTGTGTTTGACTCCCTTTGACTTGCTGGAATCTACAGGCCCTGTCTCCGAGACCCCGACAGCTGTCAGCGGCTGGACCAACAGCAGCCTCTAACCCCACCCGGGACACTGCTATCCAGGAACTTCTGGGAATGCCCGAAGCCCTTGGAGGCAGTGAGAGCCAGCAGGGCTTGGCTCCTGCCTTCCAAAAGGAGCGTGTTTTCAAGTGAGGCCAAATTGCCCGTGCTCTCAAGCTAACTCCACCAACAAGCCCCCACCCCTAACCTGCATGGAACTTTACAGTCTCTAAAGGGAGCACACACCTGTTATCCCCAGCTGCCGTTTGAGAGCCCTTTGTGAGGTTGGAACTTGAGTCCCCTGCAGAGGCAAGCTGACTGAGTTCAGAGAGGCCATATGTCTTGCCAGGGGCCCACGGCAAGTCAGGGAGTACCTGGGCCCCGGGGCCTCCAGCTCACATGTCAGGTTCACTCAGATCCTGGTGCCCGTGGAGAACGCCAGGGGATGGGGCAGGGCTCAGGGGAGGGTCTTGGCTCCCTCGGGGCTGCAGGTGGCCTTTCTGAGCTCTTTTATGGCTCAGGTAAAGCCCTTCCCTCTGGAACACTGAGGAACTCACACTTCACATTCCAGTATATTCCTTTCCCCTCCCCATCTTCAGCTGTCCAAGTTTGACCTATCCTCCGAGATCCAAATTAAAGGCTTCCTCTTACGGGAACTCTACTCCCCCAACCCCCAGAGGTTCCATCTCCCCGTGGAGCGCACAGCCAGGTCACTGCCCACAGCCTGCTGTGGGGGCCACGTGTGCCCGCCGCCTGGTTGCTTCTGCGGTCTGTGACTGCCTGGAGTTCCTCTCAATCCTCTTCCGGCCCTGTCCCTACCTGGGTGCTCCGTGGCTATGGGTGGAGTTTATTTGAATATAGCACGTTCCCCTCCCCATCTTGCTGGTCCAGAGTCAAGGGCTTAGGGTCCAACTTTATCACTGAACAGGGCTTGAGCTCCACTGAAACGCCCCTGCTTGGTTCTTCCAATATTTGCTCTGGCTTCTCTGGAAGACGCTGAGACAATGGCCCTTGTTACCCTCTGTTTGAGTCATTTATTTTTTTCACTTTTCCCTCCTTCCCCTCTCGGGGGACTCGCCTCTCGCCCTCATCCCTCATGTTTTCCCTTTCACTTGACTGTCACTCTCATTGTCCTCCCGGGGCCGGGAACGCGGGGTGACAGGCAAGGGGAGCCCAACCGGGCCGGGAAGGCTGGAAATATAGTCGTTAATGGGACCCGCGAAGCCCAGATGTCCTCCCCGAATGCGGGTAATTTGTTTTTAATGAAAAACCACGCGGTGACCCTGAACAAATGAATTTTCTTTATAAGGAGTCTATGTGCAACGGGCACAAATAAAGGGCCCGAAACAGGGAGACTTAAATCCAGGGTGGAGAGAGGAAAGGAAGAGGAAAGAGTGGAAAAGAGAACAAGAGATAGAAGAGGAGGAAAGGACCTTCGAGAGTGACATCTGTCTTTGTGGGAAGAGCAGTCCCAGGTCGCAAAGTCTGCCTTGGGCGTTGTCCTGCCCGTCGTGAGTGGCACCCTCAGGGAAAGAGTGCTGTCATTCCCCCGGACTCTTCTAGGCACCGTCACAGCAGATCCACACGGTAGACTGAGGAGAGCACGGTCGCCAGCTCCATCTTACAGAGGTGAAAACTGAGGCTTCAGAAAAGCAGTTTGCTTAAAGTCACACCGTGAGCAGAGCGCATGGTCTAGTCTAGATGACAGGGGAAGGATTTTGCCAATTTGGAGTCTGACTCTTACAAACACTGTGTTACAGCCTAGCAGTTATTCTCTCTGTGTGACACACGACATGGGTGTGACACGAGCAGGTCCTAGGGGAGATGCCGTGTCTATACTGAGTCGATTCAGATTGAAACAGTTTCCCACAGCCCCTAGAACTTTGCACTGGGGCTTTGTCCATGTACAAACTTTCCACGAGCACTTTGGGTCGGAGAATCCTGGAACAGGAGAATCTCTCCAGGAACAAACCGGAGACACTTGGAAAATGGGTGCAAAGAAATTGGAATCTGCCTCTTGGGATGCAAGAGACCAGTTATGTGCCACCCACCACCCCCCAGGACCCTTCGTGTCTGTCGAGCTGTCACTGGAGGCAGCAGCAAAGACACGGACTCCACAGGGGCCCCAGCTGAAGCCTTACCCCTGGCTATGCCTGGCTATGGGGGAGTCCGCCCCAGTGGAGAAGCATTGAGCACAAGTCTAGCCTGGGGAGTGCAGTGCAATGTGGGGCGGGGGTTTGTTCTAACACGCACCTTGTGGAGGGCGGGAGGGGCCCTTGTGTATTCTGAAGCCACTTATCCCTTCATCGTGGATGAACAGGTCTGGACTTGACCTTAGAAATCATCCCGGGAGTGCATGGACGAGGACAAGTTCATATGGCAAGTCAAAGGGAGAGCCGGCTGGCACTCCTTCTGGGGCAGCAATCTGCCCTGTTGTCTATCCACTCCCCCTTCAGTTCCTCGCAGAAGCAATGAAGAGGCAGCATTTTGGTCTCCTGTGCTTGTGCAGACTTGGTGCTAGCAGGATCCAGTAAATTAGCACCCTGCTAGCAGGGTGGTCATCAGATGCCCTGGCTTCTACAACAACTCAAGACCCCCATCCCAACCTCTGTTGTGCTCTTCCTGAGCCCAGATCCTTCTGAGACCCTGGGACCTGGCCAGCTGCAAAAGCTTCTTCTCGCAGGACTTCAGGCCTCTGCCCTGAGAGGATGTGGGCAGTGGGCTCCCCAGGCCCGATGGAGGCCTGAGACCAGCAGGCATGCCAAGGACCTGGCTCCCTCCCTCCCCGAGTCAGGTAGCTAGACAAAAAGAAATGATTGTTTTCTCTTCCTGGGTTCAGTTTCCCTCTGGAAGTTGTGACCCAATGAGAAACTCAGACAAATAGAAAAATCTGACCACGACCCCAGCTGAAGTTATGAAGTCTTGGCGTCGATTTAGGCCTCTGCCTCACACGCTGCCCCATGAGACCCAGCCTGCCCGGGCCTCCTCAGCCACCAGGAGCAGACCTTCCTCACTGTCGGTTTCCTCTGTAATTGACGATTGATTCCCCACTGACTTCCAAAATGGATTTGAGACAGCTTCTTGACCCTTCAATAACATCCGCCCCAACCCGAAATCCCCATCACAGAACAAGAGGTTCCCGGTGGGCGCAGGAGTGGACGCAGGCCAGCCCTACCTGCCCGGGAGTGGAGTAACGGGCTGTTAACATGTGGCACCTGCGCCGGCCTTGGGCCCAGCCTTGTGCCTGGAACGACCCACGCTTTACTGCTGGGAGCTGGGAGCTCACTTTCTTGGAAGCAGCTCCTGTCTGGATGCATTCCAGAACATGCTTCCAAAAACATACTTTTAATCAAAAGAAGACCCCCTAGAAAAACTGGGATAAATTGTGATCTCGACAGTGGACGATTATAAGTACCAGAAGGGATTGCCAGTTGGCAAATAAACTCCTCTGATGAAGTCTTATATTAATTACACCCCCAGTGAGCTGGCTGGGTGGATCTCTCCCGGTTGTTCTCATTTGTGGGATATATTCTGGATTCCCCCCCGTCTGACTTCCTCTTTCCTTCTCTCCCCAGCCCTCTGCCTCTTTCTCCCCCCCCCTTCCTTTCCTCCCTCCCTTTTTCCTTCACTCACTCACTCACTCACTGATTCGTCAAAAGACAATCCTTGAAGCCCTCCTGGGTGCTGGTCTATGTTCATAGAGTGGGTACAGAGATGATCGAAAACATTTCTCAAGACCCAGGAGCATCGCCTGTGTTTCCTGTTCAGATGGAAAGAAACCAGCTTGAATGGGAGGTTTTGCTGGGTTGCTAGGCCCAGGGGTGAGGCAGAGACTCCTGCAGGACAAAAAGAGGGTGAGGTGTGGGGAATGTGGGGGCTGAGGACTGCTGACAGGTACGGACGCCCTGACCAGTGGCCAGCTCACCCTGGGCTTCCCTGGGAGAGGTCTGAGGGCCGCCTCTGGAAATCTCGATCCCTGAAGTGGGTGCCCGACCCGTGTGTGCAAACGGGGTGCTCAGGATTTAGGAGTGGGGAGGAGCAGGAAGCTGCCCTGAATGGCTGCCTGCTTTGGAAATTTCTATGCATTTGTAATAACAAAATTACCATAATTTGCTCGTTAACGCAGCTAGATCAGTCAAGCATTGTTCCATCGTGGGGAGGCCGCTGTGCCTCTCTCTGCACACTCTCCACACCCCAGCCAGCCTGCCAGCCCGTTAGAGCGCTGGAAATTAGCATGCAAATGGTCCTAATTCGGTGGGCGAGCTGTCAGGCAGCGCCTCTCCGGCCTCGTCTCCGTGAAGGCCCTGACAGCCCGGCTCCAGTGCCGGCCCACCCTCCTCGCTCCAGCCAGGAGGGGCTCCGAGGGGCACCTCCACACTGACAGCTTGGCGGCCTCCCTCCCTCCATCAGCGCCATCAGGCCTGGCGGCAGGCTCCCAGGGGAGCAGGCAGGGCCTGCCACCATGCAGGCCGGCCAGAGGAGGCCGGCAGGCGAGTGGGCTGGTGGGGGGAGGCTGGCCGACGCTCAGGGCCACCGATCTTGGCTGGCCTGGGGCCATGGCGGCAGACGACGGTGGCGTGGTGGCCCCCTGGCCTAGGGTCCCGCTGGGGCATGAGGACCCTCAGGGCTGGCAGGTCCTGAGTGGCCTGGTGGACTCTGAGGCACCTTCTCCCACCTGCACATCTACAAGGAGCAGGTTCAAGTCCCGCCCGGTGCCACTTTCTTTGTCTTACAGACCTGACTTAACAAATTCCTCCCCACCCTCCCCCATACCCGGAAGCTCCTGTCCACATCCATGCCCCGAGCTCCTCAGGCTGTAGTGCGGAACCAAGGAAGCCGAGAAGCCAGGATTGGGCCCAGCACCCTGGGCCTTGGTCTTGCCCCAGGTTTCCCAGCCTTTGGTGGTTGCCTTGCCGTCTCTGGACTTCAGCCTCTGCATCTTTATAGTCTCCTTCCTAGGGCTGTTGTGAGGACACGTGAGAGAGGATAGTCTGTCCTGCTTTGCAGCAGTAGCTGGCAGGTACTGAGAACTTCCCTGTGCTGCCTTTCACTCCTCAATCTGCTTACCTTTCACCATTAACCCTGCCAGGTGGATGTTAATGTTATCCCATTTCACAGAGGAGGACCCTGAGGCATCAGCTTGCACAGAGTAGCCTGCCCAAGTGGTCGTATCAGGACAGAACCTAGCAGTCCTGCTGGCTCCAGAGCCCTTTGAACAAGAGAAAATGCAGGGCCCCGAGAGCCAGCCCACGCCTCTGCCTGGCAGTGGGGCCTAGAGCTGTGCTGGGCCTCAACTTCCTCATCTGCGATAGGCATGATGACACCACCTGGCAGATGATTTGTGCCTCTCACGGTGCCGGCGCCTCACTGGCACTAAGTCATTGCAGCTTGAGAGAAGAGAACCGAGTGGGCCTGTCTTTGGGGACCCAGTGTATCCGTCTTTATGTTCTCCTCCTGGTTGGTGACAGCAGAGGGAAGCAGCTGCTGCAGGAGGGAGAGGTGATGCCACTTCTGGAAGATTCCCCAGAGCTGTCCCCAGGCTGTTTCTCAGGACCTCGTTCCTTCCTCCTCATGAACAAGTGAAGCATCACGCTGTGACTCGGGTTTGATGAGCAGCGAACGGCCTGGATCTCAGTCTCCACTTGCCCAATCAGCTGGTTGCTGTGATGCAGTGAACAACCTACGCATCCTTACATCCCTCACTTCTTTGTCTGTGTGAAGGGCATCTTATTGGGCCCTTTTAAACTTTAGATAAAACGGAGAGAGGGAGAGATGAGAGAGAGAGACCTGGAGAAATTCAGACCCGGAGAAATTTAGAGAAGCAGGCAGGCTGGGTGGCACGCAAGTTCTTGTGTTTGTGCACTTGTTTCCAGCGTTGGCCCGCAAGTTCTTGAAGGTGGCTCCTCAGACGTTTGCACGCAAGCCACCCAGCCTGCCTGCTTCTCTGAACTTCTCAGGGTCTCTCTCATCTCTCCCCTTCTCCGTTTATCTAAAATTTAAAAGGGCCCAATAAGATGCCCTTAACACAGACAAAGGAAGCAGGGATGTAAGGATGCGTAGGTTGTTCACTGCATCACAGCAACCAGCTGATTGGGCAAGCAGAGACTGAGATCCAGGCTGTTCACCACTCATCAAACCTGAGTCACAGTGGGTCCCCAAAGACAGGCCACCTGGCTCTCTGGGGGGTGCACAGGGGCTCACGAGCCTGAGTTTCTGCTACATCACAGGCCCATCCATGCCCGGCATACAGCCTGGCACAGGTCTGAGGAGCCATCTTCAAGAAACTGGACCAACACCAGAAACAAGCGCACAAACACACACAAGGGTGGCACGCAAGCCACCCAGGCTGCCTGCTTCAGACCAAACACCTTGCGCTGGGGTGGCTTGTCTGTTCTGTTTACATTTTGGTTTGTCATGGGGTCATGGCATGCAACTGAGGGAACTTTGGGGCTCCAAGTACCAGCCTCTCAAATAGCTGTTGGCCTGTTCAGAATATCTTTTGGAGACATCAGGTCCTGACAACCACAGGATCCCAGACGCCATGAGGACAGCTCAGGGGCACATCTGTTCCCACCCCCAGAGCATGGTGCTGGGGACGTGTGAAATGCCCTGGTATGCAGGGCTGTGCCTGCAGACTTCATCTCTGCGGGAGGAAGAATTGCCCAGGCTCCCCCTAGTGGACAATTGGGATGCTTCGCCCTCTTGCATTCCTGGTGTGTGGCAGGATAGCGTGGTCTCTTGCACTCACACCCTTCCTCAGTTTACCCAGAGTTTCAACTTCCAGCCTCTCATAGACTCCTCACCACAACCTCCTGTGTACCCTTTGCTACAACTTTTGTGATAGGCTGAGTGAGAGGAAGGGGTTGGCCCACAGTCACGCCGAGCCAGGACCAGAAACTCAGGTGCTTTCCCTTCCATCTGGCTCTGCTCTGGAGTGCCCTTGGCTTTGGCCAGATAACCATCTGCTTGCTTGCCCACCGGGCCTGGCCCATCCCAGCCTTGCGGCGTTAGACCCCAAATGGCCAGGGGCATCCAGTCTGTGAATAAATCTGTCTTTCTTTTTTTCTTTTGAGTTGGAGTCTCATTCTCTCGCCCAGGCTAGAGTGCAGTGGCACACTCACAGCCACCATAGCCTTGACCTGCTGGGCTCAGGCGATCCTTCTGCCTTAGCCTTCCAAGTAATGGAACTACAGGCGCTCACCACCACACCTGGTTAATTTTTCGATTTATTGTAGAGGTGAGGTCTCGCCAAGTTGCCTAGGCTGGTCTTGAACCCATGGGTTCAGGCAATCCTCTCACTCAGCCTCCCAGACTACTGGGATCACAGATGTGAGCCACTGTACCCAGCTGATAGATCAGTCTTTTAAGAGAAGCAGCAGCCTCTCTCCTGATCTCCCCCTGCGCTCTTGTCCCCATCAACCCACCGTCAGCAAAGCAGCCTGAGTGAGCCTGTTCAGATCTGGGTCACGTCCCTCCTGAGCTCACTCAGAGTAGAGACCAAAGTCCTTACATGATCTCCCCCTCCCCACCTCCCTCCCTCCCTCTCTCCCTCCCTCTTACTTCTCGCCTCCAGCCACACAAGCCTCCTGCCTGCTCCATCGACCCACCACCCACACGCCTGCCTCAGGGCCTTTGCACTTGCTGTTCCTTCTGCTTGGAGTGCTCTTCTCCCACATGGCTAGCTCGCACTTCCTTCAGTTCTCTATTCAAAAGTCACCTTTCCAGCAGAGTCATCCCTAGTCACTCTGTCTAAAATGTCACCTCCTCCCCAGCATTTCTTATTCTGTCTCCTGATTTATGTTTTCTCCTTTGCACATATCATTATCTAGCATTTGGTAGGCTTCATTTTTCCTTAGTTGTCATGTTTATTGTGTTTGTACCACTAGAATATAAGCTCTGTGAGAGCAAGAACTTTTGTGTTCGGGGCTGTATCCTCTGCCTAGAGCAGTGCCTGGTATCCAGTAGGCGCTCAGTCAGTAGCTGGTGGATGAATGGGTGGATAAAATGCCAGTCATCTGCTGTGTACCTGGCACCAAGGCAGATAGATACACACCTGGGATCCTTAGCACACCTGCGGGGGCTCCCCCGCCCAGCCCTGCATTTGCTCCTGTGAGAGGGCTTCTCCGTTCTTCCTTCTTTGGCCTCCCAAAACATCTCTCCTCCTCTCCCTTCTTCTCCTTTTTCCTTCTGTCCCCTCGCCTCCCACCACTTCCCTCCCCCAACCACCCTCGCTCCTAAGCCACCTCTCAGCCAGGTCTGTGGGCTGGTCACAGAGGATACGTCTGAAAGTGTCTGTTGAAGTCAAGGAGGAGTCTGTTGAAGTCAAGGAGGCTGCATGGGCTCCTGCCTCCCGGCCCAGCCTCGGGAGCTGTGAGGACTGTCCTGAGGTAGCCCTAGCTCAGCTCCCTCCACAGAACATGCCTGCCAAATTCCCCAAGTAATGGCAGCATCCGCCCCAGTGGCCTGCCTGGAGTCCACCCCCACAAGACGGCCCTTCTTAGTAGTCAGCCTACAGCGGCTTGCCTTCTTAGAGGTTAGCCTCCTTTGAGGCCACATTTCAGAGGCCCTGGGGACCAGAGGCCAGGGTGCCTCTGAGGACTCCCGGGAAGCTCTTTCCCATGGATCAGTGCTTCTCAAACTTGATTGCACACATATCACTGGGGATCATCTCCCAGAGCAGTTTCTGGTTCAGAAGCTTAGGGTGGGCCCAGGATGCTGCGCTCCTAACGTGCTGCACGCTCTGAGTACTCATTCTCAAACTTGCTGCACCTCGGAAGTTTGGGCAAATAACTGATATCTGCCCCTCCACCCCAATCTCCCCCAAGGTCCTGATGACCTAGTATGGGATGTGGCCCGGTCATCCGGATTTTCTAAAGCTCCCCAGTTGATTCTTAATGTGTAGCGAGGTTTGAGAACCACTGGCCTGGGTCACTGCACATTATTCCTGCTCTCCCCTGCCCCCAGCCCCTGACCTCTGGTCCCTGGCCCCCGGCTCCCAGCCCCCTAATAGCCTTAGCGTGGGACAGCAGTCAAACTTAAAGAGAAAGGAATTGGGTGATGCAGTGAGGAAGGGTGAGGAGGCCACATCCCACTCGCAGTCAGCCTTGGGAGAGGGAGCCCCAAAGGATTGAATAGGGGTGCAGGCACTGAAAAAGAAGGGGCCGTAGCGATCGTAAGGCCTGAGGATGAGGGGTGGCAGAGGAGTGGCCAGGAGAGCTGAGGTAGCTTGGGGATCCAGCCCCAACCTTTAACTCCCTCCTTGACCCTGACTCCGACAGGAGAAATAGCCCTCCCCCCCGCCCCACGTCAGCCCAGCTGCCTCTCGTACCTGTGGCAGCGCACGGGTCCCCGGCCACCCAGGATGCACGTAATTTATGTATGTGCCGCCCCCTCCTGCAGACTGTGGGCTCTCCGTGGGCAGGGACCGTGTCTGATTCATCTCCGTGGCCCCAGGCCTGGGCCCAGCTTGCTGGGGCAGGAGAGATGTGCAGAATTGAGTGAGCTCTTCAGGGCACAGGGTGGCTCGGGGCCTCTGTGCTGCCAGGTTCCCGGCACACAGTGAAGCCCGCGCATTGTGGTAGTAATTGTGGAGGTAAATCTTGTCCGGTCTCCTCGCAAACACTTGGGGAGGCATTCCATAAATATGTCAGCAGCAGCATTAAAATTTGATGGCAGGTGGCGCAGGTCGGGGCTAGCACTGCGACTTCCCAGCAAGGTATGACACCTTCACCCTCCGTCTCATTAGTCAGCGGCGGGACGTTCAGGCCTCGGCACTGAACTGGGGGAGGTGATTTCTTTGGAGGAGGACCGCTGGCTGCTCTGAGGGACAGGCCAAGGTCTGGGCTGCAGCAAAATAAGTCAGCTTTGGACTGAGAGAAGGAGTTCCTGAGGGCCCTGGGAATGTGCCAGGAGGCTGGACGTTCTCTGAGCTGGAGGCGGCTGGGCCATTTTCTGGGTCTGGGAGCAGGTAATCGGGGCTGGGGGGTTTGTTTTAGCTTTACACTCAGCCCGGTAGAAATTGTCTATTTGCCCATAAAAAGGCACTTTTAAAGGGCATGCGGTTGGACTCATCATTTAAGCAAGCAAAGGGTCATTTGGGCAGGAGTTGGGGAGAAGTATTCCTTAGTGGCAGAAAGACTGAAAACCAACTTTGTTTACCTCCTACCCTGCTGTTGTCTGTTTGGGGAAACTGAGGCTACATGAACCTGGAAGGGACACACCCAGAGTCACATTGTAATAGAGACAGAATGAGATCAGGGGTCCTGACTTCTAGTTTGAGACTTTCCTTACAATTAAGACACTTGTTGACATATGAGGAAAACATCCGGAAATTTAATTTTTATTAAAAAACAAACCCCAGTGTATGCATTTTTTCATCAGTCACACGAAGTATGTGCTGTGTGCCAAAGACTGCGTTAAGCATCAAATAGCCCCTCGCGTTTATGTAACACTTGTAATTCACGAAGGACTTGGAAATGCATCAGTGTTACTTAGTCCTGTGAGTGTCATAGTAACCATGCCACAGGTTCAGGGAGTCACAGGGAATTCTCTAAGGTCGCTCAGCTAAGTGGCGGCTGGGCTTTGACTGAGACTCACCGGCTGTACTCAGGAGCCCTCCGTCACCTCCCAGTCACCTACACAGAGTGGCAGCCGCTGCTGCTTTTAATGCCTGTGCAGAAAATTAGCACTCACCTTTTTCTAGTCTTTTACAAAAACTACGATGGGTTCAGAGCTGTCAGCTATTCTGAGTTTATCGGCCAGTGTTCCACATTAGCAGCTACCTTGGTAGGGAGTTGAAAGCAGGAAGAGTGGAGTCTCTGGCTCGTTGCCTGCCCAGCACACACTGATACTGCTGTCTGACCTCTTGCTTGGAAGCTGGGGACTCCCTTCCACAGGGATAGGGACAGTATACTTTGACTCTTAAAACTGCAGCCTGGACTGGCAGGTGGTGGATAGGGACAGATTTCAGTAGCCCACTAAATGATGAAGTTTGAATGTCTTGTGAGGCCCATATCACGGGTACTTTTATTTTTTTTTTTTTAAGTTGGAGTCTCACTCCATTGCCCAAGGCTGGAGTGCAGTGGTACACTCACGGTCACCCCAGGGTCAACCTGCTGGGCTCGGGCGATCCTTCCACCTCAGCCTTCCAAATAGCCAGAACTACAGGCGTGCACTACCACACCCGGCTCATTTTTTATTTATTGTAGAGACGAGGTCTCACCAAGTTGCCCGGGCTGGTCTCGAACCTGTGGGTTCAGGCAATCCACTCGCCTCGGCCTCACAAGGTGCTGAGGTTATAGGCTGAGCCACTGAGCCTGGCCCCACGGCCACTTCTTACAGGTACCCTAACCAGAATGAATTTTAGCTTCTATTCTGCTTCGGAACCTATGTCTCTCTTTTCTGGTGCCCAGAAGTTTAGTTCTGGATCTAAACTAAGAATCCCCTTTGATGTGAGGAGTTCCCTGAGGACTGAGGCCTGGGCTCATTTTCCTGGATATGCCCCTCTGGGAGTCCAGCTCAGAGCTTTGAGTCGGACCCCCATGGATGCTGCCTTGAATGGATTTACCAGACTAAAGAGCATCACCAGTGTATGGGTCTAAAAGTAAAGTATGCTCTCTGAATCAGAGATGTAATATAAGTTTTTCTCCAAATTTAATGAATGAGGACAATGAAGAACTTTAGAAATTTGGGGAGAAATGTTCCTCTCGACCGTGCACAACCTTTTAAATCATTCATTCCCACTCTGAAGTTGTTTTAGGTAGAACTGTGGAAAATTTGTATGACTGCACTTGCAAACGCAATGTAGGCTGGGCACACAAGAACTTGGTGAGTTTATCAGGCATTCCTCACCAAGATGTGAGCTGGATTTTCCTGGGAAAGCAATTCCATATTATTCTAACTGAATTCTATGGAACCTGAGGCCTAGAGGGTTAGGCCATGGGATGGGGGCTTCTGACTACACTCTGGTCACTCAAGGAGAATCTTCAGGTTTCCAGGTAGAGCATCTTCCTGTGCTGGAAGTATCAGTAATATTTTGCTCCTCCCTTAAAAAA
The DNA here is from genome assembly GCA_027257055.1 of Cephalopachus bancanus. Lineage (NCBI taxonomy): Eukaryota > Metazoa > Chordata > Mammalia > Primates > Tarsiidae > Cephalopachus > Cephalopachus bancanus. The sequence continues at coordinate 290,724 of JAPVLO010000497.1, read as the reverse complement.
TATATTTTTATTTCTAACTTCTGTGCTCTTTCTGAGTGAGACAAACTTAGTGCTATCATTATGTGGCAAGCAAGTCTGTTGAGGCCTGGGGGAGTCACTAAATCCCTTGAAGAGCACCCATTCCATGTCCCTTTTCACCCATAGAACCCACACCGTGGTCCCTGCAGCAAACACAGCCTGCTTCTCTTTTCTGTGTGTTTTACTTCCTTTCTCTGCCTCTCTGCCTCCATGCTTCTATCAGGGATCAAGAACCGGTCAGCCGTGGTGGCACGTGCCTGTAATCCCAGCAACTTGGGGAGGCTGAGGCAGCAGGATCACCTGAGCCTGGGAGTTTGAGTCCAGCCTAGGCAACATAGCAAGACCCCATCCAAAACAAACAAACAAAAAACAAGGACTGATGTTTCACTAATTCTTTCTAGCACAGATTTCATGACCTTTTCTGTTCTGACTCTGAAAGGGACTGGCTCAAGAAACATCTGTTAGGCACACTTCGTGCTCACTCAGTCAACATCTATGTTGTAGGCTGAGCCCTGTGCTGGGGGCCAGTGGGGGCCGCAGGGACCCCTCACTGATGGTCAGCCTTGGTTCCTGCCTTTGATGTGGACAGCAGGGGAAGCAAGACAGCAAACAGTTCTGAGTCTGACCAGAAAGTGCTCTTGAACTTAGGCAGTGATAGACCCAGGGGTGGGGACTCATAGACAAGCGGAGACGTGCTCTCAGCCAGGATTGATCCAGAAAGGCTTCCTGGAGAAGGTGGTATTTGAGCTGGGTCTTGATGAGTCAGAGGGTTGGACACCAGGAAAGGAAAGAAGGTAGCATTTCAGATGAACAAAAACAGTGCAAGCAGATGTAGACAGCCCCGTGGAGTGTGTGTGTGAGGAATGGCAGGTGGAACCCAGCGTGTGGCAGGTGGGGGTGAGGTGAGGGTGGTGAGAGGTGTAGTTGGGAAACTCCGTGGGAACCAGACCTTGAAGGGCCTTGACCGCCACTGTGAGGCTTCTTGGGCATTGGCCTTCACAAGTGTGCTGCCTGTGGGCACTTCTAAGACAGGCCCCTGTATTACTCCAGGAGTCAGCAGGCTGGAACCTGGGATCTCCACTGCCCCATGCAACCAGGTGTTATCTTGCACCTCCTAGTGAGGCTGCAGGGAGCCTTTGAAACGTGGTGTTGGCCGGCGCGGTGGCTCAGCCTGTAATCCTAGCACTTTGGGAGGCTGAGATGAGAGGATTGCCTGAGCCCAGGGGTTCGAGACCAGCCTGGGCAACATGGTGAGGCCTCGTCTCTACACTAAATCACAAAAACTAGCTGGGCGAGGTGGCGTGCGTCTGTAGTTCCAGCTACTTGGAAGGCTGAAGTGGAAGGATCGCCTGAGACCAGCAGGTCGAGGCTGCGGTGGCTGTGAGTGTGCCAGTGCACTTCAGCGTGGGCAACAGAGTAAGACTCCAATTCAAAATAAACAAACAAACAGACAGATATGGTCTTGCGCACTGTCTGCTTAGGTGAGGGCAGGATGAGACTGAGTTTTGGAATAAGATCCCAGCAGCAGAGCAGGTTAAAATCAGACCAGAGTGTGTCATAGCATAACCAGGGGTCTCAGTTTGAAATGCCCTCAAAGGCCAGGCAGGTTCTAGAAAGGAGGGAGGTCAGCCTTAGGGGACAAGGCAATAGATCTACATTGCTCTGTGTCTACTGACATGCTTGTCCTTTAAAACACCAAGCAGCCCCCCAATCTGTTTTTGTGGGCCCCATGTGGCCCAAGGGTCCCAGCTGTTGACTCTGGTGGACTCCCAACCGGTGGAGTCTGGTGTGTGCCCTGTGGCCTGGAGCGGAGGTGCCATGCTGCAACAACGAAGTTTGTTTCTCTTGAATTCCCTAAAGGATTCCTGGATTTGGGTTTCTGTGGTTGTAGACAACAGGAAGTGGGCACCATAGCCTCTTTTTTATAGAGGACCAAACTGAGGCCCAGAAAGGTCACTCAAGTGTCTGCTGGCCAGTGGCAGAGCCCTGGTCTCCAGCCCAGGCTCCCTGGGGCCCATCCAGCGCTGCCCTCCAGCTGCGAAGTCCATGGCTGTCCAGGAGAGACAGACATGAGACATACTCTGCATTCTCTCCCTCACGCTTGCCCTCGCTCTTGGTTTTTCTCTTCTCTCTGTTTTTCTGAAGGCCTTTGTGGCTGGCCTGAGCTGGTGGGAGAAGAGGTTTTTCCCAGCCCTGGATCGATGCCCGGCTGTCGGGGTTGACAGGCCTGACCTTTGCTGAGCTTGGGTTTTCATCTCCCTGTTGGAAGCCCGGGCAGGCCTTACTGTGGAGAGAGGGATGGGGAGAAGCCGTGGCCTGGGTGGGTGCAGGGAAGACCGGAAAGGAGGGTCCCCTGGAACTAAAAACCCTTCCAGGTCACTTCTTTAAATCGCTCCCGCTTTTACAGATGAGAAAACTGAGACTTAGTGAGAAATGATTTGCTCAAGGTCACTCAAAGAGACTTTGACAGAAGCCCCAGAATCCAGAGAGTGTGTGTGTGTGTGTGTGTGTGTGTGTGTGTGTGGGCATTGACACACACATCCATCCATCCATACATATTACATGTGTATATATTATACATATATAATATGTGTGTGTGTATATACATGTGTGTAATGGTTAGGTAATGTAATGTATGTATTGATGTCATTCAAGTAGTTACATGTGCGTGTCCGAAAGCCGGTGCCTGTGCATGGTGCCGTGGTTGTGCTCACTCGAGTCATGGACAGTTTTATCCGGCAACGCCCTGGACACCCAGTGACCCCTGAGCCACCATGCATCTCAATCTGTTCTACAAAACCACAGGGAGGGGCTGATGAAACCTCCCACTGCTTTTCAGATCTTTCCTTCCTCCTCCTCCTCTGCAAAGATTTTTCTCGCCCAGCTCGGTTTGAATCCTTGAGAAACAGAACTTGGCTGCGAAGTCACTTTGAAAGACTTTCCATATGTTAATTGCAGCCGGCCAAGGTCTGGAGCAGAGGTGGGAGCCCACCATCTGCAGATGGGGTCGGCCCCCAGCGCGCTCTGCAAATCCCCGTCATCTGGCAGGTGTCGTTTTGGGTTAATTAAGAGCTACACTGAGCCCGTTTACCTGTCACTTCTGAGAATTTTAGGAAACTCTGACTTTCTTGCCATCTCTGAGCTTTGAGCGAAGGGGAGACTGAAGACACCTCTGATTCTCGCTGCGCGCCTGCCCCCCCCGCCAGAGTCCCCGGGACAGCTGCATTCAGTGCATTTCACCACAGCTCCCTTGAAAGTTTTTATCTTAATCCCTATTTTTTAGGCACCTCATTGGTTATTACAGTCAGCTCTTCTATATTTAGAAGACAGTGCTGTTTTGGGGAAGCCCGCCATTCGTTCTCAACTTCTTAAGCCTCTGCTTTCTTTCTGAGTCTTGAGGAAAGAACTCACAGTCCTGTAGCTTCATTGTTTCGTGGTCTTGGAGGGACTTTCAGTTTGCTGGTTGGGGACCTCTTTCAGCAAACAGGGTTTGGGTTGTCAGTGCTAATCCTGGAGCTCCGTGTTCATGGGGTGGAGGGGACTAGGTTAGATTCCTGGGTAGCTGGATTTTGGTTGGTCAATAAGCCCCCTTCAGCAGGAGAGCACTTTCTCTCTGGGTGATGATAATCTATATCTTGGTAAAAAAGTTTGGGTCACATGGGCCTATGCACTTATCAAAACGCAGTAATGACACGTTTAAGATGTGTGCATTTTCGGCCTGTGAAATATATCAAGACTTCGTTCTCTACAAAATAAAAATTTTAAAAATTAGCTGGGCATGGTGGCACGAACCTATCATCACACCTACTTTGGAGGCTGAGGTGGGAGGATGGCCAGAGTCCCGGAGGTTGAGGCAGCGATGAGCTGTGATCGTACCACTGCACTCCAGCCTGGGTGATAGGGTGAAAAAAAGATCTGTGTATTTTATTATGTGTAATTTTTTACATCCAAAGAAAAATAACTTATAAACAGATAATGAGCTTCAGTTGACAGTATGCATGCCAAGCTGGGTGCAGTGGCTCATACCTGTAATCCCAGCACTTTGGGACTTTGAGGCAGGAGGACCACTTGAGGCCAGGAGTTCGAGACCAGCCTGGGCAACATAGTGAGACCTCATCTCTACAAAAAATACAAAAATTAGCTGCGTGTGGTGATGTGTGCCTGTAGTCTCAGTTACTCAGGGGCTCAGGGGCCTGAGGCAAAAGGATTGCTTGAGCCCAGGGGCTGAGGCTGTGTACTTCAGCCAGGGTAACAAAGTGAGACCCTGTCTCAAAAAAAAAATTAATGAATGAAAAGCTAGAAGAACAGAGATATATATAACAAGCAAGCATAAGAAAATATTGGTGGTAGAATTAGGTAGTGGGTACACAGGTGTTCACTATAAAATTCTTTCAACATCACTGTGTGTTTGTTGGGGTTTGGGGAAGGGTGTGATGGGAGGACTCTCTCTTCCCCCTCTGGCCCAACCCATTGAGATGTTCCTTGGGATGGTGGTAGCCCTAGGGTCTGGGGTCCCAGGCCCTACTCTGTCCCTGACTGGCTACATGACTCTAAAGATGGAAAGGTTGAGGGAAATTCTTTCTATTTTTTTTTTTTGAGTTGGAGTCTCACTCTGTTGCGCAGACTGGAGTGCAGTGGCCACTCCCGGCCACCGCAGCCTCGACCTGCTGGGCTCCGGCGATCCTTCTGCCTCAGCCTGTAGTTCTGGCTACTTGAAAGGCTGAGGCAGAAGGATCGCTGGAGCCCAGCAGGTCGAGGCTGCGGTGACCGAGAGCATGTCACTGCATTCCAGGGTGACAGAGTGAGACTCCAACTCAAAAAGAAAAAAAGAAAAAAAGAACTCAGTCAAAGCTATAAAGTTACTTTTAGGGCCGGAGTCTGTTTTTAGAAGTGAGTCTTTCCTCTTCCCTCTCTCCCCAACTTCCCTAGTCTCCTTGACGTGGGGAGAAGGTTTGTTCCTCCAGTAACACTCACATCTGCCTCTCACCAAGCCTGTGATGCTTTGATTAGGCCCATATTCCAGATGAGGAGACTGTGCTCAGAAAAGTTCACTCACTTGCCCAAGGCCACACAGCCAACGAGCAGAGGGCCTGACAGCACAGCATGCTCTCGGCCCTACCACAGGAATGCCCATGCCCACCCTGTGTGCATGCCTGCCCTGCCCCACCCACCGGCCTTCTGCTCCCACCAGACCATATTGGGGCCCAATGTACAGTGCTGACTCCAGGCTTGGTCTTTTAAGGCTCTGGATTCAGTCTTGTTTTCTCTTCAGGACTGCTCACTCCTAGGGGGACTGAGGATAAAGAAGATCACAGCATGTGTTTTGTTGTTGAGAGAGTTCTTAGGAGTTCACATGTGACCAGCTCCAGATAGCACCAGAAGTTATCTCCGAGGAGGGCCATGTGCTGTGTGCCTCCCAGATGCAGGTCTCACTGCCTGCTGAGTGACAGCCACTGAGGCGGAAGCGGTCACCCCAGTCAGGCCTCACAGAAGCTTTTCTCTTTTTTTTTTGAGTTGGGGTCTCCACTCTGTTACCCAGGCTGGAGGCAGTGACAATCACGGCTCACTACAGCCTCAACCTCCTGGGCTCAGGCGACCCCTCCACCTCAGTCTCCCAGGCAGCTGGGACTAGAGGCACACCACCATGCCCAGCTGATTTTTTTATTTTTTTATTTTTTATAGAAATGAGGTCTCACTGTGTTGTCTAGGCTGGTTTCAAACTCCTGGGCTCATGCGAACCTCCCGCCTCAGCCTCCCATAATGCTGGGATTATAGGCATGAGCCACTGGTCCTTCACAGACACTTTTCTATGAATACACAAAGACGAGGTTTCCCAATTTAAGGGGTTAGTATTTGTGAGATATGCCAAAGACATGGGTCAGTTAGTAGAAAGAGGCAAGGAACCCATGGTGTCCCTTGTTCTGGGCACAGTCATCAGAAATGGTGTTTATTGTGTGATCTTTGTCTTGAACTTGCTAGCTGCACCTGTGGAGGCCCCAGCAGAAGCCAGAGAAGCCAGGGGTTCTCATGTTCTGCCCTGAGGAATATCACTCCCGCCCCTGAGGAATATCACTCCGTGTCTGTGTTTGCTGCAGCTCTTTTGACTCCCAGGCCCGTTCTCTCTTGCCTGGATAGTGGCAGTAGCCGCCTGGTGGGGGCCCCTGATAGGCTCAGTCCCCAGCCTGTCCTCCAGATTCTGGCATTCCCTGGTCCCTTAACAGGAGGCAAGCATCACATTCCCGCCTCAAGCCCGTTCCACTCTGCAGCAGCCTCTGCTGGGGCCTTGTGGAACTCCTGGCCATTTGGGCGTCAAGTTCTGCCCGGCCCCACCCCTAGACCTTGGCTTGTGCCTGGAATGCCTGCCTCCCTTTGCCATCAATATCTTACCCATCCTTCAAGTCCTGGCTCATGCGGTCCCCTCCATCTCAGAAAGGGTCCCCAGGGCATCTTTAGGCCTTCTCTGGGCTGGACAGACCGTACTGGTCTAAGCTACTCTTGTGAGGGTCTGGGATAGGAGGCACGCGCTCCTTGGATGTGATGATGGTGGGGAGTCCAGGCAGAGGAAACGAAGCAAAGGATCAGAACCCCCGATCCAAGGGAAGTGAGGTGAGCACCAGGCTCAGCAGACAGGAAGGGCCTTTAGCTGAGCAGCTGGGACTACAGGCATGCTACCATGTCCTGACTAATTTTCAGATTTTTTGTAGAGATGAGGTCTTGCTCTGTTGCCTAGGCTGGTCTCAAACCCCTGGGCTCGAGATATCCTCCCGCCTTGGCCTCCCAAAATGCTGGAATTACAGGCAAGAGATGACTTGGTCTGAGTTGAGGTTTCACAAATGGGGAAACAGAGGCCTAGGGTCGAAAGACAGTGTCGTGTAGGTGAGAGGGTCCTGGGCTGGGAGCCTGGCCTTGGAGTCGCCCCCTGCCCAGGGCAAGTCTCCCTACATCCCCGGGGTTCCATTTGCTCACATATAAAATGTGGACAGTTGTACCCATTTTGTGAGCTTCAAAGGACTGTTGGGTGGCTTAAATGAGATTCTGGATGCTGAGGAGACCTTGGAGACAATATAAGCCATGTCTCATGAGATACATTGGCTGAGCGTTCACGGTGTGCCAGTTTATTTGGTCTCTATAATAACCACATGGTCTATACAACAACCTACTAAATTCCCTTACTTTATGGGAGGAAATTGAGGCACAGAGAGGTTGAGTGACTTGCCGAAGGTCACAGAGCTAGGAACAGGCACCCAGGAATTGAACCCATTCAGTCTGGCTACAGAGCCCTTGCTCCTTGCCTATGTGCCAGACTGACCATGGCCCATGGAGTCTGGTGGTAGCAGGTGAACCTGAACCTGGACAGTCTTCTGCTTCCTACCCAGCATGTGACCTGACTAAGCCACGGTCTGACATGACAGGGCCTGAAAGGTGGCTTCTTTGGTGACTGAGGACCTAAATTCTCTGTATCTGGGGTGAGGGCTCCCTGCACCCAGCCAGCTCCTATATGGTGCTTCAGGTCATTGGACACCATCCCAGAGTCCCAACATGTGGCTGGACCATCCCCTAGGTCAGCCTCGCTCCCCAGAGACAGTCAAGTACCCCTTACCCAGAGCGCATCACTCTCGCAGGGCATCTCGCATGACGGGCCCCGTGTTGGCGTGCCCACCCCTCCTCCACTCTTAGCACCCCAGATGGGAACTCCCTGGCAGGCTCACTTCTTCCACCAAGGGGCGGGATGGTGTGGTGGGCAGTGGAGTCGGAAAAAACAACTTGAATCCTACAAGTGCTCAATACCTCTGGCTATTGGTTCCTCTCCTGGAAGTAGTAGCATCCTCAGCTGAGGAAGCTCTTGGTTTACTTAGGAGTCTCATTCATTCATTCATTCATGCATTCATTCATTCAACAAATAATTATCTGTGCCTTTCAGATACTAGGCCTGTGTTAGAGGCTGGAATACAGGAAGTCCCCAACATACTGACGAGTTCCTTTCTGAGAGTGCATTTGTGAGTCCAAATTATTTTAAGTCTGACAGAGTTAGCTAGGTACCCAACTAACAAATCGTCTATATAGTACGGTATATATTTAACAGGCTATACTGACACCTGGTGGAGAGAAATAATACATTAAAAAAGCAGGTGTGCATTGTTAAAGTGCGTAACTTGAATGTTTGTATGTAGAGGACTTACCATAGAGGCAAGAACAGGCATGGGACTTGCATCCTGGTAGAAGAGGCGAATAATTAATGAGATTTGAGCACCATAAACAAGACAGGTTGGACTGTGATACGTTCTGTGGAGGAAGATATGGCAGGAGAGAAGGATGGATGGAAGGAGCTTTCTTTTTAAATGCCGTGGTCAGGGAAGGCTTCCTAGGGAAGCTGTGTAGAAGCAAAGCCTAGAAGGAGGAGATGGAAGAGCCATGACGACATTTGCAGATGATCTTTGTCTTACAGAGAGCCAGCTGGGCTACCAGGGATCCATCAAGCACCCACTGTCTGCTGTGAATGGGACATCACACTGGGGGTGGGGTGGCACACAGGTGCAGAGAGGAACCAGATGGACCTGCAGGGCCAGGTGCGCCCATGCGCAGGGGAAATCCGAGGCTGTGGAAAGATGTGGGAGACTGGGGACACCTGAGGAGGGGTAGCAGTGGGGATTCCCAGAGGAAGAGGTATCCAAGTACCTCTGTACTTGGTACTAGAGGGCCAGGGCCAGGGTTGAGGACCGTGAGCAACACTGACTTAGGCACATTCTCTCAAGGAGTCAGGAGCTGTTTCTCACCGTTTGCCAGGCCTCCAGGGGCCAATGTCAATCTGGGGATGGATAATGTGCATACAATTAGCTAATTCCAGCTGAGTCTTGTACTTTGGGGGGGGCTGGAATCAGAGGTGGCTTCCTGGAAGAGGTGGCCTTGGGGCTGGGTCTGCCAGCAGAAGTCACGTTGCTAAACAGAGTGCCAAGATGGGATTTGCCAGAGGAGCCCAGTGCCCTGGGCCCAGGCACAGCGCTGTCAAGAAGTGCCTCTGATGGGGCAGCTCCACGGGTGCCCGGAGCCTGGAGGGGAGGGCACAGTCCCCCTCCTCCAGGCTGCTCTGTCTCTCTGCTCCTCTGCCCTGCCCCTGAGGAGGAGGAGGAGGAGGCGCCGTGGTGCTGATGGATATGCCGAAGCTGGGCGGCTGCAGCCCAGCACTGTCACCATGCTCTCCCTCTGCACGCCAGAACCTGACACCCTGACCACTGAGGCATAAAAAACAGAGAATTGGAAGGCTCAGCCTGTCAGGCTGGGAGTGGCCCCCAGAGAGGCCCGAGGAGTGCGCACGTGTGTCTGCGCGCGCGCGCGCCCGGGCATGTGGACACGGTCTGCCTGTGGTTACCTGGGGGGGGTGGGGAGGAGGCCAGCCAGGTCCAGGGTGGGAGCGACTGGCTCCTCGGTCCTGCCTCATGATTCCTGCCTACCTGGCAGAGCCCTCGGGCCCCACATCTGGGCGTCGGCCACAGGGGAAAAGAGTATTGCTCTTGGTCCTGAGTCCTGGCCAGTTCCTGCAGGAAGCTCTTACCCTTGACTGTTGTAGGGTCCCTGGGGGGATCGTGGAGGCAAGCTTGGACCGTGTGGGGGTCTCATGGGACTGTGTAGCTCCTGTCACCTCCTGCAGGGAAGGGCCTGCCTGCTCTGTTCCCGGTGGCTTAAAAGCAGCCAGCTTTCCATGCCCGGTCCAGGGCCTCCGCTAAACACAATGTCTGCCAGGCACTGGGGACCCGGCGATGAGTCAGGGCCCAAGCCTACTTCCTGGGAGTCCCTGGCCATGGGGGAGACCAAGATAGCAAGGTTGTGAGGGGCAGAACTGTGAACTCTCCTGGTGACCTGGCCAGTGGCAAAGAGGCTCTGAGGCTGATAGCAAGAGCCAAGGAAGTGCGGAGGCAGGCGCCACCACTCTGTGTGTGACTGGGCAGAGTGAACCATGCTCAGGCCCCAGCAGGCCCAGACCCAGTGCTGTTCCCTCCCTGGAACACCGTGCAGTTCCTGCCTGAGTACACCCAGAGTTTCCCCTTCCCCAGTGCCCACGATGCCCCAATCTACTCGTCGTCTGGACTTCCCCAGCCTTTTGGTCTGTCCCTTCATTTCAGCAAAGTTCCATTTGCCTCTTCCAGGCAGAGGGCCTGGGTGTATGTCTCATCTCCCCGATGGGACTGATGCCCCGGGAGGAGCCATCCCCAGATTCATAGCACAGAGGACTAGACAAGGGCTGGGGTGACCTTTGGCACCTCCATGCAGAGCCACTCAGGGAGCATATGGGAAGTGGATCTGAACCCACACTGGGGTCTTGGAGTGGCCTCAGCCAGGGATGAGAAAGAAGCGAGCAGGCTGTGGCTTTGGACTTGGTGAGGTGTATTAAGACCAGGTTGTGAGAGACCCTATACATCAGACTCCTCCCCTGTAAAACAGGCCAGGAGCACCTGGCATGTGGCACTTCCATGGCACGTATGTGAGTGGCTGGTATCCACTCCCACTGGTACAAAAGGTCTTCGGGGAAACACAGACAATGCCAGTGACGGCTGTCCAGTCAGGCTGTGGACCCAATTTGCATGTATTGGTTACAAAAAGTGCCTGCAGCTCATGCAGGAGGCAGATGCATGGGCAGCCAAGCTGGCTGGGACCCAGGGCCTTTTCTGAGCTGGATTTGACATTTGGTTCCTATTTCTCTCTCCACCCCCCACATGCAGGGAGTGAGTTTTCCGGGAGTCCCTACAGCCACCCTCAGTATTCCTCGTACAATGACTCGTGGAGGTTCCCCAACCCGGGGCTGCTTGGTGAGTACTGGTGGAGATCCTGTGGGGGTCCCTGAGCCATCGGCTACCCCGTCTAGGCCTCCTTATTGGGCGGGCCAGAGTCCCTTGACATCCTGAAGTCCAGTCACTGATGTGGGGATGGTGGCTTGCCTAGACACATGGAATGTGGCATTGTCATAGGGGCCTTGGGGCAGGAAGCAGTGCTCCAGCCTTGCTTATGCCCTTATCCTTCCCCTAGATGTTTTGGTGGCTTAGCAAAAATGGCACAGAAGGGGAACAGAGAAAAACAAGGCACTGAGGGAAGAAGAAGACAGGAAAAGTGCCTGCCCATGAGTAACTTGTATTTCCTAAGAATTATCAACTATTCAGGCAAAAACTCTCTAGGAGTAGGTAAAGATGCCAACTTGGTTTGATTGGTAGTGGCTGCCTGGAGAGCTGCCTTGATAAGGACCCTGCAGCCCAGTGATTGATTAGTGATGCCTGCATGGACATCACCAGAGCCAGCTCCATTGCTGAAGGCCTGCCAAGTTGTGTCATTCAGGGCTCAGCCAGTGCCTGCCCTCTGCCCAAGCTTCAGATTGGCAGACTGACTGTGGCTGGCTGGTGCCAGCCTGATGTGTGATCACCATCAAGATATTTGGGCCACCCTGAAGAAAGCCCTCAAAAGGCCAAGAGAGCCTTTGTTGGTGGTGGTGGTGGTGTTGGTATGAACTTACACGAAACTAGCTAATGAGTGCCAGCTGGAGTGAAAGATTTTGGAACATGAAGCAAAGGCCTAGGCTCACAGATGTCACTCACCACCTGTGGGGCACAACCAGCCAATCAACCTGCAGGCAGCCACACTGACTCCCCTCCTCCCCCCACACACATACCCAGCAGTCAGCTCAGAATTTTCCGTTTGGAGCAGTAAAGGTCAGACATGGAAGAACCCTCTGAGACCACCCAGGTATGTCTGTCCAGCTTAACAAGGCCTCCTTAAGGAAAAACCTGCTAATTCCCTGGATCCTTAATTATTTTAGGACTGAGAAACATGGGCTTCATCAGAAAAGCAATAACTTCAGATTCAAGTTGCCAGACCGTAGGTCTATGAAGGCCATGAAGTCTCAGCCTTGACCCCTTCCCAAACTTGGTTTGGTGATTAGGACAGTCACACAGTACGGACACCACTTGTCTCTTGCCACCTCCATTCCACGCACTTGGGGCCTTGAGCTGTCCAAAGCATGTTGGCGTGTCATGTATAACTTGTGGATAAATGAGGAGCAATGCCAATTAGTGCTGCAGGTCCCCATGCACGGGAGATTTCAAGCCTTGCAGAAGAATACTAGGCTCTTATTATCTGTGGTCTCCTGGAGGGGCAGAATCTGCAGATTGAGCTCTTCTCAGACTTCCTTTTTGATTTTGGTTGAAATCGTTTCTAAGTATTGAATCCGGGTCTCCACTGACTTGAGTAGTAGAGATCTGGGAGTCTTAAGTAGACTTTCTGAGTTGACCTAGCTGTCTGTCTCAGGAAACAAGAGGCATGGGCTGGTGGTGGTCTCCTTGAACCAGTGTCTTTCATCAGGGATGGGGTAGGAAGATGGGAGCCTGGGAGTCCTTGTCTGGAAGTCTGCCTCACAGAGAGCCCTGGTCCAAGTGCTACTATGAGACCCACAGGGATATGGCACAAAGGAGACCTGGGGACCAGCCTACGGGAGTGGGTCCTCCTGATGGGGGGGTGACGCCAAGGAGACCATGTCAGCCCAGGCCTGCTACGCATAACTGCGCATTGCCCAAGGGGTCAAGGGAGGGCTGAAACCGGCCCTTGCATGGCACAAAGCCCTGAGCCCTGGTACAGACCCACACCTGCTCAGAGACCCCTTTCTCTGATTTTTCACATGATGACTTATAGGTCAGCAGTGGCCCTCATTTATTTGCCTGGGAATTCAAGAAGCAGATAAATTGGAAAAAACTGCTCAGACAGGTGTGACAAAGGGATGAGTTTAGACGTGAAGTTGTCTGTGGAGTATGCACGGGGTGGGAGGCCTTGAATGCCAGGATGAGGGCACTGTGATTGTGTGGGCAGTTAGGTGTCTGAGGGGATAGGGAGGGAAGGATGGGCCTAGGCCACATCTGAGGCTTTTGCTGCTCAAGTTGGAGTGAAATTGATTCACATCCCTGTTTGTTAGGCTTGGGCTGTGTGCCTGGAGAGATGCAGACTCTGTCCCAGGTGAGGGAGCCTCAGGCAGGGGTGTCTGTGCTGGGAGGTAGTCAGTGCCTTTAGAGGGGCCAGAGATAGTGTGGAGAGGAGGAAGAGGAATCCAAACTCCAGCCATTTACATGAGCCCTTCCTGGTTGTACCAGGCACTGAGCAAAACCCTTCACATGGGTCCTCTCATCTGATCCTTTGAGCAACCCTTCAGAGTGCATATTATTATCTCTATTACGTGGAAGAAGGAGAGTGAGGCAGAAATGTTGATGAGTTCACCTGAGGCCACACAGCATGCAGGTGGCAGAATGAGGATTTACATTCAGGTCACCCTGACACCAGAGCCTTTGTTCATAACCAGTATGTGACGTGGTGCTCTTACTCTCTGTGTCGGAGTCATAGTCTGAACAACACTACAGGAAAAGAGGCCTTATTCCTCTGCAGAACAGGCCTGTGTCCTGGGTGTGATGAGAGTGGCTGTGGTCTGTTTGTTTGTTCGTTTGTTTATTTATTTTTGAGGAGTCTCACTCTTTCTCTCAGGCTGCAGCGCAGTGGCATACTCATGGCCACCGCAGCCTTGACCTGCTGGGCTCAAGCGATCCTTCCGCCCCAGCCTTCCAGGTAGCTGGAACTACAGGCAATGTGCCACCACACCTGGCTAATTTTTTAAAATTTATTGTAGAGACAAGGTCTCACCAAATTGCCCAGGCTGGTCTTGAACCCATGAGCTCAGGCAATCCTCTCGCCTCCATCTCCCAAAGTGCTGGGATTACAGGCGTGAGCCACTGCACCCAGCAATGTGGTCTAGTTTTGAAAGTCAGGCTACTGTCTGTATCTGTCAGACTTTCCGTTGCAAACAACAGAATCCACTCTGGCTAGTTTAAGCAGAAAACAAATTTATTAAGGGATATCAGGGGCTCCCAGAAAATCCCAGAGGAATGAAAAGAGGTAGGCATGGGACACAGCCAAGAACAACACCCAGCCTCCCCACTGGGGCTGCTCAGTGTAATCACTCCCACGGCTGCCAGCCGGCACCATCCCCCACCCCCTACTGTAGCTCCCTCTATAGGACAACTTTACTCAGGGTGCTCCGGACTGGGCATCAGCTCTGTCCTACCCCCACCCGAAGCAGGATGCCTCTGCCACCCACTCCCAACAGACGGAGTCCTCCAGCCCACTTCTCCAGGTGCTTCCTTCTCAGTCAAGGTCATATGCAAGAGAGTCTAATTCACAGAGTTCATGTAACACACCTGTGCCCTAGCAGCAAGGGAAGCTGGCGGGGAGGAGTTCTCTCATCTAGCTTGAAGAGGTAGGCCTCATACCCCAGGAACTCAGCAAAACACAGCAAGAGCACGAGCACAGACAACATTGCAGCTACAAACTTGAGAAATGGCCCCAGCACTGCCCAAGTCTTTGACCTGGAGAAGCCTAGTCAGGTCATCAACCAGTCTAGGCCTCAGCTGCCTCAGGTGTAAACTGAGCACGGTTGCCATGACAGCCTCATTCAAGCAGGAGCTGTCCACGGGGTTCTCCTGAGGCGCACAGCCCTAAATAAGCAGGGCTCCCCTTTCCTGAAGATGAGTGAGCCTTCTGGCTCCCCGCCCACAGCCTTGCAAATGGCTCCAGGCCTGTTCACGTCTACGCACCTGACCTTCCCCACAGTGTCTTCAGGGGTGAGTTGAGAGAATTCCCCAAACCTAGACGGATTATTTCTGCATCTGGGGATCTGGGGAGGGTGCCAAGGGCGTGGAAATCTGTCCTGAGTCCCCTCTGTGCTCCCGCTAGATCAGTGGGCGCTGTGGGAACAGCGAGATCCTGAGCATGCGAGTGCACGCACACACGTGCACACCCCACGTGCTCACACCTTCCTGTCCTCACTCCCACTCCCTCACACCCTCACGCACAGCCAATACCTCGGCTGGCCTGGCTGGAGCCTCCTTCCCAGAACCACAGCCAAAGTGAGGATCAGCAATGTCCTCAGAGGGACGTCCCACCCAGTGCCCCAGCCAGGGCAGCCGTGACTCAGCGTCCCATCGGGGCTCCAGGCTGGCAAGGGGGCAGTGGCAGGAAGAAAGGGCAGCCGCGGTCAATTAGGATTAGAATGGGAGCGCCTGTGGCCACTGTAAAGGGATTAGAGAGAAAGCTGAGCCCAGGATGACTGTGTCAAGCAGTAAATTGATGATAATGTGAATTAGAGAGGAAAAATGACAGAAGAAAGGACAAGTTTATTCTAGATGGAGGTCTAATGGGCACCAGGAAGACAGAGTGCTTTGTGAGGCGATGTTTTCATTTTTCACGGTAAATGCAAGCCGGCCGAGACTAGGCTTTGGGAGGGAAGTAAGACAGAGCCAGGGCCAGAAGTGGCTGGTTAGGGGGACTGGAGGGCCGATTCCAGGATCCTCCAGGGAGGAGACACTACTTCCATTTCCTACCCCTTGGGGCCCATTTGTGGAGACAGCCCCTGTGACCCTGTGATTTTCCTTTCTTGTGCCCCCCCCCCCCCACACACACTCTCCCCTGGGCCCACCTGTGGGCAAGATGAAGGCACTGTGGGCACTGCAGACTCCGTGGGTGACTGTCCCCAATGCTGTCCCCATCCCACAGGAGAGAGAACAGAGAAAGGCTGATAGGGGTCTTTGAGTCAGGGCTCTGGTGGGGGGCGGTGACAGAGGAAGCAGCAGAAAATCCATCTCTAGGAATACCCAGGCCTGGGGCTGGTATCCAAGCCCTCGGGACCAACACGGTGAGGCATTGACTCCACCACTGTCATTGCTGCCTGAGGCCAAAGTGCCTTGGGAGCCGGTGGTAGGGAGACAGTCTTGTATCTGCTGATCCAGGCTGAGTTTGGAAGGGAGGTAGTGCATGCTAAAGAACCCTCCCCCGGCACACCCTCTTGATTACATATCAGCCATGTGACCTTGGACAAGTTACATAACCTCTCTCTGCCTAATTTGCCTCATTTGTAAAACAGGGACAATAATAATTTTTACCTGTTGTGGAAATTAAGAGTCAATGGATATAAAGAACTTAGAATAGTGACCATTTCCACCGCTCTTTTCCATCTTTATCTCACCCGCCCTCACACTAGCCCCACTATGACTTTTTACAAATGAAAAAGGGAGCCTCAGGAGGGTGAAGTCACTTGTTCAAGGTCTCACAGCCAAGAAGTGGCAGAGTATGACTGACATTTTAGAGTCAATGGTTATAAAGAACTCAGGATAATGACCAAGGTCCAGGAGTCAGAGCAGGCTCCAGGACTCAGCCCCAGGCAGGCTGAGTGTCCCTAATCCAAAATGCTTGAGATCAGAAGTGTTTCAGATTTTTCCAGATTTTGAAACATTTGCATGATACAAGTTGAGCATCCCAAATCCCCAAATCTGAAATCCAAAATGCTCTAATGAGCATTTCCTTTGAGCATCATGTCGGTGCTCAAACAGTTTTGGATTTTGGAGCATTTCAGAATTTTGGAGTTTTGGACTTGGGATGCTCAACCTGCATCTGGGAGAATTCCTAGGTTTTGGTTTGGATCTGAGTGAGATTTCTGAATAAATATGAGTCCCTTCACCTGGGGAGCTAAGAAGTTTGCTAATCCTACCCCAGCAGACATGGGGGCTGCAACAGGCTGGCAGGGCCCCAGCTGCTGCCCACTTACATAAGCACATGCCCCCAGGGTGGAGTGGATAGGCCTTGAATGGCATTGTGATGGAAAGTCTTGAGCTGGGGGCAGACAACCTGAATCCCAGGCCAGGCGCTGGCACTGAGAGGCTCTGTGGCTTTGGGCCCTTGACTTTGGTTTGTTGAATCTCAGTTTCCCCACCTGTAAAAGGTGGAAATCAGCCTAGAGACCCAACCTCCGTTGGTTCTGAGAATCTGCTGGCCACCCTGAGTCCCCCCAGGTCTCTTCTGCAGAACTTCCTCCTAACTCTGACCATTAGCCTGTGTCAGATCGGTGTTAGCCCCATTGTTTCTCAGCCCTGTACCCAACAGGGTCAGGAAATGAGCCCTGAATGAATGAGTGAATGAATGAATGGATGAATGGGTGGTATGTGTTCTCACTTTGTTTACTCAGTGCTAGTGTCCATTTATGCCTCCAATCCAGCTGAGCACACGCCATGTGCTGGCTGCAGGGAACTGGACAGACACTGAGAAGACAGAACCCAGCCTCTGCCATGTGGGTCTGTCTGCCCAGGGTTGGGGGAAGTGCAGAAAGAAGCGATCATAGCTCAGGGCAGGGGCCATTCCAGAAGGGGTGCTGGGACTTGAAAGAGGTGGAGAAGTTTAACAGACAGGAAATGGGGTGGTGATATTTCAGGCCAGGAGTTCCAAGCAGAAGCATGAGAAAAAGGCACAGGGGTAAGAGAGTGTAATAGCAAGAGTTAACCGAGCCTACCTCAGAGATTTAAATGAGATAATACATGTACAGGACACAGTGACAGGCACAGAGGAACTACCCAGCCACCAGTAGTTGCTGTTAGCATTATGTATATTTAAGACAGCTGCAGAGAGTTGAGCCGAACTTGAGTGTGGCATGTGAGTGTGGGCGGAAGGGGGTTCCTTGTGGGAGATGGATCCCGAGAGCCCGACCGGGGCTAGACCACAAAGCACCTGCAGGCCAAACAAACAAGTGAATGCTTTTCATCTTCCAGGTCAGGGGTTGGCAAATGATTTCTGGAAAGGGCCAGAAAGTAAACCTTGGAGGCTTTGCGGGCCATAGGGTCTCTGCGGCAACAACTCAACCGTGCCATAGTAGCAGGGAAGCAGCCCCGGACAATACGTAAACCAATGGGCAAGGCTGTGTTCCAGTAAACCGTTATTCACTAAAACAGGCAGCCGGGAGGACTGGACCCGAGGGCCCCAGGCTGCTGACCCCAGCTCTAGGTGGCGAGGAGCCTTGAAGTCTTGTGAGCAGGTGGCGGCCCTGATGGGACTTGCAGTTTGGGGAACAGACCAGGACAGAGATCTTGGTGAGAGAGGACGGTGGCCTGGACTGGATGAGAGGGAGGAAGGAACAGAGGTGGGGGTAGGAAGAGGACCCCAGGTCCGACCTCAGTGCCTTCTCCCATCTCTTTCAGGCTCCCCCTACTATTACAGCGCCGCTGCTCGAGGAGCTGCCCCACCTGCAGCCGCCACCGCCTACGACCGTCACTGACCCTCGGAGCCAGGCGGGCACCAAGCACTGATGACACATATCATTGAGGGTGACAGCCTCCCAGCCCCTCCGAGGTGGCCAGAGGGGCCCACGAGACCATCCCCCAGCACCCCTCCCACTCGCCTGAAGCTCCCCTATCCCCTCTTCCTGCTGGGACTCTGGGGTTCTGTGGTGGGGCTTTTGGACTTCTGGATGCTTGCCCATTTCTAAAAGCCAATTGATGAGCTTCTCCCCATGGCCGTTAGGTCTCTGCAAACCAACAGCCTGCTCTACAGACAGCTGCAGCCCCAGCCCAGCCTGCCAGTCCCCTAGCTATCTGACCATCCGTCTGTCCAACCACCCCAGGCCCAGAAAGGAGATCTCGCTTTTGTTGCTTCAGCAGCGCCCATGTAAATACCTTCTTGCTTTTCTGTGGGCCTGAAGGTCGAACTAAGAAGACCGCCCAACTCTTCACGCATCCTGCACTCAAGGTGCATCGCGGGAAATCTCAGACCTGTGTGCAGAACGTCTGCCCTAGGTATTTCCTGGCAGGTGGGCTCGGAGCTGTCCTGGAGACTGAGCATGTCCAGCTTGGAGCTCCAGCCTCCTGCTCTTCTTTGCTTCTTGGATATCTAGACCAAGAGTCTCATTGGGCTGGTTGCGCTGCAAGCCTCCTCCCCCGTGCTCCCAAGGTCCCTTCCTGAGAAGGCACACTCTAAGGAGACGCCCTGGCTTCCTGCCTCTATTTCCTTGGGGCTAATGCAGTGTGAGCAGCTCTTTTCCAGATCAAAAAACTCAAAGAGAACTGTCTGGGAGATTCCTCAGCGACTGTTCTTGAACAAGATGTCATCCAAGATGTCAGTTGCATTGTGGATTTGGAACAAGGGGGCTGGAGGAGAGGCAAGAGATCATCTGATCCAAGCCAGGGAAGGGGTCCGAGGCTCCCCCTCCTCTCTTAGCCCCCAGAACTGTGCATCTTCTGAGACATGCCCAGATGTCTCTTTGGACACCCACCATGGACACACACATCCTCCAGGACCCCAGTGAGCAGATTCTGGGCAAGCTTGTTCCCGCAGTGTAGACAATGATGAACAAAAAGGACTCTTCCCTGCACACAGGACCATGAACAGCCTCCAGAGGTCAGCCAGAACTTCTGCTATCCTCTGGGGCAGCCCGTCTCTGTCCCTGTGGAGCTTAGCATGCGGCTGGGTGCGGAGGTGCGGGGGGGGAAGGGGCGGATGCCTGATTTCACACAGTGCATGCCACCTGTTGATTCAAGGGGCTGTTATAGTCAGGGCCACAGCCAAGGGCCACGGGAGCTTGGAGATGGAGCTTAGAGAACTCACTGTGGGCTAGGGTGGTCAGAGGAAGCCAGCTGGGAAGATTTGGAAGATAGAGGAAGGCCTTCTGGGAGAGGGGCAGAAAAGCGGTGAGGACTGGCGTGTGACCTGGGAGTAGTTTTGAGATGGGAGTGCTAGGCACCACCATCCCTTTGCCTGGGGCCTCCTGCCAACTCAAAACAGCCCCTGTCCACACATGGGCTGAATTACAGTGATGACAGTGGGCTTGGTCTTCTCACGGACAGCATCCCCGATGTCTGTACATCACCAAGATGGCAGAGAGCTGGGGCAGAAAGAGCCTAGACTCGAGGTCATCGGGCCAGGCAGATCTTGTTCTGACCATACCTCTGCTCTGCTGTGGGACTTCAGACAGGACCCCTCACCTCTCCAAGCCTCAGCTGCCTTAGTAGGGTCACCGGACAGTTCTTCCTCTCCTCCTTCCCACAGGGAGCTGGGCTGTAACAGGGCTGCCTGGGGCAGGGCCTCTACTTCTGAGCAAGTGTATGGGGGTGGGCACCTGTGTCCCACTAATATTTGGACCAAGTGGGGCAGGAAAGATCACCCAGAGGGGCAGGAAACCTAGGGACCACGCAGAGAGGCAGAGCAGACCTCCTCTGACCACCGCTAAGTGTTTTGTCCCCCCAGACTCCCACAAAGTGGTGGGACAGAAGAGGGAATTGAGGCTCAGCAAGGTGGAGACCCCAAGTAGTAACTAGCAGAGGTGGGGCTGGGCCTCAGTCCCCGGACCCCCAACATCTGGTGACCCCGGTCACCTTCCCTCTATCCACATGCTACCCCTGGGGAGAGAAGTTGACAGCAAGAGCAGCAGGAGAGGGTTCTGTATCTGATGGCCAGACTGAGTGTCTGGGCCTGTAAGAACTGCAGAGGGAGCCCAGTCACCCAGGCCAGAGATGTAGCCCAGCAAGCTCGCGGCAGGCACACCCACCCCTGAACCTGCTGGGCAAAGAAGGGAGGCAGCTGGGGCCAGACTCCACCTCCAGGAGGCTGGGTGAGCTGGCTCCAGTCTCTGCTGCCAGGTAAGGTAAGAGAAGGTATATTCCCTGACTCCACCCTCCTTTTAGCAGGAAGTGAGGGGGCGGGGTCTCCAGCACAGGCCTCTTGGGCTCTGCCCCCTGCCTCCCTCTCTTGGAATGATGTGCACCCACGTCTTTGGGTCCTGGCCCCTGCTTGTGGTTCCAGGCTGCTGGGAGGAGGCCTGCCTCCCCAAAGCCCACTCAGCCCCCTCTCCCTACCCCATTCCTCTTCTTGCCCCTGTCATGAGCTCCCCCCATGCCTTTCCTCTCTCACCTGAGGCTTTGCTGGTCCTCAGCTTGGATTTGTAGTTAGTAGCCAACCACTCGATTCCTGGGCTGCCAGGCAGAAGCACAAGAGCACGCAGATGCACACGGATGTTCTCACATACGCGCCTGCTCTCACCAATGCAGAGCCCCGCGCGGTCCGGGAGAGCTGCCCGGGGCTTGGTGAAGAGGGCTCCGAAGGACATAGGTCTTTGAGTAGATGCCAGAGAATATGGAATGGAAAACACAAGTCCAGGGCTTCACCAGCATCGTGGCAGAAGGCCTGGGGCGTTTTTCCACAGGCCTTCAGCCCTGCATTCCGACTCTGACTTTTGGTAAAGGACATTGTGGAGTTTACGAAAGATGTTCATGCCATTAGTCTAGCTCCAACCTGGAAAGATTCGATGACATATCAAACCCAACACCCTTTTCCAAGGCGCCTTAGTTAGGGTTAGCCCTTTCGTAACTGACGCTCTATGGTGCTTTGCAAGCCTCTACCATGAGTGGGGCAAAGATTATGATGCTTATTTTACATGGGGAAATGGACATTTGGGGCTCACATGGCAAGATAGAGGTGAAGTAAATTCTCAGATCTCCAGGCCCCATTCTTTCCTCACAGAGTTGTGCTCCTGTCACGGAGATATGACTTAGAGATATCCCTCCTCAGTCCCATAGAACTCCCCCAGACCCACAGTAAGGAAAGAAAGAGCAGGGACCTGGAAGCTGGCCTGACCCAAGGTCCTGGGGGTTGGTGACTATGCCGGGCCTGCTTGTTTCTCTTTAACATTGAAATCCGCAGAATCTTTGCCCAAATCTACACCAGTGCTTCTGAGGTTTTTTTTTGTTTTTTGTTTTTTTGAGTTGGAGTCTCACTCTGTCACCCAGACTGGAGTGCCGTGGCCGCTCCCGGCCACCGCAGCCTCGACCTGCTGGGCTCCAGCGATCCTTCCGCCTCAGCCTTCCAAGTAGCTGGAACTACAGGTGCGCGCTACCATGCCCGGCTAATTTTTTGATTTATTGTAGAGAGGAGGTCTCGCCAAGTTGCCCAGGCGGGTCTCGAACCCGCGGGCTCAGGCCATCCACTCACCTCAGCCTCCCAAAGCGCAGGATTACAGGCTGAGCCACCGAGCCCGGCTGCTTCTGAGGTTTTATTCAGACTCCTTCCCTGCTGTCCCCTGAGGCTCAGAGGGCATCAGTGCTTGTCCTAGGCTGCACCTCAGTCCTGGGCTCTGGCTCCCAGGGCTCTGGCTCCCAGGGTCCAGATGCTAGAGTTACGTTCCTTCACGCCCCTGTCTTTGTCCTGCCTTCTCTGGAACAGACTCTAGGCCTGGCTGTGACAATATGCAGGCGTGTCCGAGCCAGGACCATCGGGTACCCACAGGTCCAGAAAACACAGATCACAATCACAAGCGCCCTGAATGAACTGCTTTCTGGGCTGGCCAGGTGGCATAACCTTGTCACTAGGGCAAGGCATGAGGCAGCATGGCAGGCTGGGACCCAAGACGCCCAAGGCATGCCTCTCTCCCTGAGTGGCATTCAAGTGTGAAAAATCTTGAAAACACTTTGTCAACCAAAAGAAAAATATGTCCATGGGCCAAATCTGACCCACTGGTCTCCAGCTTCTTACCCCAATCTCTGTCGAATACCCCTTGCTGCTTCACCTCCTTGTCATTTGCTGCAGTTTTGGAGGAGCCCAGAGAGGTGAGAGACGTGCTCAGGTTGTCTAGTAAGTCAGTGGCAGAAACAGGCACACCCAGCCCCCGCCACTCTCCCACACGTCACCCCGAGCTCTAGCAAAATGGAAGTTCTGAAGGTGGGTGGGGTAGAATGTCCGAGGTGCTGAG
Organism: Cephalopachus bancanus; assembly: GCA_027257055.1. Classification (NCBI taxonomy): domain Eukaryota; kingdom Metazoa; phylum Chordata; class Mammalia; order Primates; family Tarsiidae; genus Cephalopachus; species Cephalopachus bancanus. The sequence continues at coordinate 268,130 of JAPVLO010000497.1, read as the reverse complement.
CATGGGGGAAGCCATTGGCTTTTAAGCAGGGGTGAATGCTGTTGGGGGCCACTCACGTGTGCAGGGAAGAGTCTCAGCTGTGGGTGAAAGCCCTTGATGAGAAATCATGCCCCAGAGCGACTGCCCCGCCTCTGGCAGCCTGTGGCTCCAGCTACCCCCTCTTGGTGACATTTCAGCTAGAATTGAGCTCCAAGCCATGGGGAGCAAATCTCAAAAACAAACCAAGACCTCCGACAAATACCTGGAATCAAATGTGTGAAATACAGCTTCCCGGGAGGGTAGAGACAAAGCCGGGACCCTGGACAGGCTGGATCCGGGCTGCATGGGTGGTTCCCACAGGTCTCGGCTAGACCAGCTCCGCGGTGGCCCTGCTAAAAGGCCTGCACCGCGGCCTTGGCCTTGTCACCCACCAAGAGCCTGCCTCTGATGGTTCCCGGGCGTGCACACCAGCCCTCTTGGGGAATTTATTCGTTCAGTTCTTTTGGCCTCGGAGATGTCTGAGGCAAGCGCATTTCTTAAAAGGTAACAAAATACATTACTGGAAAGTTGGACAGTCAGGCCATGACTCCTAACCCACACTGTGCCCCACCTCCCAGCAGCCCCTTCAGCCGCTTGTCCCCTGTTGTCCCTGTACCTCAGGCTTCCTCTGCATATTCATGAGGAACCTCGTGGTGATCTGCACTTCCCTACCGTCAGCACATGGTTGCACCTTGCGTGGCACTAGGTCCCCAGGGGCCATTGTGGAGGCTGGGCAGTGAGCCCCTTGCCCACCCATTCTCTGAGGAGGCAGCAGCGTCTCTGAACCAGCTGCGTGCCGGGATCAGGCAGGCGCCAGTCTTTCATTCTCTGGCAATTCCTCAGCACTGAGGCCCCATTCTTGGACACCCCCGGGAGCGACGGGGACCTCAGAGTCACATCACTGCCATTCTAGAGTTGCAAGCCGAGGGGTCCCATTTGGCTCATCTCCTGGAGAGGGGTAAACGCAGCCACCACTCAGTAAGTCTAGACTCTTCTTTTCACCTCCTCAAGCCCTGGGCGGTGCAAGGAGAAAAACAGCTGCTTAGCTCTCTCTTGAGGCAGTGTCAAGGAGCTGTCAAGTGGAGTCTCAGGCAATGTACTTGGCCTGGACCAGGAGAGACAGAGGCAGGAACCCGCCCTGCAGCTTCTGGCGGCTGAACAGGGCCCAGGAAGGAGAGCGTGTGAAACAGCAGGGCAGGGATGACTTGGCAGTCGTGCGCCCCTCCCTGGCTCTGGGGCCTGACTGGAGGAGGCCACGCCGTGTCCTCACCTGCTTCCAGCCCAGGCCCCTCAGACCCTGTGGCTGTGGCCGTGGGCCACCCTTGTCCCCCAAATCACCATGCCTGTGGCCACGTCCCTCATCTTCTCCAAAAGCATCATTAAGAACAAGTGATTTTGGATGATGGATTTTTGATTTACAAACGGAGCATTTCCCTTGGAGTGGAACAGAAAGGAAACCATTTAATGGCTCCCTTATTTTCAAGCATGAATACATTTTAATGAAACAATTTTATTGTATTTGAGGAAATGGAGAGTTGAACATTCCAACCAATCAATAGTCAATTAATTGCTATAAAGCTAAAAAGAAAATAAATAAATCCTGAGTCTATCTTAAACACCCTGCAAAGCTCAGAGCCTCAGAATCTGGCCATCCCCTCCATAACATGCGCATGTGAGTGTACACACACACACACACACACACACACACACACACACACACACACACACCCCTACACCTCAGCTGTACTTGAAACTCAGAAAAAGCGCTGAGTCTCCTCATGCCAATTCTTGCCTGCCCTCCTCACCTTTGGTCAGAGAAGGTGAGCAGACCTGGCAGCAGCCTGTCCTGGGGCTCAGGAAGAGGCAGGCCCATCCCCTAGCCCCAAGCACCCTCCCCAGCACCATGTGGGGCAGCAGAAGTGAGGGCCTGGGCCCCCGCTCTCAGCCCCCGCGGCTGGGCCTCCGAGGTTGGGCTGAGGATGGAATTCTGACTCTGGTTTTGCCCTGACTCCTGCTGGAAGATGCTGCCCTGGTTTTTCACCCTCTCGTGGCCTTGGACATTGAGTATTTGTAGAAATGGAATACGTTGCAAATGGGACTCTTTGCCAGGAAGACACATGGATTTTGCTTTTCATTCTTTGAGACACTTGACTTTGTCTTAGGGACTGACCTTCCAGCATCAAAGAAATACATATCTACTGTATCCGCCAAAGTCTGTGATGCCTGCATAGATGCTTACTTGTAAAAAAAAAAAAAAGTACAAAAAAACCAACAACAACAACAAAAAAACACAATTGAATTGCCTTTGAAAGTGGGAGATGATTGTCTCCAACAGATTGGGAAAAAAAGCTTCTTAAAAACGTGTATGTTTTGTATTCTTTTTTTCTAGTAGAAAATAACTGACTTGAAATATTGGTGGTTTTTTTCCCTAGTGATGTGTGTTGCTTTTGTGTGTAATAATATTTGAATGTAATTACAGCAGTGCCAATTTGCCAAAGATGTTGGACATATTTTTCTTTTGTTGGGAGGAGGGCAGGGCTGGGGGTGGGATTTGGGAGAAAACTGGGGTTGGGTTTTGGTTTAATTTTTTTTAACCTTTTTTTTTCTCGTCAAACCTGGAATTTGTGGCTTTATTTTAAGTTAAATGGTTGACTGCAACACCTTTATTTTAGATTAGTTGGAGAAACATGCAATAAGATTGGCGTAGTTTCAATATCTGTGTGTCTTTTCATGAGTGGCTGTTACTTGTGAAGAATTGATTTTATGTAACCTTTATGTGAGATAATTATTTGTAAATATTTGCCATAATTTTATTGGTTCCTAAAATAAAAGTAATTTTTTAAGTTCAGAAAAAATGATTTGATCTCTCTTGGTTTTCACTAGCTCCTAGATGGTCTGACAGTTTGACTAAACCATGTGGCCTTGTGGGGCATTTGATGGCCCTCCTCATTAAATCATGGTCAAAACAAACTTGTACATCTGGAGTGATGTGCTGCAGCATTGGGCACTAGCCTGGGTCGGGGCGGCAGGGGCAGAGTCTGCCCTTGAGAGGCCCCCAGACAAGCTGCCAGCTGGCTTGGCAGAGCAGAGTGATGGGTGAGATCCCATCCTGGACTTGACTCCCAGCTATGATTCTCATTAGCTGTGGAACCTTGGTCAAGTTTTTCAGTGTCAACATCTTCAGTTCCCACATGCTGGGCACAGTGGCTCCCACGTGTAATCCCAGCACTTTGGGAGGTCAAGATGGGGGATTGCTTAAGCCCAGGAGTTCAAGACCAGCTTGGACAGCATAACGAGACCCTGTCTCTACAAAAAAAAAAAAAACCAAAAAATTAGCCAGGTGTGGTGGTGCACACCTGTAGATCCAGCTACTTGAGAGGCTGAGGTGGAAGGATCATCAGAGTCCTCCAGGTCGAGGCTGTGGTGAGCTGTGATCATGCCACTGCACTCCAACCTGGGCAACAGAGTGAGACTTCCACTCAAAACCAAAAACACACACATAAAAAATTTCTTTGGCTCCCAAATGCACTCATGCATTCATTAATTCATTCAACAAGTATTGATTGAGCATCTACTCTGTCCCTGGTACCAGGGGTACAGCAGCAAATAGGGTAAACAAGAACCCCTCTGCCATCAGGCTGACAATCGAGTGGGATGCTGTGAGGATTAAGTTAACCCATATGAAATGTTCAGTGAGTGGAGTGTGCTTGGATACGTGCTTTCCACCTTCCTCTGGGCTGAGCCTCCTGGAGCCTCAAATGTCTGGGCACAAAAGCCATTCACACCAGGAGATGTTGCCTCTGGGCTCTGACGCCACAGGCTATATCTGTGCCAGAGCTCAGAGCCCACGGGTCCACGATCCTTTTGTGGAGATGCCCTGTCCCCAAGCCTTTGGAACTAAGCATTTTGGCTGCAGAGGAGTCCCGAGGTGGCTTTTCATCAGGGGGCAGGGCAGCTGCAGACCCGAGCCCTGCCCCTGCTGGGCGATGTCAGTGCTCGAGGGCAGGCAGGGACCGCTGCGCCCCTGGGCACAGTGTGTGCAACTCAGTAATTGCCAGAGATGGAGTGGGTGAGTGACCGCGTGGGGGCCATGGACTGCAAGTCATTCATATTTAATGAGGCAGGCTGCACGGCCTCCATCCATTTCTACAATGGATGGTGACGAGGGGCATCCCGGGGGGAGAGAGAGTGAGCCCTGGCAGAGGGCTGGCCCCACTCCTCTCTTCTCAGTGCTCCTGACTTAGGGCACAAACTTCACAGAGGAGCAGGCGTGTTTGGGAACTGAAATTAGACCGCACACCTACGGGAACCGGCCAGGCAGGGCAGGAGCTTCCGTCCCTGATGCTGTGGCCCCTGTCCCTGATCTCCTTAGAAAGGGGGCACCAGTATCCGCAGTGAGCAGGGCATATGCAGCCCGGCAGGACAGCAGAATGGAGGCACTTGGGCACGGCCTCCAGGCAAGGAGGGTGGGAGTACCAACCCTGGACAGGCTGCCCCTCTGCACTCGGTGATGGTCACAGAGAGGCTGGAGGTAAGCCTGAGGCCTGCCGTGCAAAGTGTTAGACCCAGGCCCATTCATTCCTCAGACTCCCTCTGGAGCCCGTCCCCGTGCCCGGTGCTGGGTGCAGAGATGAGGCCATTGCTGTAGGGGGATGTGGGAGGAGGGTGAGAAGTGAGGCTGCTACAGGGTGGAGGGACAAAATCTCCTGAGAACCTTGGCTGGCAGACTTGACTCCAGCTCACAATGGTCGGTGTGCTGACGTAAGCGGTCTCTTAACTTCTGGAAGCCTTGATTTCTTCATCCGTGTAATGAGTCTAAACTTCAGAACATTGACCTCAAGGGTGTTGTAAGGAGCAAATGTTATGCATTGAGTGAAAGTTTTTCCAAATGACAAATGTGAGTTTTGCCAAGATAGCTTCTCTGCTGTAAAGGAGTCCAAATGTTTACACCCAAAGGTTAAACTCTAGTCAGATCTTCAACTGTGTTAGGGACAGGAGGACAGTGGAATGAAGAAATGAATCAACCAGAAGCCTGCTCCTCAGGGGCAGGTCATGTTCATGTTTTAATTCTAAATTCTAGGTATCACATGACTAGTGTCATCTACAGTTGCAGCAGACAGAGAGGTATGGGCTTAGAGGAGGGATTCCATTTAGTTGGGGGAAGGGTAGTCAGAGAAAGCTTCCTGGAAGAGGTGACTTTTGAGGGAGCTATAAAGGGTGGGCAGAATTTCAGCAGGAAATTCTAGAGAAAGTAGACATCTCCCGAGAATAGAGACCCCCAGACTCAATCCCAGGCTGGATCTCCGTTTCACGTGTCAACCCTGCCTTGGCTGGTACACGCCACCTCTATCCAAGGACATCTGCCTCTGTCCAAGCCAGAGGCTTCTGCCCCCCAACTCTGAACTCCCCAGTGTGGCCCCCTAGAAAACCCTCAGCTCTCACATCTTCCATTCAAATGAATTCCTGATGGATTAAAAAGTTACTTCAAAAAAATTTTAATAAAACTAATGGGGTCATAGATAAATGTATTTCAAACTTCCATATGAAATGTGACTTTGTAAGCTTAAAAAGATGGAAAAGTCTCAAAGGAAAAGATTGACTACTTGATTTTTTTTAAAAAAGGGATCCAAAAGATTTGAAAATACAAATATGAATAACTTGGAAAAATAAACCTAAGAAATGTGAAAAGGTGTAATGTCCTTAATATGTGAACATTTGATATGCAATTTTATGAAAAATACTACCTTCCTCAGTAGATAAGTGGATAAGGGACATGCATGGGTCATTCACAAATGAACATGATGTTCAATCCAAAATTAAAAGACTGGGTACAGGCCGGACTCGGTGGCTCAGTCTGTCATCCTAGCACTTTGGGAGGCCAAGGCGAGTGGATTCCTGAGCCCGCGGTTCAAGACCAGCCTGGGCAACTTGGCAAGACCTTGTCTCTACAATAAATAAAATTAATTGGGCATGGTAGCACGTGCCTGTAGTTCCGACTACATGGAAGGCTGAGGTGGAGGTATCACCAGAGCCCAGCAGGTCGACGCTGTGGTGGCCGTGAGCGTGCCACTGTACTCCAGCCTGGGTGACAGAGTGAGACACCAACTCAAAAAAAAAAAAAAAAGAAGAAGACTGGGTGTAGTGGTTCATGCCTGTAATCTCAGCACTTTGAGAGGCTGAGGCAGGAGGATTGCTTAAGCGCAGGAGTTCAAGACCAGCCTGGGCAACACAGCAAGACATGGTCTCTACCAAAAAATTTTAAAATTAGCCTGGCTCAGTGACATTCACCTGTAGTCCCAGTTACTCGAGAGTCTGAAGTGGGAGGATCACCTGAATCCAGGAGGTTGAGGCCACAGTAAGTCGTGATCGTGTTATTGTACTCCAGCCTGGGCGACAGAATGAGACCCTGACTCAGAAACAAGCAGACAAACAAAAAAACCCCACACGATTCAACTTCATAAACATTTTTTTTCCTTCCTTCCTTCCTTTTTTCTTCCAAGTCAAAGACCCACTCTATTGCCCAGGCTGAAGTACAGTGACATGCTCATGGCTACTGCAGTCTCAACTTGCTGGGCTCAAGTAATCCTTTCACCTCAGCCTTCCAAGTAGGTGGAACTATAGGCACATACCACCACACCTGACTAATTTTTAATTTTTTAATCTGGCAAGACGAGGTCTTGCCAGATTGCCCAGGCTGGTCTTGAACCCCTAGGCTCAGTTAGTCCTCTCACTTGGTCTCCCAAAGCACCAAAAAACCCCAAAACCCCAGTGATCTCAAGGGTATGGGAAAACTAGCAGTCCTCCACACTGCCACTGTGCAGTCTGACAACATGCAGCCAAAGCCGCTATTAATCTCAGGGCCTGGGCATTGGTCCCAGGGACACCTGGAAGGGCTGGGGTTTGAAAGGGGTGGAGTAGGGATCCCATGCCAGGGCCTGACCTCCCCAGGTGTGTGGTTTTTCTTTTAGGCTGGCTGCCTGCAGCCACAGGATGACTTCTCCAGCCTAGGTCAGGTGGGAAAAGTGGCATTTCAAGTCCAATGGTGTCATCTGGAAGGGCGAACAAGCAGCAGAAGTTCCCACATTATCCACAAACATGTGTAAATATCGTGACGGCGCATAATGTAACCAAGAAAATCACTTCCCGTTGTTTCTCCTTCAGTGATATTTTCTGCTTGGCTGAGTTTGCTTAGCACACTGGAAAGGCCAACTCATCAGTTCTTGTTGTTAATCAAGAGCAGTAATTGTCCGAGTTCAAAGCCTCCTGACTTAGACTCTGCTGAATAGGATAACAAGTTCCAAAAATGCTAAGTAGTAGTTTCTATAAATGGGCCTTTTTAATAGGGAAGGCCCCTGAAGAGGATTTGGAAAGAAAACCTTTCCGTGAAGTGGAATTAAAACATTGTGCATACTTTATAGAGCATGGCAAAGAAACTCCTAAAACTCCTAGAAGTTCTTAAAGCATGGGCTATGTGGATGCAGACTCATTTTCTCATTTACTGTGTGAACTTGTGTATTGGTTAAGGAGATGCCAGCTAATGTAACAAACATATCCCACAACTTCAATGTCTTGACATGGCATGATAAAAATCTGGTTTTCGTTCACATAACTGTTGCATGCAGCATTCCTGATAGGAAGGCAGCCTTCCACAAGGTGACTCAGGGATCCAGGCTCCTTTCTCGTTTTGGCTCTCTATGACTTCTGAGTCGTTGTCTGCATCAGGACAAACATGGAGGATTATGCCTTGGGAGTTTTCATGGGCAAGTCTGGAAGCAGCACCCATCATTTCTACTCACATTCTATTGACCAGAACCCAGTCTGTGACCACAGCCAGCTGCAAGGGAGGCTAAGAAACATGGCCTAGCTGTGTGCTGAGGAAGAAGAGGAATGGGTCTGGGAGACAGCCAGCCAAACGGTATCTTTATGACACCCATGAATTCCAGAAAATTTTAGCCTCAGTATGCTCACTTCTTTTTCACCAACTCGGGGGCAACGGTGGAGAGGGGCAGAAGAAGCTGTGCCCTGCCTGGTTCCCTGCTCCTCTCCTCTGTCCTGTCTTCAGTTGAATCCAAGCTGACACCAGGCTTGGAGAACAAGCATATTCCTGGCCTGGAAGAACTGAAGGAGTCCTATGGCTTATTATCGGTAGCCCTGCTTCTGGTCGACTCTTATCTCCTGCCTTGCTTCTAAATACAGGACTCTGGGTTAAATTGTAGATAAGAATACCTATTAACACTTATTAGACACTAGCTGTCTACCAGGAACTGATTTCGTGAAATGTTCATGTTATTTCAAGGCCCAAAGTTGAAACCAAAATGTTCATAGAGTCTCCAGCAGTTGAGTTCAGACACTTCCTGAGAGGTGACAATTCAGAGAATGGACCTGACCACCCAATAACACCATCTACTCATCTCACTACCACCATCACCACAAATGCAAAAATGACTGAGAGAAGAGGTGGCCAGCTTGGGGAGGATGAAGGTTCTGGAGAGAGGTTACTTCCTCCCCTCTGTAGCCAGGGCTGTGGCTTCCTCTCTCCAAAGTCAAAGGACAATGGTCTCAAGAGAATCCCTTGGGAGTTTGGAGGTACTTTTAAGAAGGAGAGACTGGAAATTCACCTTTTGGGTGGGCATCTGCTTGTCCAGCAGATTTGATGACCTGTCCTTGTATTTACTGAAGCAGGGGAAAGGAGAACAGGCAAAGAAAGTCAGGTGCTTTGTGAGTTGTGGGGGCATCATTGATGATAGTCACTTTCACATTGCCCTGCTGTAGCCCTACCCCAAAGAGTCTCTCCTTGGAGAGGGGATACCTGGAAGCTGGAGGCTGTGGGGTAGATGGTCTCTGGTGGGGGTTGGGAGGAAGAGCAAAAGAAACAGCTGTATCGTCCACTACACAGGACCTGTGTGCAGGAGTCAAGGAGGGGAGGCACATGGGATTACCAAGAGATTCTGCAGATGTAATTGAAGTTCCTAATCAGTTGACTTTCAGCTAATCAAAAAGGAAATTATCCTGAGTGGCTCTAACCTAATCAGGTGATTTCTTTAAAGGAAAGAGAAATCGGTGCCTTTTGGGGGGGCCTTGAAGAATCAGAGCATCATGTTGTGAAGAGGGCCACATGGCAGGATATGGCAGGCAGCCCCTAGGAACTGAGGGCATCAGTTATTTAACTGCAAGGAACCAAGTTCTGTTAACAACCAGTGTATGTGGAAAAGGACCCTGAGCCTTAAATAAGACTTCAGCCCCAACTAACACCTTGATTTCAGCCTTGTGAGACCCCAAGAAAAAGATCTAGCTAAGGCATACCTCAACTTCTGACCCACAGAAACCGTGAGATGATAAACTTCCTTTGTTTTAAGTCACTGAGTTTGTGGTAACTTGTTATATAGTGATAGAAAATGAGTATAGTTTCTCTTCAGGCTGCTAGAGTCACAGAATGGTCCAGTCTGCTCTGATCTGGGGGAGGGGAGAGAATACCAGCTTTTAATTACGTTTGAGATTGAAGTTTCAAAAAGAGCAGGACAGAATGTTGAATACCAACACGAAACTTCCAGTTATTAGACATTTCTGGAATCTGACCAAGATGTCCTGTCACCCTACTGGAAATGGGGAAGGGATAGTTCTACATAGCACAGTTGGGGGAGCTGTGAGGAAAGAAATGAACTCACGCCATGTTTACACCCCAAAGAGTTGTGACCTTAATAAATTGACTTCACACACATTATCTCACGTAATCCTTATAATAGCGCTATGAGGTAAGTACAATTATTATCCTTCTCACTCTTACAGATGAGGAAACTAAGCCTAGAAAGCCTACCCATCTTGCCCCAGGTCACGCAGCTGGTAAGCCGTGTGGCCAAGACTTGAAGCCAGGCTGTGTCACCCCAGGATGGGGGATCTCCGAGAGTCAATGCACCCCAGATGCATGCTTAGCTCACGACTCTCAGAGTCTGGGCTCTGTGGCAGGCTACCCCTAGGAAGAAAGACCTAGGGAATTTTCTTACCCTCCACAAGAAAAGCACTTGCTGGTGATACCTTCAGATAAGGCTTCTATGGCCCTTCCCCATTGTGTCTTATCTTGGCACTTTTTGATGCAATTGAACATCAAGTCCAGAGAAAATTAAAATTCTGGTAGAAATCATGAGTCAACTAGGGTGACTTGAAACTGTGGACAAGATCTGCATGTTTAAATGAATTGCCAGTCTCTTTCCTACAGTCAGTAATCACCTCTGATCTCTGCTCCATGCCAGGGTCCCAGCTAGCCACAGGAACAAAGGGGAATGGGCCACAGTCCCTGCCCTTGCAGAGTGCCCCATCTGGGGGACAAGGAGGCAAATCCATCACAGAAACAGTAGTTCTGTGAGCAGTGCCTATGAGGTGCTGTGGGACCGGTAGGAAGGACAGACCCTGAAGGACTGCCCGGGAAGGGGGTTGTGCTCCCAGCATCCAGCACTTTTACTAGGCAGTTAGGAGATACTCTCCCCATAGCCCTGTGAGGAGGCTCTGTATTTTATCCAGGTGAGGACATGGTTCATATATGTTGGCATGCTTGTCATTTTTCTTGTTTTCCACAGAAAACGCTGTCTGGGGAGGTGGTGAGTGCCCCGTCACAGAGATGGCCAAGGAGGAGCTGGATGTTCATTTGGCAACTTTGAAAAGGCTCATCTGATAGCAGCCAGACCGAGGACTTCTAAGTGAAAAATGAGATTTCAGCTATTTTTATATTTTTATGTTCTAAAAAAATAACACACGTGTGGTTAAAAAATTCAAACACAATTGAAAAGTAGGCAGAGGGTCTCTTTCACCTCAGCCCCAAGGTTCCCAGATCTCTTTTCCATGGGTATAGTCTGTGTATTCTCCCAGAGATAATTTATGTGTATATTACATAAGATATAGAGTGTGTGAATGTGTGTACATATACATATCACTTTATTTAAAATATTTTCAGCCATACATTCTTGTTTCTTAGTAACATTTCCTTTTGAAGAAGTCTGTTTTTTTCTTGGCAAAGCTAGAAAGAATAGAATTATTTTCAAACCCTTGTTAAACATTTATTTTACTGCCTAAAGTAGTTAGAATTAGATCAGGTGTGAATGACTGAAAAATCCAGAATAAAAGTGGCTAAAACAAGACAGATTATCCTCTTACACATGTGGAGTCTGGAAGTCAATGATCCACGGCTGCTGTAGCAACTTGGCAGAGTAGGCCCACGGGATCCAGACCCAGTCATCTTAGGCCCGCCTGAGGCTGTGTTCCTCAGCTCCAAGGCCCAAGATGGCGGCACTGGGATTCCAGGAAGCAGGACCGAGTAGACAAAGATGAGAACCAACTGTCTCTTGAGTAAGGTTGCAGGAAGTGGGCACCTGACACTTTTGCATATATGCTGTTAGCCAGAACTGAATCACGTGGCCACCTCTAGCTGCAAGGGAGGCTGAGGAATGACTCTTCTCTGAATGGCCCTGTTTGTTCCATTACAAATTCTATTACTCTGGAAAAGGGAGAGTAGATATTGGAATATTAGTAGCAGTTTCTGCATATCTCCATCTCCCACATTCCTTCATTTGTTCAAACAATCATTATCAAGTAAATGTTGTTGAATTGAACTGAAGGGAGATGGGAGTTGGGGTGGACTTGCATGGAGATGTCAGAGGACCCAGACCTGCTTCAGAAAGATCAGGTGAGAGCCCCAACCCCCACCCCAGGAAGACTGTTATCATCCTGCCTGATTTTTCTCACATCCATGTTAGAAGGTCCTTACCTGGGACTCATCTGCACATGAGGTAGGAGACATAGGTTTGAACCACATGATCTCTGATCCTTTCATCTTAAGATCTCAATGGTGTGTGGTTCTAAATGAATTACAGTCAAGGGTCCAAGCATTTGCCATGAGGACTGAGAGTCAAAGGAGAGAGATCAAAGAGACTGAAGACCTCTTGTATCTGGACTTCTCTGTGTGGTGATCCTTGTCCCTCAGAAGGCACTTTGAAGACCCTGGGTACTTTATTCTGCTGGACCAGTGAACTAGAGCTCTCTGAACACTAGCAACCACTCAAAGGCTGGGAAGAAAGCAGAGAATGAAACTGCAGCACTGTGGTGCATGGATTTCCGGGCACCATCACTGGAAATCGCCCCCAAGTCAAGGAAGTGTCAGGTTGCCCATAACAGTAGACTACCTGTCAACAGAAGTTTTGGAAAAGGAACTATTAAAAATGGTGACTTGGGGTTGGACACAGTGGCTCATGCCTGTAATCCCAGCACTTTGGGAGGCCAAAGCAGGAAGATCACTTGAGCCCAAGAGTTCAAGACTAGCCTGGGCAACAAGCAAGACCTTGTCTCAACAAAAAAATCAAAATAGTATCTGGGTGTTGTGGTGTGCACCTGTAGTCCCAGCTACTCAGGAGACTGAGGTGGGAGGATTGATTGAGCCCAGGAGTTGGAGGCTGTGGTGAGCTGGGTGACAGAGTGAGACCCTGACTAAAAAGAAATAGTAACTTGAGAGCTCATAAGGAACAAACCATGGGAAGAGGAGTGTGGCTTCTGCAACCAGAAGCCTGCCATGAGGTTGAGGAAGAATTATATCTGGATGAGAATAACCCAACATTCCACAAGAAATTGACTAAAAACACTGAGATTTTTCAAGAAGTCTTGGAATGTTTCCCCATGATTAACAAACTGGCTTAGCAACAGAAAAATCAAAGGTGGGATCAATGGATACTTCCCCAAATGGAATACAGTAACATTATCTATTTATCTGAGGACTGAAATTAATTGGTTTTAGTTGATACGTGTAATTATTGGGAGAATTCCTTGTGTGGAAGAAGTTAAGCCAATCAGAATTAAAGCATTGGAAGAGCTGCCAGGCTGCTTGGAGGTTTAAAATGAATCAGGTGAGCTTCACTCAGGGGAGGAGGGAGAACTAGCCATGGATTTGGAGAGTAGAAGATATGGTCCATAGCCAGGTGTGGTGGCTCATGCCTGTAATCCCAGCACTTTGGGAGGCTGAGGCTGGATCACTTGCACCTAGAAGTTGGAGGACAGCCTAGGCAACACAATGAGACTTAATCTCTACAAAAAAATAAAATTTAGCCAGATGTGGCGGCATGCACCTGTAATCCAAACTACTTGGGAGGTTGAGGCAGAAGGATCACCTGAGCCCAGGAAGTCAAGGCTGCTGTGAGCTGTAATGATGTCACTGCACTCCAGTCTGGGTGACAGTGAGACCCCAACTCAAAACAAAAAATGATATGGCTCAGAAGTTTCATGGAGATTAAGACTCTCAGGGATTCCCTAGAAGTTGAACCTACGGTTAATCAAGGAATGTTTAAAACAGAATATGCCTATGAATGTTTGACCAATCCCAGAACTGGATGTGGACGTCACAGCAGCGGTATAAAGTACAGAGGGATGCCTGCGAAACTCCGCTGTCCGTGGTCCTGAAGTATCCATCAGTTCCAAGCAAGCCAACAGACATTTCTCCTTTTGCCAGGACACTAGGGTTTCTATCCAACTTCCCCAGCAGTACTGAACGCTGTAAAGGTTTTAATTTTCTATCTTGATGAAAAATGTGTGGCTTATACACTGTCTCAGAGCAAATAGAATTGGGATTTATGTTTCACAACTTGCATGGTTTGTTTGGGATTTTTCCATATTCCTTTGACAGTCCTATCAAATTTCTGACAGTTACAATTTTTTTTTTCTTTCTGGGAAGGACAGAGAACTTGTCTGTCTGAGGAGAGATGGAGAACATGTCTTTCTTCTTTTTCCACTAAGACTTGCATGGGAGTATTTGTGAGCCCTATATGGACCCTGTGCTTGTACATCTCTTATTGAGAGAATATTTGCATTTATGTGCACAGAGTAGTGTGTGGGGTTCTATGTGTGTGGTGTCCTGGGCTGTAGTGCGTGTACACACACATGTTAAGTGTAGACCTATGTATTCGGATATGTATTTATGATAAGGTGGTGGGGTATGTGTGCATTGACCATAGAAAATCAGCCAATTAGATGCTGTTCTAATTCAGATGTCATGAATGACCAAATCCTTCTCCTTGCAGTGTCATGCACTAATGTATGCTGGGCCGGCCAGCGGTTGGGAAGGGCCAAATTGTTCTCCACACCCCACATTCCGTATGTTTTCAATGAATTTCACAATTCATTGGTGTGTTTTCATGGTTGGCACTTTAATTTCAGAGGTGAAGGGAATGTCTCACTCCCAATTATTACTCAAGGTCCGTTCCTCATTCCACCCCCATGTGCTGTGGCATTCTCGTCAGGAAGTGCAGTTAAAACATGACATCAATTCCAATAGTGGGACTAATTCCCTTTTCATTATTAGAGCAGATTTACAACTTTGGAGATAGGGTGCTAGGTGTTTTTTTCTTCTTCTTCTTCACTAGAAAATTCATCTGTATCCTAGAATCAGCTTGTAGCTCAATGTAAATTCAGTGTAGAATTTAGTCAGTTATTAAGTGGATTTAAGTGGCTGAACCCTGGTGTAATCTGACCAGCAATGCATGAAGGAAAGAGTTGGAGGTGTAAAAAATGTCAAATAGCTTTCTCAGATGCATTAAACTATTAATAAAGATAAAACGATCTTTATGTTTGGGGTTTAGGACATCTCTTTTATGATAGCAAGAAGCCACTTTGATTCACGACTCGTTGGTTTCAAGGTCTGGTGTCATTATTCAGAAGGTGTCAGGAAGAAAACGGAGACCGGCCCCTCACAGAGGAAGAGGTGAGAAAAGAAACTCAGAGTTTAGGATGGCTCTGGCCCAGACAGGCTGGGCAGGGAGATGTGACAGTGAAAAGAGGAACAGAAAAGGCCATGCCACGGGGAGCCCTCTGCGTAGGCCTCGCCACGTGGTCCTGAAATGTTTTCTTGTGGCTCTTCTGAGGTGGTTCTGGCCTCCCTGCTGAGGGGCTGACCTGAGGCACCATGGGGTAGGGATGCTGGGTATTCTCACTTGCTCCCTCCCCCCACCAGCTCCATCGTCTTTCTGTACACTGCTGTGTCCCAGGAGGTCGATCTCTGTGGACCACCTCACCCAGACTCCCTTGCCTTCTGGCTTCTGATTGGATGGAACCAGCCAACAGGAGGCACCAGCAGGAGACTTGAGAGAGGAGGGTGGAAGATGAGAGGAGTTAGACTCCGCCCCCTCCTTGCCACACCCCCATTCTGGTAGGGGCTGTCTTCGGGAGTTCCATCTTCTTGCAGCTCCTCTTCCATGGCTCCCGGTCTTTCTCCAGATTCTGGTGACAACTTTGCCCTTTAGGCCCAAGGTTGCTAGTGGCTCCCCACTGATACTGCACCCTCCCATGGTGGTTCCCTTGGCCCTGGCTGCTCACATCTCTACACACAGTCTCACCACTAAACTCTTCTCTCTTAAATTCCTCGAGTCGGCTGACCATTTTCTCCTGGGACTGCGACCGATCCTAGGAGGAGCCTGATCCTTCTGGAGCTACTTGTGTAGGAGTGAAGAAGGAGCCTTGGCTTAGTGCAGCTGCTCTGTGCGGAATATTGGTGCATAGCTGTCCCTACATCTATCCAAGGCATCTCTGCTGCAGCAAGGCTTGTGCTTCCTCTATTCTTTCAACAAGCCTTGGTTGGGCAGCTTCTGGGGATGAGGTTCCATGCTTTGCAGGTCCTGCCCTCATGGAGTTTACAACCAGGCAGAGGATCCCATGTGAAGTGCTATTGTAGGAGGCTCAGGACTCTGAGCCACACAGAGGGGAGAGGCTGGGGGGGTCTGGGAGGAAGGCTCCCTAGAGGAAGGAACATCCAATTTGAGAATCTAAAGACTGAGCAAGAGGTGTCTAAGAAAAGGAGTTGGGAGAGGAACGGTGGTGTTTCTGGCAAAGGAAGCAGCATGTACAAAGCCCCAGAGGTGAGGGAGAGCTTGGGGCATCTGACACCTACCCGGAAAGCAGGGAGCTGATATGCATGAATGGTGGAGGGTCGGCCAAAGAGAAAGCTGGAGGGATCCGTGGGTGACCACAGCCTTTCATGTCATACCCCAAGTCCACGAAGGGGTTCTGCCTTTATCCTGAAGGCCAGAGGGCTTCGAAAACAGATCTACATGTGTGAAAGAGCCATTGGTCCAATAGAAATAAGAAGGTGACTCCATCAGAGGAATCAAGGTGAGACAGCATTGCCAGGGTGATGGGAGAAGTAAGCCCACATGAATCCCCCATCTTCCAGATGGAGACAGAGAGCCAGATCTTGCTCAGCTTACACAGAAAGACAGTGGCCCAGGGCCCAGGCTGCCGAAATCAGGGAGAGAGGGAACAACCAGAGTCTGTCTGAAAGCCACCTCATCCTGGAAGGAAGACCCCTTCTGGAGGTGCTGCAGGAGGGGCAGTTTCTGAGACCCTTGCCACCAATATGTTTCCTTGCAGGGCTGGGGGCCTTTGGATCTATCTGACCCCACCCTGGCAGGACCTGGACCCGCACCTGAATGCACCCTGGACACCTCCACCCAGCACAGGTGACCGGCGCTTCCCACCGAAATCATGTGAATATTAAGCTCATCAAAGCCTTGCTTGGGAGGGGATGGGGCTGGGAAGGCGGCCCTAACGAGCTGCGTGTCACTCCCTCCACCCTGCGCGTCTTGCGCTGTCCCATTTGTCTGGCTGTAATCTACATTTCAAATGATTACATGGGAAGCTGAAGTGGTAGTGACAAGGATAAACGAAGCTTGTTAAACTAATAGCTGCACTAATGCCCAAATATGTGAACTTCCCGACGCAGGCCGCATCCCAGCCTGGCGGAGCTGTCAGCCCCGCTCCCCCGGGCTCCGCCGCCAGCCGCGGCCACATGATGAATGGCCCTGTCGACCAAACTCATCCGGGGCCCAATTAAACAGGCAGAAATGAACTGGAGCCGTCAGGCAGCCGGGGAGGGGGGACGCAGAGAGGCGGAGGCTGAGCCAGACATGGAGAGAGGCTGGTGGGGGGGGAGAGGCAGAGAGAGAGAGAAACAGAGAGAGAGAGAAAGAGAGAGAGAGAGAGAGAGTCAGGGCCTAGGAGGTGGGAGGGAGAGAGCAGCTAGGAGATGAGAGGGCCAGAGACCTGAGGAACAGAGAAGAGACGCCAGGGTGGGAGAGGGAGGAGAGAGACAGAAACACACAGAGAGAGAGAGACTGAGACAGAGAGATGAAGAGACTAGGAGGGGAGGAAAAACAGACTCACAGATACACAGACACAGGGAGAGGGGGAGAGGCTGTCAGAGGCAGAAGCACAGACAGAGAAACAGAGCAGAAAGACATTAGGACAGCGATAGAGACCCAGGACAAGTGCGGGGGTGGGGGAGGTCCTGAAGGGCGAGGGGTGGGGGAGGAGAACAGACGAGAAAAGCGGGCGAGAAGAGAAAACGCGTCCCCTGGCAAGTCATGGCAGCTCGGCAGCGGCAGGGAAGTCGTTCTGTCAGAAAATGGTCATTTAATGGTTTGCCGAGCCCGCGACAGATATGTCATCTGAGGCGGCTCGGCGGCAGTCCCAGGGCATTTCATTTATTAATTACCAGCTTCCAGCGGTTCCCTCCGTCCCTGCCTCGCGCCGTCATCAGCTTGGCCCCCTGGCTGGAGGGCCCCCCACCCCCTCCCAGCAGGCAGCTCGTCCCATTTTCTGGAGGAGGTGGCCCAAGGTCAAGGCCAGAGAGACCAGGCCCACCAGGTGTGGGCCACTTCCCTCCCCGGCCTCCCTCCCCTCCGCTGGCTGGGTTCCCTGGACAAGGGTGGGGAGCCCAGTCCCTCCCTCACCCCAGGCCTAAAGAAAAGTGGGGAGGCCTTGAGCCAGGCAGGCTTTTTTTCTTCAATACACATTACAGTTTCTCTGTCATGAAGAAAATTATGTATTGCTTGTGGAATAATTTTGTGCCTTTGTTTCTTTTTATGCAAACTCATTTTTACAGCCTTCAGATCTCAGCAGTTCCTATACCTTTTAAAGAGCCTTAACTCCCATTTTCTTTAATTCATACCCAAGGAGCCAGTCTCCACTTTTAGGTGGAGGTGAGTGCTAATGTTCTCTCAGGTGGCCTCTTGCCCGTGAGAAGCATTTCACCAGGAATGTTTAGTCGTGGGCCGGGTGTGTTGGCTCAAGCCTGTAATCCCAGCACTTTGGGAGGGCGAGGTGAGGGGATTGCCTGAGCCCACAGGTTCGAGAATAGCCTGGACAACTTGGCAAGACCTCATCTCTACAATTAAAAAAAAAATTAGCCTGGCCTGGTGGTGTGTGCCTGTAGTTGCGGCTACTTGGAAGACTGAGGTGGAAGGATAGCCTGAGCCCAGTAGGTCAATGCTGGAGTGGCTGTGAGCATGCCACTGCACTCCAGCCTGGGGGATGGAGTGAGACTCAAAAAAAAAAGGAATGTTTAGTCAAGCAGAAACATATACTCACAGTTGTGTTGGAGACAAGCCTTGCCCACTGGGCAGTGTGTATGCAGGAACTGGTTTCTACTCGACTACCCCTGCCCCTCCCTCCTAACCTCCAACCCTCTCCCAAGCTGGCCTGGAGCTGACCCCTCAGGACGCTAAGATCAAGAACCTTCGCAGAGAAAGTTCCAGAAAGGAAGTGAAATCCCTGCTTTAAACAATGCCTGCTCAGCAATGGTTGCACCAGCTGGTGTTGGACTGATTCTTCCTTTCAGGGGTCCAGGGTGGGTAATATCTTGCTGAGGCATCCATGGGACTGGCATGAATCTGGAGGTTGGTTGGAACCTCCCACTTCTACTACTACCCCTGAAATCTTTGGATGGTTCCCCACTTTCTCACTTCCCCCATGAGCCCACATGAACACGCCTCTGTCCCCACAGCCTCCCGGGCTCCCCATTCCACCATTCCAGCGTAGAGCACCTGCAGCCCCACCCTCTAGCTTGGGAGGATCCTACATCGAATGGGTCACCAAACGCTGTGCAACCAGCCTTTCAGTCTTCCCACCTGTCTATGCCCCCATCACCTTCCCAGGGTAGACATCCATCATCTCGCTTGGGCTTATAATTCTCCTCCACACCACAACCTATGGAAGAAGGGCAGTTTCTCTCTTGTTGGCCTCCCTTTAGAAGCACAGGATTCAGGTGCCCTTCAGTCTTCAAGGCTCTGCCTGTTTTTGCCTGCTTCCTGCTACTCACTCAGAGCTCCAACCATACTGAACTTTTATTTTATTTTATTATTTTTATTTATTTACTTATTGAGTCAGAGTTTCGCTCTGTCACCCAGGCTGGAGTGCACTGGCACGTTCA
Source organism: Cephalopachus bancanus (assembly GCA_027257055.1). Lineage (NCBI taxonomy): Eukaryota > Metazoa > Chordata > Mammalia > Primates > Tarsiidae > Cephalopachus > Cephalopachus bancanus. The sequence continues at coordinate 248,881 of JAPVLO010000497.1, read as the reverse complement.
CAGCCACTGCAGCCTCAACTTGCTGGGCTCAGGTGATCCTTCCGCCACAGCCTTCCAAGTAGCTGGAACCACAGGCATGTGCCGCCATGCCCGGTTAATTTATTTTTGACTTATTGTAGAGATGAGGTCTCGACAAGTTGCCCAGGCTGGTCTCAAACCCATGGGCTCAGGCAATCCTTTCTCCTTGGCCTCCCAAAGTGCTGGGATCGTAGGCATGAGTCACCACGCCCGGCCTCATACAAACTTTGAGTCCACAGTATCTCTGACTCCTCTTTCTTTTCTCTTTCTCTTCCTCTTTCTCTCTCCCTCCCTCCTTCCCTCCCTTCCTCCCTCTGTGTGTGTGTGTGTGTGTGTGTGTGTGTGTGTGGTGTGTCTTTCTTTTTCCCCTCCCCTTCCCCAACTCACCTCAGGGTCATTGCACATGGTATTCCCTCTGGCTAGGATATGCCACAGGCAAATGGACTCTCGGAGATGGAAGTGAGCCTGTATCATGGGCTTTGCAGTGAGCAGCAGCTGGAAGGGCACTTCCCTGGTGTTGGAGAGGAGCCTCCAGCATATGAAGGGAGTCTTGGCTCAGGAACCTCTCAGAACCTTCCGGCCCAGGGTCCCCGACCCTGTGCATCTGCTTCTTAGAAATCACAGCTAGCAAACACTCTTTCTGTGGGACCAGGGCCAGGAGCTTTAGAGACACTGAATTTTACTTCACTCTGAACCTCAGAACAAACCACATATTTTAGACTCTTCAGGATGCTGGCAGGGCCAGAACTCACCTGCTTCTGGTGGGGGCATGCAGAGCTTGTGGGGGCAATGGCTTTCTCCTACAAAGCGACTTTGTAAAACTACTGCCCCCTTGGCATCAAAACCCCACGGTGGAGCCAAGAGACCCCTACTGGAAGCAGAATTCCACAGTTTTAATTCATCTTGCCATATTGAAATTATTGACCATACCTGTCTTCAAAAGCTCATTAAAATACATCTATATATTATTATTATTCTCTCCTTAAATGGTCTAGCCTCCCAGATTTCTGGGATGAACAATATGCTTTGTAAACACTCTCCTATGACCATTTCCTCTACAGGGGACAGCCTGAGAAAAAGCATCTTACTAGGGTTATTCTTGTCAGCTCAGATTTGCTTGCACTGGGGCTCTGTTCTCCTTCATCACGGATCTGTGATTTGGTTAAGGTTGCCAGTCAGTCTTGGGACGGGCCTTACCAATCATAGTACCTCTTCCTTCTGACAGCAGTGATTGGTCCAAGAGATGGGCATGTGAGCCATCAAGACCAATCAGAATGCTTTCCTGTGATTTATATACACAGAAACTCCCTCCTTCTCCAATATAAGGCTAGAGCATTCAGTGTCTCTTTACTTGCATTGAGGAAGTCCAAATGCAATGGGAAATAATGAAGTCGATATACAAATGGAAGCAAATCTAAGAAATGGAAAGAGAAAGAGAATCCTGATGACTTGGTTTGAACCGTGGTTGAGCCCATGCTTGAAGCCAGTGCCACCTCCTGGAGGTACCTAGTCCCATGGGACAATTAATTTTCCTTATCATTTTTTAGATTTATTTGGGACATTTTTCCTTGCACCTGAAAGAGTCCCAAAATTAATAATACAAGGTCCTTTATTGTGTCAGCCTGTTGTATACAACAGCTGGCATACACACACAGCCCTCTGCTCTGCGTCGCTTTGGGTACTGAGCTCACACACACATTCTCACAACACGAAGGAAGAAAGCCCCTCTCCTGCACTGTCTTCTCAGGGTCCTGGGATTTCTCCTTCGTGGGCAGAAGAAAGCTGAGCACTGGAACCCCTCTCTGGGCTTAGGGGTGGCCAAAGTCTCTGAGAAGTCTGTAGGTTATGTACAAGGCTGTTTCCGTGGGGGATGAAGAAGCGTCTTTCACCTAAGGGCTCTGATCACATCACTCTACTGTTCCAAAACCTTCAGTGACTCCCTATTGCCAGTGGGGAAAAGTCCAGGCCCTTTAGCCTGGCATTCAAGACTCTTCGCAGTCTGTCCTATATTCCTCATTCTTTCTTTCGTACATCTGGGTCTTTATGCCTTCTTCCTTCTTCCTCTGGAACACTCACCTATGAACCATCCTTCCTGTCTTTCTAGGCCCAGCCGAAGCATCATGTCTTGTAAGCAGCCTTCCCCATTCCCCTAACAGTAATGCAACTTGTCTTGGGACCTCCCCTAGCATGTTACCTGCCCCTCTGTTGTGGCTTATCATATAGGCTGTCTTGCATTAAATGTATTGTTTCTTCTGCCTGGCTTGTTCTCTCTCCCTTCCTCCCAGCTCAGACTGGGTAATTCTTGATTCATCCTTTAGGTCTCAACTCAAAGGTCACTTGCTCAGAGAAGGCTTCCTTGGCTGCCTTCCCTTGACAAAGTCTATTCCCCTTGTTTTCTCATGCTCACACCACTCTAAACTCTTCTTCAACAGTGCAGTGCTTATTGCACTTTATAATGAAATACGTATTACTGCAATTATTTGATTAATTCCTGTATCTTCCTATTAGAACATATGCTCCCTGGGGGCTGAGACTGTTGTGCAGCTAGAAAGATATCTGGAATATCAGTCCATACTAGTGGGATCAATGACTGGTCGAATCAATGACTGAATAAGTATATGAATGAATGAACAAATGAATGAGTGTTTTCTCAGCTTGGGAGCTTGATAGAGTCAGGGACTGTCAGTGTTTCTTTCTCCCTTCATGTTTCCTAGCATAGAGTCACAGTAAGTGGTCAGTGAGCATGAACTTAACCATCAGCATGTAGATCGTTTATGGGAGTTCCTGGACGCTACCCAGGGCCATAACATGAGCCAGAAATCTAGGACCACAATCCAAGCTGGATCAAGAACTTAAAAAATTTTAATAGCCACAAAGAATATTCCCTGATCCAGGCACACTAGGACTGCAGAAATGACAGAAACAAGTCTCTCTGTCCTTGGGCGCACATAGTGCAGTTGTCCTGAGTGAGTTGTTCTGACCCATCACCTCTCCAATGGGGTATGACATTGTCCCCGAGTGTTATTGCTACAAGATGGGCTTACTCAACTCTTCAGTAAACAGCATTACATAAGCACCATGCAAACACATGCAAATCCAGAATGGACAATAACCCCTAGCGTGTTGGAATGTTTGATGGCATGGCCTCGGGAAAGCAAGCCAGGAGCCAGCTTTAAAAACAATATTTATTTATTACAATTGGCAGAGCAATGGAGAAAATTGCCACTTAGATAGGATTTTACATTTTGCAAAGCGTTTTGTAATCAGCACAATTTCTCCCAACACTTCTCGAGGACAAGTTGTTTTTTGTCATTCCCATTTGTAGGCAAGGAGAAGATACTGGGGGAAGTGCTATGCTTCTACTTATGCAGAGCTCAAGGAGAAAGGAGAATTCTGGCTTAATGGAATGTAAGCACTTAAAAAAAAAGTCTACTGTGTTCTAGGCACCGGGGATCTGATTGTACACCAGACCTGCATAAGATTCTTGGCTCTGGCTCATGACTAGTTATTCCGAGGTTTGTGCCCTTTGTCTCATCTAGAGAGGAAAACAATGTATCTTACATCGCCTCCACTCATCACTTTGCTTGGCCATCTCTTTTGAAACTTCATGTAAGTTGTATCAGTCAGATAAGCTAGGTAATGCTGCTGTAACAAATGATTCCAAAATCTCCGTTCTTTGAAACAACAAAGTTTTATTTCTTCCTCAAGCCATACATCCATCATGAGTCAGCAGGGGGTGCTTTGCTCATTGTAAGCACTCAGAGATGCAGGCAGATGGAGTACTTTCACCTCAAACATCATTGGTTAATGTGCTAGAGGAAAAAGAAATTTCTAGAAATGCTTGCATTTTGGGGGGGTGCAGAAGTGACACATATCATTTCAGTGTTTGCTTCTTGACCAAAATTCATCCTACAGACCCACTACCTGTAAGGCACCCAGGAAGTGCAATGCTTCCTACCTAGAAGATGGAGAGGACTGGAAATGCTTGGCAAACAGCACTAACAACTACTATGCAAGTTGAATTTCATCTCATGCCAAAAAAGAGAAACCAAAGCCAAGTTCTTGAGCTTGTCCTTAAGTCTGGAAAAATACCAGGTAGAAAGGGTTTTTGCAAATAACAGGTAGAAAGGGTTTTTGCAAATGACAAATTGTGCTTTTTTTTTTTTTAGAAAGGCAAAAAGGCAAACAAAAAACAAACAAACAACAACAAAAAACTGAGACCTGTGCATAAACTGACTTTTACCAAAATAAAGAGTGCATTAAAGGGAAAAAGCCTAGCTAGGGCAATAAGACAAGAAAAACAAATACAAGGCATACAGATTACAAAGGAAGACTAAAGTTGTCTCTATTTGAAGATGACATGACTATGTAGAAGATCCTAAAGAATCTACAAAAAAAAACCTACTATAAAGAAAAAATCAACTTAGAATATCACAATGTAGAAAATAATATAAAATCAATTACATTTCTATACACTAGGAGTTAACAATTTAAAATTTTATTTAAAATAAATACTATTTATAAGAGCATTAAAAAACATCAAATATCTTAGGATCAACTTAACAAACTATATGAAAATCTTCTACACTAAAGCTATAAAACACCATTGAAAGGAATTAAAAAACCTAAGTACATTAAGTAAATTAATACTTGAATTTAAAAAGCCATGATTGAAATACTCAGTATTGCCAGATATGGTGGTTCATGCCTGTAATCCCAGCACTTTGGGTGGCTGAGACAAGAGGATTGCCTGAGCCCAGGGGTTTGAGACCAGCCTGGGCAACTTGGTAAAACCTTGTGTCTACAATTAGCTGGAACCACCTCTGGCTAATTTTTTTTATTTATTGTAGAGCCCAGGCTGGTCTTCTAAAGTGCTCCACCTCCCAAAGTACTGGGATTACAGGCGTGAGTCACTGTGCTCAACTAAAACAATCTTGAATATGAATTATAACATGAAGAGACACCTTACCAGATTCAAGACTTACTATAAGGTTATAAAAACAACAACAACAACAAAAAACTATGGTTTTGGTGGGAGGATAGATAAATCAATCAATGGAACAGACTAACGGATTCACACATAAGTCCACATAGAGACTGTCTCTTGGTTTTATTTTTTTGTTTTTTTTGACTTGGAGTCTCACTCTGTCACCCAAGCTGGAGTGCAGTGGCACACTCATGGCCACCTCAGCGTCAGCCTGCTGGGCTCCAGGATCCTTCCGCCTTAGTCTTCCAAGTAACCAGAACTATAGGCGTGTGCTACCACGCCCGGCTAATTTTTGATTTATTGTAGAGATGAGGCCTCACTAAGTTGCCTGGCTGGTCTCAAACCTGTGGCCTCACGCAATCCACTTGCCTTGGCCTCCCAAAGTGTTGGGATTACAGGCTAAGCCACTGAGTCGGCCTGAATTTTTTTTTTTTAATTTCTAATTTTAAATGTATGGAATGCAATTCAGGGTTAGGTATACAAATGTTCATTATGCAGGTACCCTTGTTGATGAGATGTGCCTCCCCTCTCCTGGCAGTTTCCCACTACTGCCAATCCCTTTCTTATAGTATTATGATAGTTGTTCAAGGGTCTCTTGATTTTTAAGAAGAAAATCAAAGGTGTTACATGGGAAATAAAAGTGTCTTTGACAAATGGTGCTGAGATAAATGGATTCCATAAGAAAAACAAAGAATCTTGATCCCTTCTCACACAATACAAAAAAATAAACTTAAGATGGATTTTAGACCTACAGATAAAAGTGAAAACAATAAAGTTACTAAAAGAAAACATAGAATATATTTATGAACTTGGGGTAAGCCAAGATTCCTTAGAAAGGCCCTAGAAAACATACATCATGAAAGGAAAAATTGAGAAAATAGATTTTATCCAAATTAAAACTTCTGCTCATCAAAAAGTCATCAAGAAAATAAATAAAATTCTATAGAATGAAAGGAAATATTCACAACACAATTATCTGACAAAAGACTTGTATTCAGAATACATAAATTCCCACAACTCAATAATAAAGACAAGTAGCATAATGTATTATTTTTTTTAAAGGCAAAGACTTGAACAGACACTTCACAAAAGAAGATGTATAAATGGCTAATAGGTACACAAAACATCATTTAACATCATTAGTGATCAGGAAAATGCAAATGAAACCACAATGAGAAATGACTACTTACTGTCTAGAGTGGCTAAAATGATAAAAGCTGACAACACCAGATGTTGGAGAGGACGTAGAACAACTTTAACTCACATATATTGCAGTTCAGAGTGTCGTGTGATACAACCACTTTTGAAAACTGTTTCACAATTTCTTGAAAAGCTAAACATACATCTACCCTATGACCCAGACATTTCACTACTAGGTATTTATCCAAGAGAAAGTAAAACCTTTGTCCACAAAAAAACTGGGATAAGATTTGTCATAGAAATTTTATCCACAACAGTTAAAAAATATAAACAACCGGCCAGGCTCAGTGGCTTAGCCTGTAATCCCAGCACTTCAGAAGGCCGGGGCAAGTGGATTGCCTGAGCCTGCGGGTTCGAGACCAGCCCACACAAATTGGTGAGACCTCATCTCTACAATAAATCAAAACTTAGCCAGACATGGTAGCACACACCTGTAGTTCTGGTTACTTGGAAGGCTGAGGCAGAAGGATCACCGAAGCCCAGCTGATCGATGCTGAAGTGGCTGTGAGTGTACCACGACACTCCAGCCTGGGAGACAGAGTGAGGCTCCAACTAAAAAATTAAAAAAGAATAGAAACAACCTAGATGTTTGTGGAAGCCATTAATCTTCAACTAACCAGTGAGCGGCCTACAATCAAAGTTGAATATCAACTGATCAGAACTGCCATATTTCAGTCTTTCATTTGAATGATGGGAACCCTAATGCATGACAAAAATCCTAACCCTAACTGAAAAAAGGCGAACTCCACTATAAAAACACCTCGAATTGCTGGCTTGGTTCAGACAGCTCTTCTGTCACTGCCCTGCCCTGTTTCCTCGCAGTATGTTCAATAAACCTGTCCCTCTCTACTCTAGTCTGACTAGGGTGAATTCTTTCTCTGCCCGTGACTCTGGTCAACTGGTTGCTGCCTGCAACAATGCCTATTAACAGGAGAATGAATAACTAAGCTGTGGTATAGTTATCCAATGAAATACCACTCGGCAATACCTAGGAATAGACTACAGATATGTGTAGCACATGAATGACTCTCAAAAATATTATGATGAATGGAAGAAGCTAGACTCTGCAAATGTATAACATGATTCCACTTATTCTAGAATAGGCAAAACTGGCCTATATTAACAGAACTCAGATTAGTTGTAGCTTTGAGGGGAGAGTGGAGATGCCGGGAAAAGTTCTGTGTTAATATATATTCATGGAAACAGATGGTATGTACCCTTAAGATCTGAACTTCATTGTATGCAAATTATACCTCATGGGTCAACCCCTATCTACAAGGCAAGCTGGGCAAGAATGTCCTTTAAATGCTTCAAATAATATTATGGCTTCATCACTAAATAAAGAGAATGGATATCGGACAGGCAACTGTACACACACACCCGCTGGCGTGCGTGCGCACACACACACACACACACGCATGCATGCATGCACACACTTACGATGCCAGACCTTGTCCTCAGAGTTTTATCCTCATAATAACCAGTATTATCCCCATTGTTCAGATGACAGATCTCTGCTACAGATAGTATTGAAACTCAATGTCATGGCATATGGTTAATGGTTAAAGGAATCAGAGGGGTTTAGTTTGAAGAATATAAAGTTGAGAAGACTCAAGAGTTGATTACGAATTCCTGAAGATCACAGGGCAAGACATCAGAGTTCTGGGTGGCCCCAAAGGGTGGGGCTAAGATCGATAGAAAGAAGATCCCTGTGTCTGGGTTCAGTTCCATGAGAGGAAGGAACATTCTCCTAAGCATGGTCAACCCTTCCTCAGAGCCCCCCAAGAGTCCAGTGAGGGAAATATGGCTGATAGTATCCCTGTTCTATGGACAAGGAAGCTGAGGCCAGGAGAGGTCACAAGAGTCATCGCACACTCAGTGACAGAGCCAGGGCGAGGTCCCAATGCTCCTCCCTGTTCACTCCGCCTGTTCCCATTTGCCTGTCATCTGGGAGGTAGTTTCAGTGGGTACGTGTGGAAACTCTGGAGTCACACACAGACCTGAGTTAGAGTCTCCACCACTAACAAGCAGGGGGACTTTGAGTTAGAGAACCATTCTGAGCTTTAGTTTTCCCGTTTGTAAAATGGGAATGATAATAATGGTAGCTATCTCTGAAGATGGATATGAGGACTAATTGAGATAATGCATGTGAAACAGCAGAGCATCTAGTACATAGTAAGTGCTCAGGAAATAGCAGTCATTGTTGTCTGCCCTGGAGATCCAATAGGTGGCACAGTACATGGTACCAGTGACCCTGACACAGTCGTAAGTTCACTTCCTACAAGATGGACAACATCTGGATCTTGTGCAATGTTTGCTATGCCAAGAAGGGCTGGAAGCCTAATTAAAATTGCTACTCTGTTTACATTATCAAATGTCAGGGGTTTTTTTCTTCCCTCAGAGCAAAGATTTTTCTTATCAAAAATCTATTCACTAAAATGCTAATGATCGTCAGTGATTAGAAACTGCTGCTCAAATTTTGAAAGTTCCCAGTGGGCCTCTCAGACATGGTCTGTAACTTGTCAGTTGAAGAAATGTTCTCAACAAATCAAACTTTGCTGTATATGTTTTAAAAAAAGAAAGAAAGAAAGAAAAAGAAAAGAAAAGAAAAAAAGATTTCATTTCCTTAACGCTTCACTGTGCAAGTCCAGGAGGGACTTTTGAGTTAAGTGACAGAGACCACATTATTAGTTGTGTAGTTGGTTCTAATGGAAGTCTCTGAAGGCGAGGTATTCTCAGATAGGCCCCATAAACTGCTAACAAAAGTCTGTCAAGCTTACCTTAATTTCAGTGAGCATTTAGTTTGCCAAAAGGAGTCGAGTGAGTAATTTTCCTTTGTTATATTCTTTTTGTTTTTCTTCTCCTTTTCTTCTTTCTCTACCTTCCTCTCAGGAGGAAACATTTACAAGGATGTTTTCTCAACATGCAGCCAAGGATCCCAGTGCCACCAGCTGTCCTCCAGGGTCAGACCTGGTTACCTGAGGCCTCCTGAGCTGGATCTACACAGCCCCAGAGGAACCACATGGGCCAATGATGGGGTGAGTCAGTTCATCCTGGGCTTTTGGCTGCCCTGGCAATGTGGGCATGGGAAACTGGAAGTGCTTCTCACAGACCCTCACACACTGCTCACCCAGCCTTTGTGGGTTCTGGGTGGCTTCCAGGATATACACGACTGAACTGTGGCAGGACTCTCATTTTGGACACAGTTAGAGTTTTGGTGTCCATTTCCCTAGCAACAACAAGCCACCCCAGCTGGAGGTTGTAAAGTCAGGGCACACAGTCCTGAGTAGTGTTTGGAATGTAGACTCTGCCGTCAGGTGGGCTTGGGTCTAAGCCCCTTTGCTCATTCTTTCAAGAAATGTGATTGAGCACCACTATGTGCCAGCTATTGCGCTAGGAGCTAGGAATGAAAGCAGACGCTGTCCTTGCCCTCCTGAAACGTACAATCTGGTGGAAGAGACAATAATCAATTAAGAAAATCAATAAATTAAATAATTACAGACTCTGAGTCGTGTTTTAAAGGAAATCAACCGTGACATGAGCAACGGGTCTTAAAGTGTGTTTCCTGGATCCTCCACATCGACATCATCCGGGAGCATGCTAGAAACGCAAGTTCCCAGCCCCCTACCACGACCTACTGAATCAGGAACGCTGGGATGGGGCCCAGCAACCTGGCTTTTCACAAGCCCTCTGAATGGCTCAGGTGCATGCTTAAGTTTAAGGACCTCAGATCATAGTGACGGGGTGGTGAAAAGCTTCTTGACTGAGGGTGGCCAAAAAGGCCAGCCCGAGGAAAGGATGTGGAGGAAAGGCCTCAGAAATGAGGAGGGGCCATGTGAGGAGCCAGAGAAAAGGCATTTCTGACTGTGTAGGTTTGGGCCTCAGTTTCTTGATCTGTGAATGGGAAGTAACATTAGTTCTACCATCACAGGGTTGAGAGGAAAACTCATTGGGTAAACTGCTTAGTACAGACTTTCCTAATCTAGACGCTCTCTATTAATAATTATTCTTATTATGTAGGGCATGATGCCACCAGGGCCCAGCTCAAGGGCCTACAATACTAGGAAGGAGGCAAGGAGGCTTCTGGGAGACCTGGTCCCCTTGGGCTGTGCTGTGGTTTCAGTGGAGTCAGGGCCATCAATAGGAGCATCAGAGTTTTATTATTATTATTTATTTATTCACTTTTTTTTTGAGTTGGAGTCTCACTCTGTCACCCAGGCTGGGATGCAGTGGCACACTAATGGCCACCCCAGTGTTGACCTGCTGGGCTTCTGTCATCCTTCCACCTCACCTTCCAAGTAGCTGGAACTACGGGCACAGTCTACCACACCCAGCTAATTTTTGATTTATTGTAGGGATGTGGTCTTGCCAAGTTGCCCGGGCTGTCCTGGAACCCACAGGCTCAGGCAGTTCACTCGTCTCAGCCTCCCAAAGTGCTGGGATTACAGGCTGAGCTACCGAGCCCAGTTGAGCATCAAAGTTTACAGGGGTCTCATTCCAGGTAATGATGAGGCAGCTTCCACCTAGCATCACCCTCTACCCTACATGATTTCTTTTTCCACTTGCAAAGAATCCTGAAGTATCAGAGATTTTGTACATTTTTAAAGCAGCACAGCTCCTGGAAGATCATCCCACCAAGATGATGGGGAGGCAGGGAGCACTTTCACCTTCAGGAAGAAGGTTTGGTTCAAAATCATATGGCTGTCCTAGCCAGCCATCCAGACAGCAGCATACCATGAATCTTAGCCAAGAGCCTACTCGGTGCACAATTACTGACCTCGGAGTGCTTGTGACCTAGAGGGGGGACAGAAGACACACAAGCAGCTGCTCCAAACACAAGGTAGAAAATGCTGTTAGGGAGATGTCGGGCACGCAGGGGACAGGGAGATTGATTCCTGCTGGGGGTTGGGGACACCTTTCTGGATATACCTTCCCTTGAGGACATCCATCATTTCTTGCAGGAGCTTCCAAGTCTAAAGAGCTTATTATTCCCTCCTGCACCACTTTGCTCTTGGGACTGTAAATCAAAAATTCTAGTTCACAGAAATCCTCAATTCTTGAGCAGAAAAGAGACTCAGAGTTGGCTTATCCTCCCTGCCAGCCTTTTGGAAGGGAAAGAAGATATTTGAAAGTTGCTTCCGCCATGTTTATTTCACAACCAGAAGGTCCTCAGGAAATGTCTATCCACTGCAGAGATGAGGAATGAGACCAGGGAAGGAAGGAATGATGCCAAGACCACCCGCTGAGTCAGGGACAGTGCTGGGACTGGAGTTCTGGCCCTGTGGCCTCCAGTGAGGTGAAAAGCTGGTGACGGAGAAGGTTTGCCTGAGAACACTGGTCTGGACTTGCTAATAGGAGCTCCTGGGACCCCTGTGCTGGGTCACTCTGCTCTCATTAATTATCAGCAATTTCTTGTCTCTGTATCCAGAGACTAAGTCCACCCACCTAGAATTGTCTCCTGCCTTGGGGAAGCCAGACAAAAGCCCAGAGTCTGAAGCAAGGGCCAAGGCTCTTCCATGTGTACCTTCTGCTTTTGCCCTACTTCGTAGCCTCTGATCCCTTTCTCTCTCCTTGCCCCGGCCAAGGCCCTTGAAGGTCTGGGGCCCTTTGGTGGGATTGCTACAGTTTCTGTGTTTTCACTTTCGGTTGCCAACATGTCCATTCCTCTGACCCCGGCTCATCTGACTCATGCTCCTGTCAGGTTCCCTCATCTGTGGCACCCACTCACCACACAGGTCCTTGGCTCTCCCCTGGCTCTTTTGGCCCAAAGAGTGATGCTCTTAGGGCTGCACCAAGAAGAAGAAAAACTACATAGCATCAAGAAAAACTTTCACATTTAGCTTCGCTTTCAAAGTTGAGTAAATCGGGGAGGGGGGCACACCTCATCAATAAGTGTACCTGATCTCAAATCAGGTGAAACGGGGACCAAAGTGAGGCCCAAACTTTACCTATGCAATGACCATTTGTATACCTAACCCTGAATAGTACCCCACACCTTTAAAATAAAAATAAAAGTCAGGTAAATTAATAAAACTAGAAAAGAAAAACATAAAAGTGTGGGTTTGACTAATGAAAATTATACTACTTAGAATCGATGAAGTGCACTGAGGTTAATTGATCATCCAGGTAACAACAATTATTTGCAACATTATCATGTGTCAGAATAGCTTTGCTATGAATTTAATTTGATGATACCTCTGAGCTCTAGTAAAGTATCCTGGGCCTTCATATCTACCATGTAGCTTTGTCATCTGCTCTCAGGCTTCATAGTTTAAAAACATTAGGCCAGGCGCAGTAGCTCACATCTAGAATCCCAGCATTTGGGGAAGCTGAGGCAGGAGGATTGCTTGAGCCCAGGAATTTGAAAAAAGCCTGGGCAACATCTCTACAAAAAATTAAGAAAAAAACTAGCCAAGCATGGTGGCACGTGCCTGTAGTCCCAGCTACTCGGAAGACTGTGGTGGAAGGATCACCTGAGCCCAGGAGGTCGAGGCTGCTGTGAGCTATGATCGTGCCACTGCACTCCAGTCTAGGTAACAGAGTGAGACTCTGACTCAAAAAAAAAGAAAAGTTTTGCTGTATTCCAATGTCATGGCAGTTGTTGTGGTCATATAATTATGTTAAAAGACAACAGAGGCCATCTAAACCAGCATCGAGCCCAAGGATGGAACCCCAACCACACCTCTTCAGAAATGCTCACCCAGCCCATGCTTGAAGTTTTCTGGTGATGAGGAGCTTACCACCTACACAGAATTCCTCTCCTTGAGTTCAGGAGAAGTTCTTTCATAGGTAGAGTCAAAATCTGCCTCTCTGTGGCAGAACCTCTCTGGTTCTGTTGATGTAGAAGTCAGTGAAAAGTCTCCCTGTTGTGGTTTTTCACATAACAGTCCCTCCAGTATTTTAAGACATCAAAACTGCTATACCCCAAGAGGCAGTATGGTATTGTGGTTAAGATCCTAACTATTTGGGTTCAAATCCTGGCTCTACTAACTACTGGCTATTATGTTGAGGGAGTTATGTAATCTCTCTATACTTAATTGAAGACGGCCATCATAGTATCTATCTTTAGAGGTGTTGAGAAGATTCATGAGCTAATATACCTAAGTGTCTGGAACATACTGAGCTCTGTGTACGTGGTAGCTACCATTATTTTCTTGGTCTCACAGACTAAATACTCACCATTCGTTTACCATTTCCCCCTTAAAGATTACTTAAGTCTCCTTCATATGGAAACAATTTAGAAGTCCTATAAGTTTCTCAGATCAGGTTCAAAAAAACAATACAAGGTTGTTATAAAAATTAAATGAGTTATTTCAAGTAAAGTGCTTAGTACAGTTGCTTATTACGTAGTTAGCCTCAAAACCTACTTACAGTTACGGCTATTGGTGCTAATTGAACTATTCTGAAATAGAGCTGAGAAATTCTTGGATGATATACATGTCTCAAATCTAACTGACTTCTGAATAACTTAGATGTGTACCTAAGTGAAATGTCTTAAATAAAGATTAGGCATGTGTGCAGAAAACGGCTCTAATTATTCTGCTTGTGCAGACATGTTTCCGTCTTTGGAGACACACAGAGTCTCAGTTACTGTTTCCCCTCAGGTATTGCGCTTCATGGTGATGAATGGGAACTGATTCTTGGAATAGAAACGCTGTTTCCATGGGGCTGCAGCAGCCGGTAAGGCGTTGGGCTGGTATTTGAAATGCAGTCTTGAAGAGGAGGCCCAAAGTTGCCTCCAAAAACACCCCCAGCTCACCTCAACCCTCACAGAGACTCACAGAGGACGGGAAACCTTTCCCTAGCAGGAGTTCCCAGAAACACCAGGAACCTCTCCTAGGGTCACATGAAAAGTAACATCTCTCGACACAGTGACTTTTTCCAGGTAAACAACCTTGCTGTCTCAGAAACCCCAAAAGCCAACACATGTTTTATTTTAGTCCCCATTTTGCCCACGTCTTTTTTTGGTTTTGACTGTCATTGCTTGAGTGTGACTGTATTTCACCCAGACTGCTGTGTGCACTATCTCATTAGACTCACAGGACTCATCTGAAGTTGGTAGTTTTAGTCCCATTTTACAGATGAGAAAATTGAGACATGGATCGTTCATGACTATTTCAATTCTCACTTCCTCACACCTTGTGAAGACAGGCAAAACCAGACTAATTTTGGCCAGTGGAATGTGATTGACAATGAGGGGCTCACTTTAAGGGTTGGTAAGTGAGTTGCAATGCCCTGACCACATTGCCTTTATCATTGCAGAAGCAGTAACAAAATGAAGTTTCCATAAACCCGAGTTTTGGAATTACTGCTGTGAACAGAGCCCCCAGCAAATCCTTCATGAGCATGCAGCATGAGTATGAGATCAACTTCTCTCATTTTAAGCCTCCTAGATTTTAGAGATGTTTGTTATGGCAGTATAACCAAGGCTGTCCTGACAGATACATAAATGTTAGATAAAATGCTTAAGGTTACAGAATCGTGGAGCTGAAATGTGAAGCCTGGTCTGTATAATTTTAAAGCCTATGCTCCAACCCTTGCGTTATTCCACTGCCTCCTTCTTCCTATCCCCCTAGCTCTCTGCCTCACTGCCTTCCCCACCCCAGCTGGTCCTGTCCCATGCACCCTAGCGGGAAGTACATCCTTGCCCCTAGCAATGCTCCTGAGCCACCACAGTTTCTACAAAAGCAGCCTAGACCCAAGAGCAGGGGAGGAAGTACCTGTTGCTCTTCCTCTCATCCTGAGGACCCTTCCCCCACAAAACATCTCCAATCTCACTGGGTTCCTCATTTTATTAAGTCCATTTTATGTCTCCCCATTGCTCTCAAGGTCTGACACTCAAGGACCACCATGAACCACTTCCTGCTTCCTTTTCACATTTGATTCCCATCTGTATGAGACCCTTGCATTGGTACCACCCGTAAGAAACCTCCTATTTGAAACCCGGTTTGTGCCAGACTTCCCAGGGGCCAACATGTAGGAATCCCCTCCTCCCTGATCCTTTTCATCTTCTTCTGGCCGCCCCACCCCACCCCCACCCCACGCATGGCACATCAGTTGCTCCCTCCTCCACTCCCTAGTCCCTGGCACCCCACTCCATCACAGCAGAACTCTCTCTGCAACATCCTTGTCTGTGCATGCTCTGTCTCCCCTCAGATGCAGGCGCTCAAGGCAGGGACCACATCTGATTTCTTTCTGCATCCCCAGAGACCCCATAAGGTCTGATCCATCCAGAGTAGGGGCTTCTGACATTGCAGCATAGGATACTAAACACCAGCTGCCCAAAGTCTGAGCTTCCTCAGCAGGCAAAAAAAAGGGGGGGGGAGCATTTTGCAACTTCCCCTTTATCTCCTTTGAATGAGATCCAGCTGAAACAAACAAAAACAAACAAAACGTGCTCTTTTCTCTGAGCCCCAGACTGGTTCTCCCCTGGCGCTGTGCTTTCAAACATCATCTGCTTTCCCACTCCAAGGTCTATCTATCATCTTCGCCAGAATCTGTCCCCGAGGGGCTGTGGCACAAGAATAGTCAACATTTAACACAATCAGAGCTTGTTCCATGGTGGGGGGAGGGTGTTGGCAGGGCTGAGCAGGCTTGTCTTCTGAACCGAACACAAACGCCTACAGACGGGATTCTCTCACGAGACCATCCTCCTCCTCCCCCCATCCTATTTTCCTTTTATCAAGGAGGTAGGGCAGGACAAACACAAACACTGGCCCCACTCAAGCGCCCACCTCTCCTGCCATGGGCATACCTCCTGATTCTGACATGTCTCGGCCTCATTTAAGTGTTCTTGCCTACCCACTGCCACGTAGCAGTCAGTGGCCAGGAACTGGGGAATATAGGTCATTTACACTTCTTCAGGCCTTCAGTGGCAACCATGGTTCTTGAGCATTCAATTTACAGACACGGAGCTCACGGTAGAAAGTCCTAACTGAAAGAATTCCAGTAGAACTTCAGGTGGGCTGACATGTTTAAAGAAGGCGAGAGAAAGGAGAAAGATCGCAAAGGGATAGTTAAGTCATGTAAAATGGCATCTATGTTTAGTTTCTCTTTTTCTTGCAAGTCTCTGGTTTCTGATTTCAGCACCCTTCCTTGTGGATCATGGGAACAGCAACAAGGTGGGTGTTAGAGACCCAGTTTGAGGGCGATGTCCATGCACAAAGAAATAATATTTCTGTACTTGGCCGTGGCCAGGGGCATGCTCAGGGGCAATTTGGGTTAGATATTGCAAAACATGTAAGACGGAAAGGCTGAGAGAGACAGCGAATATCCCCCTGTTCTGCTTTATGCCCTCAGCGTTGAATGATGGCCACAGAAGTAGCCATAGCATGCCCTCACTGACCTACTCCAAATGCCCCCAGACTTGGGGCTGAGACACATGCTCAAAGCCGCTCCTTGCAGGAACCTGATCTGGGCGCACACAGAAAGAATAAGGCAATGATGAAGCATGTGCTATCCCCAACTTGCTGTGAGAATGACTGAGCTCCAGTCACTCTGCTCTAGGTGACGCTGAAACTCCCAGGCCTTTGAGAGTGGGCAGCTTCCCCTGAACCACCTAGGGACAGACTGATTGATCGAGCTGAATTCATTTTGCCTCCCGACTACAGAGACAAGGGTATACAAATTGAATGAAATTGATGCAACGGCTACAAGTGAAGTTATTCAATTTTCAACAGCATCATTTCTGAGCCTTTAGCATGTTCCTCACAGTTTTAGGGCAAATAATATTTGTTTTCTACCTGCACAAATATGAAAATGTTTCCAGCACGAAAGCCCGTCTTTTGGATATTTGCACTGAATTCCACTTCCGCAAGCGTTTGCGGAGGCATTATTGGTCCTGCTATCCGGCAGCTAGCTGATGTCCCTTCAGTGCTGTGTGCCAGGCATTTCCACAGGTATGATCTCATCTGATCCCCACAGGAACCCCCGAGGGGAATATTTCCCCTGCTTCACTGATGGGGAACCTGAAAATCAGAGAGATGGAATGGCTTACCCAAGGATACACAGCCAGTCAATGGTGGCTCTATCTCCAAAGCCATGCCCTCTTGTAAGACTTTTCTGAACCAAGAGATTGTGCAAGTTCATAAAAGGGTGTTAGCCAGCTCCAACCTGAGCTGATGGTGAGTCAACCAGAGCCCAGTTGAGGCTCCTGCAGAAAACATTTTTAGTGAACAAATGAATGAGGGAATGAATGAATGAATGGACAATGGAGTGAACCTCTGCTACTTTGGACAAGGTTTCCATCCCCTCCCTCCATGCTCCAGCATTCACTTCTCTGACACTGCCCTGGGAGCCTCGGACCCAGGACATTGTTCCAAGTCTCATCCCTCACCCCACAGGCAACCATGCGGTTATGCAGCACACGGGACCCAAATTTCAACAGCCCTATGAGGAGGAAACCATGGAAGAGCCATCTCTGCCTCTTGGAGAGCTTATTTCTGCATGTGCTGAGTGACAGTACTCAGGAAAACTGTGACTACAGTTGATGTGGCAGTGCTCTATAGCCTTGGCAAGCTCCTCTAGCCAAGCCCTTGACAGTGTCTCACAACAGCTTCAGATGGCAGGCAAGGGAAGGGAGAACGAGACTCAAAGCAGAAGTTCATGCAGCAGAACTGGGCCCAGGCTTTCTGATGCCCAGTTCAGTGCTCTTTCCTCTGCCCTGCAATGCTTTTTTTTTTTTTTTTTGAGTTGGAGACTCACTCCATTGCCCAGGCTGGAGTACAGTGGCATGCTCACAGCCACCCCGGCGTCGACCTACTAGGCTCAGGCAATCCTTCCGCTTCAGCCTTCCAAGTAGCCAGAACTACAGACGTGTGCTACCACACCTGGCTGATATTTTTGACTTATTGTAGAGACAAGGTTTCACCAAGTTGCCCAGGTTGGTCTTGAACATCTCGCAAGGTTTCACCAAGTTGCCCAGGTTGGTCTTGCAATCTTCTCGCCTCGGCCTCCCAAAGTGCTGCGATTACAGGCTTGAGCCACCGCACTCGGCCACATCCTCTTTTCTGACTAACAAAATCATGGGGACTCACTAACCCTAGGCCCTGGTTTGTGAGTAGCTTTTATGTTGAGTTGGTAAGAAGGAGTCTATGATCGATTAGTAATGTCTGTCATGAGTGGAGGCCAGAGTGACACCAGAGGTGAAGTATATTTATGGACCCTTCCCCAGACCCTAGCCAATATGCCTTTTTTCCTCTTCAAAACAAAACTGTTTTGAAATTGCCTCCTTCTTCCTGTCTCCAGCTCAATAAAATTTTCTGACCTAATGGTCAGAACTTGGGAAATTTCACCTTAATGCTACCTGGGAAGGAAGGGTTTGATAAACAATTTAACATTGACTTCAAGATTGCAAGGGGAGTGTTTAATTTGCTCAGGAGACCCACTGTCCTCAAGGACTCCAGTCCATTAGCTTTTGTCCAACTAATGACAAGTGAGTTTTCTATATTCATTAAAGCAGACTTGGGATTTGGTTTGAGGGGCAGTGAACTGGAGAGGAAATAGCACTGGACTCAGGAGGAATGTTCTTGATTACTCGCCATGCGTTTTGAAAAAGAATAAAATGGTGTTTTCTAACACCCTTTTAAGTCAGACTTTTCTCTGATCCAGACAGACATACCTTCCAGGGGGAAACCAAGGGTCTACCCAGAGGAGGTTTGCTGGTCACCTCACCGGCTACTTCCGGTGTTCTCCCACCAGGCTGTACTTGTGAGAGCTCACAATCTAAAGGGGAAACTGAAGCAACACCCCCATCCAGCAGGTGAGAGCAGCGAGAGGCAGGCACTTGCTGGTCACTGTTACATACATCCTGGACCCCTGCCCCTCCCGCCCTGACTTGCAGAATTCAACGAGTCTCAGCACAGCAAACTTTCAGAGATCCTAGTAGGTGTCGGAAGTCTTTTAAAAAGGCGAAAGAGCTCACCATGCTGCTCCTGCCTGTTCTCTGCATCTTTGATTCAGCCACCCCTTGGGAGACGGCACCGCTGCTCAGAATAATCCCCCCAGATGCCTACAGAACAAGGTCAGGAGGCTTCTGAAGCTGCAGCTGGTATAAAAAGCCAAGAGCTCTGTATTGTCAGGGCATTGGCAGGAGACAGATGGATCACTCAAAAGAGGAGATTGGAGAGAGTTTGGTGAAGACGTTATTTAAAAGGTTGTGGCCATGGTTAAGAAAACCCAGCAAAACAGAACACTGAAACACCCTAGCAACAGAGAGGAGTCATTACCGCCCTAAGACCTGAAGAGACATCAGAAGCAGCACGGAAATCCCACTCGAGCTGCATCTGGGGAGGAGACTTTGACAGAGAGGCACTGCCGCTACCAAGTCGACAGGGAGGGAGCCCAGGGAATATGTACCCCAGACCCTTCTCCACCCTCCCGTCTCCTGCTGGTGTTTTCCATTAGCTAAAGAGAGCACAGAGCCATAGACCTCAGCCTTCTGGGCACAGAGCAGCAGGGAGAAGGGTGAGAGCAGGTCCGGGGGCAAAGATGGAAGCCTAGCACCCCCTCTTCCAACATTTCCTGTCATCTGCTGGAATGTCAGGATGAACATGCTAAGATATTTACAATGTGGGTGGCAGCCTGAAGTTGGTCTATATGACCATTGGTGGTGCTGCTGCTGTTATCAAGACTGACCCCAGTCTCACCCTTATCCCTGATCCACTCTGGCTTCTCAAAACACCCTGAACAGAAGTCCTGCCCTTTTTTCTCCATCTCTATATACACCCAATCTAAAAAGTCCAGAACAAGCCGAGCTCGGTGGCTCAGCCGGTAATCCCGCGCTTTGGGAGGCTGAGGTGAGTGGATTGCCTGAGCCCGCGGGTTCGAGACCCGCCTGGGCAACTTGGCGAGACCTCATCTCTACAATGAATCAAAAAATTAGCCGGGCCTGGTAGCGCGCGCCTATAGTTCCAGCTACTTGGAAGGCTGAGGCGGAAGGATCGCCGGTGCGATGGCGCGAGTGGCCACTGCACTCCAGTCTGGGTGACAGAGTGAGACTCCAACTCAAAAAGAAAAAAAAATGTCCAGAACAAATGCTACCTCCTGCTTGAAGTCTGCCTGATTTCACCAACTGGAAGCCATATCTGCTCCCCCAGGGATCCGCCGTGGAACCTCTCCTGGGCTTCTCCCTCAGCAAGTTTATACTATGATGATTTGGGGTCTCACTGCTTCGTCTCTATCTCTCTGTGTCTCTGTCTTTGTCTCTCTCTGCTTCTCTCTCTCTCTCACTTTCTCTCTCTCTCCCTCCTTCTTTCTCTCTTTCTCTCTGTCTCATTCACACAGGCACACACTTGGCTCCTCTTTGAGAGCAGAAAGTAGGGCCTGTTTGTTCCTGAATTAACCCAAGTCACCTTGGACAGCCAGAGCTATCCCTGAGGCAAGCCTCCCAAACCCATTGGCCATTGTGTGTTTCTGTCCATGCCTCTTCCACAGGCGCCAGGGGTGCAGGGGAAGGAAGTGCATTGACATCAGAGTCCCACAGGTAGGATGTGAACCCTGAACTAGCTTTGGTCTGGGGCAAGTCACATTCCTTTCTGGGCCTCAGTTTCTCCATGCTGCCCATGAGAAAGATAGCCCCTATCTTGGGTCAGTTGAGAGAATTCAGTGAGATCCTGTGTGTGGTACCCACTAGATGAGAGTTGCTCTCTCCTTCCCCCAATAGATAGGGAGTTATTTAGGGCCCAGAGGGCATGCCGTGGCATCTGGACCTAGCCTGGACCTAGCCTGGACCACACTGGGCTCTCAGTGTGGCCTACCACTTGGGGGTGGAGCAGTGTCATGCACTGGTTAGGAGTGCAGCCTCTGGGGAGTCCCCACTCCCATCTTGTGTGACTGTGGGCAAGTTCCTGGACCTCTCTTGCTCTTTCCTCATCTTTAAAGCAAATAGCAGAAATGGCAGTGGTGTTTCTGGCTAATACCCATGCAGAGTTGACTGGGCCCCGGGCATAGTTTTAAGCGAGTAAGTACATGAATGCGTTCTATCCCAAAACCACACCAGCGGGAGATATGACATGGTGGCCTTTTCCTGTTCACCAAATAGTTCCAGCTCTCTTTTCAGGAACACAGTAAGGTTACATCTGCTGTCTCACTTAGGTGTTAGATATGGTTGTGTGACTTGTACATGACTTGGTCGATGACATGTGAGCAACAGTGCCACCTGTCACTTCCAGGAGGAAGCCTTGAGAGTCAGGGCACGACTTGCCACTCTCTCTCCCTGTCACAGTGGCCAGCAGTGTTGCACATAATGGTCGTTCTGTTAGCCTAGGCTCTAAACTGACAATGACAATAGCATGGGCCAGTGTCCTTGGCTGATCCAAGAGGACAATCAGTGTGACTGAGACCACTTTAGGTCACTGAGATCTGGGAGATGCTCGTTACCACAGCATAACATGGCTGATCCTGACCAATACCTGTGGGACCTCTTATTGCCCCTATTTCAGGGTAGTATCTATATTATGGATATGTTACAGCGATGTCAGCCCATGTAAACTGGAACACAATTAGCCCTCAATAGATGTGTGCTATGTAAAGATCCATAGCCCAGATTGCTGCAGACATAGGCATAGATACTTACATGGCTGTAACTCTGGGCCAATAGGCCTTTGCAGGGGATGGTCCAGGGCAGCCCAGGACCCCACAGCCTGGAAGGAAGGCCAAGGTCCCCACAAGTTCAGCTTTGCACATTTCTGCTGTTGCACCACAGGCCAGAACCTGGGAATCAGCAGTTCCTGCAAATGCCAACCCTTGCCTTGCTTCTTCTGTCCATCTGGCCACCAACCCTGACTCACTAGAAGTTGCTCCCAGCTGCATGTGAACTGGCAGCCAGGCTTTTCCTTCCTTCTGGTTAAATGTCAGCTCTCAGCGGGTGAGTGTCTCTCACCTCCAGCTCACCTGCCCCTGGCAGATCGGAAAACTAGTGGCTGTGACAGCCAGAGGGACAGGTACCCTCAGGCACCTCCCCAAGCCCAGTCTCTGGTGTAGACTCTGATCACCCGCGTCATGTTCTAATCATCCTTGACTGACAAGGGGTGACATTACTGAGCATTACATTTGTATCATGTTCCCCAGTTTACAATGAAACATTTTCCTTTTTATATACTCGACAACTCACTAGGCACTGGACACTCTACTAGGCTGACATCTCTGCCCCCTACCAACTTTTTTTTAATTGTTTTGGTAACAATAACAACAGCAATAATAATAGTTATAATAATAGCTAACTTTTAAATGTTTAGTTTGTACCAGACCTGTGCTAAGCACTCTGTGTGCACTACCTTAGTTTATCCTTCCAACAAGTATATCAGGTACAGGTTAGGGGTTGTCATCATTTTACAGGTGAAGAAACTGAGGCACAGAGAGGTTGTAACAGGGCCAAAGACAGTCACAAAATGATGGAATCAGGCTTCAAATGCAGTCTGACTTCAGACCCCAGTGGCCTAATGGTAGTGAATATAAATGGTTGCGAGGCAGTGAGAGGCAAGCTGGGATCCCATTTACTCCTTACCACAGCTTTGTGACATAGATTTATTGTCCTCGTGTTGCATATGGAGTTATTGAGCACTAGAGATATAAGAAATTTGTGCAAAGTCACCTAGCAAGCAAGTGGAGAACAAGAGTCATTCTCAGGTGTGTTTGTCCCTAAACCTATTTACAGGAAGTCACCAGCGATCAAACATATGGACAGGCTTGAGATGCAGAAGAACATTTTAGAACAATAACACATTTAATGGGGCATAAATAAAGAGCTGGGGGAGCACAAAGGAGGGAGAAACTAACTCTGAATAATCAAGGAAGTCTTCCCAGTGGAGATGGCATTTAAGGAAAAATATCAGGACAGAAGACTAGGCATAGTGGTTCCATCCGTAATCCCACCACTTTGGGAGGCCGAGGCGAGAAGATTGTTTGAACCCAGGAGTTTGAGACCAGCCTGGGCAACATAGCAAGACCTTGTTTCCACCCAAAATAAAAAATTATCCAAGTGTGGTTACCCACACCTGTAGTCTCAGCCACTTTGGAGGCAGAGGCAGAAGGATTGCCTGAGCCCAGCAGGTGGAGGCTGCAATGGCTGTGATCATGCCACTGCACTCCAGCTTGGGAGACAGAATGAAACCCTGACTTAAACAACAACAACAACAACAACAAAAACAGGAGAGAAGTCACTCCCAGAAGAAAGACACAAAGGCCATGTGCTATGGTACTGGGAGCTCGACACCTGATGGAGAAGGTAGCCTCGGGTCAGCACTGCCTGCGCCTTTGAAGGCTGCCATTTTGAGAGACACCTTGCTGCATTTCTCCTTTCCTTCCAGCTGGATACTCAGACCACTCCAGTGGGAGGGGAGGTATCAGTCACTCTTATTCCTCCTCCCCAGACCATTCAGAGAACAGTCAAGCTGGGGCTGGTAGTGGTGGCAATGGCCTGCAAGGTCTCAGGAGACACACCTGTAGGAACCTACACAAATTTTCCGGTCACATCCTATTTCTTTCACTGCATCCAGACCCGTCTTCTGTAATTCCAGCTTCACTTATTTTATACCCACCTGTCCCCATCTGGGTAGAAATTGGGCAAGAATAAGAAGGGAATAAAGTAGCAGAAATTTTTAGTCTGAAGCAGTCATTAAATGCTCTCTTTGCCCATCAGACTGGTATTTAAATGGAGGAAGGGTCTGGGGTGGGCAGAGGGCATTGTTCACAACTGCCTCAGTGTGGCAGCAGGAGACAGGAATAATCAACTCAGAGAATGTTTTCCAGATTGTGCTGAAGTGATGGAAAACAATGGCTCCCCAAATGGAAGTAACGGAGCACAGAACCCCTCCATGGGTCTTGCAGGCAGCTGCGGAAACTCTGCCTTGCTCCCTATCCAACAGGACTGAATTAATTCAGGGCCTGCGCGAGCCTTGGACTCCCATTTCGATTACAGACAGACCTAGTTTTTGCAGAACTCATTAACTAGCGGGTCTGTGGGGACCTGGGCTTCCAAGCCTTGCTGGACAGGCCCAGGGAGCCAGCTTCTGAGGAATCCGGGCGCCTGGTTGTGGGCAAGGCCTGTGCAGAGGGTCAGGCCTCGGCAGGCAGCACTGGCTGTTCTTGCAGGTCTGAGGGAGGTCGGTGTGTGGAGGAGGCAGGAGGAGCCCAAACGGGTGACCTGTCACTGCACACTAGGCCCTGGCAGCTGAGGGACTCAGTAATGGGGTGGTCCAATTTCGGTGACTCGAGTTCTGAATTTCCTAAAAAGGAAAAGGCCATTCTCCCAGTTGCAACATAGCTTGTCGGCCCAAGGCAGGAGGGTGATTAAAATCCAAAAGGGAGACACGAGGACATGTTCAAATGCTTCCCAATCCTCAAAATCCAGCTCCAGGGCCCCCTCCTTTAAAAGCCTTTTGGGACATCCTAGTGGGTCAAGGTCCATTCTCTCCTCTGTTTCTGTCCCCACCCAAGGCAGTATGCCCTTCACACTGTGTAGTGTGGATTTTCACCCATTCCATATCTTCCCTGCTGAGCCATAAGTTCCCAAGGACAGGTTCCTTTGATGCTTTGTGTTCCCAGCCTCAGCACATCACTTGTTCCATGTTTACTTGTTGAACACCTGAATGAATAAATCAATGAAAAGAAGTGGCTGTAGAAAAAAAAAAAGGTATAGAAGAATACGATATGTTGGCCAGGTATAGTGGCTCGCACCTGTAATCCCAGCACTTTGAGAGGCAGAGACGGGAGAATTGCTTGAGCCCAGGAGTTGGAGACCAGCCTGGACAACATAAAAAGACCCCATCTCTGCAAAAAGTCAAAAAATTAGCTGGGTGTGGTGGTGCACGCCTGTAGTTCCAGCTACTCTGGAGGCTGAGGCTGGCAGATCACTTGAGCCCTGGAGGCTGAGGCTAGAGGATCACTTGAGCCCAGTAGGTCGAAGCTGTGGTGAGCCATGAATCGTGCCACTGCATTCCAGCCTGGGTGACAGAGGGAGACCCCCAACAACAGCAAAAAAGGAAAACACCATTTCACCTAAGTCTTCCCAACAGTTTTATACTAAAAAGTGAGTGGAGACACCCTAGTCGAGTGGGATAAACTTACACATTCTAGGCAGGGTTCTAGAACCATATGGGGCAGGATCCCTATGGAAGGAGCAGGGAGTGAGTGTTAATCCCGGCTCTGGAGCCAAACTGTTTAGTTCATCTATTCAAATGGCCTCTGCCTTATTTGCCCCATCTGTCAAATGGGGGTGATCAAATAACGACTCATGGGGCAACTAGGGGGTAGTCAGCTGTATGATTCCTCACTCCAGAGCCTCTCATCAAAAGGATGATTACAGAGGATTACCCAGAGTCCCCTTTCAGCCTTAAGAACACTTTTCCGTCTAGATTTTTTTTTTTGTATCACGTGAATGTAGGGAAGCTTGTATTAAATGGCCATGAGGGTCCACAAAGGATTGATGACACAGCCTTTGTGGGCTGCCCTGATAACCAAATGACCATTTAATAACTGTTTCTACAGGAAGATGCACTCTGGGGTCCAAACACTGGCTGCATCTCAGTTAGCATGGTCAGAGCCTAGAACTCAGTGTTTCACCTACAGGCAGCTGGGACAGCAGATAATGATGCTTACAGGCTTGGTCTGGCAGGGAAGAAGGAGTGAATAATACTGCCGCATCAATCCTTCTTCCAGCACAGTCATAAAACGTTCTTTAAAAATTGCCTGCTAGTCAGACTCGGTGGCTCAGCCTGTAATCTCGTGCCTTTGGGAGGCTGAGGTGAGTGGATTGCCTGAGCCCGCGGGTTCGAGACCCGCCTGGGCAGCGAGACCTCATCTCTACAATAAACAAAAAAAAATCAGCTGGGTGTGGTAGCGCATGCCTGTAATTCCGGCTACTTGGAAGACTGAGGCAGAAGGATCGCCGGAGACCAGCAGGTCGAGGCTGCGGTGGCCGGGAGTGGCCACTGCACTCCAGTCTGGGCAACAGAGTGAGACTTCAACTCATAAAAAAAAATTGCCTGCTTAGCTCTAGAGAGAAAAGGTGCCGGTAGATTTTGTTAGACAGAGGTAACTGTTCCTGCACTTGTTAAAACTACTCGTGGTGTGTTCATATTAATCCCAATGGCAGGAATAGGCCTACGCTGATATGCCCTCTCTCTGTGTAGCTCAGGTCCTTAAAAGGCAGGTGGGTGCAGCACTATTTACAACAGTAAAAACACAGAAGCAACAGTGCTGTCCATTGGAACTGGACTGGAGAAAAAAAATGTGGTACATATACACAATGGAATATTACATAGCCACAAAAAAGAGCAAAATTATGGACTTCACAGCAACTTGGATGGATTTACAGTCTATAATACTCAGTGACCTATCACAGAAACAAAGAACTGAGTACCACATCTTCTCACTCATAAGTGGAAGCTGATCATTTACCATAATACTGTAAGAAAGGGATTAGCAGTAGCCAGCAACTGCCGGGGGGGGGGACATAACATCAGTAAGGGTGCCTGATCTCAAACCAGGCAAAGTGCGAACCAAAGGGAGGCCCAAACTTTACCTGTACGATGACCACTTGTATACCTAATCCTGAATTGTACCCCACGTCCTTAAAATAAAATAAATTTTTTTAAAAAGGCAGGTGGGCGCCCATCCTACATGTGACAGCCCAGAGGATGGCTGCTCTTCTGTTAGAGGAGTCTATCATTTACTTTCCACCTTGTCTTGCAAAACAAACAAACATACCAGCTTGGAAGGGAATAGCCCTACAGTGGCAGGTAGAGGGAGCCTGACCCACCCCTGCTCCCAGCTGACTGGGCCAGAGGCCGATATCTGCCTATGCAGACCCCATCAGACTCTCTCCTCCGGAAATTTGAAAATCAAGACACTCTGCCATTGGCCCATGAGCCATGAGGAATGGCATAGGAAGGTCTTGGAGGGCTGGAGCTACCATTTTGTGGATGCCTTGACGGGCCATGCATGAGCAGAAAAGTCAATCTAGGAGCAAGCAGAGAGGAGCAGCGTGAGGAGCCAGCACTCCAGAGAGTGGCAGTGTGGAGAGAAGAGATGCCTGAGGTCTGTCCAGTTCATGTGAGGCCTGCCTGCCCCTTTTGTAACTGAGTGCCATCAGAGCTCCCAGTGCCTACATAACTCCTCCCCCAAACTTTTTTTTTTTAACTTGAGCTCCCAGGGGATTTTTGTTCCTTGTCTGGAAATTATTCTTGTCCAGACTCTTGGTGTCTCAAAATAGAACCATGACGAAGTAACCCCTCCAGGGTTAATTTTTCTAAACTGCATTTGATGGCCTAAGGTCTCTAAGGAGAAAACTAGAAGAGCAGGGAGGTACTCCGTGGTGGTTTCGTGAGCATTTCCTGGGTACCTCTGCCAGATCTGAGTCAAGGACAGAGGTATCCTCCCCTTTCCATTTCCCCCAAATCCCAGACAGTCTCCAGGGCTCTGGCCCTGAAAGCCTTCCCAGATCTGTGTACACACACACACACATCACACACACCCACACACACGCCCACACCAGCAGAAGGAGTGTGCTGTCTTCCAGTTTCTGGGGTGGGGGGCAATGGTAATCTCTGCACCTCTATCTGGTCATTCCTACTTTCTACCTTGTGTGATAGTTCTGTGCATCCAGGTCCCATCCCTTACTGGCATGTGAGGTCCTGGCCTGGGTGGAGTGGGGTGGGAGGGGGAAAGAATGGGGGAGGAGTGACTGAAGCTGGCTTCTGCTCATCTGACTCTCCTGCCCAGTGCTCAATACAGAGCAGGAACAAACCAGCTTGGTTGGATTACCTGATAAATATTTAGACTGAACATTAGGTCTTTGACGTGTCTAGCCTTCTCATGGGTGCTCACATAAAGCCATGGCGTCAAAGCCAGGTCTCTGGAATGCTCTGGAGCATAACTAGGCACCAAGACTGAGAGATGTAACTGAGAGATGCACCTTGACTTTCTGCCTTCCTGTAAGACTAATCTCACTCCTCAAGGGAGTCATCTCTGATGCCAACTGGTAAGATAAACATCTCCCTAGTCCCAGTCCACTCCCAGCTCTCAGAGCTGTTATTCCATGCAGTGATGGCCACCAGGGTGGGGCACATCCCAGAAAAAGAAGCAAGGAGAAGCCCCAACTAGTTCAGGATAGTGGATCTTTGCAGCGATTGGCTGAGAGAGGGTTTGGGCTGGTTTCACTGGTTTGACTGATGTACTCACAGAACTGATTGGTGGGACATAATTATCCACCTGTTTGGGCCTTTGATGTGGGGACTCCAGGCATTTTCTCACGTTGTTAAACGGCTAAGGGGCAGTTCAACATGACCTCCAAAAGGGTGGGTTCTCAGCCAACTCTTCAAGTTTATGCTTTTCTAATTGAGAACATGGCACACAAAGGTCAAATATTCATCACCAAAGATTACAAAAAACTGTCATAATGGAGGCAACACTAACTTCTGATACCTATGGCATAGGTTACCTGTGAACTAAACCGATACCACTAAAACACTAAATGCTGATTAAATTTTGGTTCCCTCTTCTAGAACAGTAACTATATTTCATCTCACACACCAGTGGTCGGCGTTTGATGGCACTTGCTTCTAGCCCATGTTGAGAAGGATCCTGAAGCCCAGAGAAGGTGCTGATGGATGACTTGGATTTCGCAGAGTGAAAACTGAAGCATGAAGAAGGGTCACTTTGGGCAAAGAGATCAGGACAGGAAAAGTGACAACCTCATGGTCCATCCATGGTAACATCCACATCAAGCACCCTGGGGGCACTTGGCTCCTGACCCAGTAGAGACAAGGGCCTGGGTGTAGGGTGTCATCCAATGAATGGCAGCTGGGAAATTTGGAGTGAGAGCACGCTCGGAGGGCGCTGGTGGCCCAGAGGCCCCTGTCAGCTATGATAGCAGGGAACCCTGAGGAGAGCCAGCTGCAGTGCAATTCTGCAAGGTCACGGTGACCCCCTCCTGCCAGGGGCTCCCTCTTCTCACCCAGGGGGGATAAGTCTGTGCCTGCTTCATCAAGAAACTCAATGTTCATTAAGGTTGCGATTCCCAGCCTGGCAGACAGTGCCAACGTGGGGTCTCTTAAGCCCTTCACACGCCTGTCTATCCATCCCAGAGACTGTCTAGGTCCCCAGGCCAAAGAAAGCCCAGGGATGCAGCATGGTGGCTCGGTCCCCAAAAGGTTCCCTCAACAGGGGGTTAAACCTTGCCTGTGGTCTGCAACCCCATTTGTTTCCCTTTTCCACATCTCCCTCTACCCCCTCACCTGCAGGTGGATGTTCGACTCTAGGATTTGAATGAAATGGAAACTGACAGTGTGGAGCCATGTTCAGGCCCGAGCTACAAAGGATTCCCGCAATTATCTTTGTCAGAATTCATTTTGTCAATGCCCCTCTCCTCTTCAAGTTGCATGCTACTGATATCTTCAGGAAGTTTGAGGAGACTAGAAATAACACAAAGGAAATGCCAGAAACATCTCCAGGGGGACGTGGCACCAGGCTGGAACAAACTGGGCACAAGAGGGGACAGGCAGAGTGTGAATGCAGAGGAGTGCAGGAAGAGGGGTCCTGAGGCCACAGGAAGTCCCAGAATCACAGTGGGAAGGCACTAAAGAAGCAACTGCTCAGCCCCTGCTGCAATGTCAAGACCCCAGGCTCAGTCCTCCAGTTCAGGGACAGGGCTCACCATGGCTTAGACCACTCAGCACTCTGCAGGGTGCGGGCATTCCCTGCAATATTCCCTCAGAGTCTGGCTTACGACGCTCCCTGGAGAGACCCTTCAAGCCAAGTCCAGAGCAGTCCAGAAAAGGACAGTCCTGTGTCTGAGTCAGCCACACAGGGATCCCCAGCCATTCCCCCATATCCTTCACATATATCATTCTCCTTAGCTCTATGACCACCCAATACACCATACACTGTGCTTCCTTCACTGTCTCCCCAGTAGAGTGTAAGACCCATGAGGGTGGGGATCATTGTCTGTTTTGTTCAATGTGGTGTCCCCAGTGCCTAGAATACTGCCTGACACACAGTAGGTGCTTGATAGACATGTGGTAGATGAAGAAATAAATGAGTTAGATTCAGTGTTATGAAGGCCATCCATCCATGCATTGATCCATCCGTCCACCTATTCATTCTTCAAGCATTTACTGAGCATCTTCTCTGGAC
Organism: Cephalopachus bancanus; assembly: GCA_027257055.1. NCBI lineage: Eukaryota > Metazoa > Chordata > Mammalia > Primates > Tarsiidae > Cephalopachus > Cephalopachus bancanus. Next base: position 218,544 of record JAPVLO010000497.1, on the reverse strand, counting down.
ACAGTGTGAAATCCACAAACAACACAACTCTTTTTGCCAATGGTTTCGTGGCCCAGGAAGAATGGGAACAAAATGAGGCTGGGTGAACTCAGAGAAGTAGAAGACCCTTGTCTTCTGCAAATGGACCATGGGAGACTTCCTAGAAGAGGGTCATTGGTCCTGCACCTGGGAAAGCAGGGAGAATTTAGAGAGGGGACATGGAGTGAGGGCACACAGGCTAAAGGAAGGATAGGATCCAAGATGTGGATTTGAGTGTGGGAGAGGGGACAGCTCACAGGGACTCGAGCTTTGGAGAACACTGGGAAGGTTAGTGAAGTCAACAGATAAAGACACTGGATTTTTGTTTCCTCTCTCAACTATTTTTCACAGTAGACACGTGACTTTTACCCTGTGGACACTGGGAGACCCCTGAAGGTGTCTGAGCAAAGGACTGACGTGATCGCAAATACTGCATTGTACAGGCTGACAGGGCAGCCACTGAAGATGGAAGAGAAGGCCCACAAGGAACATGAGAAGTCCAGCTGCAGGCTATGTGAAAGGAGTACTAACCGGGGGTCCAGAAAGCTGAGATCCAATCCGTTGTCACCACTAGTTATTCTGGAGATAGTTGGTGATACCAGACCACATTTCCTCCTTTGTGGTCCAATGGTACCTGTCATAGAATCCCAGAGCTACAGGACCTCAGAGGTCAGCTAGCCCAAGTTTCCAAACTCCAGGCTGGGAAACCAATTTACAGAGCTGAAAGTGTTTTAAAACTGAAACAAGACAAGGGGTTGTGTCAAAGTGTGTCACTTAAAGGTAAAATGGCTTTGTGAAACTTTTGTTTCAGGTGTGCGTGTGTCTTGGTTCCCAATAGAAATCTATTTCTGTGGGTCACAGTAATAAAGGTTTGAAGCCACTGATTTAGTCTGCTCTTTCCCCGCTGCATGAATTGCCTTTACAGCATTCTCAACAAAACACATGGCCACTCTTGCTCATCTCCAGGAAGAGGATGCAGCCACCTCCCGAGGCAAAAGCCTTTCTGTGCCTAGGAAGTACTTCCTCACGGGAGCTCAGTCCGCCCTTGTCCTCCTGCCCACTGGTCTTCTCTGGTTCTCTGGACATCGTCCCCCAAGTCGACTCAACCCCACTTCACGCCACAGCATTAATAGAGTTGAAGACAGCTCTGGAAGACTCTTGACCATGTTCTTTCAGGGATTTAGGGCTCATCTATTTTTCTTGCCTACCCATCACCCCTTTCCTGGGAAGCAAGGCCTGGTTTGCATTCCAGACAATCCCCTCTATCCAACTCACAGTTGACATGGTTTAAGTGGGGTGGACCCCAGCCCCCACTCCAGGGATGGCCAATGGGAGCACCACATGCCCTTGGTCACAGGGAGAGGTTCCAGAGCGGGTACATGGTCCAAGCTGAGCCAAAGATGATCAGCAACTTGGGCTGAAACTATGAGAAAAGACAGTAAGATGCTAAGATGGTAGACTGTAATAAGCCCAGAATGACAATGACCATATTTGCCAAAGCCTACAGAGAGGCTTAGGAGGTTGAGGATGTGACCAGCAGTGAATGAAAACAACACAGAAGAAAGTAAACAAAGGGTTAGAAAGAAGGCGTGGAGAGAAGTTCTAACTCTTAGTATCTGGAAATAGTGTCTTTACAGAAGTAATCAAGTTAAGTTGATGTCATTAGAGTGAGCCTGAATCCAATGTGACTGGCATCCTTATACTAAGGAGAAATTTGGACACAGACACACACACACACACACACACACACACACACACACGGAAGATGATGTGATGCCATGTGTAGAGAGGAGTAGAGTGATGCATCCATCAGTCAAGAATGCCAAAGAATGCTGTCAAACCCCCAGGAGCTAGGACAAGATAAGGAAGGCTCTCCTTACAGGTTTCAGAGGGAAAATAGCCCTGCAACACTGTGATTTCAGACTTCTAGCCTCCAGAACTGTGAAACAGTACATTTCTGTGGTTTTACGCCACCCAGTTTATGAACATTTGCTACAGCAGCCCTAAGAAACTAATTGAGGCCAGTCACAGTGGCTCATGCCTGCAACTCAGCACTCTGGGAGGCAGAGGCAGAAGAATTGCTTGAGCCTAGGAGTTTGAGACCAGCCTGGGCAACATAGTGAGAACTTGTCTCGATGAAAAAGATTAAAAAGTTAGTCGGGCATGGTGGCACAGGCCTGTAGACCCAGCTACCCAGGAGACTGAGGCAGAAGGATCGCCTGAGCTTAGAAGGTTGAGGATGTGGTCAGCCATGATCATGCCACTGCACTCCAGCGCAGGCGATAAAGTGAGGCCCCAACTCAAAAACAAAACAAAATTAAAAAAAACCCTCAGCGCTGACAAAGTCCCACAAAAAGAGAGCTAAAGTGCTCCAAAGGGACGGAGACTTTCCAACAAGCAGCAGAACTTTCAGCATGGAGCACCACAGGCTTTGAGAACACAAGACCGCCTTCTATATAACCCAGAGAGCTGGAAAAAAGATACAGGGAGTTGACCACCAACTCCCTACCCCAGCGCTCGGGGGGCAGCCCGCAGCGGGTGAAAGACAAAGTTTGGGACTAAAAATAAAAGTGCTATAAATAAAAACTGGTTGATAAATTCAGGATCCCATGCTGTCAAACTGTAGTATGTTGAAGGAAGACTAGGGGAGTTTCTGAGGCCTCTGATGGGAGGCAGTTCGGAAATACTTACTGGTCTTAGTGTTGATGACAGATGGAGTGAACCCAGAACAAAGGGAGGAAAGAGGTAGAAGGTTGGAAGGGAAGACAGTAAATAGAAGAGATGGGGCAATAGGAGGAGAAGACAGGAAAGACAGGAGAGAAAACGGAAGAGAAAGATAAGATGGGGGCTAAGCGTGGTGGCTCACGCCTATAGTCTCAGCTACTCGAGAGGCTGAAGTGGGAGGATCCTTCGAGTCCAGGAGTTTGAGGCTGCACTGTGCTGTGATTGTGACACTGTACTCCAGCCTGAGTGATAGAGTGAGACCCCTATATAAAAAGAAGTTTCTTTTAAAAAGATAAGACAAGGAAGGCTAATGGAATGGGATGGGATGGAAGGAATGGATAGAGAACTTGGGGTGAGGGACAGGGTGGGACCACCCACTAATTACAAGGGCAGAGATGCCCAGGCAGAAGAAAGGGCCCATCCAGCAGCATTGTGGGGCACATGAAGCGAGACCTTGGCCCCTCGTAAGAATGGCAGAGGGGCTAGGAGGCCAACAGATGACACTAATAAATGACTTTCTCAGTTAATAACCCTCATTAAACAGAACTTCACAAATGGCTTAATTTGAATTTCCAATACTTGATAGATTTCAAACCCAGAACAATTATTTCTGATCTAAAGGATCGATACGCCAACTGAATCCCAAGGAAATGGAAACACTTCCAACGGGGCCGCTAGGATTAAAACCTTTTAAGATGCCAAACAGACACTGACTTATCTCTTTTTAAAGAAATTTTTGTAAGGCAAAGGTTAGCGTTGTAAGGAAAGGCAGGATGAAAATTAATCTAACTCACTGTGACCTCCCCGGGCTGGGTTTGAATTACATTTCCACATGGCCTGTGAGGATCTTTCATGTCTCTCGCTCCATTAGTTGGTGTACTTAGCAAAGGTCGGGTGATGAACAGACGCACTTTTCTAGCCCAGAACAGGATCCTGCCACACCGTGTTCTTCCTGCCTTACTCTGGTGTGTTTCTGCTGGAGGTCACGGGTGCGGGCGTGAGCCATCTCTGCAGACTCCTCAGCCTGAAGGTGCCTGCCAACGATGGACATTAACTACCACTATCCCCACAGCTCTGGGATGGCACAGGTCTCCCGTGGTTCCCCAGTGCTCCAGGGGGCCCACAGAGATTTCAATGAAAGTCCTCAAGAATCTTATACCCCCCCAGGGGAAATGCTTGTATACATTTCTGGGAACTACTTTATTTCAAGCAATCCTACCAGCTAAAATCAAAAGAGGGAGGAGGAAGAGGAGAAAGGGGAGGGGAAGGAAGAGGAAATCACAAGGGCCCAAGGGCAGTCATTTATGATAAGAAAGCTTTATTTCCCTAAATACCCAGAGTTTTCTGTCTGTTGAATGATCACGGTGAGAGTCACATCTGTGTGGGTCCCTGAGCTTCTAGGTCCACTCTGTTTCATTCCTTTGCCTTCAGACTAGGTTGTGAATTTGCCCCTTTCAGAAGATAGCAGGCCGGGTGCGGTGGCTCAAGCCTGGAATCCCAGCACTTTGGGAAGCCGAGGTGAGGGGATTGCCTGAGCCCATGGGTTCAAGACCAGCCTTGGCAACATGGTGAGACCTTGTCTCTACAAATAAAGAAAAAAAAAAAAAGAACTGGGAGTGGTAGCACGCACCTGTAGTTCTGGCTACTTGGATGAAAGACTGAGGTGGAAGGATCTCTGGAGCCCAGCAGGTCAACACTGGGGTGGCCCTTGAGCATGCCACTGCACTCCAGCCTGGGCAACGGAGTGAGACTCCAACAAGAAAGAAAGAAAGAAAGAGAGAGAGAGAAAGAAAGAGGGAGGGAGGGAGGAAAGAAGGAGGGAAGGAAAAGAAAGAAAGAAAATAACATTAGCCAAAAGGAAGGACAAAGCTTGTGTTGAATGATAACATATATTCTTCTTCAGCAACTGAACCTCCCAGTGCTGGGGACATAGAGAGATAAACTAGGTCTTGCCGTGACCCCCCAAGAACTTAAAACTGAGGGAAGTCTAGGTGTGGTGGCTCATGCCTGTAATCTCAGCACTTTGGAAGGCCGAGGTGGGAGGATTGCTTGAGCCCAGGAGTTTGAGATCAGCCTGGGCAACACAGAAAGACCTTGTCTCTATTTAAAAAAAAAAAGAGAGAGAGAGAGACAGGACAGATGTGTAAGTCACTGACTAGCATACAGCTACCAGGAATGCTTGCTATGCCTCCCCACCCGCCAGTCTCCTGAGAGCATATACCCCGGGTTTTTGGTGGTCAGTCAATACTTTCCCTTTCTCACTTTCCCTCTCTCTTTCATTTGCTATATTAGAAGTCATCCCACCACTTGTTGGGTTACGCTTTCTCTAATCTCTTCCCCTGTACCAGTTTGGAAGTTAAACATTCTGTTCCTGGTTGTCTAGTGTTGATGCTCTGGACATTTAAATACATACTGAATTTCATGCTTTTCTAAGTCTAAAGAGAATGGGTATCTTTCTGGTATTCTTTTCCTATTCTCTGTACCCCAAACTTCTTTATCTAGAATTGTAGCTTTTTTTAAAAACACACAAAAGTCATTGTTGTTTTTTTTCAGTTGATATTTCTGTGAAGGAGTAAAGAAGGGATATGTGAAAACTAAGAAGATTGTGGGGAAAAACAAAGGGGAAGTTGTCGGGCTGAGGACAGGAAACGGATTGCTGCCAAAATAGTCCTGGGTGAGTGCTTAGAAGAACCTGGGCATAGTCTGAGTGCCTGATGGCCAGAGACCTTGCCAACCAGTCACCCAGTCTTCAGGAGAGTGGGACTTCAGGCCGCCTGTTCCCTGGGCCCTGGATACCAGTGACCCAGTGACACCTCCTCACTGTGCCCCAGGGGCCTGAGCATGCAGTGAGGAGTGGCTCCTGCTGTTCTTTGGGATGAAAACGAGCACACCAGCATACACAGGGCTGGGATAGTGGGATTGACATCAAAGTTTCCCAGTTCTCTCCTTTCCTCTCCATGCTTCGCCTTTTCTTTTTACTGGCCAAGAGTCATGCCAATGACAAACCCTCCCAGCAGGCCCTCACTAATCTCAGAGAGTCCTTTAGAGGGTCTTCCCATGGTTCCCCCTCCCTCCCAGCCTGTCTCCCTACATTTGTTATTCTTATGGAACTAGCTGTCAAATTGAATATAGAATAACTCTCACTCTCTACCCAGGACGTACAGTGATCTTTTTTTTGAGTTGGAGTCTCACTTTGTCGCCCAGGCTGGAGTGCCATGGCACACTCACGGCCACCCCAGCATCTACCTGCTGGGCTCAGCAACCCTTCCACCTCAGCCTTCCAAGTAGCGCAACTATAGGCACATGCTACCATGCCCAGCTAATTTTTGATTTATTGTAGAGATGAGGTCACCCCCAAGTTGCCCAGGCTGGTCTCAAACTTGCAGGCTCAGCCAATCCATTCACTTCAGCCTCCCAAAGTGCTGAGATTACAGGATGAGCCGCCAAGCCTGGTGGATCTTTTTAAAATGTAAATTGAGTCATGTCCTTTCCTTGTATGAAGTCCTTTGATGATTTGGGGGTGGGCCTTAAAATAAAACCCAAATTCCTTACTACACCCTGCAGGGCTCTGTGGTTTGGCCACTGTCTGCTGCTCCCACCTGATGGCTATGACTCCCCACCCATCAGTTTCCTGAGAGCATATGCCCCGGGTGCTTGATGGCTGCACCTCAAGGAGACACCTGAAGGTGTGCCATTCTTCCCTTGCCACCACACTCCAGCCCTGTGCCACAGCCTTTCTGTTTCTTGGAATAGCTGGTCTCACTCCCAGCTCATACCCTCTGCACAAGCGGGTCCCTCAGTCTAGAACGCTCTCGCTCCTCTTCCCTCAGCCTGCCTTGTTACTGGCTCCTTCCTCCTCATCCGTCAAATTTCAACTTCCATGTTACCTCCTCCAAGAAGCCTTCTCCAGCAACTCATTAAAATTAAGCACTGAGCTCCATATATTTTCCTTACACGGCGTCATCTTTCTCTCTCTCTGTAGCACTGCCCCAATGCATGCTGACTTATCCTTTCACATTGTTTTCCTGTTTATCATCAGTCATGCCCTCCCCAAGCTGCAAGTCTCACTGAAAAGGACCCTCTCTTCTTTGCTACTGCTTTCCCAGCATCTAGAACAATGCCCTGTACATAAAGACTACTCACTAATTCTCTGTTAAGTGAATGAATGAATGTATTAAATACACGTGTATTGAGCATTCCAAGGTTGTGATGAAGATTAAGTGAGCTAATGCTGTGAAAATATGAATGGTTCTCACCATCAGCATCATTACTGTTTCTACCCACAATCAACTTGCAGAAAACCACATGGGCCAACCACTAGCCCATCTGGGGTTATTTGCAGCACAATCTGAACAATAGCAACCCTGGAAAAGGTCAAGGTTTGCCACACTTTATACAACAAGGATCATTTACAATCCAATCATTTGGATTAATCTCCTGACTTGGATTTGATCTATTTTTTGTCAAGCAAGCAAATATATATTGATATCTGCAAAGAGCCTCATGCATGTGGTGCCCACTAAAATATGGCTGCATTTTCCATAGTAATTGTCTCTAGAAGCTCATTCCCAGCTGCGCTGGCTCATTTAGCTAATCTGCAGTAAGTATGGTATTGATCTAAGCAGCAAGGGAGGAGCACATTAACCTGGCCCAAGGAAGGGTGATTACTTTGTCTGCACGGTCACTTCACAGACTTGGATGAAGTCTAAACGCCACACAGAAATAGTCTGGAAGTCAGCCCTCCACCCCCATCTGACACACACACATTCATGTGGGCAGTGGGATCTGAGCTGGTCACAAAAAGAGTGGCAGTGTGATGGCTGCACCTCAAGGAGACATTATCCCTCCCATAAAAGACTCTTATCATTCATTCCTTCATTCATTCATAACTGACAGTATGTTACAAATGTGATAATAGCCAGTACTTGTTAAGATGAATCAAAATTGGTATTCTCATATGCTACTTAAGTAGATTTGAAAAGTCATTTTAGCAGAACATACCAAAATATTTATGTCCTTTGTCCTTATAATTCTACTTCCCTGAATATATTGCTTATAACTATAAATGTCCAAAAATAGGGGACTAGCTAGCTGAATAAGCTGTCTAATATCTTTTCAAAGAATACTCTTTGGCCACGGAAAAGGATTTATCAGGTGAGGAGGAGGTTAAGGGGCAGAGCAATCAGCTTTCAAAATAGTGTAGACAATTTGTATCCCAAAGTGTTTACAACTAAATTTATAAATATACATAGAAAAACCACTGCATTGATAACAAGAAAGGATAAATGCACAGGGATGTGTTATATTAGTCTCTATTCTGTCTTTGTTTGAAATATTTCATGATAAAAGATTAAAAAGATATATACCAAAATATTGATAGTGCATGTAGGATTTCAGGTTATCTTTTCTTCTGAGGGATTGTCTTGATTTTCCAAATTTTCTAAAATGAATGTGCATTCTTTTTAGGGTCCAAAAAGAGAAACAATGCAACTTTCTTTATAAACAAAGACACTTGCACACACAGCATCCGGTTGGCATGCACCTGCTGTGAGCAAGACCCAAGAAGGCGCCAGGGAAGAGAGAGCTAGAGGGAGGGAGGATATTCCAGGAAGGAACAACAACTTGGATAAATGTTTACAGGTGGGAAACCACATTTTATGAAAAAGTTGGTAAAAGGCTGGGCACAGTGGCTCATGCCTGTAATCCCAACACTTTGGAAGGCTGAGGCAGGAGGACAGTTTAAGCCCAGGAGTTTGAGACCAGCCTGAGCAACACAGCAAGACCTTGTCTCTAAAAAAACAAAAAACAAAAATTAGTCAGGCATATGGGGCATGAGTATAGTCTCAGCTACTCAAGAGGCTGAGATGGAAGAATGGTTTGAACCCAGGAGATCAAGGCTGCTGGTGATCATGAAACTTGCACTCCAGCCTGGGTTACAGGATGAGACATCACTCAAAAAAAAAAAAGAAAAGTTGGTAAGTCCTTTTGTTTGTCTATTAGGACCTGTGATGGGTGTAGTGGGAGGTCAGACTAGAAGGGTCAGGAGCACCCAGAAATCAGACAATTGGGAGCCATAAAAGGGGCATGGAGAGGGGCACAAGGGGAGTGCCAGGTTGGGGGGCACTCGGTGTCAGAATGGTCACTGCAGGCTGGAGTACAGGATGGCTGGATGGGCCACACTACAGGCATGGCACCTCGTGGAGAGGCTGGAATGCAGCCATGTGAGACAGTGGGTTTAGCCAGGGCAGTGGCTCTAGGGCTACCCAGGAAACCTCAATAGACAACTCCCTGCCCATGTTCCAAGAGCTGGCACAGACTCCCTGGGGCAGTGGCTAAGAGCTCAAGCTGAGGTGCCAGGCTGCCTGGATATGGTCCTGGCCTCACCACTCACTAGTTGTGTGATCATGGACAGGTTACATAACCACCCTGTGCCTCTGTGTTTGTATAGTGGGGATAATAATAGCATGGTGTCTAGAGCAGTTGTGAGGATCCAGTGAGTTCATACATGTGAATGCATCTGGCACAGGGCCTGGTAGAGTAACAGCCTGGCTTAGCTGGCATTATTGCCTTTGACCCAAAGTCCACTCTTGGCACCCTAAGAGGGGCACATTGCCTGCAGGACCCCCTGTATATACAAGGGTCACAGGCCAAGGCACAAGGTGTGGGCTCTGTCTCTCTGATCCTCCCCAGAAAGGTTGTCAAAGAGTTAAGATGTTGACAAAGTCAAGGTCAAGGAGAGACCAGGAAGATGTTGTAGAAGGACCAGTGACTCAGCCTCTGGTTCCATCTTTACCATTAACCCCCGGAATCAGAAGTCAGGGTGAAGATCATTGTCCTGAGTCAGAATTCCAAGACCCCCAACCGATGACAGTGCATGTGGGCACAGACTCCTCCTCTGGGCCCAGGTCCACTTGTGATTCCACCACCAGCCTGTGGTCAGGAAGTTCATGGATGTGGTTTTCCTCATCTAAATGAATCTTTAACCGCACCTGTCCTGGACCAAGGTCCACGCATAAGGAAATAAGCAAAAACTCCAGTAACCCATCCTATTCACCCTGCACCCACCAGTCCCTAACACAAAGTGCAAGTGGCTTCTTTAAAATGCAAGGGCTGGAGGCAAAGCTGCCTATGGTCTAAGTGGGCAGGAGGGCTTGTGGGAGGAGCTGCATCCCTGGCAGCCCATCTTCTCTCCTATTTCCAGACCCACAGAAGTGATAAACAGGTTCATTACAAGGCAAAGGATATGCACAATCAATCCACGCCTTGGGCTGGGCTACAATTTAGGGAGAGGAGATGAGAGGATAAATAAAAAGGCCTATTTTCGAGAGAGTCATTTAAGCCCAGAGAGAGGCCGTAATAATGTGCACACCCGCTCTGCTTAATTCGTCCCCGGCTCTCTCAGAATTGCCCTGAGATAATCAAAAGGAAGTGAAGAGGAACAACACAGACTCCAATTCAGAAGAGGAGGTAGTAATTAGCACCCGACGCCTGGACCCTGCTGTCAGGCAGAGCAGTTGGTCACCGCGGGGCCTCCTGCTGTCTTCCAGTGGCAGAAGACACTTCAGTCCTTTCTATGTCACCCTTAAGTTGGAAAGCACAGAACTGACACGTCCACGACTGTATTCCTAAAATCATCTCTCAAAGAGATAAATGACTTCCTCTAGCCGGCGTTGTTCGACCTAGGTCTGGGAATAGATAAATTCATTTACTTGCGAGCTAGAGCCCCATTTTTCTCCTGGTGCCATCTATAATCCCATCTCTCTCCATGTTTGAGACACTCAGTGTAATGAATGTGCCCCAGTCATGGGGCAAGAGGTGAAATCTTCACTGAGAGGATGGAGCGGCCAATTTTAGCACCAAGCCCACGTGACAACTTGGCTTCTGCAGAGTTCCAGAAGCCACCACAGAGATGGGTTCCCTGGAAGGAACTTCACTTTGTTCCAAGCAATAATTATCTCCTCTTTCCCTTCCTCCCCCTGCCCCTGCCCCAGGTCTTTTCTTTATCTGGGCTGGAAGACTGCCTAAAAAAATGGCAGGAGCTCTTCCATGTCCCCTGCAGCAGGAGGCAACGGATGTCTGGGATCCGAGGAAGGCAGGACCAGCAGTCTGGCCCTCATCACACAGTCCAAACCCTCAACTCCTGCAAGAGCTAAATGGGCCTGCAGAAAGATTTTCTATGAACAGTAATTCCCCCGGGGGGTTTTCACAAAGACCACAAGAGCGATCCTCTTCTATATCCTCACTGCCCTTCCAGGCGGGTGGATCAGTGCCACTCAAACCCCACAAGACTCACCTTCCTTACCTTTAAGGAGGGGATCTTAATTTCTACCCTGCAAGAATTCAGAGAAGCCAAGAATACACACCAGTAAGATATAAGGACTGTGGTTATCCTGTCCTAATCAAATCAGATGATAGCTGAACACCTGGTTCAGTGTATCCCTGCCAGGGCTACACATCAGCATCACTAGGAAGCTGATAAATCAATCAGTCAATCAATCATGATGCTCCAGCCTCAACCTGAACCCATGACATTCAATCTCTGCCAGTGAAAAAATAGTGAAAAATCACTATTTGTCCATGGGCAGCCAGGACTGAGAAGCTGTGGCCCAGTTTTCTCACTCACCCATTTCTTTCTTCAGTCCCCAAGATCAGCTCCTTATCAGCCCCTAAATGGTGAACACATGATTGGGCTCAGGGTCAGCCCTTTCAGTGACCTTCACAAAGAGAGGCAAAGGAATGATGGTAAGCTGGATATGACGCATCAGTAGGACACTGACTTGAAGCAAAGGCAAGGAAGTTAGCACAGTAGAGGTTTATTGAGCCAGTACTGAATGCTGGACAATGTGCTGATTGCTTGCATGGACCATGTGAATTTCATCCTCATCTTATTATCCCTTGAAGTGGTGCTCATAGGAAGGCAATTTTAGCCCTACAATTTTACTGATGAGAGCACAAGAGGCTTAGAGGGCTCAATAGCTGCCCAAGGTCACATCGATCCTTCATTGCAGAAGATTTCACCTCTAGTCCCATAGCTAAGACACCTTCATCACCTCTGAGTGCGACCTCGTGTTAGTTAAGGAGGGGCATAGGGAGATCACAGTCCAGAAGGCAGCAGCCAGCCCCAGCTTGGAACAAGCTTTAGTATAGTAGGAAGAGCATATGCTTGGCTGACTGTCAGGTATAGATTCACACCTGTGCTCTTACATGCTTAACCACTTCTGAGTGCCAGCTTTCAGCAGATGGTGGCAGTATAAGGTAAGCTCACAGAACAGTGACCTGGATAGCAAGGGGCCTGACCCCAGAGACTACACTCTTAAAGACTGTAGGCCAGGTTCGGGCTCAGCCTGCCATCCCAACACTTTGGGAGGCCAGTGGATTGCCTGAGCCCGCGGGTTCAAGACCAGCCCGGGCAACTGGCGAGACGTCGTCTCTATAATAAATAAAAAATGAGCCGGGCGTGGTAGTGCGCACCTGTAGTTCCAGCTACTTGGAAGACTGAGGCGGAAGGATCACCAGAGCCTAGCAAGTCGACAGTGGGGTGGCCGTGAGTGTGCCACTGCAAAAAAAAAAAAAAAGACTGTAATACAGACTCAGGCAGAGATGAAGCCATAGAAGTTCTTGCCTGTCAATTCTTCACGCTTGTCCCAAGGAAAGTTGCATGTGGGTGTGTCCACGTAGGTACGTGGGGAGCTGTCCAAGGTTGCCAGTCAGTTACAGATAGAAATGGGACTCTCAGGACGTGGGACTGTATGTAAGTACAATGCTCCGTTTCTTAAAATGGGGCACTGCAGGAACCAAGGACAGGCTCTCCCCTGGGTAAATGACCCTCCTGGTCCAATTTGGTCCCTGAACTCTTGACCTTAGCCTCGTGGTTGCATGGTGAGCACGGTAGATTGATGCTCACTAACCTTTCCAAATTGCCTTCCAGCGAGCTGTCCTGTGCTATAGACTTGAGAACATTAAAAACTACATTTCCCAGATGCTCTGGCAGCTAAGTTGTGATTTAGGTCCAGCCAATCAGATGCCCTTCAGTAAGTGCCTTTACCCATGAAGGGTAGGCAGGGGTTGCACCTCCTCTGCTTCTGCAGAGTCCTGGTATGTCAGGAAGCAGGGCCCTGGGCATCACTCTTTGACTGCTGTGCATCTCACTGGTGGCTGCCTCTGGGTTCCCCCAGTCCCCTGACGGTGGCAGAGGCAGAGGGTCAATTCTGCAGTGCTCTTCCTGGGGTCACCTCGCTGAGGGACTGCTCCTCTCGCCCTTTGATGATTCTATAAGCACCTAGTCCCATCTTTAGTCCCTTTTTTTCTTACACATCTAAAGTTACTTCTATTATCTGCCTGAATCATACAGGTGCACTCTCACCAATGCACCTGGCTGCAAGAGTGGGACCCAGATGATTAAGAGGGAGATAGTACTACATGAACCAGGGGCCAGACATGAAAGATCTTGTCCTCCAGTTCGCATGGGTGCTTGGGTGAGGCACTTGCCTAATCGGAGCCTCCACTCCGCATCTGAGCAGTGAGGTTAGCCGTGCAGCCCACACCCATCAGGCTGCCAGTAAACACTCTCTGGTAAGTACTTCAGACACTGACCAAGGAGTGGGGGTGGAAATCCGATGGGTGTGGGCTACACAGCTATCCTCAGGGAAGTGGTCTTGGCAGATGATTCTGTGGTGCAGTGGGACACAGACGAGGTGCAGCTCCCGGGGTCAGGAAAGCATTCCTAGAGGGTGATGGCATTGGCAGGAAGGACCAGTAAGAGAAAGACGCAAGTGTGTCTAAGAGTCTTGGGAGTTTGGGAAATGGTGAGGTGGAGGGCAGGAGGAAGGGTATGTTGGGTGGGGAAGAGTCCTCAGGAGGCCAGGGCCAGGCTGGGAGCTCAGAATTCAGCCTAAGGGTTTCTGGAGCCACAGTGGCACCAGGCCAACCTCCACCCCCACCAGCATCCCAGCTCATGCCTCTTCACAGCCTCAGTACCACACTTACTAAGTGTTTCAACATCCACAGCCAACCTTTTAGGTGGGAGGGCAAGTCTGTTTATCCCATTTTATAGATGAGAAGGCTGAGGCTCAGAGGTAGGAAGCTGAACCGAGGTCACACAGGTAGTGCCTGGGGGGACAAAGAAAGTGACTTGAGTCACTGAATTCCTAATGTTTAGTCCAGCTCTCCTCCACCAAGCTCTCTGTTGGTTCTGTAGAGCTCAGTCTGGGGAGGGATGGGGGGAGGAGCTGGACCTGCAGATGGAGTCACTGCTCTCACCTGGTTGGCTTCCATCACACAGAGATCTGATCACAGGGCTGGTGATGGGGCCTGGGCGTCTGCGCAGAAGCGAGGGCCACAGAGACCGAGAGCCTGGAGTGAGGGCACTGGGGGGCTCTGCCCACCCTCCAAAAGCCCTGCCAAACTCACAGTTTGAAGAAAAAGAACACAGGGCCTAGAGTTGGAAGGCTGATCCTTGCTCTATCACTGACCCCGAGGAAGTCTCCTCACCTCACTGAGCCTCAGCAAAATGGGCATAATGAACCTTGCTTTGGTTTCTGCCAAGAGTTTCGGAGAAACAAAAGTGACAAGGGAAAGGGACATAAATGTCCCTAGTCATCCATAAGACCCAGCTGTCTGGGGTCTTCACTTGAGGCACGGGGTGGGAGGAGTCAGGGGAATGAGCATTTTTCTCTCAAGTCCCTTGCTTTCTGTCTTTCCCCTCTTGTTGTCTTTCCCCTCTGCCCAGCCTGATGGGCACCTCCGTGACATCCCTTCCTGTCCTTGCCTTTGTCCTTCTCGGAAGGAGTAGGGTGGAGCCTGGGGGTCTGGAGATGGAAGGGGCCTGCTGACAGCAGGGGGAAAGGCCCTCATCAGCAAAGACTTCCTGTCACTGAGCAGCAGAGCCCAAAACCCACACGTGCTGGGTTTGGTCATGACCCTGCGTGGCCACGGTGCTCACCCTTTTGTTTTCGGCATCTTAACACTGTGCAGTCACTGCTGCCATCCCACCGCTAGTGCTGTGACGAGTTCCATCCCATTAACTCCTCCATGTCACCATGGAAACACAGGCTCTGATATCCCAAAGATAGGAGATAGCGTGCCACCAACACCAGCATGTTGGTGGCCAGGTACAGGGTGGGCCTGTACCCTATCCCCAGATATGCATGGAAGGGTGGAGTCCTCAATTCATTTCTACCCACATTGCCGGAGCTCCTACTCTGCGCCCAGCATCACACTTACCTCCAGGAACAACCCCTCACCCAAGACACCCCTGGTCACTGTGAGTGTGAGCAGACACTGTCAGCTTATTTTAGGTCAAGATTCTCTACCACTATTTACCTGCCTTTTCTCTCCTGACACCCAAGCTGATACAAAGCTTGGGACCTGGAGCTTATATAGGAAGTGGCAGCTGTGCACAGGTATTTTCTTGTTGACTCGCCAGCGTATACCTCTAAAGTATATATGGTGGCTCCCCACATTTTACAGAAGAAATGGAAACCCAGAAAGGTTAAGTAACATGCCCAAGGTTGCACTGCTATTAAGTGAGAGACAATATTTGAATTCAGTGCTGCTTTTTACTTGGTATATTTAGTACTTATGCAGTTCTTATAATGTGCCAGGCCTGTTCTGTGCTCTATGCATATTAATGCTTTTAAATCCTTATAACAAACTGGGCGTGGTGGCTCATGCCTATAATCCCAGCACTTTGGGAGGATGAGTGAGAGAAGTGATTGAGTTCAGGAGTTTGAGACCAGCCTAGACAACATAGGGAGCCTCATCTCTACAAAAAAAAATTAGCCAGGTATGGTGGTGATCGCCTGTAGTCCCAGCTACCCAGGACACTGAGGTGGAAGGATTGCTTGAGCCCAGGAGGTCCAGGCTGCGGTGAGCCATGATCGTGCCACTGCACTACAGCTTGGGCATAAGAGTGAGACCCTGACTCAAAAACAAAAAATCCTTGTAATAGCCCTATGAGGTAGGTTCTATGATTAGCTCTACCTTTCCAGATGAGGAAACTGAGGCACAGAGAAGAAGTTAGGTAAAGTGCCCAAAGTCACACAGGAAGAGATGGAGTCTAGACTCAAGCCCAGGGAGCCTGGCTCATGAGTTTGTGTCCAGAACCACAATACCAGATTATATCTAGGGCTTCTCATGCCTAGCTGCACACCACCCCACCCTGAAGTCAAGAAATTGACCACTTGGTCATCTCTGCAATGGCCACATCTGGCTGAACTGACCCGGTTCCTCAAATGGACCAACTGGCTAGTTTGAAGAATTTTCATCTTCCTAGCCAGCCGGCTGCTTTCTTTTCCAATTTCCCTCGCTCTCAAAGTGATCCCACGTTTCCACTCATTGCACTGGGCTTTAAAAGCCTCCCATTTGGAACAGCAACCGAGAATTGTCTTCCTTCGGAGAGAAGAGCCTTCCAAAGCCCTCACAAGGGAGTCCCTCTCGTGCTCCCATACTCAGCCTGTCTCCAAAGACCATTAACGCAATCACTTAACAAGAGGCCGGCTCTAATAGAAAGGAAGAAAGAGGAGGAGCATTGTTAGTGGGTTGAAGGGGAGAAGAAATCATAAAATCCATCAAACCTGTATTTGTCTCATTAAAAGTGTTTCTAATTTATAATGTCCTGGAATGCAGATGCCGCCCAGCTGTGCAGGCCTGGTAGTACAGCCTGGTGCACCGCCCCCCACGCTCCTGGGCCCCCTCTCCCACCTCGCTGGGACTGCCATCAATTTCTGCTCATCAGCAGCACTTACAGTAAATGGATTCATTTGTGGCAATGGGAGCTGAGAGACAAAGGTGACAATATAATTAAGGTTTTTAATTCTATGCCTGAACAGTTAAGTCCAGAACTCATGATAATTAGCCGGCTGTAATGAAAGATCTTTAATCGTTATTTTCCCTTTGTTTCCTATAATTGTTCATTTTGGCCAACTACATTTGTCCTTTCATTTGAATCTGGCTGCACAGTTCTGTGTCACTTCCATTATTCCTATAAACTCCAAAGAAAATATGTTGTGGGGCTGGTCATTTACAAAGTCGGAGGCGAGATGGCCTAGGGAGCTCACCCACGCACATCTGCAGATGGGGGCTGTGGCTACTTCCTGGAGGAGGAAGACTGGGCTTGAGAAATCTGCAGACCTGGGACTACTATGTCTGCAGAAAAGCAAGGACTCGCAGGAGAATGAGAAATCAACCAGGTCCTTCACAGCTGAGTTGGCCACCGGTTGGTTTGCAAACTGGTTCTCAGAGAGGTGACTGTTATCACACAGGCTCTTTTTTTTTTTTTTTTTTTTTTTGAGTCAGTGTCTCTGTCACCCAGGCTGGAGTGCAGTGATATGACCATGGCTCACCACAGTCTTGACTTCCTAGGCTCAGGCGATCCTGCCACCTCAGTTTCCTGAGTAGCTAGGACTGTAGGAGTACATCACCACACCCGGGTAATTTTTTTTTTTTGTAGTGATGAGGTCTCACTGTGTTGCCCAGCCTGGCCTCAAACTTTTGGGCTCAAGCAATCCTCTTGTCTCAACCTCCCAAAGTGCTGAGGTTACAGGCATGAGCCACTGAGCCCAGCACAAGTCTTTGATTCTCAAATGAATATATATATATTTCACATTTTAGTGTTCCTATGGCCAGAATGTATCTTAATATCATGTTTACATTTTCTATTTCCTGAAAAGTTGTAAATGAGTTGACAGTGCTCCTTACAGCTGATGGCGCCTTAGAGTTGAAAACACATGGTAAAAACATCATTTTGTACAATTTATTGAGGACCAGGCAAGGTGCTGGGAATGCAGGAATGAGTAGAAACTGACCAGTCCCTGCTCTCGTGGTTTCTACAATTGGGAGGATCATCAGCTTGGACTCCTCTCCAACCATTGCTGGCTGGCCAGACTGGGCATTTTTCACTTGCTATGGACTATTTGAATCCTGTTTCAACTATGCATCTAGGTTGTCAGATTTCTTATAGGTAACTGCCTCTCAGAAACCAGAACATCGAAACAAGAAGGTGGGGATGTCCAGCAAGGAAATGCCAATTCTGCCTCACAGCTGCCCAGAACAGGAGAAGAGCCCAGCTGGGAAAATTCAGTGGTGGAATTGTGACAGGAAAGGAAAATTAGTCTTGGACAGGATATAAGGAATGCATCTGGTTCTGGGGGGACCGGCAGAACTATGTGGCTTGTGAGACATCCCATGTCTTTCTCCCCTCTCTCTACTCCTGGTCTGAGTTCTGAAAACTGCCTTCCCAGGGCCACGAGGCAATATATTTCTGGAGAGGTTTAGGGCTACTCTATGCCTCCTCTGATGCACTGCCCTTCAACTCAAGGCTTTGGATGTTGCCACATCTCAAATCCCCTTTAATTATCATGAAAAGGAAAATTAGGCCACCCGATAAAAATCTTCTTGCTCCTCCTTCAATCTGTTCTACAGTAAGAGTAACCGAAAATTACATAGCTCTTACCTGTAAAAATCTTCAGTGGCTTCCCAGAATCCTGAGGGAAAAAAGAAATCTCAGCTCTTGAAAACAAACAAATGTAAACTCCTGAAATCAAAGGCGCCCTCACCTTGGGCCTTCCCCTCCAGCCTGGCTGCCTTCCCTTAACAAGCTCTTTTCAGCTCCGGGGACTTGCCTATACTGTTCTCTCTGCGTGGAGACGTCTCCAATCTCCAACGGCGAATGGTATCCTTCTGTCAGCGCAGCTCATATGTCGCTTTCCCAATACCTCTAGCTAAATTATACCCCCATCATTTTGTTTCCTGGCACACTTATAACAATGTGCGAGCGCAGAGTAGACCGCGGCTTTGTGTATTTTATGTCCACCTAGACCGTGAGGCCCATGAGGACAGAGACTGAAGCGGAATCCTCCGAACCTAGACCAGCGCCTGGCACAGGATGTGCTGAGTACTTTTTGTTAAACCAGACTCACTCACTAAGCTAATCCTTGAAGGCCTTTCTTGGAAAGAAAAGGAGCCCTAAGGCAAAGGAGACCCCCTGAAGGATGAGGAAGGCAACTGAAGAAGGCCCAGCCCAGAGCCCTGCTGGGGCCTCGCGAGCCACAGCCGGCAGCCTGGGGGTGCTCTGAGAGCCTGAGGGTCTCCTCCTGGAGCTCCTGGAACAAGAGCAGGGCAGCCTTTCTTGCATAGGGCGGGGTTTCCTCATATAGGGCGTGGCTTCCTCGGAAGGGGCGGCACAGGCCAATCAGCAGAGCACGGTGCCCCGCCTAGTTCCTTCTAGTTGGCTAACCACCTGCTCAAGGAAGTTTCTCCTTCCTGACTCTGGGGGGAGGCTCTACCCACGTGGCCCCTTCCTTGTGCTCCCACTTGCTCCTGCACACAGTATCCAGGAGCCCCAACATATCACCCATGGGCCCTGCGAAGCTGAGGCAACCTGCGAACCGCAGTTCACGCACGAGCCCTTGCTTCCTGTTCCAGCCCTTTATGCACAGAAGAGTCACTCCTGGCCAAGAGCACGTGCATCCATTTTTGGCCAGAAAACCCAGAGTCCCCAGCTTTTCCCCATCCAGCCATGTTGACCCCATCTGATGTCCCTCCTGCTCCAATTCCTCCTTGCTCCTGTTCCTGTCTTTATTACCTGGTCTCACCCTTCTCTTCCTCCCACCTCACCCCTTATCCCTTTCTAATCCATTTTTGCCCTCCTCTGCCAGATGGACCTTCTAGAAACAGGCTTCAGACCGTGTCACTCTGCTGCTTAAAGACCTGCAGAGGTTACCAGATGCTCTCAAAATACAGCTCATCATTTGTAGCTTGATCATCAGCGTCCTCCACAATCATGCTCTAGCCAACACCCGTAATCTTATTTTTCATGACAATATTTTGCACCCCTGTCATCCCAACCAAGCCACATATTCACAGCATTCTACTACCTCTGTCCCTCTGCTCACTGCTGGTTTCTTGTCTGGAATTCCTTCCCCCACACTCTGTGGCCACTTCCTCCCCATAGTTCTTCCCTCACACGTACACCTCACACAAACACACCACACACTAACCAAACAGAAACGCACACACAAATACACAACACCCACATCACACCACACCACACACACACAAACCCAACACAAGCATCACACATACACACACACACCACACCCACAGCACAGCACAGCACACAAACATACCATACACAGATACACCACACAGGCAAACATGCCACACGCTCCACAAACACACAATATACACACACAACACACCCATGGTTGTGGTCCTGTTTCCTTCTGGGAAACCCACGGCACATTACCTGTACCTCTCTTGACCCCCGGCAGATGCTGAGCTGCATCAGGACAAGAGCTTTTCCTGGCGCCGTGGCCCTCTGAGCAGTGTGATGGGAGGGAGTGACCAGGTGTTAGGAGTTGACTCCAAATCCCAACTCTACTCCTCATTGGCTGTGTGACCTTGGACTATTTAAGCCCTCTGCGCTTCCATTTCCTCATCTGTAAAAATGAAGACCGAATGCATAGATATAGATCGACAGATAGATTTAAACAGTATTTATTTAAATATTTAAGTATATATTTAAAACAATTCTTGACACGTGCTGTTGACTGTGATGTTGGTTGTAACTAACCGTGGGTAGATGAGTCAGATAGACTGGGCAGAAACAGGTGCCAACTCAGAGCTCAGGGAGGACCTCAGAGTCGACCACCCCGGGTCAGTCTCTCCCAGATTTCCCCCTCCTGTCTGACAAGATCTAGGAGGAGACCCAGCTGGATGCCTTCTTCTCCAAAAAGAAGCTGAGGAGATGCCCTCCAACACATACCCCCACATATACATATCCCACCTTCATCCTGGGATTGAACCCTGTTCCCCATTCCCAACAATCCCGCCAAGGAAGGTGGGAACTCAAGGTCACCCAACAGGCTCTGGGGGACTGGAAGTCAGGCATTGTCCTCAGCTGCTGTGGTCCTGAGGAAGCCAGCCATCACGCTCCTCTGGACCCTGGAGAGCTCATGTCTACCCAGCAGGCTGTGCAGGGAGGCCCTGGGCTCCCTCCTTCCCCAGGATGGATGGAGTTCATTCACCAGCACACTGAGAGGCCAGGAGCTCACAGTCACCTTGAGCAAGGCCCGCCTTACCTGCAGCGCATTCCTCATTGGAGATGGCAGAAGAGCTCACGTTGCTGCCTGCCACTGTCTGTGTGCTACCAGCCTACCACAGGGTGACTTCAAGGTCCTCTGTGATCCCTGCAGAATAACCCAGGCCTCCCTCCTGCCTCCAGAGGAAACTTCAGGGAGTCCCCTTGCCTCCCTATGCCTCCCCCTCTCTCTCCTGTAAAATGCATACCTGCCTTTCTCCCTCTCACAGAGTTACCAGGGAAAGACCAGGGAGTTGGACTGTGAGGCGGTGGGGGAGAGTGGAGACCCTATCAGAGGTTACTCATCTCGGAGGAGAGAGATGTCAGGCCCTGCCTCGCCCCCAGCATTTGTCCCCCACCCTGGGTGGGCCTGCTCTGGAAGACAGAGAGGGAGGGGATTCAGGAGGAGGGGACAGACAGCCCTGCAGCACCCTCCCTCCTCAGAAGCCCCAGTCACCTTGCTCTGTCTGCCTGCAGGTACTCAGCCAGGTAAACAACATCCTTTTGCAGCTTAATTGCTTTCTGAGCACCTACTGTGTGTTGATCCTGACAGGATGACAAGATGACAAAGATCCCAGGAGCGACCTGCAACCGTGCACCTCTGTGTCCAGACACTTTCCAGATAAAGCTTGTCCAAGCCTCAAGACTGCTGGAAAAGCAGCACTACTGCCCCCTCATTGTAGACAGGAAAGCCGAGGCTCAGAGAAATGACGTTATTTCTCCAAGTTCACACAGCTTCTGAGTGGTGGGACTGAGACTGAAACCCATTTTGGAGAGGACCTCCACTGCCTTGGGCTAACCCCCTGACCTCAGGGCGCTTGTTCCAGAGGTCACCGTGGACAGACTAGAGCAAAAAGTACCCACAACCCCACAGAGAGGTACTGCTTTTCCAATCAGAGAGTCTGAAGAGCAGGAGCTGGTTGGGGGTCTCAAACGCATCGCTTGAGCCCCTCCCTGGAGCTCACTCACAACCCACAGAATGAGCTTAACACCAGCCCTGCTGTGGGGTCTGAGGGCACAAACATGCATATAAGCCAAGGACGGCCCCAGCCTCCGCCCACCAGAGCCACTGCTCTGACTCTCACTGCCACCTTCTCTCCTCCCTGGCCTTCCAACCTCCAGTCTCTCTCAGTAGACCTGGCTCCTAAAACCACACTGGATCATGACACTCCTCAGTGGTTCTGGAGAAAGTCCAAAGTCCTAACCTTGGCACTCAAGGCCCTTACAATCTCTTGTGCCACCCCTGCCACGTCTATGCCTCCCACTCCCCCATGCTGTTTCCTGCCTCCAGCTGATACTGTTTCCTCCACCTGACGTACCTGTTCTCTCCCCTCCGTCATCTTACCGGGTTGCCCTGCCCTGGACTGTGTCAGAGGGCCTCTTCAGGACATCCATGGTGCACTCAACGCACGACTTGACTGTCACCTGTCCCACTGCACTCCAACTGCCTCCATAGGTGCAGAGTCCAGGTCAGGGCCTGGCCCCGATCAGGACACACTCATGATGGGAATAAGTGAATGAAGACAGTGAGGACTGGCCCATTCAGAGACAGCAGGACCCCACTGGCTGGGTTTTCCAGTTCTTCAACAAACGCCTTATTTGTGTCAGGCCCTAGAATTGACCCTGAGGCACCAAGTCAGGTAAGAGATGCATCCCATACCAAGGGTGTTTATGGGCTTGCAAGGAACCCACAGGGTACAGTGGTTAAGAGCCCATCTCCACCACTTATTAGCTGTGTCATCTTGCGTGAGTTCTTACATTCTCTGCCTCAATTTCTTTATCTATAAAATGGGAATAACAGTAGCGGCTACCTTAGACGGTGATTTGAAGAAGAAATGGAGTAATGGGTGTGAAGGTGGCTAGAACAGTGCCTGGCACATTGTTAATGCCCAAATACTGTTGGCTCTCCCAGCTGGTCCCTACCCTCAAAGCAGCCTCCTGTGGATGGACTCCCACACTCTCATGTTCTCGGCTCCTCATGGAGTCAGCAAAGCAGAGCCAAGAAGGCACAAGCGGAGGTGTCACCCAAGTGGGCATGCAAGACCCAGCCCCACCAACTGGCTGTGTGACTGAGAAATATACAGGTGAGATGGGCCATCTCCCCAGAGCCAGCCAAGCTTCTGGTTTCCCTCAGGAAGAGTGGGAGGAAAAGGATCATTGTTCTGCCTGCTTCCCAGAACCTTGTGAGGACAGAGCAAGATATTGGGTGTCAAAGTCCTCTGTGGGCTGAAGAGGGATTATTCTAATCAGAGCCTCCGTGTCTGAGAAGTCAGCTGGGTGGACCAGGCTTGTGTGAGCCTGAAAACATACACAATCTGTAGGACTCCTGGGATAGGGCGTGGGAAGGGTAGGGGGAAAAGAGGGTCACAAATGCCTGACACCTTGGGAAGCAGGGCCTGGATGAGTTTGGAGGGACACAGCCTGATGAAGCCCTATCCTCAGTCCTCCCTGATACTGATTTCTGGGGTCTGTCTCCCAGTGTCTGGGCGAGGTCGCCATGGCAGCCAGTGCCATTCCTGACGACTCACCCTGGCCGCAAGGCTGTTCCTGTGCCCTTGAATCTATTAAACAGAGCAAAGTGATTAATTATTTTACTGTCTTTATGGCATCAACTTTAACTCGCTTCACATCCAGATTTCCAATTACATAAGCCAGAGTCTTAAACTCAGGAGGACGTGTATTATTGACCTATTTATAATCAGAGTTATTCAGAGCAGAAAAAGCTCTGCTAGGCAAGAACTACACACCAAAATGAATGATTTGGAGACCAAAAGACAATCGTTCCATAATCAGAGGCGTGCAGGATGCAGGCAGGGGAGAAACAGGTTGTGGCTGAGTCAAGGATGGCAGACCAGTTTCCATGGAAGGACACAGACCCCCCCCAAGAGGAAGACATCAGTGGACAGCTGGGAGTCAAGGAGACACGCCCATGCCAAGAGCAATCGAATTTTGGGGAGCTCATCTCTGAAGGCAATGATGTGACCTAGGTTACCCCAGCCACACCAACTCTGGGTTTAAAATGGGGCCACCCCATTATGGACAACTAATATTTCACTGATTCTTTTTGGGGCCCTCTACCTGATAATTCTAGCTGTCTAGCTGCTTCCAACACTTCCTCAATTATTTCTGGAATACTCATACGTTTTTGTCATAAGTTCTTTCGGCTACTGCTTCTCCTCCTCCTCCTCCTCCAGCTCTCCCCCTGCTTCCCCTCTCCATCTCTATGCCCACCTTTAAGCCAGCTCCCACCAGGCAGCACCATCTCCACCATGGATGATTCTGAATCCTAGATAGTCCACAGCCAGTCTGTGCCCTTGTGGGACTGCCTCTCCCCTAGTTTGGTATTGCCCCAGGGAAGTTTGTGTTCCAGTGTTTTGCAGAAGTTTCATTAGGACAGGCCTTCCCATATTTACCCACTGCAAGTCCCTCCCCAAAGACCCCATCCATGATGGGCCTGGACCAGGAGGAAAGATCTCACACAAGTACTCTTCCTTACCGATGGCTCCAGGTTGGTTGCCAGGCTGAGTTTATCAACCTGGCTCTCCTTGTCACAGGCAGGTTCCTGGAGGACCCTTCAATCAGTCTCTTAGACAGGCTCACCTCAGGATCAAGTCAGGTCCCTGGAGCAGGCACGTAGAGGGGACAGGAGCTGTGAGGTCACTCCTGTTTCCTGATCCCTAGTTATATGGCAACTGTTGGACCAGACTGTGTTCTCACAGCAACCCATTAGGTTCATGCCATTGACCCCATTTCACAGAAAATAAAACTGAAACTCAGAGAGGTTAAGCAATTTGTCCAATATCCCACAGTCAGCAGGTTGTACCAGGCTATAGCAGGATTCATCCCAGGTGTGTTGGATACTTAATCCGTTCAAGCTGTTGTAATAGCATGTTATAGACTGGGTAGCTTATAAACAACCAAAATTTATTTCTCACAGCTCAGGGGGCTGAGAAGTCTAAAATCAAGGTGCCAGCAGATTCTATATATGGTGAGAACCTGCTTCCTGGTTCATGGACTGCTGCCCTTTTGCTGCATCTTCATATGGTAGAAGGAGCAAGGAATCTCCCTCTTGACCTCTTTTGTAAGGGTACTAATACCATTCATGAGAACTCTACAATCACCAGAATTTCACTATGTGAATTTGTGGGACTTTGGGAGGTTCAAAGTTATGATTCTCTCTCCTGCTGCTTGTTTAAGAACATGAAATTCAATATCTATTCCCAGGACTTTGTCTAGAAAACAATATTCTCAACATAGAAGAAATAAATGTTTTGTTTGTTTGTTTTCAGCAGGGAAGCGAAGGGAAGGACTATCATCAACAAACATGGTCACAGGCTTACTCTCTCCTAGAGTGTGTGTTTGCTGAAGTAAAACTGTCTGCAATCTTAAAAAGATGACCTTAGAAAAAACATTATGAGTTTTTTTTAAAGCCTTCTGTGTGTGTTTGGGTGGAGGAACGAGGGAGATGGGGCAGAGACTAGCCAGCTGTTCATGAAACCTCTTTCTTCTTCCCAAGCACAGAGCTAGACTACATCTCCCAGCCTTCCTTGCAATTAGGTATGGCCATGTGACTGGTTCTGGCCAATGGAATGAGAGCAGAGCCATGTGCTCTAGTTACAGCTCTTGTCCATAAAAACGTCCTTCATGTAATTTTCCATGTTCATGAGTGACATGACCTTGGAAACCACAGGTTGGAGGGGCAGGGCCAGAAGGGGAAGGAGCCTGGATCCCTGAGCCAATATTGAAGAAGAACTGCCTACCTATCTACAGTTGCCAGAGTTAGCAAAAACAAAACAAAAACAGGACAACACTTAGTTAAATCTGAATTTCAGACAAGCTATGAACACCTTTTTAGTACAATATATCCCAGACTGGGGACAGAGGCCACCCCAGCTGCCTTTCTGGACCAGTTCTGGGCCTTTAGGAAAACTGGGCAGAGAGTTATTATTTGGAAACTACTTATCCTAAAAAATTATTTGCTGGTTTATCCAAGATTCAAATTTAACTAGGTGTCCTATTTTTTATCTAGTAATCCTACACCTACCAGAACACCTGTCCAGTCCTTCACAAGTAAGATAAGCATCTGGGTCTGGCACAGTGGCTCAAGTCTGCAATCCCAGCACTTTGGGAGGCCAAGGTGAGAAGATTGTCTGAACCCAGGGGTTCAAGACCAGCCTTGTCTCTACAATAAATCAAAAATTAGCTGGGTGTGGTGGCATGCACCTGTAGTTCCAGCTGCTTGGAAGACTGAGGCGGAAGGATCACCTGAACCCAGCAGGTTGAGGCTGAGATGACTGTGAGTGTGCCACTGCACTCCAGCCTGGGTGACAGTGAGACTCTGACTCAAAAAAGAAAGATAAGCATCTGTTGTGTTTGAGCCATCACATATTTAGGAGTTTGTTACAGCAGCTTGCATCACCTCAGCTGATGTACCACCACACTCTTGAAGCAACAGATGTTAAACAATCCAGGCAGATGAGCTCAGTCTAGTCTGGTCAGCATTCATGCAGGTGGAAGCCTTGTTACCAGCTCCCGTCATTTGGACTTCTCTAGCTCAGCGAACCTTTTGGATGTTTCTCCCTGTTGTAGACACATTTGGAGAACCAAGAAGGAACGAACTCCATTCTTGCCCAATCCTCATCCCAGAAGCACTTCACTTAGGGTTGCCAGTCATTCCTGGAGGTTCATAAGCATATGCAAACTAAGGCTCAAAGAGCCCAGAGACCAAGTCATTCAGGGATGCAAGGAATGGGGGAGGGTTTTGGACAAAAATAGCAGCACACTGAGTCCCTTCTAGGAATACAGCAACAGTCAACAGCTTTGACACCCACAGAGCAAATGCCTTGGTGGACAAATGACCAGCCAATTCGTGTCGGGAGGACTGACTGGATCAAGAGCTGTGGGCAGTCCAGAGGGTCAGGAATACAAAATCTTGTAGTCAGGTCCTGGGGCCCATGGTGGGGACTCCCAACGAGTTATTTCCAACATGGCCCAGAATCAAAAGCCATGATTTTGAAACTTCATAGACATAGCATCAAGTCCTGGCTTTGCTGTTTTTGAGTTATATGACCTTGGGCAGATTATTTCACCTCTATGAGCCTCAGTTTCTATCTCCCTAAAATTATATAACACAAACTAGTATGTACCCAAAGCATTTAGCTCATGGTTTGTTCCTAAATGATACTTCCTTCCTCGAGAGTTCTAGCAGCTGGAGAAGAGAGGAGAAAGGGAGCTCACCTTTTTATCACTTCCCAGTTCCATTAATATTTATATCCTCCACCCCCACTTTGTAGGACCATGGCCTAGAGACCACTATAGCCAGCGCTGGGTTGATGGGGTTATGTTTCCAATGCCTCCATCTTCCTTTCCAATCAGGGATCACAGAGTTCCCATTGCCATAGAAATAGGGCTCCAAATGGAAGCTGGGCTCCAGGCCAGCTCCCCAAACCAGCCTCATTTGTGATATGGCTAAGTCCCTGCCTCTTTAAACCTGAATGGACTTGAAGTGGGCTAGCCTGGGAATCCAGTCATCACTTCTGGCCTTGTTTCTCCAGATCTGAGCCTTGCTCCTTCAGAAGAGATGCCCCGTGTGAAACTCACACCCCAGGACAGCAGGTGGGGCCCAAGCTCCAGCGTCCAAATGCTCATTTCCAGCACTCATGACTCATCTACTGCTGGAAACGCTCCCGTTGACTCCCCGGAGCCATTACCATTCCTCATGTTTATCTGCATTTAGGTGCGGTGAGGATTCGTATACTTCCATCTGTCTTTGCTCATGAAGCAATGGCCCAAAAAATGGTAATGACACCTCTGACGCTGCAACATTACTGTGTTCCTCACATATCGGGTTGTCAGATTTAGCAAATGGAAACAGAATCTGAATTACAAATGATGAGTAATTTTACAGTATAGTATGTCCCGCAGAAGCACGGAACAAACTTACTCTGAAAAGTATTTGTTTATCTGAGATTCAAGTTTAATAGGGCTTCTGTTTTATCTGATAACCCTTTATCTGCATCCTCCCGGTGCACCTGGGTCACTTCCAGCCAGAACTGGGGTTGTTGGCATCCCCCTCCTTGGCCAGATTCCAACCTGTCTTTCTCTGACACCTGCACCTACCCTACACTTCAGCAACAGAACTCGTTGCTTTTCTCTGAACACTCACTTGTCCACTCCGCGACTTGGCCCACCCGATCCTTCTGCCTGGACTATCTGTTCCTGCATCTCTTTTTATCTCATACCTTCCTGGCCCTCCCAAGCTGAGTTCCCAGTCCACCTTTTCGTAGCGTGCCATGTCTCCCAGCCAGGCAACTCCTCTTCCCCTGCCCTTCCACAGCCCGGTGTCTGTCACTCTCTTAGGATAATGATGGGTACAAAAAGCTAACACAACAGTATATACCATACTGCTCTGTTTTTTTAAATAGAATTCATTTTTAGAGCAGTTTTAGGTTCACAGCAAAGTTGGGCAGAAGATATGGAAAGTTCCCACATGTTCCCATCCCTACACACACAACCTTCGCTCCTGTCAGCATCCCCTGCCAAAGTGGTGCTATTTGCTACAATCGTGAACCTAAACTGACACATTGCAATCACTCAGAGTCCATAGTCTACATTAGGGTTCTCTTGCTGTTGTACATTACATGGGTTTAGACAGTGTATAATGATGTGTATCCACCACTAAAGTATCACACAGAGCAGTTTCACTGCCCTAAAAATCCTGTGTTCCACCCGTTCAACCATCCCTACCCCTGGCCCCTGGAAACTGCTGATCTTTCTACTGTCTCCAGAGTTTTGCCTTTTCCAGAATGTCATACATATATATCTTACTCAGATTGGCCTCTTTCACTTAGTAACACGCATTTACGTTTCCTCCACGTTTTCGCATGGGTTGATAGCTCATTTTTTTCTTAGTGTTGGATAATATTCCACTATCTGGATGTACCACGATGTATTTATCCGTTTGCCTACGGAAGGACGTCTTGATTGCTTCCAAGTTTTAGTAATTAGGAAGAAAGCTGCTAGAAACACTTATGTTTAGATGTTTTAATTTCAATTTTTCAATCCCGTTGCTTGTAACTCCTTTGGGTAAACGCCAAGGCATGATTGCTGGGTCCTGTGCTGAGAGTATGCTGACTTCTGTGAGAAACT
Organism: Cephalopachus bancanus; assembly: GCA_027257055.1. Taxonomy (NCBI): domain Eukaryota; kingdom Metazoa; phylum Chordata; class Mammalia; order Primates; family Tarsiidae; genus Cephalopachus; species Cephalopachus bancanus. Next base: position 189,575 of record JAPVLO010000497.1, on the reverse strand, counting down.
ATCAAACTGCCTTCCACATGGCCATGCCATTTTGCGTTCTCACAACAAATGGGAGTCCCTGTTGCTCCACATCAGCTGCTCTGTTTTTAAATCTCTGTGACAGGACATCCTTGGAACTGTTAATTGGCAAGTTCCTGTTGTGTTCTCTGCACCCCCTTTTGCCTCATGGCCGTCATTCCCCATGAGAGCGAGTCACTCTCCATTCCATTCCCAATGTTATCCCTCGGGGTAGTTGTCAGAAAGGACCAAAGAGCAGAACGTCCAAGTTTTCAGTCCAGGAACCATAACCTGGGTGTAGGATGGACAAGTTAGGAGGGAGGTATGATCCCCTTAGAATTGGTTGTCCCACCCACCCAAACTAGATCAAAGACACTCAGTCCTGGAGATGGGGACAGCAAGGCTGCAAAAGAGGCTGTAGCCCACTTGCTGGTGTGAGGGAGCCCTGAAGGCTGCCACCTACCACTTGGAGTTGAATCTCATGGAAAGAGAGAAGATGCTAAAAGCCCCTCATGAGTGTGGAGATGCCAGAACAGGGAGCTCCTGTGCCCACACTCAGTGCTGTCGAGGCAGCAGCCACTGGAGGACACACGAGCGATGTGGAGCATCCAGACTGGAGAGGCTAGTGCAGCCCCCGCCCCATCACACAGTTCCCTGCAGCTTGGAACTGCACGGGAGACACTAAAAACCCTTGCGGCTCCCAAATGGAACACTGGAGTTGGCTGTAAGAGAAGGTCATGGGTCCAGGGAGAGTTTCATGGCCAGGACAGCCCACCCAAGGGAGTCAGAGCAGATGCCGTCACACTCCATCGATGTCCAATCCAAAGGGGACACACTCGCCCAGGTCGGAAGGGAAGAGGCAGTCACAGCACCTTCCTGACCACTTAGCATCAACCCAGAGGGTGGACCAGAGAAGACCCTGACAGGGGAAGCAATCCTGAGTGTGACAGAGCTCAGCTCAGAGCCCTGAAAAGTCCTCGATTAATCATGCCTTCTGTAAGAAATCACTAGATTGATTTTTCTGCATCCGGCAGGAGTCCAAGATAGAAGAAAAACCCAGTTATGGAAAAAATCGAGATACCTCTGTGTGCCTCTACCTTGAACTCTGAGACTCCTTCCCACAGAGCACATACGCACACATACTCACATCAGACTGGAAGTGCTGGCCTTCACATGTTAACTGGTTAACAACACCAGGGATAGCAGGAGTCCCAGTTATTGTGATGTTCTTCCATGTTTTTTCTGAATTACCAGGACCTCTCTGTCTTCCCTGGAGTCTCCAAGGTATCATGTCAGGACAGAGACCAGCCTGGCTGTCCAATCGCAGCCCACAGGAGCAGGTGTGGTCAGCCCGTCCCCAGGCCAACTCCTAGGGGTAAACTTCCAGACGGTTGTCTAGGCTTAACCTGTCTGAGCAGTTTCATCCTTCTCACCACCCACCCATCATCCTAACAACCCACATCTCAGAATAAACAGTGGGAAGTACCAACAAAAGAAGCCAGAGGAATAAACTTACAAATGGGACCTTCACCCCCAATTCAGAGATGTGTGCTCGCCAAGGTCTTGGCCAGTGACCTTGCAGGGTCACATATGATTTTGTGCCCTCATGGCCAGAGAGCCCCAGGCAGAAATGCTTTGGAGCTACCGGGATCATTCCCAAAACTCAGCCCTAGAAGCGAAGGCGAATGCCAGCACTGCATAGAATTATACATGTGCAGACAGTGAGGAGTCCCAGATCAGACCACCTTACTCTCCCCAGTTTCCAGAGACAGTCACAAAAGACAACACCAAGCAGCAACAACAGGACTGTCTTACATTGAGAACTCTTACCCTCAGCTCTATGCATTTTATCATTTCATCCTTACAAACACCTGTGAGCCATTGCTTCTGTTATCACTAGGCACCTGCATATCCTAGTTTGCCAGGACAGTCCTGGTTTGTGCCTACTATCCCAACATGCTTATTAAGAGTGTCCACTCTCACTCGCCATAGTGTCCCAATCTAGATGACCCTAATGTTCATCCTCAATATTATCCCCTTTTATAGATGAAGAGATGGAGTCTCAGAGAAGTTAGGTAACCTCCCCAGGTCACACAGCTAGGAGGTGGTGGGGCTGAGACATGGACCCAGTCTGTCTGATTCCAGGTGACCCTGGAGAGTGCAGGTGGTTAGTGAGCAACAAAGAAGGGCACGGCCAGGAGAAGGATCATCAGCCAGACAGGGGAGGCTGGGATGACATCATCCCCTTTACAGCTTTATTTTCCCAATATTTCAAAATAGACAAGTATCCTTTTTTTACAAATCTCCCCATAAAAATAAAAGCCAATTACATTTGTGATTGGCATGTTCCCACAGACAAGGAAACTGACCATTAGAAGGACAGAAGGAACACAGTCCAAGGTGCGTGGAGCTCAGAGACTCTCGGCTCTGAGACTGTGTGAGGGAAAGAGCTTCCCCAGCACTGCTCAGGCAGCATCTGACCGGGTTCTCCTAGAGTCCTGTGCATCTGCATGGCCCTTTCTGCACCTACTGCTGGTAGAGGCTTGGTGAGATGCAGCAGAAGGGGCTTGCCCAAGGGCCTGAGCCCAGTCACTGGTCTCCCCACTCTCCATCTCTGAGCCACATTGCATCTGTGAAATGGGCATGGTAATCAAGAGTTCTGCAAGGGGAGGCCCTCTAAAAGGAAAAGCTGGGTGTAGGGGTATTTCCTTTTTCTTTTCTTTTTTTTTTTTTGGAGTTGGAGTCTCACTCTGTCGCCCAGACTGGAGTGCAGTGGCACGCTCCTGGCCACCGCAGCCTCGACCTGCTGGGCTCCCGTGATCCTTCCATCTCAGCCTTTCAAGTAGCAGGAACTACAGGTACACGCTACCACACCTGACTAATTTTGTATTTATTGTAGAGACGAGGTCTCGCCAAGTTGCCCGGGTGGGTCTCAAACCCGTGGGCTCAGGCAATCCACTCACCTCGGCCTCCTAAAGTGCTGGGATTACAGGCTGAGCCACCAAGTCTGGCCAGGGGTATTTTCTAGAATCCAAGCCACAGGATCCAACCTAGCTGTCAGCATCTTTTTACCCGATGGACACTGTCCAGCCCTCGTGTTGAGATCACCTGGGTCCACATGATGAGATCACCTGGGCCCACATGTCCAAAACAGGGTCAGCTCCTGGCTACAGGGGAAACAGCAAGCAGAGCCCATTTGGCTTGGGTGGTATGTGCTCTTGTTGATGGGAAGATTCCCATTCCATTCTCTTTTAAAACTTCCTCACAGAAGGTGTTATTTTTTAACCTTCAAGTGAGTTTAGTTCCCACCTGGGAAGAAAAGAAAACCACAGCCCTCACCCCTGGTGTACTGATCATAGTTCAGGCCAGAAACTCCAGCCTCCAACATGGAAAGGGGGAGCGGAACTGAGAGGAGGCCATTGACAAGGGTCTCCTGGTGCAGGCATGGGTCAGGGTCCCACTTCCAGACCCTCCCCTGAGTCCTGGCCTGGCTGAGCCGAGTTGATGCACACAAGCGGCCAGACCTCCTCTGGAGACAAACCCTTTCTCAACCTCCCACTTTCTCCCCACCCGGAGTCAACCTGGCAGCTTCCTGAGGAGCTGTTACTCTGAAATGACAGCAGGACAGAATGTAGGCCTCTGGGCCACAGCTGGAGAGGATCCCATCATTTCTATAAGTAGCAGTTGAGGGTGGGCAATAAATGGAGTACTGGGTTAGGAATGCAAAGGCCCAACTCTGGAAACAGAAGTTGGATGACTTAACCTCAGTTTCCTCATCCATGAAATGGGAACATCAAAACATGCTCTGACCACATCCCAGAATGATGAAGACTCTGTAATCCGTGAGCAGGTAGGAAAACTAAGGCCCACAGGAAGGGGTTGAGTGACTCACCTACCCACTAGCCTATGGCTTTCTCCTTTCTCCTTCTCTCTCTTTTCATACTTTCAAAAGAGAGGCTCTGTTAACTGTGCCCCCAGAACATCTGGTGTTTGATACAAATTGATTCAGACAGAAGGTCTTTGGAGCCATCTTTTGTACCCAACGAAGGATGCTCAATTTCTGCCCTCCCCACTCACAGATTCTGCACAGCCACTCGGGCACCAGTCCATCCTGGATCACCCCTTCTCACCCAGGGATCATCAGAGGTCACACTTGGCAAAGATTCCAGGACCACTGCAGGGCTGTGGCTCAAAAGAGGCCCAGCACTATTTCCAACCCACCTTCTCAGGAGCACACCCTTCAACACCTCTCACCCCCCAAAGAAGCCAGGAGAACAAGGTGATGCCTCCGAGGAGATGCCATTTACAGACAACCCTTAACAGTGACAAGAGCAGGGCAATGACCTTCATAGGAATCCCTCGTAGTCACATTTCAGCCCCGGCCTGCGACAGGCTCCACTGACTCCTGGACATAAATTACTTGTTCATTATCAGGCCCAGACATGGGGAAGGATGTCGGCAGCTTGATTGTGTCTGTGTCCTGCAGCAGGCATTTGCATGCTGGCCTGCCGCTGTCTGTGGCCCTGTTTTCCATGGTCTGGCACCACTGCCTTCCTCACAGGCAGACGCAGGCCTCAAGCCACCCGCCAGATTCCTGCTTCACACAGGCAGCCCAAGAGTCTTGGATACTGGGTGACAGAAGGATACACAAGAGCTCACCACAGGGTGGCCAAGGGTACATGGAGATGGGAATTCAGCACTTATAGCAAGCCACACAGAGCCTGATTTGAGTTAATATCAAGAGCTGCTCCTTATAGAGCCCACACTATGAGCCAGGTACTGTACTAAGCATATTTATCTTAGTTGGGATCCTTTGGTTGCAAGTGACAGAAACCTAATTCCAACCAGCTTAACCCAAAAGGAAGATTTTTTGTGGGCAGTCCCTCAAATAGTGAAACCACAGGTAGGAGCAGGACGGCACTAGACCAAGAGATGACTGGAGCCAGGAGCTCGAGTACAATCAGGATTCTCTTGCTCCACATCTCTGCTTTTCTCCAGGTTGCTCTTTTCTTATGGGTCAACCATCCCCACCCCCAACCCCCCACCCAAGGCCAGAGCTCAACCTGCAGGCAGCTTCAAGCTTACATCTTATATCTTTACAACAGAGAGGGAAGAACCCCTCTTTCTCCAGCTCAAGTATAAAACCCCAAGGACAGACTCTGATTGGCTCCACTTGGTCACGTGCTCTGGCCAGGGCAGGGCAGTACTGTGACTTGCTGCATTGAGGGCAACAGGGAGCACTTCTCAGGAAAAAAGAATTGCTTGACAAGGCAGAAAAGCCATAAAGATTCACTCACATGTCACACACGTTATTTCATTATTCCTCACAACTACCCCATGAAACAGGCACCATTGACATGCCTATTTTTCAGGTAAAGAAACTGAGACCCAGAGAGATTAAATTATCTGCCCAGTGTCACCCGGTTAGAAAATGGCAAGGCCAGGGATCAAATCCAGGTCATCTGGACCCCAAAGCCCAGGCTCTCTACCTCTCTCATGAAAATCAACTTGTCAGGTTGGTGGAGACATTGGAAAATCTTCTTGGTCTTAAAAAATAAAGCTGAAGGATCGGGGCTAGGTATGGTGGCTCACTCCTATAATTCCAGCATTTTGGGAGGGAGAGGCAAGAGGTTTGAGACCAGCCTGGGCAACATGGCAAGACCTTGTCTCTACAGTAAATCAAAAAATTAGCTGGGCATGGTGATGCATGCCCGTAGTTTCAGCTACTCGGAAGGCTGAAGCGGAAGGATCGCCTGAACCTAGCAGCTTTCGGTGGCCATGATTATGTCACTGCACTCCAGCCCGAGGGACAGAGTAAGACTCCAACTTAAAAAAAATGCTTTAAGGATCTGAGCTGGAAGTTTGCCTCCTAGCCAAAGAGAGACACAGTAGGGATGGGGTGAGACCAGGAACCCTTCCGTGACCAGCACATGACCAACGTCTTCAGTCTGCAGGCCTGATCTGTGGCTTCTCAGTTGGGACTCTTCTATTTGCCCCGAAGGGAAGGTTAGGGCAGAGATTAGACCAGAAGAGAAGGTCCAGACGTTTGGCCCAAGTGAGTTCATGGGCTTGACTCTGGGCTCCTGCAAGATCCAGGAGCATCTGGTCTGTGGTAAGCAGCTCTCCTCCCGCTGATGGCCCTCTGCCGGCTAGGGGCTTTTATGCGTGGATGAGAGGTTCTCCCTGGAGGGAGGGTGAGATGGAAACAGGAAAAGCCAGCCCTGTCAACACCTGGCCACGTAGACAGGAACAGGAAGGGAAATGCTGCAAACATCCCCCACCCAGCAACAAAAGGTTGGAGGAGCAGTCCGAGCCACTTTGGCCCTTTGTCATGGCTTTCTTGGAAATTGTCTCCCCCACCATCCCTCATCACCAGGTCTCCTCCTCTCTCAGTTGTTTCCTAATACTTTATGCAGTTCCAGGGTGGAAACCAGGCAGCACTAACACCACCATTTTATAGAGGAGCGAATTTAGGCCCAGAGAGGGTGTGACTTTCACAAGGATGCACCACCAGTAAGTCGTTCTAATATTCTTGCCATCACCATCGAAATCTTCTCTTCCTCAGTCAAAATAACAATAGTTTGGTAAAAACAGAACAATATTTATTCAACATCTGCATGGGTACTGGTTATCTTTCCCCGGCGTGCAGGTGGGAATGTGGCAGGGCTACTCTGGGTCATCTTTAATTATCTGAGGCACACAGAGACATCTCAAACGAGCTGAGAGGACAGTAGGGCAGCGCTCCTGGGCACTGATTCTGAGGGAAAAGTGGAGATCTGAACCTGTCCGCATCTGGGCCAGAAGGACTGAGGCAAAACCCCTGAAATTGCCTTGTTACCATGGAGATGGGGACACTGAGGCCTGGGGTAGGGGGCTTGCCTGGATGCCCTTAGTGAGGGCTCAAATGCTGTGCTCCCTCAGCTCCTTCGGGGATACCCTTCTGGGTCCATAAAAAACATCCCTTTCTCTGAAGCTTTTTCTGATTTCCCAGCAAGAATGGGGAGCACCTTCCTCGGAGCTTGCCCAGAGCCTCCGGGGCCTCCCTACCAGCACAGGTGTGCTATTCCATGCATAATGCCTTGTTCTTCCTCTGCCAGGTTTGAGTCTTACATGCTCCTCCCCTGCCTCTCCCCCCAGTATAGACAACAGTTGCTTAATAAGAACTTGAGAAATTTGAGCACTTCCAGGCTAAGTTGCACACACTGGGGGCTCCCTCCCAGCTCTGGGGAGGTGACCCTCTGGAACGAGGAATCCCCTGAATCCTAGAGCAGAACTGATGCAGATCAATCTACCAATGCCTGGAAGCCCCAGGAGTCACCAAAGTCTCAGCTTCTAGTCCAGGAGCACAGCAGCCAGGGCTGTGTCCGGCCATTATTCTGCAAGATGGACACTTCTACCCAGCAACCACTGCAGGGCAGCAAGGGCCAAGGAAGAGTCTGCTCCAATCACATCCTCATTCCCTAAACAGATAAAACCATAAGCCCCTCATCTGCAACCTATTCCAGGAGCCAAGCCCAGTGCCTGGCACACAGGAAATGCTCTGTCAAGTTTGCTGAATGAATAAAGAAACGTACTCAAGGACAACTAAATTGGTGAGAGAAGAAAACCAATGTTTATTGAACACTACCTGTGACAAGCTGGGTGCTCCTTATAGGTGACCTAATACACAGCCACCATTCCCATAAATAGGTGATCCAATCAAAGCTCAGAAAGGAGAGGTGATGTGCCCAGTGTCACATCTCACCACAGGTGGGCTGATTCAGTCCTGTCAGAGTCTATAGAGAGTGCCGTGAAGATAGGATGTGACTCTCTTGTTCACCGTTGTCTCTCAGTGCCCAGCACAGAGCCTAGCTCAGAAGAGATATCCAGTTGTCCTGTGAGCTTGTGGCTGTAGCCATGATGCTGTCCCCTGGATGGCAGCTGGGTACCCTTCTCAGTGTCAGGGAAGATAAACTGAAGCAGGCAAGCCCCAGACTCAGTGTCCAGGGCCAGGAGACCTCCTGAAGCAGAGGCCCTCTCAACGGGCTGCCCCCACACCCCGGTCCTCCTAGGAGACCTCCCAGCAGCGGCATCCCACCCTGGATTGCCGGCAGAAGGCTTCCGCAGCCAGAGTCCCCGGGCCAAGCAAACCCCGAGGTCCCCAAACTTTCCACTTCCATAAAGTGCTCTGATCTTGTCAAATTGCTACCAGAGGAGTCATAGCTGAATGAACACTTGCCAGGTTCCTGCGGCTCTCCCGAGAGCTGTCACCGTCCTCATCCATCATCATTGAAGGAGTCCACCTGCTCCGGGCCCGTCTTTCAACTGCAATGATGGCTGAGATGCAATAGATGTGTCTTGTCATCACCTTGACTTTTTTTGGAGAACGCGAAGGTCAGCAGGGATCCTGGGCGGGTGAAGGTGCCTCAGGTCCACCTTGGGGCAAGCCCTGATCTCAGGGTGCAGGACTGAGTTCCTCTCCCACTGATGCTAATCCTCACCAGGGCCAGTGGAGAGCTGGGTCCTTCCTTTACCCCAAGACCTCAGGTGACCGCATCTGCCTTCCATCTTTTGATTTGGCAGAAAAACAGGCTTCAGAGAGGCAATGGGGTTTGGGAGGCACTGGCTTCCATGACACCCAGACCTGGGATGACTCTAAGATATAAACTTTTGCATGTGCCTTCTCTAGCCCATACATGGCCACTGGCCTTGAGCCTGCTTGTATAGAAAGAGAAATGGTTATCACTGGTTTTCTGTCTTCGGGGCCATTAATTCAATCAGTGAGTATGAATAGGTGCGGGGACACACAGACAGACTTCAGGTTGCCCCAGCTGGGCTAGCAGAGTCATCTTCCTCAGAGCTCTGTCTGTTGATGGTCCTCCTGCTCAGAGACTACCCAGGGCTCCCTCTGCATACAGAATAAAGACCACAGTCCTTGACCTGGCAAGGGCCTTCGGTCATGTGGCACCAAAAAAGCAGGAAGTTTGAGGAACAGTAGTTTAAAAAAAATAATCAGGCTGGTTGTGGTGGCTAATGCATGTAATCACAGCACTTTGGGAGGCTGAGGTGGGAGGATTCCTTGAGCCCAGTTCAAAACCAGCCTGAGCAACAGGCTGGAGAAACAGCATGAGCAAAGGTCTGGGGTGGACACAGGGGGAGGGAGGGAGGACTGTACAGGGAGTGTCAGAGAACTCATGATTGGAGGGACATAGAGAGAGTTCTGCCCGCTTTAAGACCCCTCCCCATTTTGAACCTTTTCTAGAGCTCCTTCAGCAGCCTACCTGGAGATATTCTGGCTGGGTTTGAATGCCTCTGGGGGTAGGAAGCTCATTCTTTCTTTGACATTGCTTTGTGCCTCTGAGTAACACTTCATCTTTACAAAAAAATTAGCTGGGTGTGGTGTTGCGCACCTGTAGTCCCAGCTACTTGGGAGGTTGAGTCTGAAGGATCGCCTGAGTCCAGGAGTTCGAGGCTGCAGTGAGCCATGATTGTGCCACTGCATTCCAACCTGGGTCATAGAGTTGACTCTGAGGGGAAAGTGGAGGCCTGAACCCATCAGCATTTGGGCCAGCAGGACTGAGGTAAAACCCCCGAGACAGCCTTGTCACCATGCAGATGGGGACACTGAGGCCCAGGGAAGGGGGCTTGCCTGGGTGCCCTGTGAGGGCTTGAATGCTGTGCTCCCTCAGCTCCTTCTGGAGCATCCAGAAGGATGAGACTCAGATTCAGAAAAGAAAGGGGAAAAAAGAAAGGAAAAAAGAGAGAAAGAAAGGAAGGAAAGAAGAAGAAGAAAAAAGAAAAATCTTTGTTTTAATCATTAGAGATGCCCTAAGACACAAGGCAATGCCAAAGAAAGAATGAGCCCCCTACCCCCAGAGGCATTCAAACCCAGTCAGATATCACCAGGAAGGCTACTGCAGGGGCTCTAGAAAGGGTTCAAAATGGGGAGAGGACTTGAAGCGGGCAGAGCTCTCTCTGTGTTCCTCCAATCCTGAGTTCTCTGACACTCCCTCTCAGCCTTCTCTCCCTCCCACCATGACCACCCCAGGCCTTTACTCATGCTGTCTCACCAGTCTGCAGTGCTGTCCCTTCTCTGCCACCTGCAGGACCCCTGTCAGCCGTCCTTTGAGTCAACAGCACATTTTCTGAGCACCTACTCTGTGCTGGGGATACTGAGATTATTAAAACATTCTGTTTCTAAAACCCCAACCAGCAGTCTTTTCCCTCCCACCCACGAGGCTGCTGAACACAGCCAGCCAGCATCCCACGACTGCGCACACCAGAGTGTCGCTCCTTCCACCCACCTCCTCTCAGGAGGAACAACGGGTTCCTCTTCTGCCATCACTTGGAGATGTGAGCCCTCACAGATGTTCTGGCCGGGGGTGGGGAGAAACACGGGGTGGCACAGACAGCAGTTCAGGTGGGCACTGCCTCAGAAAATCAAGGAGACCCACAGTCCCAGGTCTACACTGGGCTATTTCCAGGCCTCAGAATATTCTGGAGCCGAGCTCCTAGTCTCAATCCATGGATCAGTGATTTCAGCCAAAGCCTGGTTTATTCTCCTCAGATCTGGGTCATGGCCCCTTGCTTTGTCTTGAGAGGTCAACTCCTCACAGGCAGGGGAATCAGGACGTCGTACTTCACGACACCCCATCTATGTTATGCATGCAACTCTGAGTTTTAAAGCCATAATCATCTTGGAAGCCTAAGGAGTTTACCCAACAAGGGGATTTTTACCGGAGCAAATGGATTCTCCTCCTTGGTGCCACATCCTACCTTCTCCTGCCTAGCTAAGAAGGATTCTGGAGTTCCAAGGAGGTACCCCAGGCTGAGCAGAAAGAGGCACAGAATGAGAGGTGCTGAGCCAAGTGGTCCCTTTCTTTCCTCCCTGCCTGGGTGAGACACTTACAGCACAGCTCAAGAGAGTGTGTCCGCCTCCAGGAGACCCAGAAAAGACCAGAGCTGTGCTGTGTGCGCACCTACACCTTTTGGGGAGGGTTGGGATGCTGCCATCCAGCTGCTGTACCCATGGGGGGAGTTCAGGCTCCCTGGCATGGACAGATTTTCAGCTGATCCCCCTGGAGGGGGAACTGCAAGTCTGAGCAGAGATGCCCAAAGTAAGAACTGGAGACAAAAGAAGACAAGTGGACGAGAGGGTGGCCCTGGGTAGGAAGTTTTAAAGTATCAGCTCCATACCCTCTATTTCCCTACTGACACGATCAGCAGGCATGAGTCTTCAGTGGTTCTTTCAGAAAACAGATTCGGTGGAATCTGTCATTCTTCTTAAGATTAACTTCCCTACCCATCTAAACTCCCTGTCCCAAAAGGGGAAGCCTTGGTGTTTACTCCCATCTCATCCATTGTAACGGACAGCAGGACAGGGCCAGTCTCCTGGCTCTGTGACTTTGGGGAGGGAACAGGGCCTCCAGGATTGGAAGCAGGGGAGGTGGGCCGTGAGGGGGTCCCAAGGTCCAGCTTGAGCAGTCCTGGAGATCTGTGCATTGAGTCTTCTGAGCTTGTTTCCTGCCAACTTCACAGGATGGAGCTGAGCATGAGATCACACGTGCAACGAGCCTGGAACACAGCAGGCAGGCATTTGCCAAAGGACAGTACATACATTACCAAATGCCTCAGTCTCCCATTCTGTAAAATAGAGGTAGTATCTTGGCCTTCTTTACCGAAAAGTACTGTGAGGATTGAATGAGATGATTCTCATAAAGCATTTAGTGCCGTGCTTGGCTCATGTAAGTACTGAATGTATTTCTGTTCTCATTCTTACTACCTTCATTTTAAAAATAGGGAGACTGATATTATATCCCTTGTTTGGGGATCCACAGCTGGTAAGCTGAGAAGCCAGAATTTGAGCCAGAACCGACCCCATGCTCATGTTCCAGGTTCTGCTGCTGGTTCTCTCAGGGCACAGGTTCTTCAGGTGGTTGGTCCTTGCACTGATTGGGTGATGGGGCAGGCTGAGAATTCGTGTCAGGGGAGTCCTCTGTGCAGGTGCACAGGCAACTGTGAGCTTTCATCGTGGTGCCAGGGAAGCGCTCATGGCCTCTGGGCAGACAGAGAGGGCACTGCAAGTAGACTATCACACAGACCAGCATTTCCTCAACTCTGTTCCATGGGGTCCCCCCCACCATAGTCCACTCACCCAGCCTCACCCGTCTCCTTCCTCCAGGGTAGGAGAGGGGGGTTCTTTCATTCCTGGCTCCTTTGCCTCTCGGAATATTGCTGGTGCCTTTTCATAGCACTGATTTCTTCCTGCCTGGTGCCTGAATTAGCATACTTACACCTGTCCTTTCTCCCATTAGCCTACAAACTCACTGCAGGTAGGATGAGGCTTGGTCGCCTTCACTTCCCCAACATCTAGCATTGAGGGTAATTGGTATTTTAAGAATAATTTCACAATAATAATTCTGCCCTAATTCTTGTAGTACCATGTAGTACTGTGCCGTTAAAAGCACATTCCTATCAGTTACCTCACTTTACCCTTTCATTTGTACTTCCTCTATGGTAGGCTAAATATTATCCACATTCGATGGTTGAAGAAACTGAAGTCTAGTGAGGTTAAATGCCACCCCTAAGCACACCCCCCACCCAACCTAGGTCCATACAGCTAATCAGTAGCAGTGTCTGGCCAGGCCCAGGCTCTCTGAATCCCCTTCCAATGGTAAGCTTGGTGATGCCAAGATTACCCAGGCGTGGTTAGAAACCTTCGAGAAACACCAAGGCATGGGACAGCTGCCTGATGACGGTGGTCTGGCAAATGTTATTCTGGTCTGTTTAGAAATAAGAAAGATGAGACCAGTGACCTTGACATTGACCCAGGCGAGGCAAGACTGATGGTTGGGAACAGCGAGAAGAGACAGACACGAGTAGGAGGTGGCAGGACCTGGGTGAGACCTCAGCATCCTTATTTGCCAAAGTCAAATGTTCACTGGCAACGAAAACCAACCATCAACCGTGAACATCTGGGACCAGGAAGTAGTATTTAATGTATTTCCTGAGCTGTTACCTTTGGCTTTTACAAGGCCCCCTGGGTTCTTTCCCCCCTGCCTGCTTGCCTTAGCTGACTTCTTTTAGCCATGTCTGAGTGCGCGTGTGGATGTGGATGTGTGTGTGCGTGTGTGTGTGTGTGCGTGTGGATGTGGATGTGTGTGTGCGCGCGCGCGTGTGTGTGTGTGTGTCTAAAATCCTCTAATTTACCCAGTGCCAGCCGCCCCATCTGAGAGCTCTGGTCCTGTTTCTTAATGATGATGGATGGCTTTGAAGATGCAGCAGATCAATAGGGCCTGAATTCCTAAACTCTTGACAAGAGCTGGAGAGAACACACATCTCAATGCCTGCCCCACAGAAGCAGATGGGGGCCCTGTCCCTCACACTTCTGCTTCTTCCATGGTCAGGTCAGCCAGAGATGGAGCCTCGTGGGGTCCCAAAGAGAGATGGCTCATCATCCTTAGTCCACAGTGTGGCAGGCGGTTGTTTAATACATTCAACAAGCACTCAGCCATGTTGTCTGTAAAGGGTTGTACTTGGTGTTAGGGCAAGGGAGAGTTGAAGGAGAGAGTGAAGGCCTGGCCCTGTCCTAACAGAATTCAGCCCCGGGAAGGAGGTAGCACCATACAGTGTGACCCCAATACAGGGTAGGACAAATGTTGACTGCTGAGTACTACTATGAGCCAGCCATTACTTCTAGCTTCCAACATGCATTCTCTCATTTGGTCCCCAGCACAACCCTGGGAGGAACTTGCAGTTATCATTCCCAGAAGGGGATGCCAGGTGACGTCATCCAGTTAGGGTCACAGAGCTGGTAGGTGGTGGAGGCAGGATTTGGGCCCAGAGTCCTCACCCTGCCACAGCGATGCAGCTTCAGGGAAGAGAGAAGTTTACCCAGGCCTGGATGGGGGGATGTAATCAGGGAAGATGAAGCTTATCCCTCTCCAAGCACAAGAAGGATGTGTGAGAGAGAATTCTAGGTAGACGCCATACCTGGAGCAAAGGGTCGGGGGAGACAGGCAGGAGCAGTTCAGGAAACGGGGAGAGTGGTGCCCAGAAGAGGCTGCTTGGAGAGGGATCAAGGAGGGGTAAAGCCGGAAAGGTGGTTCAGGGTGCAATGAGGCAAGACCCAAGAGGAGGGATTTTCCTGAGTGGGGAATAGTGAGCCACAGAAGGTAAGGTAAGGTAAGAGAGTCACCACCAGGGCTGTGAGTCCAGAAGAACAACCTGAAGGTTGCATCAACTAGACGTAAGCAGAGAGTGGCACCCAACGCAGAAGGGTTGGAGAGCCTTGACGTCTGTCCCCTGGTCCCAGACAGCCCTGCGTGGGCCAAGTGGAGGCAGGAGGCAGGAGGCAGGAGGCAGGAGGCAGCCGGCGGCGGAGCGCGGCGACGCTGCCCTCGACAGGTAAGTGATTGGATTAAGAGGCCTGTCTGACAGGGTGTCCGTTCAGCCGCGGAGGCTAATCAACTTCCCCATCCTGTCTGCTAATAAATCCTGCTCCGGGGACCACTCTGCCTGATGATCTCTCCTCGGGGACCGCCGCAGACTTCTCCGGGAGAAAACTCGCGCAGTCTATTAAGGAGGCGGCCCGCGCCTGTCAGGCCCGCGTCCCGGGGAGTCTCGGGAGGTGCCCATCACCAGGTGCGCAGGGCTCGGGCACCCGGGAGCCCAGCCATTGTTCTGCCGCCGTCGGGGGGCGGACCGCCGCCCGGGCCCCCGCTCTGAGAGGGGCTGGCCCTCCTGGCCTGGGGGTGGGGTTGTAGTGGGGCGCCCGCATCCCCTCCAGGCAGCGACCTGGGGACCCCTGGAACTCGGCGCAGGCAGGCCCCTCGCGCACAAATCAGGAGGCGGCAATGGTTGGATCTATAACATCTACGGAGGAGATGTACAGATAAATTAAAGCTGTAATTATTTTCTTGGATTCACTGCAGCTCAAGAGAGCTGGGGGAAAGCTGTCCGGGAAGGGAAGAAGGCCTGACGCTCTTGTTGGCTTAGCTGCAGCGATTTTTTTTCCTCTCTCCTTCCCTCTCACCTCCCCACGAGAAACAATTTCCTTTGTTGCTCAAGATAAAAAGTACATGCCTTTTGACTTGTAGGCCCAGCTGCTTCCAGACCAGAATGCTCCCCCGACCCACCCCACCCCAATACATACACACACACACACACACACACACACACACACACACACACACACACACCACCAGCTTTCTTTCCTGTGAACAGTGTCTAGTTCAATCCCACATTTTCATCAGCTCTGGAAGAACCTCCAAGGGCGTTATTAAATATGTGAAATATGCCAGAAATATTCAAGCAATCCCCATCTGGCCCTGGGAGGGAGGAAGAAAGGACTGGGAAAGTAATAAAGTGTGTTTATTTTTTAATCTAGATGACATGTTTTACATCATTAAAAAGGACAATTATTTTTAAAATTCAGCCTGCACGCTTCGATGGTTTGAGAGGTCTGCAGCCACGGAATCCATCAGAACCTCACTCTACAGCCAGGCCCAGGTCCATCCTCAAGGCCAAGTTACGAGGTTTTAAACATTCAAAACCACAGAAGCAATTGTGAGTCCTTTAAAAAACCCTGTCTCTAAGGAGCAGGAAGGGCAAGAGCCATCTAAGCACTGAGTCACCTTTCCCTAGAAAAGGGGGTTTCTGATCTCAAGGCTCAGGGAATCCTAAGATCAGGCAAAGAGTTTCCCAGCTTGATGGAAGTTGGACAGGGTTTGAAATGCCCAAGCCTTTGCCAAACCGCAATGTCTTTGAAATACAACACCAGTTGTCCCACTAGGAAAACCCACCGACTGCTCTCTGGAGTAAGAGTCCCTACCTGTGCTGGGACTGGTCCAGGGCCATAGCCTAGTGAGAGAAGCAGCTGAAACTTCTGTCCTGTCCTCTGAAGCTAAACCTAACACCTGGCAGCCAGTTCCTGAATTGGTTGCTCACCCTCCTCCCTTAGCTCTCTCTGTCTTGTTTGGACACACACCAGGAGGTCAGTGTATTAAAATGTGGGTCTGCTTAGAAGCAATTCCTTTTGACTCAGCAATTGGTTTCCTTAAGATGTAATCCTGGAAGTTATTGAAAAAAATCATGCAAAGATTAGTCTCAAGGATGTTCACTGCAGCATTATTTATGTCAGTTCAAATCACATGAAATCGCCATTTTTAAGGTTAAGAACAATCAAATGGCCAAGCACAGTGGCTCATGCCTGTAATCCCAAAACTTTGGGAGGCCAAGGAGAATAGATTGCTTGAATCCAGGACTTCAATACCAGCCTGGGCAACATGGCAAAACCTAGTCTCTATAGAAAGTCAAAAAATTAGCCAGGCGTGGTGGCCTGTGCCTACAGTTTCAGCTATACGGGAGGCTGAGGCAGAAGGATCACCTGAGCCCAGAAGATTGAAGCTGTGGTGAGCTGTGATCGTGACACTGCACTTCAGCCTGGGTGACAGAGTGAGACCCCAACTCGAAAAAAAAAAAAAAGAATAGTCAAATGAACATATTTCATTTTATTCAGTTTAACAAAATTAAAACATTAGAAATACCTGACCTGCATGATCAATGTTTATATACCTAACCCTGAAATGTACCCCACATCTTTATGATAAAAATTAAAAAAAAAAAAAAAGAAATACCTAACTGTCTAATCTGAGGGGATGGTTAGCTGTATTTCAGCACCTACTAGAATTCTATGTGGCTGTTGAAAATAACGTTGCAGAAGTATATTTAGTAGAACATAAAGATTGGGGATTATATTTCATGAAAAATAATGCAATCTGATCCCTTTTCTGTACAAATGAAAAATACATGTGCTGAGATAATGATAGACCCCAAGATAGGAAGGGTTTTCCCTTGATATTGGAATCATGCATGATTTTTATTTTCCTCTTTTGCTTATCTATGTTTCTGGCCTTTATAACAAACAAACACTACTTGCATAATAACAAAAGTAAACAACCAGATGTGTAATCCCAGTACATCGGAAGGTTGAGGTGGGAGGATTGCTTGAGCCCAGGAGTTCAAGACCAGCCTGGGCAACAAGCAAGACTTTGTCTCTACAAAAAAAAAAAAAATCAAAAAAGTATGTGGGTGTAGTGGTGTACACCTGTAATCCCAGCTACTCAGGAGGCTGAGGTGGGAAGATTGCTTGAACCCAGGAGGTTGAGGCTGAAGTGAATCTATCCTCCTACTGTACTCCAGCCTCCGCAACAGAGAGAGACTCTGACTCTAAATCAATAAATTAATCAATGTACGCAAGAAAGGATTTTTTAAAATAATAAAATAAAGTTAAATAAATAATAATTTATTCATATAAAATAAATAAGTTAAATAACCAGAGATGTTGCCCAAAACTTGCGAAAGGAGATGGGACACAGACCTCCACTCCTTTGCTGCTGGCTGGAGGCATGACCAGGAACCTGGGATAGGGGCAGCAAACAGGGGTGGCACTGAATTGCCCTCCTGGGCCACTTCTCTGGGCCAATCCCGCGGGAGTTCCCTGGCTGGCCAGGGTCTGACCTTAAGAGTAGAAGCAGGAGGAGTCGGAAGTACAGGGGTGAGGATGGCTTTCACTTGAAGAAAAGCTGGACTTCTGCCATCTGAGCGTGGCTCTAGAGAAGGGCAGGATGGGTAAGCAGAGGGTCAGTCAGAGATCCACCACAGACTTACCGAGCTCCTCTGTCCTCTGGCTCAGTATGACCAGGTAATGTTCGGGCCACTCACTGCGGTGTTTTCCTCCAGATTTCCTAAAACTTTCGCTCTTGCCTCACCTGAATTGCACAATAAGCAGTTAAGTTGTTTCAGCAGAATCGGAGAGCGATTAAAAAGAACAACAAAAAAGAGTATTAGACAAAAGGACTAGGCTGGGCATGTTCGGGCCACTCACTGCGGTGTTTTCCTCCAGATTTCCTAAAACTTTCGCTCTTGCCTCACCTGAATTGCACAATAAGCAGTTAAGTTGTTTCAGCAGAATCGGAGAGCAATTAAAAAGAACAACAAAAAAGAGTATTAGACAAAAGGACTAGGCTGGGCATGGTGGCTCACGCCTATAATTCCAGCATTTTGGGAGGCTGAAGTGAGAGGATTGTCTGAGTCCACAGGTTCGGGCCCAGCCTGGGCAACTTGGTGAGACCTCATCTCTACAATAAATCAAAAAATTAGCTGGGCGTGGTGGCGCATGCCTGTGGTCCTACTTAGAAGGCTGAGGCGGAAGGATCATCTGAGCCCAGCAAATCAAGACTATGGTGGCTGTGAGCGTGCCACTGCACTCCAGCCTGGACACAGAGTGAGACTCCAACTCAAAAAAAAAAGACAAGAGGATTGAGAACACACATCTTTTGTCATCAGTTTTGTCCACCCCCAAAGAACATTCAAAACTCCCTGGGCTGGGCTGGGCTAGGCTAGGCTGGCTGGGCTGGGGGAGAGAACCGGGTCAGAGGTTAAATGCCAGAGGGATCCTGTACCCTGCCTTTCCCCAGACTGAGACCCAGATTATGGGGATAACGAAAATCTCCTGGGGATCTGGAGAGATCCGAAAGTGAGAGACACCTATGTCTTTTCCCTGGGAAGCTGGGAAGGCACAAGCCGGATAGCGTTCCCAAGTGTCTAGCGTGGGAGGGACAGAGTGGAAATGTCTGTGTGTTGCATGCCTGAGCAGCGAAGGCCGTGGGGGGAGCCCCATGGCACTTCCTGTTGCAGGAGAGAGCCACTGGGCTTTCTAATGCCAGTTAGCGGCCTCTGAAGGAGGTGAGATTGCTGTCACTTCTGAGCGGTCCACTTTGAGAGTGAGGGACATTGGAGCGGCGGTACCTGTGTCTCAAGGGCTGACAGCAGGGATGCGTGTCTCCCAGAACACAAGCAGCTCCCAGCTCTCTTTTGCTAAGGTACTGAGTGCACCCTCTGCCCAACATCCAGACACAATCTGGCAGATGAAGAGTGAGGAGAGAGACACCAAAATAACAGAGGTCACTTGGAATTCTCTGAGATTACCCTCCCACTGTGCAGCTGGATGACCCCAAAGAGCAAGTAAAGTCCAGATAAAGACAAAGTGATCTTTCTTGCAAACCCAAGGATGTGGCTTGCGATTGGGTGAAGGGACAGTAAGGTCCCCCTGAGCGCGACATCCTGCGTGTAGGTAGGTGATGGGTAGTCAAGAGGCAAGAAAGGCCAGGGGGTAGACAGATGGAGAAGGCAGACAGACCCTGACTTGGAAGAGCCCTTACAGACCACTGTGTTCAACCTTTTGGCTGGATGGATGGGGAAATTAAGGCAGAGAGGAGCAGGGAGGTACTTATGGTCACATATAAACCTGTGTGGGGCCAGATTTGGAACCCAGCCCTTTCTATGCCCCCAGGCACTGCCAGTGGCCACAAGACCAACAGGACTGAGTGGGATGGATGGATGGGCACCGCGGAGCCATTCCTGGGGCTGCGACTGGGCGGGCGGGCAGTCCTCCTGTCCAGGCTACTCTCAGAGCTCAGTCCTTAGCTTGGGGCTCTGGGTGCTCACGTGCACACACAGTTCTCGCGTCTCCAGCTGTGATGTCCTGTTAATAATCACACTAACTGTCTCCACACCCGTCAGCACTAATCTCCCACACAGGTTTCTGGGCCTGATTTATCAGAATGGAGGGCACGCTCTTAAAGGGTCACAGCCCACTGCGGAGCTCTGCTCCTTCAGCAGTAAGTGGCAGAACATATTTTCTCTGCTAACACTACTGTATGTTACAGGATAGATTATTTTAAGAATCAAGACTAAATTGAAACAAAGCAGGCTTGATTTTTTCCCCCCAGCACTGTAGGAGAGGGTCATCTATCAGCGTGACGCAGTGGGCAAAGGACTAGTGAGTGGCTCCAAAGCCCTGGGCTGAGGTCTCAGTCCAGCATTGATTGGCACAAGTAACCTTGGGCAAGTCACTTACCCTCATTGAACCTCAGCTTCCTCATCAGTAACGTGGAGCATCGCAATCTTCTTTCTTAGTGTATGAGAGATAGTCTTACAATTCTATCAGGGAAACACAAACCCATCAGTGGGGGCAGTGGGGAAATACACATACGCATGGGGGCCTGTAAACATAGAAAAAAAGCTCAAAATCCCTAATAATCTTAGAAATACAACCAGTTAGAAACCTTTTCGGGAGGTGGGAAGAGATAGGGTCTCACTCTGTCACTCAGATTAGAGTGCAGTGGTGTAATTTCTGCTCACTGCAGCCTCCATTTTCTGGGCTCAAGTGATCCTTCCACATCCTGAGTAGCTGGAACTACAGGCACGAACCACCATGGCCAGCTAGTTTCTTTTTACTTTTTTTTTTCTTTGTAGAGACGAGGTCTTGCTATGTTGTCCAGCTTGGTCTCAAACTCCTGGGCTCAAAGAGATTCTTCCACCATGGCCTCCAACATGCTGGGATTCCAGGCATGAGCCACCACTCCCAGCCTAAAGACCTTTTTTTATCATCAAACTGACAAAGGTTAAAGGTGATAAAAAGCCAGCACCGGGGAACGTGGGGAGGTACAGGCACTCTCAAACTCTGAGAATATAAGTCAGAACAACCTTTGTGTAAGGCAGATTCGGCTGTGAAATGAGCTTGCCCTTTGACACTGCGACTCCAAAGCTAGAATTTGGAGGAAAGAATTAACTTTGTGAATAAAAATGTAAGTTAGAATTTTAGAATTTTATCCCAGATTCTGCTTATGATAGTTAAAAAAAGAAAAGGAAACAAACATCTGAGCATTAGGAATTGGTTAAAGTATGATACAACCATTTGATAGAATATTTTGTATCCAGTTTAACATATATTTTTACAAAACCATTAGTGACACAAAATTACTCATTAAATTTTCTAAAAAGTGGACTACAAAATAATATGCAGCCAGGCGCAGTGGTTCACACCTGTAATCCCAGCACTTTAGGAGACTGAGGTGGGAGGATCACTTGAGCCCAGGAGTTCAAGACCAGCCTGGGTAACATAGTGAGACCTCATCTCTACAAGAAAAAAATAAAAATAAGAAAATTAGCTAGGTGTGGTGGAGTGCGCCTGTAGTCCCAGCTACTTGGGAGACTGAAACAGAAGGACCACCTAAGCCAAGGAGGTCAGTGCTACAGTGAGCCACGATAGTCCCACTGCAATCCAGCCTGGGTGGGACAGTAAGACTCTGATTCAAAAATAAAATAATAATAATAATAAGCAGAGTGAAATCTATGGCGAAAAAATTACTAGAAGGAAGTATTCCAAAATATTGAGACCTGGCAATGAGAGTGACTGCTTAGCCAGTGTAAGCGAATTTTATTTTCTCCTTTTTGCTTATATGCATCTTCTCCATGCTCTGTGTGGCCATTCCATTTAAAATTTTTATTTTATATTATTTTTGAGCGAGAGTGAGCAGACGAGAGAGAGCAAGAATGAGAGAGAGACAGAGAGAGAGCGAGCAAAATGAGAGTAAGAGAGTAAGCGCGAGGGTGAGAGAGCGAGAGGTCGAGAGAGAGAGAGAGAGAGAGAGAGAGAGAGAGACCCAGCAAGAGACAGGAAGAGAGAGCCAGAGGGAGAGAGTGAGAGTGAGAGACAGCAAGAGAGAGAGAGTGTGCGCGCAGGTCTACATTTTTCACTTTTAAAACAATAGAGGTGATTTATGGAGGAGCAGGGAAGAAAGTGAAAGTGATGATGACAATAATAGCTACTCTTTCTCTGTCTCCCTAGGGTGAGCTAAGGAATCTGGACCCAATAGCGGAGTCTGTTCCATTGTCCTCCCGGGGCCCTGCCTCTACCCTGGGTCCCCAGGCACTCCTTTGTATTTCTGCCAGGCCTGGCCAGGCACTGTCTTCTCTTACAGTTACTCACATGCCCATCTCTCTTCACGGCCTCAGAGGAACTGATGGTGAGGCCCACCATGTCTCGCCATCACCACCCACCCAGAGCTTCTCCCAGAATTGCTACCCAGTGAATGCCTGTTGAATTACCCGAAGAGCGTCCACCAGCGTCAGATCGCCCTGGAGGCACTTCCCTACCCACTGGGCACCTCCAGGGGGGTCCGCTGGCCTTGTCTGTGCCAGACCCCACACAGTTCCCATCCATAGCCCCTCCCAGCCGTGTTCCTTCTAGAAGGCCGCCCATAGCTTGCTGGTCCTGGGAAACCTGAGCTACAGCCCCTCTTGTGTGGACAGTGAGAGTACAAAGGCTTTCCAGGATATGTGTTCCCTGGAACCTCTTAACCCAGGTCAGGGACTCTCAGCCCATTATACAGAGGAGACAAAGACTCTGAGACTCGGAATGACTTGCCGACAGTAGAACCACTGAGAAGGGGAGCCTTTCTTTACCCCAGACTTGAATCCAGTGCTTTGACCCTGTGCTCCAGGCATGCTCCTTAGCTCAGTGCAGCAGAAACCCAGACCCAAATGAATATTCTGAAGCCTTCACGCGGTGTTGGGTTTGGATCCCAGCACTACCATTTCCTAGCTGCGTAGCCTTGGACAAGTCGCTTTCTCTCCCAGAGCCTCCGTTTTCTCATCTATAAAGTGGTCCTGATCATCTCTATCTCAGGGGGTTGTTGAGAAGGTTACATTACAGGGGGGAAGCCCCTCGCACAGGATCTAACTCTGCATATGCAAATTCTCTCCCTGGTCAGATGAACCTTTGACAAAGGGCTGCCTCCAGACATGGCTGCTGGGAGGGCCTTGTCCTGTACTTCTCTGTGGGAATGGTTCTGCCTTCCCATGCCCTCAGCTCTACAGGGCTGCCCAGGTGGCCAGTGGCAGAGGACGCCTCCTCCTCCCTTCCCACTTCCACCCCTCACCCCAAAAAGGGCTCCAAATGCCTTCTATAGCTTCTTGACTGAGCAGAGAGGGAGGGTGGGAATTATGACAATGAGAGATAGACAGAACTGGTCTCTGCCACGGGCTCACTGCAGATATATCACTTGCTACAGTGCACTGAGTAAAAGCCCCCAAATATCAGGTCCTAATCCCTGGATTAGACTGTAAATCATACCTTATATAGCAAAACATTTGCAGGTATGATCAAATTGAGGATTTCGAGATCAATTTGTCTCAGTTATGAGGGGGATCGCCCCAAGATGGAATTATGTTTTGGAGAGTGGCCCTTTAGGCTTCTTTGGCTAGGTAAGTGTTCTAGGGACACATCAGCATCAGTGTGCCAGCTAGCTTTGTCATGAGAGGCTGCATTTGGCTTCAGTGAATTTTTTTTTGTGGAGATTCTTTCAACGTGCTTGCCCATTCCATAATGGGTGATTTATGAGTGCACCTGCCCACACCATGCTGAGTGTTCAGCAGTTTTGGACCCCAAACAGCATGACCCCCATGGCCCACCCTCCCTATCTTCCAATAATGTTGCCCTGAGTGACTTTTTGCCATTTCCCCAGATGGAAAGAGTCCTCAAAGGGAAATATTTTGCTGATGTGGAAGAGGTGAAACAAAAAATGGCAGAAGCACTAAAAGGCATCAAAATTGATGAGGTTCAAAAACCATTTTAAACAGTGGAAAAAGTATCTCCATGGGTATATTACATCAAATGGAGAGTATTTTGAAGGTGACTGAAGTTTCAACATGTAAGAATAAATACATGATTTTTATAAATAAATTCCAAGTTTTGGGGGAGTACCTCCTTGTACAGAAGGTGGAAATCTAAACACAATCTCAAGTGTCCCCATGAGAGAGAGAGAGAGAGAGAGATTTAACATAGACTGAAGAAAAGGCAATGTGACCACAGAGGCAGGAGACTGGAGTGACACAGACACAACCCGAGGAATGCCAGCAGCTACCAGAAACCAGAAAGGCAAGGAATGGATCTTCCCTCAGAGACTCTGGAGGGAGCATGACCCCACAAA
Source organism: Cephalopachus bancanus (assembly GCA_027257055.1). Classification (NCBI taxonomy): domain Eukaryota; kingdom Metazoa; phylum Chordata; class Mammalia; order Primates; family Tarsiidae; genus Cephalopachus; species Cephalopachus bancanus. Next base: position 165,762 of record JAPVLO010000497.1, on the reverse strand, counting down.
CACCTTGATTTCCACCCAGTGAAACTGATGCTGGACTTCTCACCTCCAGAGCTGTGAGAGAATACATCTTCGTTATTTGACGCTGTCAGGCATGTGGCAGTTTGTTATAGCAGCCACTGGAAACTAATACACTTACCCTGAGCCCATGTGAAAGTTCTGTGACCCCAAGCTTATAAACAAAGACTAAACAAACCTTCCCGTTAAAGAATGAAGAAAGCAACTTGTTCTGGGTTGTCACTCAGTTGTTTGACATCAAATGTCCCTTCTGGATGCCAGAAGGCCAGTACAGGGTCCAACACAATCTCGATGCTCTTGGAGAAGGGTCAGGGAATTTCAAAAGTGCTGTACGAAGTCCAGACCCTAAGACTGGCACAGCTTAGCTGTACTTTTATGTATAGGGCACTAGGTTTACTTTTGTTTGGGGAAAAAAGGGGTTTGGATTCTTACCAAAAAAGAGAGAGGGAGAGTTTTGGCACAGTCCCAAAGAATGTAATTTTAAGAGAATTACAGAGAATTAGCAACAGAATGAATTGCAAAGGCCACTTAGCTAGTTCAATGTCTTCCTCCTACACAGGCCAAAAAACCAATGCCCAGAGAGGGGAAGGAACTCACCCAAGGTCACAAAGCCAGTCAGCTGAGATGGGGCTACAACTTGGGCCTTTCAGCTCCTCCGATACCTCCCCCCGCCCCACCCCCCCGCCAAACACACACACACACACACTCACACACACAGTTAGATTCCCAGTACTCCTCAGCTTGCCACCTTTCATCCTCTGGGAACCTGTTGTTTTAGTTTTCTAGGGCTGGTGCAACAGATGGTCACAAACTGGGTGACTTAAAACAACAGAAATGCCTTGTCTCATTGTTCTGGTGCCTAGAAGTCCAAGATCAAGGTGTCAGCCAGCATGGTCTCTCAGAAAGCTCTAGGGAAGGAATCCTTCCTTGCCTCTTCCAACTGCTGGCGGCTCCTGACAATCCTTGTCATTCCTGGCTTGCAGATGTGCCATCCCAGTCTCTTCTCCACTTTCACACACCTTCTCCTCTGAGTGTCTCTCTGCTTCTCTGTCTTCCCTGATTATAAGAACTCCAGTCATTTGGATTCGGGCCCACTAGTATGATCTCATCTTTACTTGATTACATCTGCAAAGATCCTATTCCCAGACTCTGGGGGAACAAGATTTAGGGAAGGATACTACTTTACTGCATATCTATGTGGGCTCTATACCCAAACAAATGGGTATCTGGGGCTTAAAAGCCCCGCGATAGCCTAACAATTATACACCAGAAGCCTTTTCTCTGTGCCTCTCTTTCAGCTTTGAATAGTAGAAACCTTTGGCCAGTACTTTGGCCCCTTCAGCCTGTGGATTCCTCACAGGCAAAAGCCATGTTCCCACAGCCTGACATAGTCCTAGCACAAAGGAGCAACTTGGGCACGTTTGCCAAACAAATGAACAAAATGAGACATTTGGAAGCACAGCCTGAAGACTGTCATTTCCGGCAGTGAAACGGCAGCCAATTGAATTGTAGCGGTGTTGACACTCACCTCTCAGCCTCCTAGAGATTGCTGGTTCCACAATGGACAGCTGACTTGCCCGGAATCCAGCGAGTTTCCAGGGGGGCTCCCCCTGAGAGAGTCAGGAACACAACTGGCAGCTGGCAGCTGGCAGCTGGCAACCGGCCAACAGGGGGCAGGGTGGTCTCAAGGACAGAGTCCAAAGGCTTGAACTTGGCTCCCCTCACCCAGCAAGCAAAGGCTCTCAGAATCATACATTTCTGATAGCAAGTACTCTGCATCCTAGTTCAATTCCTCTTCGTACAGGTGGAGAAACTGAGGTCCAGACCCCAAGGCTTGCCCAAGCTCAGAGTTGGCATCTGGAACTCCAGACCCCATTCCCCGGTTCCAGTTCTAGTGGCTGCAGGCATCAGTCTCCTGGGACCAATCCTTAAGAAACAAAAGATAAAATGTGGGGTTTTTAAGGGCCCATCTCTGATTTACCTATATGGACATCATGTATGTCCCCTTTGACCTAGTGATGTCCCTTCCAGAAAAGCACCCACGATGTGCATGGGGATGTTCATTGTGGTGTTGTTTATAGTACAGAAAAATTGGAAGCCACATAAAAGTTAGAAACAACCAGCACAAGACTAGTTTAATAAACGATAGCATATCTATTTTATGGAATATTGTACAATCATTAAAAATAAATTTTTAGAAGAATATTAAGAAAATGTTTCTGGGCCGGGCTCGTTGGCTCAGCCTGCAATGCCAGCATTTTGGGAGGCCGAGGCGAGTGAATTGCCTGAGCCCACAGGTTCGAGACCCGCCCGGGCAACTTGGGGAGACCTCGTCTCTACAATAAATCAAAAACTAGTGGGGCGTGGTAGTGCACGCCTGTAGTTCCGGCTACTTGGAAGGCTGAGGCGGAAGGATCGCCGGAGCCCAGCAGGTCGAGGCTGCAATGGCCGGGAGCGTGTCACTGCACTCCAGTCTGGGCGACGGAGTGAGACTCCAACTCAAAAAAAAAAAAAAAGAAGGAAAGAAAGAAAATGTTTCTGTTGAAAACTGGGGAAATAATGCCCATAGTATATTCCTAATATTTTTTAAAAATCCATTCATTTATATAATATGATTCATAGTTCCAGAGGTACTAATTAGCACAAATTTTGTATAGACATACATTTTAAAAATTAGACCTCAGACCTGAGCCAGTGTAGCTCTTGTCTTGGGTCCTCTGATTCAGGGTGTCCTGAATTTCATAAACACACACAGACAAGTCATCATTACAGACAACATAGGCCCTTCTGTGACTTGGGATCCAACGCTTGGTGCTACGTAGTGTAACCCTAAACATCAGCTCGGAACTAACACCATTCAAGACTCAGGCATTGTGTCTCTAGCTCTTGCATTCTGTCTTTGAGACAAAAGGGACCGGATCCCAAAGCCACAACACTGTGTGCAGCTGACATCCAAGACAGACATCAGGGAAGATTTGAGCAGAGGACATGCTTACGCATGTAAGAGAACAGACAGATTGATTTGTCAAATACTTCTTCTCAGAAGCATGAAATTCAGTATTTTATGGCCTAAAGTATTGTCTCCCAGTAGTGCCAAGTGTCCATGTCTTTGCTCTTCTTCGTGTTCTAATTCGTGGTTCCAAAAGTACTCACTAATAAGTCCGATATTTGCAACAGCCGCACATAACAGTTGATGAATCTTTTGAGATGGCAAACAATTCATTTTACCTTTAAGTTTGTCTATATGTGGAAGAGGTGGGGGAAAAAACCCCGACAGAAGCACTAAAACCCATCAAAATTGATGAGTTCAAAAACTGTTTTGAGCAGTGGAAAAGCATCTCCATAGGTGTATTACATCAAACCGAGGGTACTTTGAAGGTGACTGAAGTTTCAACATGTAAGAATAAATACACAATTTTTATAAGTAAATTCTGGGGCTGGGGGGTCCCCCATGTGTCTCCTACCTGATACCTGAAGCTTCCCCTACTCACCCCACTCCAAGCACCATCCCCACCCCTCCCTGTCCAGTGGTGAGTGGCACTCACCCTCACCCATTGAGAGGTGCATTCCCTTGTCAAACCATATGTCTGGTGTGGAGCTCTTCCTGTAATCACCCTGTAACCTTTACCACCCTGTAACCTACGGTGTTCGTGAAGGTTAAAGAGAGAAAAACCTCAGAGCTAGAATCAGTCCCACTGTTTAAACAGAGGCTCAAAAATCTCAACTGGGCTGGACCAGTGGCCCAGACCTGTAATGCCAGCACTTTGGGAGACTCAGGCGAGAGGACAACTTGAGCCCAGGAGTTCAAGACCAGCCTGGGCAACATAACAAGACCCCCATCTCTACAGAAAATAAAAAAGTCATGAAATTAGGCAGACATAGTGGCACATGCTTGTAATCCCAGCTACGTGGGAGACTGAGCCTTGAGCCCAGGAGTTCAAGGCTGCCGTGAGCCATGTGTCATTGCACTCCATCCTGGGTAACAGTGAGACCTCGACTCAATAAAAAATAAGAAGCTCAGCCAGCCATGGTGGCTCATGCCTATAATCCCAGCACTTTGGGAGGCAGAGGTGAGAGGATTGCCTGAGCCCAGGGGTTCAAGATCAGTCTGAGCAACTTATCTCTACAATAAATAAAAAAAATTAGCCAGGTGTGGTGGCACGTGCTTGTATTTCCAGCAACTTGGAAGGCTGAGGTGGAAGGATCCCCTGAGCCAAACAGGCCGAGGCTGCAGTGTGGTGATGTGCTACTACATTCTGGACAACAGAGTAATACTCCAACTCAAAAAAAAAAAAAAAAAAGAAGAAGAAGCCCAGGCTGGTCTTGAACTCCTGGCCCAAGGTCACAGAGCAATCATATCACGATAGGAACCAAGATGTTTTTCTTCCAGCACATCGCATAACCTGAAATGTCCTTACATTGTGACAGTTTAAATTGAACACAGGATACCTGCCGCATTCTTCCAAAGACATACTTACACTTTGGGGTCTTTTAGAAACGTTTCTCCACCCAGAAGCTTGCCCTGAGCTGCAGTGGAGCAAAGACAGAGACTGCAATGGCCTCATTCGCCACTGTAGCCCAGAGGTCCCAATGTGGCGCCTGACTGGTTGGTCCTGGGGCGGGTGGGGGCATCGTTTCATATTTTAAGACCTTTGAAATTGGGATATAACTTGCAACCAATCACAGGTCAAAGTGTAATTGGCGGCATTTTTTTCCTTAGTAGCAGATCAATCACTGTAGCATACAATTTTTTTTTTTTTTTTTTTTTGAGTTGGAGTCTCACTCTGTCGCCCAGACTGGAGTGCAGTGGCCACTCCCAGCCACCGCAGCCTCAACCTGCTGGGCTCCGGCGATCCTTCTGCCTCAGCCTTCCGAGTAGCCGGAATTACATGCATGCGCTACCACGCCCGGCTGATTTTTTGATTTATTGTAGAGATGAGGTCTCGCCTGCCCAGAGACCTGAACCCACGGGCTCAGGCAATCCACTCACCTCAGCCTCCCAAAAGCACGGGATTACAGGCTGAGCCACCGAGCCTGGCCTGTAGCATACAATTAATGGATGGCTCTTAGATTCAATGAAATATGGTGAAATTTGGTCATAGTGCCCAAAACATATTTGTCAAATAAATAAATGTGCCAAGCACCACGCTAAGGTTCCATGTGCATCATCTCACTTGCTCATTATCAAGATCTTCCCGTGAAGGAATCATTATTATTTCCATTTTACAGATCAGAAACTAAAATCAAGAGCAATGAGACACTTGCCCAAGATGACACGGTGGTGGATGGAGACAGAATCAACATCCAGTTCTAGCTGGGCAGTTTCTGCTGTAACCACTGAGAACTCCAGCCTTCTCAAAAGAATGCAATTCCCTGGTCACCAAGTAAAGTAGGGTGACCAACTATCCCAGTTTCCCCTGGTGTAGGGTATTCCTGGGACATGGGAATTTTGGTGCTAAAACCAACCGGGATAGCCGGTCACCCTCTCACCAAGTCTAAGAGTCCCCTCTCCTCCTGTCCCTCTCTGGCTGCTTCCTCCTTGTGGCCCTCCAACTCTTCCAGGCCCAGAGGCCCAGACTCAGCTCTGGAGCTCCTAGGCCCATCCGGAATTCCCAGGGCTCAGGTCTCTGAATGAGCAGCCCCTCCACTCCTCCGTGCCAGGGAAGCTGCCAATTCCCCTCCTTCCCTGGGTGCCTGCCACCAATGGGTGCAGATCCCAGATGTTCACTGGACCTGCTGCGCTCTTCCCACAGCTGATGGAACATCTGGCTAGGTTCTCATCACTTCATTGACATTGCACACCAGGCTATGGTCCCTTAATTCCCACTTCACACTGCTGCATGGACATGTCAAGAAGCTCCATATTTTCAAGTCTGTAACCTTTACCACCCTGTAACCTACAGTGTTCCTGAAGGTTAAAGAGAGAAAAGCCTCAGAGCTTAAATTGAACACAGGATACCTGCCACATTCTTCCAAGAGACATACTTACACTTTGGAGTTCAAAGTGCGAATATTAGCACATTCTGACCCAGACAGGAAAGATCCTTTCCTGCAAGAAGCTTCCCCACTCCCCTGCCTGAGGCTGCAGGAATCCAGACAAGGCCCACGTTTGTTCAGAAAGCCAAGTTACCACTGAGCAGTGTTTCTCAGTGAGATCCCCAGCCTGGGGTGGGGGAGGGGAGTCTTATTACAATGCAGATTCCTCGGCCTGGGGCCCAAACTTGATCAATCCTTCTCCAGAGATGTCTGCATCTTAAAAAAAAAAAAAGCTCCCCAGGTAGTTCTGACACTTGCTAAAGGTTACCAACCACAGCAGAGAATAGTTTCAGAACATCATGTGATGAATGCCTCATGCCTCGACTTACTCCAGACTCTCCCTGAGCTGGGCCCCGTTCAAGTGGGTCCAGAATCCTAGTGCCTCCCCACTCCCCACTTGGGACCCTTGCTCTCAGTCCCTTCCTCTAGGACTCGTCATGGCTGTCCCACACAGTTGTACAGGAGGCACTCAATAGCTCCATTCCTACTCAGGGGGCGAAGTCCTGTGGTCACATCCCATGTACTCACAGGGGCAGCGGCTGGAGCCAAGAGCTGCTTTTACTATGTGCAGGCAGCTCATACACCCCTCTCCCGCCATCTTCACTGCAAACCTCACCCTCTCTACTCCCGACCCCCAACACATACCTGCCTCTACCTACCTCATTCTCCCCTCTCTTCACATGGGTAACTCCCAGGGCTCCCTGAATTCAGGGTATTGCAGACTCCCTCCTTGTCCTATTTACATGAGTAATTAATAGAAGGATATATGTCACCCCAACCTGGACACAACTCCATAAATACAGTGACAGGGGCTGGTTTTTGCCCTCTGCGACATCCCCAGTGCTTAGTACAGAGCCTGGCACAATGTAAAAACCTGAAAAATAATTGAGTAAATCCCCACAAAACAAGGCCATTATTTCCCTCATTTTTACAGCTGAGAAACTGAGGTAGAGATTAAGGAGTTCACTCATACTGCTCCACTACTGAATGGTAGAACAGGACTGGAACCCACCCTACGGCCCCCAGACCCCATCTCCAGGGTCTGGAGTAAGTCGAGTCATGAGGCAGTCATCCATGGTGCCAGCACACCTCCAAGAGAGCTCGGGAGCAGGCAGACCTGGTTCTGGGCTGGCAGCCACTTTGCCTTCTGTCCCGAGATGGTGCAACACCTCCATGTGTAAAATCTCTCTCCTATTCTTGCTGCTGGACCTCCGCTTCTCCTTCTTTCTTCTCTCCCCTCTCTCCCTTCTCAGACTCCCTCTTCCCACTGGGTCCACAGCCTGATAGCAACCCAAAGACCCGGACAGTTCTTCGTGGGACTTTTCAGAATAAAGGCAGATTCATGCTAGAGACAGAAAAAACCCAGCATCACCCCCCAGGTGGGTCAGATAAACAGAGGTCAATACATATCTAAAAGGACTGGTGCTTTAAAAATAAAAATAAAGTCTGCCTTCAATATGAAAGAAAATAAATTGGCGGGGGGAGACCTGGAGATGAAGAAAATGAAAATTTGGAAAACTTGGAGAAATCGCTGTAATAATGATCACTGGAAACCGGCTTCCACCTTTTATAGCAAATCCTGATAAAATGCATCCTGAAGTGTAAACAGATTTGAACAATAAACTTATTGGACCATGTGCAATTATTTCTGGAGCGAAGTGGATGAGCGGTTGGTTAGACAAATGGAAGAGGTGTAAATGATTCTTAACACTCTGATCTGGCAAAATGGTCCTTGGAAATTAATGGAACAAAAAATTATACCGGAGAAGAGGAGCATTATCAGGAGAAAGCACTAAACATAGGAACCATGAAATGAAAATGCATCCTTATGAATAAGAGAATTAATGGAATGAATTTAAGAAAAGGTCAAGTTGGAGAGAATATCAGATGGGCTATAGCTCCACAAAGCCCCTCAATTTACTGTGGCATTTGAAGTGCAGGATTTTGGAAGTACAGAGTCCCTGAGAAAATCTTCCATTTCATGCCCCTTTTCTATAGATGAGGAAACTTGGTGAGTGACTTGCCCAAGGCCACACAGCTAGGTGGGTACCAGTCATCACACTGCATGAATGCCACATGTGGGTCAAGAGAAGTTGTTCTTCCATCTGCTCAGGCTGTTTTTCGTGTCAGATTCTACATTTTAGAGGATGCTGAGAGGCAGAGGTCAGGCCTGGTAGAACTGGTTCAAGAGTTCTCATGCAGAGAACACAAGTTCTAGAGTCAGGGAGACCTGGGTTCAAATCCTGGCTTTCCCACTTACCTGCTGAGACCTTTCAAGTGACTCCATCTTACAGAGCCTTAGTTTCCTCCTCAGTAAAATGGGACCAACATTGCATACTTTGCAGAATGAAATAAGATATCCCAAGAAAAGCACTCATACGTAGCAGAAACTCAATAAATGGCGCTAATATTTTAGGCGTGACCAGAATTCATTCTAAAGTAACTACCCCAAAAGAAAATCAATGGCAACAAAAGGAAAACAAAGCATCATGACAGAATGAGAAGTCTGACAGGAAGAAATCAGGATATTAGAAATGGAGTATGGTTCAAAACTCATCTTTCCTCAGAGAAACCAAATGGCTCAAGATTGCAGAAAAAATATCCTCAGCCAGAGGACACAGCTGGGGAAGTGGGAGCACCCATTTCCCAGCCTGGTTCTTGAGCTGCTGGTGAGGATTGGGGCTCCCCCTTCCCCGGTCATGCCCTGAGGGCCTTGAGGCAAAACTGCCCCCGTAATGGGTGGTGCCCGTTCTGCAGGGGAGTGGGGCTCTGTGTCAGGACCCACAGTTGTCTGGCAAGAAGGAGCCTGGTGAAGGGGCTCCACTTCCCACCACTCTCCTCCCAGGGCTCTCCTCCTGGGGCTCCCATGAGCAGTCCTCGGGAGCTGTCTTGGCTAGAGCGCAGAGTTTTGTGAACTCCAAGTCTGACAATCCTCATGGAGCTGCTGAGGTCTGTAGGGTCCTGAGAGGACTCCACTCAGCAGGGATCTTCGGCTCTCCTACTTGCAAGAGAAATGAGGAGCATGGCCTGGTTACGATGGAATTCTTGTTCTATTCCTATTAGAAACCCAAGTGTATTTAGCCGGAATTATTTTCACAAAATAATGCTATGAACGCCTAACTTACCGCCCAATGGACTATCAAGCCTTGAGCTCTGCAAAGATGTGACCTAGGATTTGCCCAATCAGCAGACCAAGCCAGCTCAGGCTCTGCACTCCATGCTAAGGCCTATGGTCCTAGTTTGCTAGATCCTTCTGATTAAGCTGCCTGTTTGACTGAATCACCTACACAGTTCAGATTCTGCCATGTTCATCTCACTCCTCTCATCAGAATCAGTACCTCCCTCCTCTAACTCCCGTGGCTCCATGTTGACCACTGTTGACAGCCACTGAGCGTGGGGACCACCTTTTCTTCATCATCCCAATGCCTTTTGCAGCACCTAGTGGGGTATCTGGCACACAGCCAGAGCTCAGAAGCATTCTTGGAATTAAATCAAAGGGAGTAATTGTGGGAAATATGGCCTTGGGCCAAATGGACTCAGAGGCCAAAGTTTCCAGCAGTGGTTTTATTTTTTTCATATGCCTGTTCTCCTTAGATGCAGGGAAGTTTACACCAAGGGACTGCTAGTAAAGGGGTACTGAACTTTGTGCTCAGTTGTGGGTGTAGGGTGGCTGAAAGACTGACCTACAAGAGGGAAAGAGGCTTGTCTTTGGATGGATGCAGGGTCAAACTCCAACTGTACAGCCTTGGTCTTCATCTTCCTCATCTGTAACAAGAAGATAATAGTATTTACTTTGCAGGATTATAGTGAGATTTACATTTGACAGGTTCAAAGTACTTGGCTCATAGTAGGCCCATAAATACAGTAGTTTCATTGCCCTTTCGTGATTTAAAAAGACATAGTGAGATAGAAAAAGGCTCAGGCTTCAGAGCTAGACTGGGCTAGGTTAAAAGGCCCCCTTTCCACATACCTTTGTATGACTTTGGGCAATTTTCTAATACCTGCTGGCCTCTGTTTTCTCACCTGTAGAATGGGAATAATGGTTCTACTTTATGTTGTTTGGGGGAGGATTTAATGGGATTAGTTAAATGATGAGAATATTGCCTGGCACTTAGACTGTTCAAAACAAGTGGGTACGATTATTATGATTTTCCTTAGTCTGGGATGAGACATCTGCCAGGTCCACTGCCAGAGTCAGGACTCTGTGGATTTGGGGTCCACATCTAGGACCTCAAAGACCAAGGGTCTGGCAAATGGTGGAAAGCGCCCATCTGGCCAGCACCTCGGACAGTTCCACCAACACTGCCCCCTGGGTATGGCACTGTCCCAGAGGTCCACAGCAACCTGGGGGCATACTTTCCAGAGGCTTCCACACAGATACCTTTATGTTTTTGTTTTTGTTTTTGTTTTTTGAGTTGGAGTCTCACTCTGTCGCCCAGACTGGAGTGCAGTGGCCGCTCCCGGCCACCACAGACTCGACCTGCTGGGCTCCGGTGATCCTTCCACCTCAGCCTTCCAAGTAGCCGGAATTACAGGCATGAGCTACCACGCCACGCTAATTGTTGTATTTTATTGTAGAGATGAGGTCTCGCCTGCCCAGGGGGGTCTCGAACCCGCGGGCTCATGCAATCCACTCACCTCAGCCTCCCAAAGGCGCAGGATTACAGGCTGAGCCACTGAGCCCGGCTACAGATACCTTTAAAGGAATCCATTTCCTAGTTCCCAACTTTCATATAAACTCTCATAAAACCTGCCTGTAGTGGAAGCATCATGCCAATTTTCCCTTCTCACCTACCCGTTCATAATTCCCTTCTTCTATAAGACAAAAAGAATCATGTCTTTTTCACCCTGAATCTTATGACCATGCACTGTCCTGTTGAGTCCAAACTTCTGAGATCAAATAAAGGAACAATTTGACAAATGTTGTTCTCAATGTCATCTTTAAGCAAGGCACTATAATCACCAATCTCAAAATCCAGGGCCGCCACATAGAGTCGTGCAGGTTGCCCACTGCAATACTCCAGGGGTTGCCATTTACATCGTAGTCTATGTGACTGGTTGTTCCTGAAGTTTTATTGTGCACATCCTGCGTGGCTGAATGAGGTGGTCCTTACTCCAACCAAATAATTCGGGAAAACATTTTCCCAAAATAAGCTGTTTAATAATTATCTATCAAAATTTGCAGTGCATCCATGTTATTTTTTATCAACTTTGTGTTACTAGTAGTTGAAAAAATAATTCGATCCAAAATAATTTTTAATACTTAGAAGCTTATGTTCACAGGAAATAAAAAATTCAATTTATATACATCTTTTTGTTGTAGAGAAGTATGATAGGAAAATCAATAAAAGACTTTCAAGCATAAAAATACATTACATTAGGATAAAATTCTGTGGGGTAAGTGGATTGGAAATACAATTTCCTATGGTTAAATAAGAGCTCATTCGTGTATTTTTAAAAAGGAGGATGGTGAGTATCAAATTGCTATGATATTTATATTTTATTGGATACATTTCAAAGAGCAACGTAAGAGTTTTCTCTTACAATGTCTATATTTATAATATACCAGATAGTCCATCCTTTGTAATTATTTAAAATTGTTATAAAATATTCTAAATGTCAACTTAAAAAGTTCAAGAAGGGACACAGATTTTTGAAATTACTTTAGGCTGCATTGAGCAAAAATGGTTAATCCTACTTGGTGTCATCTCCATTTTAGAGATCAGCCTGCTCCAGAAACTGGATTCTCTGCACAGAACAATACCTAGTTCCTTCTGGAAGTGCGTGCTCTTTGCTTCTCTCCAGGTCAAGCTTAGGCTCAGGGGAAGGGACATTGTTATGGGGAAAGGATGACCTTTGGCTACCAAACCAGATGTGCATGGTTGTTTGCTGTCATTCCTTTCCTTGCTGAAGATCTTGGGTTTTCTTCTGTGTGAACTTGGGTGGGTGCTTTTCCTCTGGGGGGGGTGGGGGGTGGAAATATCCCTGTCAGGCGAATGAAGGAGTCCAATTGGGCCCACACAGACCCTAGGCAACTCAAGGGTAGTCTGAGCTTGTTTCTCCTCCCCCCCAGGCTCCCTCACTGTGCATCTGATACCACGCCTGGCACATAGTAGTCCTACAGTAAATATGCCTAACCGTGTGACAATGCCAAGTAGAGAGATAGCTACCTTTTCCCAAAGGAAAGGTCCAAAACAAAGCTTCTAACTTGCATGTATAGACTTTTAGAAATATAGGTGAGGTAATGAAAGGTCTACTTATAATATTTAATTTAAATTTTTCATTAGAATATTTTTAAGTTGCTTTCATAAAGCATATTAACATACCAGTGTAGTCATTATAAATCAATGTTAATTGGAAATTAAGATATTACATAAAGACTTAGGCTGATGACAAGTATGTTTAGAAACATTGCTTTTTTTCATGTTCACTTTTAATTTGTGAACCAATTGTATTCACCCTTCACACACATCTTTGACATTATTTGACATTAGTGCCTCTGTCATCACTAAAGTCACTTCTGGAGTCATGTAACACAGCTTCCAGGAGCACAAGATCTTCACTTCCATCTAAGTCACTGAAGATACAGGATGTTTTGCACCGTGGATGATGCCGTCACTAGAAATTATACTCCTAGCTCTAAGTACCCATTCTCTATTCATGAGCTCTGCAAAAAACCACTTCAGCATATTGTTTTTTTAAAGGGTTGTTTGCAACATGCAACACTTGTAATTATAAGGAAAAATGACTAAATCTAGCTTTGCTTTTTGTCTCCACTTTTGCTTCAGTAAGTGAACTTTAATAAGCATTTGAAACATAGGATTGATTGACATTATTTTGGACTAATGTCATTTCCAAATAGTGCATTGTGGGTCAAAATTAAGTGATTCGGAGTAAACCCCGTAACAGAAGAGACTTAGTAAGGACTTGAAGAGAAGTTACATCAGTCTTTTCTGAGAGATAAGGGTGAGTGGGTGAACAGTTGGAAGTTGGAGTCTTTGGCTAAATTCAAGAGCCTCCCTCCTAGGTTGGGGTGTATAGAGGGCTGTCCTCCAAGGTCTTCAGTGTTCTTCACTGGAATCTCCCCTTACTGACCCACCAGCACAGTGGGTTCCAGTTTGAGTAGAGAGTGGCCAGTGGCAAGGGCTATAATCCCTACCCAGACCCAGGCAAGGAAAGGAAGCCATGTTGATCAGGTGCTTCCTCCATACCGAGAACCAGAGACTTCTCTGCTGCCACCCTGCTAAGTCTCCCAGCCAAGCTGTGAGGTGGGTGCTCATATGTGTTTAGCCACAGGGAAATTGAAGCTCTAGGCATTTTTCACAGAGTTTGTGGAGACTTGAAAACCTGGCCAATAATTAATCTCTCAAGTGGTTACAAACTGCCTAGCGGCTCAGAGCTAGCTTTGGAGTTAGACAACTCAGGCTTAAATCTTTGTTCTTCCACTAGAAGACGTATGACCAGTAGTGAGTCATTTAATCTTTTTGGGCTTCACTTTTCTTACCTATAAAATAGGGGTGATAACGCCTTCCTCTGTAAGGTGTTGTGAGGATTAAACTAATGGTACCTAGCCCAGAGCCTAGTACATTGTAAGCACTGCCAGCAAGAACTTAGAGCCAGCGACTTGAGCTCCGAGGGCAGAGAATGAAATATCAAGAGAATCAGCTTCTCCTTGGGAGGACACAGCTTTCCCTGGACAGAGAATGACTACACTGTTCATCTTTGCACATGCAAAATTGCGAGAAAGAAGACAGTCTTTAATAACAAAACTGGCCACCCACCCAGACACAGTACCAGTGACTTCAGCAAAGGTGTTGCCATGTGACAAGCATCTTAAAAATAATGTTTGTGTCTTATTTCTCTTTTTACAAAAACAATACAGTTCATTTTACAGAGGAGCAAAAAGAAAATTACAATCAACTCGAATTCCCAGGGATAATTTCAGTTGTCAATTTGGTGTACATCCTTTGAGTTCTTTCTTTTTTGGCTTGTTGGTATTTTGTGTGTTCTCTTGCTTTTCCTCTTTCAATTACAAGCATTGGATCACATTCTCCGTATCATTTTGTCCATATCATTTTGAAACTTGGTTTTTCTGACTTAACACTCTGTGAACATCTTTCTATGGCACCCACTATTATCTCACATCATTTTGATGATTTCTCAATGTTTCATGAGTGGTTGTGTAATTTTTTTTAAGCTCAGTCCTTTTTATTAAGGCTTTTGAGTTGTTTCTATAATTTTTCCCATTATAAACAAGTCCTCTTAGAATTTTCGGTGGCTCAAGCACTTGCTCCCATCACTTTAGAGCTTTTGTTTTTGTTTTTGTTTTTTTTTAGTTGGAGTCTCACTCTGTCACCCAGACTGGAGTGCAGCGGCTGCTCCCGGCCACCGCAGCCTCGACCTGCTGGGCTCCAGCGATCCTTCCGCCTCAGCCTTCCGAGTAGCCGGAATTACAGGCGTGCACTACCACGCCCGGCTGATTTTTTGATTTATGGTAGAGATGAGGTCTCGCTGCCCAGGCGGGTCTCGAACCCGCCGGCTCAGGCAATCCACTCACCTCAGTCTCCCAAAGGCGCGGGATCACAGGCTGAGCCACCGAGCCCGGCACTTTAGAGCTTTTTATTAACTTGAGGGAAGAGGAATGCTATGATCATTCTCCTCATTTGACAGATGAAAAAACTGAGGCTGGCAAAGAAAAAGTGGCTTGGCCAAAGTCACCTGGTAAATGGTAGAACAGCACCCAACCCAGGCCTCTGGGCCTCCAAATCAGCCAACTTCCTAACTCTCCTTTTTTCTTCTCACAGAGAAATAAATACTCCAAAGGATGTTTGCCCCCCACCCCTGCCCTGGGAGAATCTAGGCTTTAGAGAGTCCACTTAGTCCAAACCAAAAACCCTGACTTCCCAATCCAAAGTAGCTCCTCAGTCTCTCTCTCTCCAGCCCGTCACCTAGTTGTATTTGAATCATTGTAGTTGTTGCTACTTAGAATTTTCTTGTGTGTTTATTTGTCTTTTATATAGTTCAATGTCTCTCAGTGGGGCCGAACCAGCCCCAAGAAGGTCTTTGGTTTGTCACCATGGTTGGGAGACAGAGGTGGGAAGGGACACTAGATATCCTGCAAAGCAAGAATTGCCTTTCATTTACTCTGACTTTTCCAGGAATGCAATCAACATGGAAATGGAGAGGTGTTGTTTTTTGTTTTTTGTTTTTTGAAGGTTATTTTACTTTCTTCAATGTGGAGTTTTATCATTTCAAAAAATGACATCATCAATGGCAAGCCCGTTCATGGTATTTGAGTCCCTGATACTACTCTTGTTTCTGTCTGTCTTTGTGGCTGTCACATTCAAAGAGATTCTAAATATATTTTCCAGTCTACTTTTTCTAGCCCTTATTTCAAAATGCCAAAGATAAAGAGAAAATGTCATCAGCGTTCCGTTGGATAGTATCTTTTTTCTTACATCCAAGCATTCATTATAAATAAGCATAAGTGCCCGAGTGCTTTATTGAGCTTTCTTGTGTAGTTGTAACCAAACATTTGAATATTGAAATACATATTATTTTTTAAAATTACTTTCCTTTTACTTCTTCATTATAGTAAAGTTAAAATGTTATATGGACTTTTAAAAATTAGATAAATAGGCTGGGCTCAGTGACTCAGCCTGTAATCCCAGCACTTTGGGAGGCCAAGGCGAGTGGACTGCCTAAGCCCGCGCGTGCAAGACCAGCCCAGGCAACTTGACGAGATCTCGTCTCTACAATAAATCAAAAATTAACTGGATATGGTAGCGTGAAACTGTAGTTCCGGCTACTTGGAAGTTGAGGTGGAGGGATTGCTGTAGCCCAGTAGGTCGACGCTGGGGTGGCCCCGAGTATGCCACTGCACTTCAGCCTGAGTGACAGAGACTCTAACTCAAAAAAAAAAATTAAATGAATAAGTGAACTATATTATCCATGAGTTTAATTTTAGGATGATAAAGGGCCAATTCGAAAATGTTTGAGTTTACAAGGGGCCTTTGGGCCTATCTGGGCTGAGAACCACCAGGTTGGTCTGCCTTCCCTCCTAGAAGACCAGCCCCCTGAAGTCAAGGCCTGGTCTCGCCAATTTACTGCTGCAGCCCCAGCACCCAGAAGAGCCCTCAATACAAATAGTTGAACGAAGGAATGATGAAGGAATTAAAACATTTTGAGTAGGGGAGGCATGTTCAGGCAGAGTTTAGCCTTAGACAAGGCGATTAGGTAACGTTCCTGAAATTCCTTTTCTCCAAGTACAAACTGGGGTAGAAACCCTGATCTGCCCAGATGCCGAGAGGCTTCCGGTAGATCTTGAGTCTGGAGACAGCTGGCACAGTGCCTGGCGCAGGGGGGGTTGAGTAAATGAGGGCTGTTTTGTCATCATTAGATTTCTCAAGCAGTAAACCTCCACTCTCTGTTTTCGGCGGCCCCTCCTATTCTGCTCAGAATCTGGTGGTTGCTCCTAATACGTTTTCCTAAGTGCCTCCTGTTCCCATTTGTTTCCTGCCACCTCCCCCACCCCGAGCCTGGGCCACCTTCAATAATCTCACTCTAATTGGAAATTGGGGCTGTCAGGATGACCTTCCTCTCCCCTCCCCGATTCTCACCTTGGTCCCCGTCTCTGACAGATGCACACGTCCCCACAGCTCTAAGCAGAAGCCGCAGACCAGGAGGGTGCCATGAGCGAAGACTCCCATGGGCGCCGTGGCAGGCAGACCCGGTGCCCCAGACTTCAGCTGCCACGCGGGGAGTGGACCTGGCCCCTCTGCCAATTCTCCGTGATGAAATGCCGCCGCCCCCGGGGAGCCGTCTCCAGCCTTCCACAGTGGCTCGGCGGCAGGTTTATCACACTCGCTGAGAGAAGACATAATCAATTCCCCAGCTGGCACTTTGCGCTGAATACCCACTTTTTCAGCTTGATAGCAGGACTAAATTAGTTATTTAGCAACTAGGCCCTAATTTAGAGCGAGCGAGAGCCTTGACAAGGATCATTGTTCAAGGCCATCCCCCCTTTGCCTTCAGATAGGAGGCCCACAAATCCCCAGAAAGTGATAAATAGACAATTAGAAAATAGATATATTTGGTTAGATCTACAAGCCTCCCCAGTGCTGTCAGGCTCACAATGAAGGGGGCTGGGGTAAATTGGTGGCCAATGAACGCCAGCTGCACGACCATCCGTCCTGCAGACACGCAGCCATATGTGGCCATTTACAGGCCATCCTGAAGAATAGACCGGACCAATAAGACCAGAGGGAACTAAAAATACTTGACAAAGTTGGCTGCTCTTCATTTAACAAGAATAAAATATCTAATGGGGTGTAATGGAGGCTATCAATCACCTGCTGCCAGAGCCAGCCGTAACACCACACTCTTAACGATTAATGCAACTTTTTTCTCTAGTAAGTGGGACAGCACATCCGCTTTGTCCGCAGGCTGAATGTTTGGGGAGTGAAGATGAACAGGAGAAGCTGGAGAGCGGTGGCAGAGGGTGAATTCCGGCCTAAAAGGAGGAAAGGGATGGCGGGAATGTAAGATGGTGCGCTGCTGAGGAAAACAGTATGGCGGGTCCTTAAAAATTACACTGAGCAGTACCATATGATCCAACAATTCCACTCCTAGGTATTTACCCAAAAAGAATTGAAAGCAGGACTCGAACAGACACTTGTATCCCAGTGTTCATAGCAGGATTATTCACCATACCCCGAAGGTGGAAGAAACTCAAGTGTCCGTGTTAGGACAGATGGATAAACAAAATATGGTATATACATGTACAACGGAATACTATGCAGCCTTAAAAAGGAAGGAAATCCGGATACATGCTACTACATGGATAAGCCTTGAAAACATTATGCTAAGTGAAATGCCAGACACAAAAGGCCAAATATTGTATGATTCTACTTATATAAGGTACCTAGAGTATTTAAATTCATAAAGACAGAAAATAGAATGGTGGTTACCAGGAGTGGGAGGCAGGGAGAATGAGGGTTATTTTTAAAGGTACAGAGCTTCTGTAGGGGATGATTCCAAAAAAAAGTTCTGGAAATAGATAAAGGTGGTAGTTGTACAGCACTGTGAACATACTTGATGCCACTGGATTCTATACTTAACATTGTTATAACGGTAAATGTTGTATTATATGTCTTTTACCATAGTAGAAAAGATTAACGGGAAAGGAAGAGAAGGCAAGACATTTGAAATCATCTCCTCAAATGGCAAACATTGCATTTGGCGGCTAGGGGCTGTCGGGTTATTTCCCATAAGGTGAGGTTTACCAAGATTCCAAGAAGCAGTCACCGAGTCACTGTGAAGAACAAGGTCCTAGAATGGAGGATGTATGGGAATCGGGCCAGGCCTGCCCTCAAGAGCTGTTATTCTGTTGGAGGAAACAGACACCTACACACAAAGCACAAAGAACCCCAAGACGCAGAACTTGGGGAGGGGAGATGAGGACTGGCAGGGAGGCTCTGGCGCTGTTCATGAACAGCGGGTGTAGAGAACGGGGAATAGAGGAAAGGTGCTCCGTGCAGAGGAAGGAAGGTAGACCAAGGGATAGACCCTGGTCGGCAGGACACACACACCCATTTGGCAGGCGTGGAGGGTACGTGAAGGGGACGTATACAAGATGAAGTGGAAGATGAGATTGAAGAAATCAAGGGAAATCTTCATTTGTTCATTTATACATTCACTCTATGAATTTCTTTTTTTAGTTGGCGTCTCACCCCATAGCCCAGGCTGGAGTGCAGTGGCACAATCACAGCTACTGTAACCTCAACCTCCTAGACTCAACCTCCCAAGTAGCTGGGACTACAGGAATGTGCTGCCACACCCAGATTATTGATTGATTGATTGATTGTAGAGATGAGGCTGGTCTCGAACCTGCCCAGGCTGGTCTCGAACCTGTGGGCTCAGGCAATCCTCTTACCTCGGCCTCCCAAAGTGTTGAAATGACAGGTGTGAGCCACCGTGCCTGGCCTCTATGAATATTTAACTATGACGTGCCAGATCCTAGGATTTGTGCAAGAGAGATATAGTGGTATAGAAAATAAAGTTTTTAATGTGTCAATAATTTCCACTGTGCTTGGCCTTACAATATCAGATTTAAGAATCATTTTATGGGACACCACACTCTGTCCCACAACTCCATCAGGAGAGAAAGGCCCAGAACCACTTTACCTGGAATGACAACATCTGCTTTTCACTCCAAGCGAAAGTCCTGCTCCTAAGCCATCCCTCAGTCCTGCAGTGTGGCCATGAAGCCAATACTGGCCAGCGGGGAGGAGCAGGAAAGAGAAGATTGGCACATGTATCTGTGAGGATGCGTCTAGCCATACCACATGGGAATGCTGGCTCAAGCTGGCAGAAACAATAAGGAAAGAGATGGGTTCCCTTGACCAGAAGTCAGAGGTAGAGCAGCTCCCGGGTTGGTTCCTTCCGAGGATCAGCATTCCATCAAATATCCAGGACCTTTCCATCTCTGGCAGAGAAGGCATGCTCACCAACCCATTTTCTCTTTTTCCAGAGCACGCAGCTGGAGTACTTTTCCCAGCCTCCGTTGCAGGTGGGTGTAACCATGTGACTGAGTTACAACTACAGAATGTGGGTTAGATGTGTGCGCCACCTCCAAGCCTGGTGCATGGGGACCTCCCACACACAGTGCTCCATTGTGCCTACCCTCATCTGCCAACCAGATCCGGAGGACCCCAAGGCCCAAGAGGATGGCAGAAGCACCTGGAGGAAGGAGCGCCATTCCTTGAGTTACCACATGAATGAGCCTGATGCCATTCATCAGAAATGTGTTTTCCCACAGTTCTGAAGGCTGGAAGTCCAAGATCAAAGTGTCAGCAGGGTTGGTTTCTCTTTGTCTTCCATATGGCTACCTTCTCGCTGAGTCCTCACATGGTCTTTTCCTCTGTGTGTGTACCTCCCTGGTGTCTCTTTGCCTGTTATGATTTCCTCTTCTTACAAGGACACCCATCACACTGGATTAGGGCCCATC
Source organism: Cephalopachus bancanus (assembly GCA_027257055.1). NCBI lineage: Eukaryota > Metazoa > Chordata > Mammalia > Primates > Tarsiidae > Cephalopachus > Cephalopachus bancanus. Next base: position 145,703 of record JAPVLO010000497.1, on the reverse strand, counting down.
TTAACAGCCTCATTCTAACTTAATCACTTCCTTAAAGACCCTAGCTCAATATCTCATGTTCTAATGTACTGGGGGTTAGGACTTCAACATGAATTTGGGGAGACTACTATTCAGCCCACAGCATCACATGAAAGGCTTTTTCCAGACTCCTCATTGGAGGTTACAAGAGCAAGAGATATAAACCTCTGTTGTGTGAAGGCATTGAGATGTGGCGGTTATTTTGTTAAATAGTTAATGTTATGTGCCATTATTCTGCTCTGTGGTCAACAAGGAGCTCCATCGAAGCAAGATGGCTGCCAAGAGAATCAAGGCTGTCTACTTCCTTACTTACATCCACTGATAAAGAGAGAATCACTTCTAGAAGTTTTCTAAGAACAGCCAGAACACTTCTTTCCCAGAAGCCCCAGCAAACTTCCCCTCATGTTCCATTGGCTAGAAATGGGTCACATGCTTATGATCAGTCACTATGGGGAGATGGAGTCATTCTGATTGGCTTATCTAATCAAGGTGAATCCATTCCTCCCAAGTATATGGCTACATGAGAGAGGAAGGGATATCTGAACAACACTGCTAACCAGAGAGAAGAGAGAACAGATGCTGGGAATGCAACCAATGACATCTGCTCCTGCACTGTTATCAGGTTCTCTTCATTCTAGAGTCTCTAGGGGTCAGAACACTGCAAAACCCAGCCCAGCCCTTTATGACTTTATTTCTTTGTTTGTTTGTTTGTTTATAAGTCAGAGTCTCACCATCGCCCAGGCTGGAGTGCAGTGGCACACTCACTGCTACTGCAGCCTCCACCTGCTGGGCTCATGCTATCCTTCTGCCTCAGCCTTCCAAGTTGCCGGAACTACAGGCACATGCCACCACACCCAGCTAGTTTTTTTTAATTTATTGTAGAGACGAGCTCTTGCCAAGTTGCCCAGGCTGGTCTTGAGCCCCTGGGTGCAGGCAATCCTCTCACCTCCACCTCCCAAAGTGCTGGGATTGCAGGTATGAGCTACTGTGCCCAGCTTATGGCATTATTTAAAGACTTTATAGGATGTAAGGGCTAGAAGAGACTTTTGAGATCATTTTTCTAAACCGATCCCTTAAATGTATGGACGAAGAAAGTGAGGGCCAAGGAGTCAGTAGTGAACCCAAGACTAGATGTGGGAGCCTGGCCCACATACCATGCCTTCCCTCAGCCTACCAGTGGTTCTCACATCTTACTGCTCATCAGAAATTACTGGGGCAATTTCTAGGAATGTAGACTCTCAGACCTTGCCCTAGGCTAAATCAGAATCTCCAGAAGTGCTTCCCAGAATCGTCTTTTTCAAAATCTCCCTAATGTATCTGGGTTCAAAGACAGGTTTGGGAAAGAATTCCAACATGCCTTAAGACAGAAAATCTTGTAAATTCAGTTAATGTTAATGTAGTTTTTTTTTAAGTCAATCCAGATCAATCTTCTCTTGGACAAGCCATACTTTCTTGGGGTCTCAATTTCCTTGTCTATAGATGATAGGCAATAATCCCTGATCCCTCTACCTCCGTGCCCCCCACCTGAGAGCTGTTGTGAGCCCCATGAATGAGTAACTGTTAAGCACTGTTGTATAATTTGTCTGCCCACACCTCCTTCCAGCACAGCTAAGAAACATTTAAGGAAACATGCTAAAGATACTTCATCCATATGGACTGAGTCATCAATCTGAAAGATCCCATGGATGGAAAGTCGGGTCCCTACAGATGGAGACCAGACCCTGTCCTCAACCCACCACCCACTCAGGGAGGCTCCCACTTGGCCACTGCTGGTTTCATGCATTATTCAGTCATAAGAGCCACCCTACAGTGGCCTGATGGTGTCCTTCACACAGTCTGCGAGTGTCTCCAGGTAAGGCAGACAAGGAACAAGAAGCTGAATGACTTTGAATGCACCTGCAGAATGCAGATGAGCCAGGTGCTTTGGCAGCGTGGGGCCCAGCGCTCTTCATGGGGAACGCAGAAGAGGTCTGGGCGTTAGCAGAGACGATGACAGCTACAGAATGTTGGCCATCAGGTTCTTGGGAATTCCTGTGGTTTGGGCTTTGTGTAGCCTTCCCCAGCCTCCCTCCAGATGCATATTTGGGTTTATTGCAACAATTCCTCCTGTTTCAATTATTAAGCCCATCCAAGCTCCTTAATTAATTTGATCCCCCAAACCATCCTGTACATGAGTAGATGGAATGTTTCCTTCCCTTGAATCTGGCATGCTTTATTCAAGACCTGGTTTACCAAGTCTGAATTCAACTCTTCATTCACTGTTTAATACACAATCACAAACTCCTTTCTTTTATGCCTCCTTTCTTTTTCCATCTGACTCATGCCCAATCATTAATTTGTTTAGCAAATTGTGTTAGGTAGGATTCACAAGTAGCAGAACACCAACTCACATGAGCTTGAACAAAAAAAGAGAAAGTTATAAGAAGAAAAGAGAATCTAGGCCGGGCATGGTGGTGCACAACTGTAATCCTAGCACTTTGAGAGGCTGAGGCAGGAGGATTACTTGAGCCCTGGAGTTCGAGACCAGCCTGGGCAACAAAGGAAGACCTTGTCTCTACAACGAATTAAAAAATTGACTGGGCATGGTGGCATGTGCCTGTAGTCCCAGCTAATTGGGAGGCTGAGGTAGAAAGGATCACCTGAGCCCAGAAGGTCAAGGCTGTGGTGAGCCGTGCCACTGCCCTTCAGACTGGCAAACAGAATGAGAGCCCAACTCCAAAAGAGAGAGAGAGAGCCCAAGAACAAGAATATGTCTCTAGCGCTCTCTCTCTCTCTCTCTCTCTCTCTCTGTCTATCTCACACACACACACATTCTCTTTCTTTTTCCAGGTCAGTGTCCTTTAATTCTCTGCTTTAAAGAGAAAGAAATATGGTGGCCAACAGTTCCTGAACTTTGCCTCTTATGTTTCTATCCAATAAGAAGAAATAAATCTAGCCTTCCTTCTATCCAAATGTTAAAATCCCCAGGAGGGGGCTTAGTGGCCTAGACACCCACTCCTGGATCAGTCAGCAGTGGGAATTACCAAGCGGATGATAAGGGTAGGGGGTAATCCTAGAAGAAGATGGTTGGGGGATTAGGGCTGGGGAAAAAATACATTCATTACACAAATATTTCTATAGTCCACCATGTCTGAGACTCATTTATTCAAAAATATGTATTGAGAACATACTATGTGCTAGCCACTGTGGTAGGCATTGGTGATAAGGCAACAAGACACTACCCTTGTTGTCAGGGAGCTCACAGTCTGTCTGACAAGACCAAGGTTATATAATTATCAGGTCGGACACATAATCATACCTGATAATTTATTGTAATTGCAGTATTATGAAAAGGGAGGACAGGATAGAAAGAATACATTTGGACAGGATACAGATATAGCCTGACCTAGTTTGAGTGGAGAAGAGATCGTCCCTGAGGAAGTGAGATTGAAGCTATGACTGAAGGATGAATAGCAGTTAGCCAGAAATTCCACTGAGTAGTCTGAAAACTTAAAGATGAAGACCCTGTCATCAAGAAATTTAAATCTACCTGGGCACAGTGGTTCACACTTGTAATACAAACACCGTGGGAGGCCGAGGCAGGAGGATTGCTTGAGCCCGGTAGTTCGAGACAAGCCTAGGCAACATAGGAGACCTTGTTGCTATACACACACAAAAAAGTTAGCCACGCTTGTCTTGGCTACTAAGCAGGCTGAGACTGAAGGATCGCCTGAGCTCAGAAGGCTAAGGCTGCAGTGAACCGTGATCATGCCACTGCACTCCAACCTGGGCAACAGAATGAGACTTCAGGGGAAGGAAGGAGGGAGAAGGAAGGAAGGAAAGGGAGAAAGGGAGGGAGAGGAAGGGAGAGGAAGGGAGGAATCAATGTCAATCTAGCAGAACAGCGTTTCTTGGAGAATTTCATAGAGCACTGGGTCCACCGAGTATTAACAAGTTTCTAACTTGTAAAAAAAAAAAGTTCTGTGATCAAATACATTTTGGAAAACCAGGTTGGAAAAGCTAAACTGTTCTCCTTACTACAGAGCTTGTTAGAGATTTTTATATGCCGTGGTATCCTGAGACTCTCTAGCGGTTCTTTTCTCCCAACAAGACAAGCCTTTATAAGTCATATCTTTAAATGCAAGCAGAAGTGCTGTTGGAGAACGACCAATTTATGGAAGGTAGAGACCTGCCCAAGGACACGTTGCCCACTAATGATAGAATCTGAACTCGACTGACCTTCCCATTGGGCTTTCTGCACCCATCTTCCTTGCATGTTAGAGGTTATAGATGCAAGGGGACAACTTTCCCACCCTCTGTGTAGCTATGGATCACCATGTAAACCTTTTCTGCCAGTGAGATGTCAGGAGAATTCTGCTCGAAGGTTTGTGAGAAAGACTTTGCTCCTGGTATCAAGAGAAACTAATAGGATGAATTCTCCCACTGTCCTTCCTTCCTGCTTTTGGACTCTGTTGACAGAGATGTGGTGTTCTGAGCAACTGCAGCCATCCTGTGACCATGAGGAGAGACATCACCAACATCATGAGTGAGATAAAGCATAAAGCAGGTGGGAATGGTGATTGCCTTTGGTTATGTTGAGTTGCTAAATGATCTTGTGACCATTCACCTCTGGACTTCTGGTTTTGAATGTCCACTTGAAGAAGGGGATTCTCTTACTTGCAGTTAAAAAACTTCCTTACTAATTCAATTTTCAACGCTGGTCATCCCTCTTGGACTTTTAAAACACAGAATGTCTTCTTATACGTTTTCCTGGTAGACTGCCTCTTAGTGTTAATACTCACATTTCATAGAACATATGTATCTTTCAGTATATTATTTCAGCCAATATTCATAGAAGGAAAATTTATATTTATAACTTCAAAAACTCATTGTGACATTTTTAACAAACCAATGTATGAGAAAGGTCTCAAGTCATATTCTAGCTCCTGTTGGTAGACCGTCAGAATTGCATAGAAAATTTTGAACCACACACCAGGAGGGAACCAAAGGGAAGCACATCTCAGGAGCTGGCACTGAAAGAAGCCTTGTCACTGCACAGAAGAGACTGTTAGCAGCCCAGTTTATCATTTAATGATGAAAGGACTACTGTAAGCATTTTTACTTCCTAATGTGATGGCTTCTAACATATGATTATGTTGTAGTTATATTTTGGGAAAATTTGATGAAAGGTTTTGGGTTGATATATGTAACTTTGTATGTTCTTCTCATTTAAAATAATGGAAAATGGTCAGCGTTTCTATATAAAATGTCTGATTTTCAGGACTGTATTACAGAAAGTACGAATGCCTGTAATTTCAAGTGGCAGGAAACTTGAATTTAAATTGTTTTAGGAAGGCCTTCACTGAAATACAAGTCGATATTCTTTTTGTATTAAGAATCAATGTCATAACTGGCTGTATAAAGAGTTTCTGCATCTTCTGCAGAACGGCAATTTTTCAATTGTTTTCCGTGAACCACTGTGCCATATGCCTGCCTGTGTGTCACACCCACCTAAGAAGTTTTTCAAAACTAGAGAAGCCCATGTCCCATCCTAAACAAATCAAACAGAATTGGGGTAGGGGGAAGTGGTGGTGCTCATTCATCAGTACTTTTTAAACTCCCCATATCATTCCAAAGCATAGTCAAGTTTGACAAGTCAAGACCACTGTCCTAAACAACACATTTCTCCAAGAACAGCAGGCAAACATTGGCCGGGTGCAGTGGCCTATACACCTATAATCCCAGCAATTTGGGAGGCCAAGGTGAAAGGATTGCCTGAGCCCACAGGTTCAAGACCAGCCAGGGCAACTTGCTGAGGTCTCATCTCTACAATAAATCAAGAAAAATGTGCCGAGTGTGGTGGCACATTCCTGTAGCTCCAGCTACTTGGAAGGCTGAGACGGAAGGATCACCTGAGCCCAGCAAGTCAAGGCTGTGGTGGCTGTGAGGATGCCACTGCTCTCCAGCCTGGGTGACAGAGTAAGACTCCGACTCATAAAAAGAGAAAAGAAGAAGAAGTAGTCAAACATTGATATTACAAGAATTATGAAACCCACGAGTTTCCTTTTTATTCTGGCTACCAGGAAGCTCAACCAAACTTAGTTATAATAACTCTCTTGGCCCCGGTTCTTACTTCAATTAACTCTCTCCTTTCTTCAAATGTCCAGATGCTGCTTCTTTTATCTAAACTTATGCACATGCAGATGCACACACACACATGCGGGTACACGCACACATACACACACCAGGGGTTAGTCTACCCATGGAAATCACACCTCCTGTTTTTAACTTAATCTTTTTTTTCTCTTCCAGAAGTGTGACTGCCTTAAACATGCTATACAGTGGTGAAGACCTTGACTACTCCAATTTTCTATGAATCAGAGATATCACATATTAATATCAGACTACTTTTTGTAGCTGAAAAAAAATTTACTTTGGGAACAAAATAAGTGGCCTCATTTATGCCTGAGTTCATCAACCAGTTAAAATTTTTTGTGTTGTTCTTTTCATCAGCTCTGACAAAGTGATATGAATTAGACACCCTGTGAACTGTTTCTTTGCTCTAATGTGTGAGCTGCGCTTCACTAGAGGGAATAAAATAATCCACTGTCATTTCTGTTTTTATCATATTCATTTTTGGCAGAGAATTTATTCACTCTTCACTATATAGTTATTTATGTGCTACAATCTTGCATTTTTGCATTCCCCAGAGAACGCACCATTAAAACTCTTAATGTGACACCTCATATTTTTAGTAGACTAGAAAATAGTTACAATTTTAATTTAAATTGAAATGACTATGTAATAGCTGGACAAATCAGTTTAAGATCCCCAGAGCTCTTAATTGTAATTCTCCATTGTTTTCTATGCATAAATTTCTTTTCCAAAGTGCTCATTTTGAAATATTCACTCATTTTTTTCAGCTGTTCCATGCTCATTCCAAACTCACTTATTTAATAATTTTCTATGGTTAACAACTTCATGATTAAACTTTAATGTTAAATATAAATGGTTGAAATAATAAGCTGATTAGAGTGTTTAGAAAAGAAAGAGGATTCAACATTTAAGAAATGATGAATTTAAGTATCAAGCGTATGAAAAGGAAGATAGTTATTCTGGCCCAGAACAAAACAGAAACACAGGTATAAATTGTGTGTGTGTGTGTGTGTGTGTGTGTGTGTGTGTGTGTGTGTGTGAAGTACAGGGTACAGGTCGAGTATCCCTTATCCAAAATGCTTGGGACCAGAAGTATTTCAAGTTTTTTCAGATTTGGAAACATTTGCGTGATCCTTACCAGTCAAGTGTTCCAAATCTAAAGATCTGAAATACAAAATATTCCAATGAGCATTTCCTTTGCGCATCATGTTGGAGCTCAAAAAGTTTCAAATGATAGAGCACTTCGGGTTTCAGATGTTCAGATAGGGATACTTCACCTGTGGGTATGAATGTCTAAGTCTTCTCCAAGTGATGGGGAGAGAAATTTTATTTAATCTGACCAAATTCAGGGAGTATCTAGTATAATCTGCTCATTTTACAAATAAGGAACACAAGGTTCAGAAAAGAAAAGGGATTTTTTTTCAAAATCTAATTATTTATTTGCCAAGACCAGGATAGCAGAAGAATCAGAAGTGAACTAAATGAAGGGGGGAAAGGATTCTACTAAAAGCAGTCAGCCCCCTTCCAGAGCCCCCCATGTCCACCAAGTGTCAGACTGAACGATAAACTATGTCATAGCCTCCCATTCTCTGCATGCTGAGGACGTGTTTTGTGGCATTTGATTTTTTAGTTTAAAAACAACAACATCAACAAAAGCAATACCTGAGATACTGTGAGATCAGATTCGATTTTAATCCTGTCTGGCGATGCAAAGAAGATTAAAATGTCTCTAAGAGAAAACTGGTGGAATGCCTCTCAAATAAGCCTAGAAGGATCTGCTCAACCCCCTTGAATGTTATTGGAAGCACGAACATCTAGTCTTCCCCACCGTGCCACACACAAACCCCCCAGGACACACAGTCACACTAAGGGTCAAGTGAAGGCTGATTGCCAAACTGTTCCCCCATGTGACCTAGAAAAGAGCCACAGGCAGGTTCCAGGAGATCTGGCATCTAATACTGACCCTCCCACTCATGGCTCCTGTGACCTCGGTCAAGACCATTTCCACACAACGCCCACAGGATGTAGGCATTAGGCAAGAGGAGGTTTAGGATAAATACGAAGTTTCTTCCATGGCCTTCGAGTGGGCAGTGATGCCACTATCCAAAATAGAGTGCCCATAAAATGTAGCATACAAATCAAGACACTTCTTGAGTAAAAGGAGGGATTATTGATAATTGTGCAGGGGCCACAAGCTTAAACTGCAACTACCCTAGAGACCCGGGATGTCCCATCATCCTAAAGATGGGACCTCTAGATCAAAAGAGGTTTGGAGGCTCATAAGTCTGAGTCTCGAAGTGTTGCCTTTTAGGTGGGACCTCTGAATGGAGTTGCATGGTGGAAAGATGGACACAGGGCGTGGAACCAAGGAGAGAGGCCTGGGCCGGAGGTATAGATCTGGAAGCCATCGAGAGCCACAGGACAAGTGGGATCACCCAGAGACATGTAGAGTATGAAGAGAAGAGGCCAAAGTCAGAGCTGGAATTAACATCCAAGGGGCAGGCAGAGCAAGAGGCTGAAGAGGAGGCTGAGAGGAGGGGTAGGAGTGGTGGGAAAACCAGAAAAGGATAAAACCAAAGGCAGAAAGACCTCCAGATGGAGGAAGCGGTCGGCAGGGTCAGAGGTCGTGAGGAGAAACAAACAGTAGTCACAGAATGGAGCAAGCAGGGCAGCAGGGTCCTTGGAGACTTGACCTTGGGACAATCTCCTCCACTGCCACACTCGAATATCGCCCTCAAACCAAAAGACGTCTCCCCTTCCCTTTAAAGCTCATCGCACCGGGCTCGGTGGCTCAGCCTGTAATCCCGCGCCTTTGGGAGGCTGAGGTGAGTGGATTGCCTGAGCCCGCGGGTTCGAGACCCGCCTGGGCGGCGAGACCTCATCTCTACAATAAATCAAAAAATCAGCTGGGCGTGGCAGCGCATGCCTGTAATTCCGGCTACTCGGAAGGCTGAGGCGGAAGGATCGCCAGAGCCCAGCAGGCGGGGCTGCAGTGGCTGGAAGCGGCCACTGCACTCTAGTCTGGGCGACAGTGAGACTCCAACTCAAAAATAAATAAATAAATAATAAAGCTCGTCCCATCTGCGTGGAGTCTGTGTGTGCATCTGAAAAGTGGAGAGGATACCCAAGGCTGCAGAGTACTGTCTAAAAGGCGGAATCGCATCATGCATCTGGAAAGCACTCTGCAAACTAGAGATACCGCATGGACGTTCTCTCTCCCCTGCCTAACACCCTTTCTGTCTCCAGGGTAAAGCAATTTCTTCTCATCTTCATCCTCCTTCCCTTCTGCCTTCAATTTTCATACATCATACTCATCTAACCTCTACCCAGTTATTCTTACAGCCAAATCCATGAGCATGAACACTAAACTTCCCGCCTTCCTTGCCAGCTATTCTGTTGTCTTCCCGAGGTCAAGTTTCTGCCTCTCCTACACTCTGGAAACTACCCATGGCTCCTCTTTGATAGATCCTCTTCTCATTCCTTGGCCTCTTTGTCCTCTGCAGCATCCAATACTGCTGACTATCCCTCCTTTGTAGGTCTCCACTCATGGCTTTGATGAACTTTTGTTTCCTCTCTTTTCTCTCTTCAACTCCTTCACCTATTCTTTAGAGTCATGGCTTACAACGGCTGGGTCCAGCCGCAGTTTGCCTGGGACTTGGACTGAGTCATATAGTGGAATGGGGCCGGGGAGACACTGGGGCATTGGACAGGGCCCAATTTCCCCTTCCTAAAGCCAGATTCTACATTGGGACTTTCTATCAAGAATCCCCTGGGGCCCCCACTCTACAACCTAAAATCCAGGTCCTAGATTGTCGAGTCAAGGACCTCATAGGATTATTGCCTCTCAGGGTTTGACAGGAACCCCAAGTGATTTAGTTGAAACATCACCTAATCCTTACAACCCCTCCTCAACAGTCCCAGCAGAGGGACTCTCCTGCTCCTGCATAGTGCTCTGGGGACAGGAAACTTGTCACTTTCGGGGCAAGCATCTTTCCTTCCCAGATGGCTAACGGAAAAAAAAAGTCCAGCCTTCTGTCAAGACAAATTGGACCTATTATACCCATGCATTTGGTTGTCTTTAGACTTCACGGATGTACCCAGAAGAGGCCAAATCCCTCTTACACACAACTTCAGATTTTTGAAGATGCCTGTCCCGTCTCCTCCAAAGGCCTCTCTCTGTGCCTGGCCACCTCTATTCCTTCCACTTCGCCTCATGTCACACAGACTCAGGTCCCCTTATGACCCTGACACACTTCTCCGAGTAACCATTTCCAAGAGTGAAGTGTGCATGTGTGTTAGTGAACAAAGGGAATTACTTTTAGTTAGTTTTTCCTTAAGTAGTTCGTTTTTGCAAACATCAGGGAACAATTTCCGAGAGGCAGCATGACATATGATGACATAGGAACAAGGTTATCCAGAGCCCAGCACATCAGACAGTCTGGAAAACCCTTAAGTGAAGAATGCTTGTCTTCATGAAACCTTGATAATTTAAAAGGGACAATGACTATCTGAAGCAGTCAAGGTCTCCGTTAAATCTGGCAAAGCTAGGCGACTGGAAGGGGGGCTTCTCACACAAGGGGACCCTTTGGTCTTTAGCGATATCATTATCTGTGGGTTATTATCATTACTACAAATACTAATACACTTTTATTAAGCACTGGCAATGACCCAGGGCAAGTGAGTTTAAGTTCATATTAGATCCATTTTCATTATCGAGAGAAAAAAGCAGAATGAACAAAGGACTATAATGCGAAAATCTAAAGGAGGAAAAATGAAAAAAGGTTAATTAAAAAAAAAACCTCACACAGTAAAGAGAAAGACTCCAACTGTTCGTGGTCAGGAGCCATGATGGATGGTGAATCTTGTCACCCTGGACTTGTCCCCTGTGATTTCTTTTCATCTCTCTCTCAAAAAAGAACCTCCTCTCAGCTAAGGACATGGCAGGGACAGGAGAAGGGGTGAGGGGAAGAGAAGGAGACTTTCAGCTCCAGGCTCCTTTTGGCTTGGAAATTCTGTGCCTCCTAATTGTAATATCTTGCCCCCAAACAAAATCAAATCTAATATTAAGCCTACATTAAAATGTAAAAATAAAATTTAAAAGTATTAAATGCTGAGAGACACTCCCTTCCCCGAAGACCTTTTTTGCACCTCCAACACTAAAATAGTGAAGTACACCACAGTCACCTCTAAGTACACCCTGGCCTTGGGGTTTATGTCTCTTAGGACACATGTAAGAAGGTTCCTATTAACCACCAAACACCCTTGGAAGTCTCCTTTCTATGAAGTTATACCTTTCTGCTTCATAATTGTTTGGTCATTTGGAATATGTTTCCATGCAAGTTATTTCTCTCTGTTCAGGGAATGCCTGAGGTTTTCCAGAGTGTGTAAACCAGACTGTAATTTAGAACACTAAGCAGGTCAGCAGAATGGACACCTACATGCAGAGGCAGTGTGTTGTCCAGACCAGCATGTCCTTGGAAGGAGTGTCGTGTTTTGAGAAAACACATATGTCACATGATGAGGTATTTGTAGCTACCCTAATGGTGCTGCTACTTTGGCTGAAACTTGGATCCGCCATTCCAAATTACACATCAACCCTTGATGTCAATTGTGGTAGAAACTATGAAGAACCCTGAAATAGGTGCGTGTGTGTTTGCATGTGTGTGTCATGTTTATAGGAACAAACCTGGGAATGAGCAGTGACTTACCCTAAGGTCATTCAGCAGAAGCAGTTCTGGAGTCCAAGTGCCTGAGTCCCAAAATCCAGTGCTACTGTTGTTAAGTGCACAGTCTCAGAGATAATGAAACAAAATGCCACAGCTGGTCTTCAGGAACTCTATACGGCGCCTCAGTGTAGGAATAAGAGGTCACAGCCCAGACCCTTCTCCTCAAGTGCTGTAAGAAACCAATGGCTTGCAGTGAGCACTATAGAGAGGAGACACCAAGAAGCCCCGCGTGTAAACTTGTACGCATCTCGGTGCGTTTCTCACTGAGGCCGTGAGCGCCTTGATCGCAGGATAATATTATTCTTTTCCGTATCCTGCCCAACACCAAGTATGAAGTTCAAATTCAATAAGTGTTGATGGAATAAATGAACTAAGTGAAGTTTGAAGTGAGTCAAAATGAATAAGACAGATTTGTTGGTACACATCTGTAGTCCCATCTACTCGGGAAGATTGCTTCAGCCCAAGAGTGAGAGACCAGCCCAGGCAATATAGAGACACCATGTCTTAAAAAAAAAAAAAAAAAAGGAGCCAGGTGCGGTGGCTCCCGACTACAATCTCAGCACTTTGGGAGGCCGAGATGAGAGGATTGCCTGAACCCACAATTCAAGACCAGGCTGGGCACTTGGCGAGACTTCATCTCTGCAATAAATCAAGAAAAATTAGCTGGGTGTGATGGCACATGCCTGAAGTTCCAACTACTTGCAAGGCTGAGGCGGAAGGGTCACCTGAGATCAGTAGGTCGAGGCTGCAGTGGCCACTGCACTCCAGTCTGGGCAGCAGTGAGACTCCAACTCAAAAAAAAAAAAAAGACTATTCAATAAATGGTATTAAATCATCTGACAAATCATGGGGGTGGGGAGTAGTTAAGTTTGACAGTGGAAGGATTAGAAATGGGAGTACATATCAAACTTATGTTTTGATAAGATTACTCTGGCTGGGCTCGGTGGCTCAGCCTGTAATCCCAGCACTTTGGGAGGCCAAGACGAGAGGATTGCCTAAGCCCACAGGTTCAAGACCAGCGCAGGCAACTTGGCGAGACCTCATCTATACAACACATTTTTTAAAAATTGGCTGGGCGTGGTAGTGCGTGCCTGTAGTTCTGGCTACTAGGAAGGCTGAGGCAGAAGGATCGCCAGAACCCAGCAGGTTGAGGCTGCGGTGGCCATGAGTGTGCCACTACACTCCAGCCTGGGCAACAGAATGAAACTCCAATTCAAAAAAAAAAGAAAGAAAAGAAATGAAAAGATTACTCTGTATAGATCAGTTAGGAGGATATTGTGATCTTCTAGAGTTTACTTTGGGCAGACACTATGCTGTGAGTTGTACAATTTTTTTTTTTTTTTTTTGTTGGAGTCTCACTCTGTATCCCAGACTGGAATGCAGTGGCCACTCCTGGCCACCACAGCCTCGACCTGCTGGGCGCCGGCGATCCTACCGCCTTAGCCTTCCAAGTAGCTGGAACTACAGGTGCGCGCTAATTTTTTATTTATTGTAGAGATGAGGTCACGCCCGGCTAACTTTTTATTTACTGTAGAGATGAGGTCTCGCCAAGTTGCCCAGGCGAGTCTCGGACCCACGGGCTCAGGCAATCCACTCACCTCAGCCTCCCAAGACGTGGGAATACAGGCTGAGCCACCAAGCCAGGCTATGTACAGTTTTTTTAAGAGGTAGGGTCTCTCTCTGTCACCCAGTCTGGAGTGCACTTGCATGATCATAGCTCACAGCATCCTTGACCTCCTGGGCTCATGTGATCCTGCCATCTCAGCCACCCGGGCAGCTGGGACTACAGGTATACATCACGGTGCCTGGCTAGTTTTTACTTTTTTTTTTTTTTTTTTTTTTTAAGAGACAAGGTCTTGCTATGCTGTCCAGGCTGGTCTCAAACTCCTGGCCTCAAACAATCCTCCAGCCTTGACCTCCCAAAATGCTGGGATTACAGGTGTGAACCACCATCCCCAGCCATAGCCTCACTATTCTTAATGCCACACTTTGAAGAGAGCATTATTTTTTTCTTCTGTTTTACAGCTCAGAGTCTGAAGTTTGAAGAAGTCAACCAATTGCTTAAGGTCACCCTGCTAGGGAGTAACAGAGCTTTTATGTTAACTGCCATTTCAAACATTTTAAAAAATTTGCCAACAATCCCAAGTTCTCTTCTACTTATGACATACTCCCATCAAAGTGGATTTTGTTAATGTTGTTTTATCCCTTCTTTACTTTCTGAAACTACAATATGTTCCAAACTTACCTTGCATATTTCCTGTCCCAGTCCTAGAATCAGCCGTTCCTCCAAGGAACTATGGTTCCTTCTATTGGAAAATAGTATTAGAAACCAAGATCTGGTCACTAGGTGTGCTTATTGCTACTGAGATGTCTTTTAGGCCCTCTCAGCTGACAGGGCACAGAAATACGTGTGCATATTCTGGTGTAAATATATGCATATCTATAAATATTTGTATATGTAGCCATCTGTATCTAGATTAAGCTAAACACATGGTCTTACTGATGTTTCCTACTCTAATCCATGGCCATGTGAATTATTCTAGCCTCCTTCCATTGTTTGTCTATAAATTGCCACACCAACAGTGAGAAAACTGGCTTTTACCATCTGCTGTCCATTTACTTAGTTGTTCAGTTCCAGTATAAATGCATCAAAATTTAGTCTGTCCTCCTATGGGAAACAACTTTGTCAACTAGAGTGCAGTACTTATGTGTGGTTCCTTTTGCCTTTAGTTTTTTGTTTTTGTTTTTGTAAAGGTAGTCTCACTTTGTTGCCCAGGCTAGTCTGGAACTCCTGGCTTCAAGCCATCCTTCACCCCAGCCTCTCAAGTGCTGGGATTGTAGGCATGAGCTGCCATGCCCAGTCCACCTTTCATTGTATAGATTCTCATTTCCAGGCGGGGCACAATGGCTCACACCTGTAATCCCAGGACTTTGGGAGGCCAAGGTGGGAGGATCATTTAAGGCCAGGAGTTCAAGACTAGCCTGGGTGGCATAGTGAGACCCCATCTCAATCAATCAATAAACAAACAAATAAACAAAAACATAGTAATTATAGATTCTCATTTCCAAAGTTACTTAGGTCTGCACCTTTCCCCACATCCCCTTCAGGTAGGTTACTTCATACATTTATTTACAGTTAGATTCTCTTATCACAGTATACATTCTTTACTGAGATCTCCTGACATTTTACACAAATCTTTAAAATATTTGCACACACTAAGGTTTACTCTTTGTAAAGTTTTATAGGGTTTGACAAATGCAAGAATCCACCATGGATTCATGGAGGACAAATGTCATGTATCCACAATTATAAGATTATAGAAAATATTTTACTACCTTAAAAATCTCCTGGGCGGCCGGGTACAGTGGCTCAGCCTGTGATCCCCGAACTTTGGGAGGCTGAGGCAAGGGGATTGCCCGAGCCCGGGGGCTTGAGACCAGCCTGGGCAACTTGGTGAGACCTCGCTCGTCTCTATAATAAATCACAAAAATTAGCTGGGCACGGTACCATGCATCTGTAGTTCCAGCTGCTTGGAAGGCTGAGGTGGAAATATTGCCTGAGCCCAGCAGGTCAAGGCTGCGGTGTCCGTGAGCATGCCACTGCACTCTAGCCTGGGCGACAGTGTGAGACCCCAAATTAAAAAAAAAAAATCCCTTGTGCTTCACCTATTCAATACTTCCCATTACCACCACCCCTGGCAACCTCTGATCCGATAGTTTTTTTTTTTTTTTTTTTTGAGTTGGAGTCTCACTCTGTCACCCAGACTGGAGTGCAATGGCCGCTCCCGGCCACTGCAGCCTCGAACTGCTGGGCTCCAGCGATCCTTCTGCCTCAGCCTTCCAAGTAGTGGAACTACAGGCATGCGCTACCACGCCTGGCTAATTTTTGATTTATTGTAAAGATGAGGTCTCGCCAAGTTGCCCGGGCGGGTCTTGAACCCACGGACTCAGGCAATCCACTCACCTTGGCCTCCCAAAGTGCTGGGATTACAAACTGAGCCACCGAGCCCGGCCTGATCTGATCGTTTAATGTCAGTTTTGCTTTATCCAGAATGCTGTATCATTGGAATCATACAGTAGGTAATCTCTTCAGACTGGTTTCTTTCACTTAGAAATACACATTTCAGTTTCCTCCATGTCTTTTTGTAGCTTAATAATTTTTTTTTCTGAATAATATTCCTTTGTACAGATGTACCACAGCTTGTCTAACCATTCACCTATTGAAGGACATTTGGTTGCTTCCAACTTTTAGCAATTTTGAATAAGGCTGCTAGAGCATTCATGTGCAGGTTTTTGTATGAAACTAAGTTTTCAAAATAACTGAGTAAAGACCTCAGAGCATAATTACTGGATTATATGGTAAGATTATGTTTAGCTTTGTAAGAAACTGTCCACTTGTTTTCCAAAGTTGATGTACCATTTTGTATTTCTGCTAGTAATGAAAGTTCCTGCTACTCCAGATTCTTGTCAGCATTTGGTATTTGGGGTTTTCTTGGTTTTTGTTAAGCTATTCTAATAGGTGTATTATGGTATCTCTCTTTTTTTTCAAGCCGGAATCTCTGTTGCCCAGGCTGGAGTGCAATGGCACAATCGCAGCCCACCACAGCCTGGACATCCTGGGCTCAGGTGATCTTTCTGTCTCAGTATCCCGAGTAGCTGGGACTATAGGCATGTACCACCAGGCCCAGCTAATTATTATTATGATTTTTTTTTTGGTGGAGATGAGGTCCTGCTATGTTGCTCAGTCTAGTATTGAACTCCTGGGCTCAAGCAATCCTCTTACCTCAGCCTCTCAAAGTGCTGGGATTACAGATATGTTTTAGTTTGAAATGCTCTCACAAATGATGCTGAGCATCTTGTCATATGTTTGCCATCTGCACATCGTATATCTTCTTTGGTGAGGCATTTGTTCAGACCTTTCACCTATTTTTAAATTGGATCAATTTCTTATTATCGAGTTTTAAGAAGGCTTTTTCATTTGGGATGCAAATTCTTTTTCAGATATGTGTTTTGCAAATATTTTCTCCCATTCTTGGGTTTATTTTCACTTTCTTTTCTTTATTTAATTTTTTGTTTTCACTTTCTTGATGCTGTCTTTTGAAGCAAAAAAGATTTTTAAATTTTGGTAAAGTCCAATGTATCTATTCTTTTTCTCTTGTTGGTTGTGTTTTTTGGTCTCATATCTAAGAAACTATTGCCTAACCCAAGGTCACATTCACTCCTATATTTTCTGTTTTCTGTTTTCTTTTGAGTCAGGGTCTCACTCTGTCATCCAGACTGAGGTATGGTGGCAAGAACACAGATCACAGCCTTAACATCCTGGCCTCAGGCGATCCTTCTGCCTCAGCCTCCCAAGTAGCTGGGTCGACAGGCGTGTGCCACTCTGCCTACCTAATTTTATTTTTGTAGAGACGAGGTAGGTCTCACTATTCTTTGTTGATGTCAAACTCCTGGGCTAAAGTGATCCTCCTACCTTGGCCTCCCAAAGTGCTGCACTTACAGGCATGAGACACCACGTCCAGTTAGTCTTTATTTTCTTTTAAGCACTCCCGGCACTTTGGGAGACCAAGGCTGAAGGATTGCTTGAGGCCAGGAGTTTGAAATCAGCCTGGGCAACATAGTGAAACTCTATCTCTAGTAAAAATAAAATAAAATAAAACCACTGTTTCACAAGCATTAGTTTCATATAGATGAAAGGAAAGCCATTGAAGGCATAAAGAGGCTTCCTTAGGGTCATGTGTCTAACGAAGGAGAAACCAGCATTACACTCAATTTTGACGTTCTGTTCTCACCCTGCTGCTCTATGCCTCCATATTCTTCACACATCAGTTCAGGGGCAGATAATGCCAAAGGCACAACAAGCAGAGGGTTGGACCCTCCTTGCACTTTGGCCTTTCAGGCAACAGCTGACACCATCCGAGGGCTGAGGGAGAATCTGAGCAACTGCTGAATTCCTCCTACTCTCATCGTGCTACTCCGCCAGACCCTTAGGATTGAACCCATTTCCAGAGCTGAGAGTTTTGGGATACAGACACCACCTTTAATAAGCATCAGGCTGGCTGGGCTCGGTGGTTCAGCCTGTAACCCCAGCACTTTGGGAGGCCAAGGCGAGTGAATTGCCTGAGCGCATGGGTTCGAGACCCGCCCGGGCAACTTGACAAGACCTCGTCTCTACAATAAATCAAAAATTATCCAGGTGTGGGAGCTCGCGCCTGTAGTTCTGGCTACTCGGAAGTCTGAGGCGGAAGGATCACGGGAGCCCAGCGGGTCGAGGCTGCGGTGGCCAGGAGTGTGCCACTGCACTCCAGTATGGGCGACAGAGTGAGACTCCAACTCAAAAAAACAAAAAAAGGAAAAAAAAAGCACCAGGTTAAAACCTAGGCCCAACTTTCCAGATGCCCCAAACCCTTCACCTGTTGGGATGAACTACCCAGGACCCTGCTGAGCAAGAGGAAGGTTTCTGGCTTATCTGAAGGCCCGAGGCTGATGGAGAACCGTGCTGGACTCTGATGGTGGAGGATCTTTTGCTTGAACCCCAGATCCCCGCCCTCTCAGCTTCTGGCTGGGCAGGATGTCTCTGTAACCCTGGCCACCTTTTTTCCTGGAAGGGACATGTGCTTTTCTTGCCAGGCCCATATGCTGAGGGTCTTCTGCTCTTCACTGTCCTGGATTCTCCACATTCCCATCTCAGTTTCCCGAATTTCTGTTTGCTACCAATTCGGTGAAAGACAGCTTCTCCAAAGAAAGGTCCCTCACAACACCTTCCACGCTCCAACACAATACCCACCACTCTATGAACATCCTGAATACAGAACTCAGTATCACAGTACCTCCATTCCAACCGCTTTCCAAGAGTCTCCCATGCCCTTCCCCATGTCTTCTTTCTTGCTTCTCTTAACAGGAACAAGACAAATCTCTGCCGAAGTTCACCCCAAATCCTTATGTACAGCCTGCTGGGTTAGTATTGAACAGCCAGAAATAGTCCCAGCTACAGTGCATCTGCCTAGGACAGGAGCAGTCAGGTAGCACCTGAATCTTTACCACAGACTGGGAGGCAGACTCCATCTTCACTGTGGGCAGCTTAAGAGTCCCTGCACTTGGCAACAGAACCCCAAATCTGTTCTGTATAATAAAAACAAATCCGCAACAACAAAAAACTAGTAATCCCACCACCTTATATCCAAATATCTTGATCTTTATCTTTGTGGTTCCTAAAAGGTCATTGCATCCACTATCTATCAGGGCAAAGATGATTATTATTCCACTAGAGAAATGAGAAAATGGATGCTTAGGAGAGAGGTAACTTATCTAAGATCTTATAGCCAGGAAGTGGGAGTCAGAGCTAGAAGCAAAGTCTCTGACCCTTGGCCAGCACTTTCTGCTATTCTGCTAAATCTGCTGTTCACTGTGGCTTTGTCATCTTGTTTGAAGAAAAGCCCCAGGATATATCTATATATATAGATATATATATATTCTCAAAGTCAATGATAATTATCTGAATATCAATACATTATCAATAGTGAGCCTATTCAGAGACAAGTGAAAGAATTGGGAAAAAAAAGAGTATGTTTTTTTCTCAGAAGGCTTATGTGACAACCTAAATCAATGAATTCAGATGTACTTAAATAATATCATTTTTTAAAAGATAACACAAAGTCTCACTAGTTTGCAGAGATGGGAAAAGAGATTGGTTTCACAATTAAATATCTGAATTACAAATCATTAGTGTCTTCTTACTTTTGAACATATAACTCTGTAGGCCTATATTACATAACAATAACAAGCTCTTTAAAATTCATGTAATTACGGAGAAACTCAGAAGCTGCAAGTCTGCCAATTCTTATTTTCTTAGTAGACTGTTATTCAGAAGAAGACACTTTTAACTTTTTACCTCTACTAGTAAGAATCACATAACACATTCAGTTGTAGTAAATTACACAGTAAAAATGTCTGAATGAGTGAAGTTTTCCTACATCTTAAACAATTTGTGTAAGATTGCTGCTATAAAAAGGCAGTCTCCTAATAAACATCGTCTGTCATCAGGCTTTTGCGTATGGCACAATTTTGGGAGAGAGCTAGTACCTCCATTTCTATCCAGTGTAGAAAAGAACATGAATGTTGAAGCCTGTCCCATTTGGCTCCAACCCAAAGCACTTGTAAGTTCTTTGACCTTGAGAGGGTTATTACTTTGCCTCTCTGAGCTTCAGCTTCCCCTCTGTAAGAGGGGATACTACCTACCTAGCAGAGTTAATGGTAAGATTAAATGAGTTAATATATATAATATGCAGGGTTGTTGCGATGATTTGAAAATGGATTTAGAGTCTATAATACTCAGTGATTTATCACAAGAAACAAGAGCTGAGTTCCACATGTTCTCACTCATAATCAGACCCTAAACATTTACCATAATACTATAAGAAAGGGATTGGCAGTAGCCAGAAACTGCTGGGGTGGTGGTCCACATAACATCAAAGAGAGGCCCAAACGTTACCTGTATGATGACCACTTTATACCTAATCCTAAACTGTACCCACATCTTTAAAATAACGGAAAAAAAATGTAAAAAGAAAATGTCTAACTAAATCAGGGCTCAGCAAAACTTTTTTTCGTAAAGGTCCAAATAATAAATACTTTATACTTTGCATGTCATGCAGTGTGTCAAAATGACCAAACTCTGCCACAGTAGCCCAAAAGCAGTCACAGACAGAATGAGCATGGCTGTGTTCCAACAAAAACGTCACCGATAAAAGGCCACAGCCTGGCCCACAGGCCATAGTTTGCTGAGCTCTGATAGAAATCATCCCCCAAAGTGTCTAGGGCATTGTGGGTGCTTAATTATGATAGCTACTATGATCATTTTACTTATCACAGTCAGCAATCTTTTTGCCTCCAGCCACTCATTTGCCATTCTATCATTCCCAATGTTCAAAAAAAAAGTCAAAACTAGCTAAAATGTTGTCGCCAAACTTCTGGAGTCACTTTATTTTCAACATTCAAATAAATTATTCACTATCTTCCGTCTTGTAACTGAGCCACAAATGCTAAGGTTGAAAGGAGCTTTGACCATGAGGTTTGGTTCAATACTTAAATCCCTTCTGTGACATATTCCATGAATAGTTGTCCAACATTTCTGAACACCACCAATGACAGGGAGACCACTATATCGCTTAGCAGTCCTTTCTCTTGTCAGGTAGCTTTGAGTGTTCTCGAAAGCTGTTTAGTGTGAGTTTAAGTCCAATATGCTTCAACTTTATAAATATATGCTGAGTCCCTGCTATGTTCCAGACACCACTACATGCTGGGGACACAAAGATGAATAAGATGTCACCTCTACCTCCCACTTCTTGCTGGATTGACTTAACCTGCTACTGTCATCTAAAACAAGTCCCACAGTCTCCACCATGAGATAGTCATTTAGATATGTAAGAGTAATGCCCTACGTCTTCTCCAGGTTCCAAACTCTCAATTCCTTCAACCATTCTTCACAAGTTTCCTTACCATCTGTTCATACGGTCTTCCCTCGGACATAAAATTCATAAATACTCTACAAAGAAGCCCAGGTGTGGCTGGCCAATGGAGTGGAGCAGACTTACACCTATGCAGGTATACTTTAGTGTCAACCATCTAAATATTTGCCTCTTAACTCAGGGCCAGATGTGGTGGTTCAGGCCTGTAATCCCAGCACTTTGGGAGGCCGAGGTGTGGGGATTGCTTGAGCCCACAGGTTTAAGAACAGCCTGGGCAACTTGGCAAGACCTTATCTCTACAATAAAAATCAAAAAATTAGCCGGGCATGGTAGTGCACGCCTGTAGTTCTGGCTACTTGGAAGGCTGAGGCAGAAGGATCACCTGAGCCCAGCAGGTCGACACTGGGGTGGCCGTGAGCGTGCCACTGCACTCCAGCCTGGGCAATGGAGCAGACTCTGACTCAGAAATAAAAGAACTCACTCAGCCTTGTTTACTTAACTTGCATCTATATTCCTTTAATTTTCTGAGTGGTTCTATAGAGATGATATGGCAACCATTGATGTTTTATCTTCCTTAAATACAAGCACAATTTAGCCTAAATAGCAGTCAGAGTACCTGTTTTTATTTGATCCAGTCTGTTGAGTAGTAGAACTAATAATAGCATTTCTCGGCTGAATTGATGCTTTGAATAACTAAAACATACATAAAATTGATTTTAAAATTTCTACCTATCCACCAGTAACAAATTCACATCTTCAGCTTTCATATCTCCCTTGGGTTACAAATAAATGTTTTTCTGCATATCAGAAATTTCCACCTGGATGTCATACAGGCATCTCACTCAGTGTGTGCAAAAGTCAACTTAATCCCAACTCCCCAAAATAGATCCTTCTCCTGTATTATTTACTCCCTATCTTAGTAAATGGCTCGCTTATCTACCTGGATGTCTGAGCCAGAAACATCAGAGCATTCTTTATTCTACCATCTCATTCCCCTTTGACAACCAATCATTTCCTAAATGCTGATAATTCTACCCATCTCCTGGATTTGTCTCATTATATTTATCCTACATGCAGTTTATGGACTGCAGGTTGCAACTCATCAGTGCATAAAAAAATAAATGTAGTAAGCTTCAACCTACATATTTAAGAATAAAATAAGACTTATTCCTCAAAATAGGATGGAACAGCTTGTGGCAGATCAATGCTCCTGTAAA
Source organism: Cephalopachus bancanus (assembly GCA_027257055.1). Lineage (NCBI taxonomy): Eukaryota > Metazoa > Chordata > Mammalia > Primates > Tarsiidae > Cephalopachus > Cephalopachus bancanus. Next base: position 123,140 of record JAPVLO010000497.1, on the reverse strand, counting down.
GAACTGGAAAACAAGATTAAGAATTTTTATTTGTTTAAAAGCATCCAGGAATTGCTGAGGCAATGAGGATTAGAATAGCTAAAATGCCAGAGAGGAGAGACTTGGAGAGGAGATGAGCAGGGCTTTATCCAGACAAAAGGGCACTGCTGAGGACCAGTAAAACTGCAGAGCTTTGGAAGTCTGTGCAAGGCTAGAGTAACAAAATTGAAGACTTAAGGGGCCCTAAACACAATGTTCCTATCAAGATGCTTGCAAATTCTGAAGCTATGCAAAGTTGGAAGCAAAAAATTAGGCCAAAAACTAACCAAAAGCAGTTTTCTATAATCTTGCAATGTTAAGAAGGCAAAACTTAGATTTCAGGACCTCTTGGGGGCATGGCCCCTGATAAATAGAGCAGGCTCTCAGTTGAAAGCCCTGGTTCAACTGAAAGCATCAGTTTAGTCCTGATGGAATTAATGTGATTACTCTTGAATCTCTCTGCCTGACAGAGAAAATAATAAATCCTCCTTAAGGGAGACATCATTTGAAGCTTTAACAGTTCTTAACACAAGCTCTATCACTCAATAAAAATTCCTGTATATGCCTAGAAACAAGTTGAAAATTCAAGGGAAAAATAGACAATAAAAACTGACCCACAGGTGATTCTAAAAATTGGAGTTACTTGACAAGGATTTTCTTTTTAATCTGAGGTTTATGATTTTAAAAAAAGACAAAATAAAAATGTATAGACAGAAAAATTCACCAGAGAATTGAATTTTTTTTAAAACAAAGAATCGAACAAAAAATTTTAAGTTAAAAATGTAATTACCAATAGATGGGTAGACTAGAATCAATAGATGGGTATGACGGCAGATTAGGTACAACAGAAGAAAAAGTAGTGAACTGGAAGATGTAAGTAAACTGAAGTATGCAAAGAGTGGAAAACACATAAAGGAGTATAAAAGATATGTGGGACACAATGAAAAGGTGGGGTTTTTTTGTTTGTTTTTTGAGTCAGGGTCTCACTCTGTTGCTCAGGCTGGAGTGTAACATTCCAATCATGACTTGGGTGATCCTTTCTCCTCAGCCTCCTGAGTAGCTGGGGCTATAGGCGAGTGCCACCACGTCAGTCTAATTTTTTTTTTTTTTTTTTTTTAGAGATGAGATCTTGCTATGTTGCTCAGGCTGGTCTTGAACACCTGGACTCAAGCAATCTTCCTGCCTCAGACTCTCAAAGTGCTAGACCACACCTGTCCAAAAAGTGCTGGGCCACACCTGGCCATAATTTACATGTAACTGGAGTCCCAGAAAAAAAAAAAAAAGAAGCAAAATTTGAAGAGATAATGGTAACTACTTCTTCAAAATTGATGAAAGACATTTATATAAAGATTTATATCTCTCAACAAATTCCAAATGGCATAAATTCTTAGAACCAAAACAAAAACAGAAACACTTACATACATCAGTCAACTTACTGAAAACCAAAAAGAAAGTTTTAAGCAGCCAGAGGAAAAGGACCATTACCTTCAAAGAAGCAATAATAAAACTAATAGCTGACTTCTCAGAAGAAATGATGGCAGCCAGAAAGCAATGGAATGACATCTTTAAAATGCTACAAGAGGCAGAAAAGTGAACCTGCCAATCTAGAAGTCTATACTCACTGGGAAAATCTTTAAAAATGAAAGTAAAATAAAGAGGTCTTCAGACAATGAATTTGCCACCACAGACCTGCACTTAAAATGCATGTAAAAGGGAGCTCGTTAGGCAATACAGAAAAAACTGAGTAATGAAATGGGTAAATATAAACAAGTGCTGATTATGAAACACAGTAACTGCAATGTCTTTTGAAATTTAAAGTGCAAACAACATTAATGTAAAAAATTGAAGGGGCCAATGTATTTAAGCTATAAAAGGTTTCTGCTTTGTTTGGAAGGTGATATAATAGACTATAATAAACTGATGATGCATATTATAATCTAGCATGACTACTAAAAAGAGAATAAGCAAATGTGTAACAAGTTAACAGGTGGCAAGTGGTAACAAAGTATTTTACATAAAAGAAGACAGGGAAAGAAAGATATAAAACAGGTGAATTAATGAAAAACAAATAATAATGTGGTAGTTATAAATCCAATTTAAAAATTACAATTGTTGGCTAGATGTTTCTAAGAGAAAAGAGAATAGAAATATTATTACTTATAGGTAAAGTTAAGCAGTATTTCATATATATGTTTACGTGTAATGAATCCATTATTAGAGGAATGAAAATTAAAACCAGGCCGGGCTCAGTGGCTCAGCCTGTAATCCCAGCACTTTGAGAGGCTGAGGCAAGTGGATTCAAGACCACTTGAGCCTGTGGGTTCGAGATCAGTCTGGGCAACTTGACAAGACCTTGTCTCTACAATAAATAAAATATTAGCCAGGCATGATAGCATGCCTATAGTTCTGGCTACTTGGAAAGCTGAGGCAGAAAGATCATGTGAGCCCAGCAGGTTGATGCTGGTATGGCCATGAGTGTGTCACTGCACTCATCTAGAAGTCTATACTGCACTGTGTCACTGCACTCCAGTCTGGGTAACACAGTGAGACTCCAACTAAAAAAAAAAAAATTAAAACCAGCATGAGATACTACTAACCTACCAGTGTTACTGTTAAGTGTATTTGCTTACTGTAAATTCTTACTGTAGTTCATGATCAAAAATTTTTGAGAATCATTGTTCTAGACCATGCCATCTCCCACAGGGATAGAATATTAATCCTATTCTTATGTTTTACAAAAATAAATTAGACTTCAGAAAATTAAAAACTTTTGTTCAAAATACACCATCAAAAAGTCCACAGAGTGGAAAGATATTTTTACATTATATATTTAATATTTTTTTTTCTTTTTGAGTTGGAGTGTCACTCTGTTGCCCAGGCTGGAGTGCAGTGGCACACTCACAGCCACTGCAGCCTAGACCTGCTGGGCTCAGGTGATCCTTCCACCTCAGCCTTCCAAGTAGCTGGAACTACAGGCACACGCCACCACACCTGGTCAATTTTTTATTTATTGTAGAGATGAAGTCTTGCCAAGTTACCTGGGCTGGTCTCGAACCCTTGGGTTCAGGCAATCCTCTCACCTCAGCCTCCCAAAGTGCTGGAATTGTAGGCGTGAGTCACCACGCCCAGTGAATATTACATCAGCCTATATATTATCACATAGTTGATAAGAGACCCATATCTAGAATACATAAAGAACTCTTACAATCCAACAGTAAAAACATAACCCAATTAAAAATAAGCAAAAGAGGCTGGTATAGTGGCTCACACTTATAATCCCAGCCCTTTGGGAGGCTGAGGTGGGAGTACTGCTTGAACTCATAAGCTGGAGACCAGCCTCTGCAACATAGAAAACTCACATCTCTACAAAAATTAAAAAAAAAAATTAGCTAGGTGTGGTGGTGTGTACCTGTAATTCCAGCTACTCAGGAGGCTGTCGCAGGAAAATCATTTGATCCCAGGAGTTGGAGGCTGCAGTGAGCTGTGATCACACCACTGCACTCGAGCCAAGGCAACAGAGTGAGACCTTGACGCCAAAAAAAAGCCAAAGATCTGAACAGACATTTCTCAAAAAAAAGACATGCAAATGGCCAATAAGCATATAAAAAGGAAGCAAGATGCTCAACATCATTAATCTTAGGAGAAAGCAAATCAAAATCACAATGCGACACCACTTCACAACCACCAGAAAGGCTAAAACTAAAAAGACCCCTCATACATCACTGGTGGGATCATAAAATGGTGCGGTGGCATCAGAAAACCGTTGACTAGTTCCTCAAAATGTCAAATGAACCAGGAATTCAACTCCTAGGTATGTATACAAGATAACTGAAAACATACGTCCACATAAAAACTGGTACACAAATGTTCACAGCAGCATTATTCATAATAGCCAAGTGAAAACCACTCAAATGTCTATCTACTGATAGATAAAATGTGACATACCCATACAATGGAATATTATTCAGCTGTAAAATGGAATGAAGTTCTAATACAGGTTACAACATGATAAATCTTGAAAACGTTATTGCTAAGTAAAGAGACTGAACACCAAAGGCCACATATTGTATGATTCTATTATACAAAATATTCACAACAGTCAATTCATACAGATAGAAAGTAGATAATTGGCTGTCAGGGACTGGGGAGTGGGAAAATGGGAAGTGACTCCTAATGGGTATAGGATGTCTTTTAGGGGTGATAAAAATGTTCTAAAATTAGATTGTGGTGATGGTTACACAACTATGATATACCAATTTTAAAAAACCTGAATTGTACATGTTTTAAAGACTAAGTCTTATGCGAATTATATCTCAATAAAGATGTTATTTTTAAAATTTAAAAAAACCCTTTGATATCTCCTTTACCAAAACACTTAGTTGAGTGGGACATCTAAATTCCTGCAACTTATTTCAATCTAAATTCGCAACCCTCACCTTCTGTCATTTCTCCCTTCTACCACCACCTCCTGCTTCTACCCTAAACACATGTCATTTTATAATTCCACATCTTTACACATAATGCTCTCACTGCATAGAAGTGTCAAACCCCCGCTTCTCTTTCTGGTAAACTCCTATATATCCTTCAAGAACAAAATGCCGTTTCCTCTAAGAAGTCATCCCTACCTCCATGCACAGTGGATTATCCCCTCTGTGCTATAAATATGGTGTAGGCATCTGCCCCTGCTAATAGACTTTAAACTCATGAGTCTCCTAGACAGTATTTATTTTCAGTACCAGGACCTATAAATGAATGACAAAACACTCCCTTCTCTATTGACCACAAATAGTGCTATTTTTTTTCCAACTAGTTAAATTGGTAAAATCCATACAAATATAACGAGTTCTGGCCTTTAGAGACCAATAAAATGAAATAAAAATACAAATTTGGGTCCAACATTGAGACTTAGGGAAATTGCCATAAAGTAACATTTCATAAGGGTTCATCGTTCGGATACTTATCATTGTTGACCAAACATACTTACTGAAGTCAATACTCTTTTATTCAACATATTAAAGGTGTTGTTTAACTCTGGTAACCACAGCTGTGACTTAGTTAACGATCTCAATAAATCCTACTTAAATCAGAGATAGGAAAAAATTATGCAAATGAATTCTTATCTGTTTTTCTGCCCAAGGCATATTTGATAACAGATAAAACATACTCCAAATAGTCTCTACTTAATAGTCAGGAAGCCATTTGTGGTTTTATTTGGATCAAAATCAAATACAAAGAAGAAAAGCCTGCTATATTCACAAATGATTTTATTTCAGAAAGAAATTATACATTAAAAAGAGATATAGTTAAGGGTTTACATTCACATATGGAAGTGAAGCTAGGAAAGTCAACAGTTATCAATATACAAAGCCACATGGTTAAAAAAGAGAGTAACAGATAATGACAGATGGGCTTGCCTTAGGTTCATCCACAAAATAGTATCTTTTGTTTAAACAAAAGATACTGGTCCTAAGGTAGCTTTTTACAAATGAGTTGGTAGTTCCAATTGTCTTTAAAGTCAAACCGATCATGCCAGTCTCCACATGAGCTGTAAATGCCCACAATCAACTGGCAGGAGAGAAACCATCCATCAATTATACCTTGCAGCTAGATAGAATGTCTTCCACTAATCTCTTGTAAACCCAAGCATCGCCTTTAAGCCGCTGCCTCCTGATACCCACCACATTGGGTTTTTGAAGTTGGCACACTTCTAGTTCAAACTGCATTGTCACTTTGCCAAAATCTGACTGTGTTTGACACTTCAGTGTATAGCTGCGAAAAACAAGATAAGATGCCAGTTAGTAGGAGAACCATATTCTGTGTAATACAAGAGTTTTCCAAACCTCCAGGATGCTGGTGGAGAAAATGAACCATTATTCCACATTAAGCAATGTATTACTGTTTACGGCTCCCAGATGACCTAGCTATGCTTTAGCAATGGAGTATGACTGGTGTTCTTCCAGAAGCTGAACTAGGATCCTAAGAAAGAGTAAGCATGAAAAGGCTTTACCAAAATTCTTTCTTGCTCCAAAGAAAAGCCCCTCTTTCATAGCTATACATGCCTTCATGCTCAAGAAATCTTCTTCATGCAAGCCTTTCAACAGTGTAATCTGTGAACATTAGGCCATCTCCACAATGCTCACAACATAGAAAAGCACAGGGAAGATGAAGAATATTCTGTGTGTTTATACCTCATCAAAAAGTTCTATCTTTCATATAAATATAGCTAAAGCCACTAACCTGTCAGAAAGGCACACATGTTGTTTGAGGTCTGTCTAATAGTAATAAGACATTATGATCGTCACAATACCTCATGGCAGAAACCAAAGCAAAGCAAAAAAAAAAAAAAAAAAGCTCAAGATGGTACGTTCCCGTAACTGAAATGTCTGGTATTTATAGCTAGAACTGCCACATTGCCTGCTCTGATAATAAAGGCCCAGTCTAAGCGAAGTTTAAAATAGGTATGATCCTAAAAAGTTGCAAAGATTTAATTCAGGTAAATTATTTTAAATTAGTTTACATAGTATTTTAGAGTCCTTAAATAAAAAATAGGATCAATTTTACATGTCAGTTCCTTAAATATTTAAGGGCACATGATTAGGCACTGCTCCACAGATATGTGGAGAAATGATTTTCTTTCTATTATATCTTATGAGGTTTCACAAAATATTCTTTTTCTTACTAACTTCGTTATATATTTTGGGGAAGGGACATAATGTCTTACAAGTAAGCAGACAAATATCCGAAATGCCAAAAGGAGTACCCTATAGTTAAGGTTGCTGACAGGAAGATGAGGCATAGAAAACTTTAGTCACATGGAAGATAATAATTTATCTTGACTAGAAAAAGATAATAATGGAATATAACTGAAATCGGTAACATCACACCACTGAAAAACTGAACTTTGTCTCTCCGCTTTGTCACAAGATAAAAACAGAGAAGGTAAAAAGAAAAGAAGGAGGTCAAGGCAGAGACCTCCTGACTGATTAGGAAGTTGGAAAGACAAAGTCCTGGTTAGCAGCCAGTTCATTATCTCCTAATAGAGAGCTCACATGCTGAAGGGAAGTTCATCAAAAGGCCTGTGGTTAGAGGTTCTGGAACCACAGACAAGCCCCAACCATGAAGAGATCTGAGTGAGTTACAGAGACATGTTCTGATGAAGCCTAAAGAAGAAAACCAAGGTTCATGTAAGGAATGCCTGCCAACATTTACAGTAAGTAAAAAGTAAAATTATATTTGTAAAAGATTGCTTCTTAAAACCCTACTCTAAGCCGGGCTCGGTGGCTCAGACTGTAATCCCACGCTTTGGGAGGCTGAGGTGAGTGGATTGCCTGACCCTGCAGGTTCGAGACCCACAACTTGGCAAGACCTCATCTCTACAATAAATCAAAAAATTAGCCGGGCATGGTAGCGCGTGCCTGTAGTTCCAGCTACTTGAAAGGATCACCGGAGCTCAGCAGGTCGAAGCTGCGGTGGCTGGGAGTGTGCCACTGCACTCCAGTCTGGGCGTCAGAGTGAGACCCAACTCAAAAAAAAAAAAAAAAAAAGCCCTACTCTATACTAACTGTTCTATTTACAAGTTTAAACCTATTCTGGCTCAACTGGATGCTTTAATAAAGAAATGTTACAGAGACATAAGTGAATGAAAATGCTTAAAAACATGGACATGATAGGTTACCAGAAGAGTTCTGGCTCTTCAGACTGTGAGATCATAACCAAGGAGCCTTGGAAGGCAGTTCCTTCAACAGTGAGAGTGAGTCAAGGTGGAATAACTTCCTAAAGCACTGAAAACCCAATCCTGTAAAATAGAGTCACAGAGAGAAGGATCCTATACATATTCCTGATTTGTTGGAAAGTCTCCCAAATTTAGATTACATTTTATAAATATTTTTATACAGAAAATAAAAGGAAAACAGAGGATCTAAAAGAAAGCCAGGAAACAGTTCATATTTTTCTATTTTGAAATGAAATCAGGATAATATGTGTTTTAAAAACTTACATAGCTTGCACAAAAAAAGAGAATAAATTATAAACAATTATACTACCTTAAAAGGTTTTGGGATTGAGGTGAGATCAGCCCATGTTTTCCCCTCAAAGTCCAAAAGATATTAAGTAATAATGTAATAGCCTGTAAGTGTGCTTCTTACCCCTTCTGTACAAAGTCAACATGCTTCTTTGGAAGAACAGACATTATTTCATTCAGGAGTTGATCTGGATTCACTAATCTGGTCGTAGTTACATTATAATGAAGCTTAAAAGAGAAAAAGAAAGGGTGAGAAGTAGATCTTTTTATCAACACAAATACCATCCTACCATATCTAAAGTTCTAAAACTCCTTAATATAGTTATAGTACCTTTTCAAATGGAACTGCTTCCAGAAAAACACTAGAAGAATGTACAATCAACTCTGGTAAGTCAATGGCACTGGGAAAGCTTGAAGAAATTATGTTTATTAGTAACCACACCCACATCTTCCTTTCTATACTTTCATCTTCCTCTCCTACCAATCTTTTTTGGGAAATAAATATTAAGCAGGACACAGTATACATGATTATAGCCTCAGCTACTCAGGAGGCTGAGGCAGGAGGATTGCTTGAGCCCAGAAATTCGAGACCAGTCTGGGAAACATAGCAAGACCCCTCTCTCTAACTAAAAAAATGCTTTGGAAAGAAAGAAATGGCTGGGTCTGGTGGCTCGGCCTGTAATCCCAGCACTTTGGGAAGCCGAGGTGAGTGGATTGCCTGAGCCCACGGGTTCAAGACCAACCCCAGGCAGCTTGGAGAGACCTCATCTCGACAATAAATAAAAAATTAGCCGGACATGGTAGCATGTGTCTGAAGTTCCTGCTACTTGGAAGGCTGAGGCAGAAGGATTGCCTGAGTCCAGCAGGTTGACGCTGGGATGGCCGTGAGCATGCCACTGCATTCCAGCCTAGGCGACGGAGTGAGACTCCAACTAAAAAAAAATAAAAAATAAGAAAAGAAAAATATTAAATAGTATCTATCTGTTTGAGTTTTGCCTGTTCCTCCTTTCTCACACTATGGTAGCAATATTAACTGTTCTGAAATGTGAACTGTGGGAAGATAAAACAAATGCCCTACAGTGTTTGCTTTGCGACTACTTGGATATGTGTCCTTACTTTTTGGATAATTTAAGGAATATTACAGCATTCCAGGAGCTGATTCTAGGATAATTCCTATTGAAAAATGCATACAAGTTCCAAAAAATTTGTATAAGTGAACATTGTTAGAACGTAATCCGTTAGTATTTGATGATTACTTAGCTTCTCAATAATATATATGGTTGAACAAGTTTTCTTCATTATTTAATGCTTTTTAGGGAAATGGTACTATGGTTTTCTTAATCCCAATGTCAGTTTTTAAAATGCTTCTTAACTGTCTCCAACTAGGAAAAATCCCAAAATAAAAGGATAAAATATGCCTAAACAACAGCCACATGTAATATACACTTCTCAGTGCACTATATAAGTTCAACAAAGTAATGAATACTATGGGATAAGTCCTATCTTCTTCCACTTGAAGACAGAACATAAATGGGACCTCAGAACATTCTCCTCTGAAGCACCCTTCTACCCAACAGCTCAGCATTTTCCTTCCCACAAACTGCCCAGATTTGTTCTATGCACAAATCTGATGCAAAAACTAAACACTGACCTAGTCCCCAAATCATAGGAACACTACCATTTTCTCCTTTCTCTGGGCCCACATCTCCTGGAATGTTTTCACCACAGCACTGAGCCCAGTGTGTCAGAGCAACATCCCAGCCTGTTTGCACGGCCTTTCTGAGTTCCTCAAGGTTGTGGGCTGTGTCTTATTCATCCTTCTTCCTCTTACTTCCTTCACATCCACCAAACAAAAATGTCATTCATTAGATGCTTGAACGGGTGCTCAGAGAGAATCCAAGATTGTGAGGCATATTTTACATCCACTAATAGTTCATTTTTTTCTTTCCTTTATCCACCAAATATATTGTCCACACCACTGACACACTGACTCTTTTAAAATATAACAGGTATACAAGTAAGATCCAGACCTTGTAGCCAGGCCTTGCAGACCTTAAGGCCTACCTTCCCAGCCTGTCACTCACTACATTCCTCACACACCACACCCAAAGTTCCAATTATCTTCCCGTGCATTCAAATATTTTGTGAGGGTCAGCCTACAATGGTATTATCTATGTGTTGTGCCATAGACACAACAACTGAACTCAAGTTCCCCTCCTTGAGGCAGCTCTCAGTTCCCCAGAAAAGCCCATGATTCCTCACTTCCATGTCGCCTCTGTAATTAATCCCCCTACCTGCTCTTGAGTATTTGAATTATAGTTGCTTACTCCTTGAAGGGAGTGACTATAACTAATTTATCTGTTAATTCTCAAAGCTCACTGCATAGTAACATGCAGCTATTGGTTGCTCAAAAAATACATATTAACTAAATTAATAAGCACATAAAAAATAGTAATAAATTCATTCAGTATTTTTCTTAAAAAAAAAAAAAGAAGAAGAAGAAGCCAGGCTCGCACCTGTAATCTTAGCACTTTGGTAGGCAGAGATAAGAGGATTGCCTGAGCCCAGGAGTTCCAAAAATTTAAAAAATTAGCCACACCTGTAGTTCAGCTACTCAGGAGGCTGAGACAGAAGGATCGCCTGAGCTCAGGAAGTTGAGGCTGGAGTGAGCCATGATGGTACCACTACACTCCAGCCTGGCAACAGAGTGAGATCCTGGCTCAAAAAAAAAAAAAGGAAAAGAAAAAGTCCAGTTAGCAGTCAGCATCTGAAGTCCATATGAAAGAATTCCTGCCTACTTACCTTGAGCTTTCGTGGCCCGTCTTTGGTAGAGCCTTTCCTCTTGCTCCTGGTAAGCACAGTGATCACCTTATCCAATCCCCTTTCAAGGCTCCCAAACACTTTGGCCCCTTTTCTTTTTGGAGTCTCCTCCATATGTGCTTGGTTGAGATCCAGTTCCACTGAGCGGCACCTTAAAAGAAAAACAACAAAGCCCAGGTAGAGCTGGGCCTCCTGCCTGAAGGGCCCTCAAGGGTAGGTTATTGTCCCTTTACACACATCAGGGTGCCTCATTCAGCATGCTAGGGCCAGATCCCTCGGCTCCTCTTCAGGGAGCACCAAAGCCATCTCTTACTGGGCAGAAGCCATCACCCTTTTCCCAGCTGACTGTCATTCAGCAAGACTATTTTTTCCCTTCCTTTTTAAATAAATGTCAAATATACATAAAAATGGAAAGAACAATACAATGAACACCCATATAGCCTCCTACATTTATCAATTGTTAATATTTTGCCACATTTTCTTTCCCTATATAGATAACACATTAAATATGCACATTTATTTGCTAAGTCTTCTGAAAGTAAACCCACTGGATCATGACACTTCACTCTGAAACACTGCAGTATACATCTCCAGGGAATAAGAACATTTTCTTACAGAACTTCAATATCATTATCACATCAAGGAAATTAATAATTTCATGGTATCATCTAAAACCCAGCTCACATTCTAATTCCCCCAACTGTCCCCAAGATGGGCTACACTTTTACAATGTTGCTATAAAAGACACTGAAGGATCACCTATGCTAACAGAACTTTTCAAACAAGAGAAGTGGGTTTTCTTTGAAGCACCAGTTAGTATTCCTTACTATCTGGAGGGACTACGCGGTTAGTAGATGTGGATCGTTTACTGGCAGAGGAGTAGGAAAAGATGGGCCTCAGAGAAGAACCACAGGGCTGGGGCCAGGGCCACTGTCTTTCCAGCCTGCTGTGCTTTAAGTAAAGGAGCCAGTTCTACTGCTCATCCATTTCACGATTCTACCTCTTGCGGAAAATAGCGATGCCACAGACCATTCTCACACAGATATTTCTATGGTCTCCAACAGAATCTATGTGATGATTCATCTTAATCAGGTTTATCATGAACAAAAAAGAAAATCTGGTTATATGTACTAAAGATCAAGGAGTCTAAACAAAAACTGAACATTTACCGCCTCTCAGGGCTAATGACACCTGTCATTAACTTGGCTGTTCCTGTTGAATTTACTGGCGTTTTAATTGGGGTTTCTTTCAGACACTGGTTTCTGGCTGTAAGAAATACAACAAAGACAAACCATAAGTAGCTGACATATTATGAGTCCCAAATGTTTATCAATAACACAAACATCATGTTATTCACTAACTCAAATATTTTAATCACTTGGCCAATGATGTCAAAGGCTTTAATTCTTAAAGAAATGTTTTCATGTGGTGTATAATAAAAACACAACCATTTTGCCTTGTATGTGTGGCTCTTCTTTTTCTTCAACTGCAAACTGAGGCCATACTTAGGATTTTATTATAAATAGGATATGATAAATTAAATAGATCATATAAATACAAATCTCATCATTACTAATTCTACTTTTTTTTTTTAAGTTAGTACCTTGCTCTGTCACTCAGGCTGAAGATCAGGACATACTGAAACTTGACCTCCTAGGCTCAAACAATCCTTCCACATCAGCCTACTGAGTAGCTGGGACCAGAGGCACGCCACCACGTCCGACTAATTGTATTTTTTTTTTTTGTAGAGAAAAGGACTCACGATGTTGTCCAGGTGGTCTAGTCCAGACCAATGGCCTCAAACAATCCTCCCACCTTGGCCTTCTAAAGTGCTGGGATTATAGGCGTAAGGCTCTGAGCCCAGCTTTGATCTTGATTCTCCTTTCTATAATAAAAGTCAATCTGTATTTATACAAAGGCCCAATTAATGCTTTTAATTGACATAGTATTGAAAGATGTTTATTCAGTTCAGAGCCCTATTCAATTTCTGGTAGGCAAAGAGTACAGTTCCCTGTGAAATTTTGACATAAGTTATTAAAAAGATGTGAGCTTTGATGATTTTTTTTACATTCCCTATTCTAAAATTTTATGTTTGACTCTATGTAGGGTATTTTCATCCCAGATAGTTTGTAACGACTTTGTATTAATAGATCTGATAACCACTGATTAGTCACTGATCTAAAAGTTTTATGTCCTTTAGAGATAACAGTCACATAGCAATAACAAAGACATAATATCATGGTTTTAAAAAGGGATTGGAAGTCGGGCTCGGTGGCTCAGTCTGTAATCCCGCGCCTTTGGGAGGCTGAGGTGAGTGGATTGCCTGAGCCCACGGGTTCGAGACTCACCTGGGCAGGCGAGACCTCATCTCTACAATAAATCAAAAAGTCAGCCGGGCGTGGTAGCATATGCCTATAACTCTGGCTACTTGGAAGACTGAGGCAGAAGGATCGCCGGAGCCCAGCAGGTCGAGGCTGCGGTGGCCGAGAGCGGCCACTGCACTCCAGTCTGGGCGACAGAGTGAGACTCCAACTCAAAAAAAAAAAAAAAAAAAAGGGATTGGAGGTTTGGTTTTGTTTATGTCTATTTAGCTTTATCCTTTCTAGTTCCATAAGAACAAGAAAATAAGAGAAACAAGAAATATCTATGAAAACAGTTTTTGACTTTGTATACTGAGTGTCTACCACCATACAGAGTTGTCTTTCTACAAACTGTCACTGACTGGATTGTGTAAAAGTCACACAGGGTGCCTGAATGAAACGTAATTGTACACCTAACCCTTAACTGTACCTCACAAAACCATAATAAAAAATGCTGATTAATAAAAAAAAGTCACAAAGATGAAATTAATATCTACATTTAAAAAAAACTCACAGCAAAAGTAAAGTGCAAAGTGCTAACGAAAGCTATCCATCATGGCTTCAGCCATTTGCTTCCTTAGGTAGTTTTTATGTTTAAAGAGAAATGACCAGTAGCTTCTGACCAACACAATCTTTCTCACAGGGAAAAGATATACAAACTGATGATAATTCAAGGTTACAAAATGAAATCCAAACAACACAGATTGCAAAACCTTCAGAGTTACATAACAAGTAAAGTGTCAATAATGGAAGGGACTACACCATCAAAAGCTGTCTGTTTTTTTTTTTTTTTTTTGAGTTGGAGTCTCACTCTGTCGCTCAGACTGGAGTGCAGTGGCCACTCCCGGCCACCGCAGCCTCGACCTGCTGGGCTCCAGCGATCCTTCTGCCTCAGCCTTCCAAGTAGCTGGAATTACAGGCATGTGCTACCACGCCCGGCTGATGTTTTGATTTATTGTAGAGATGAGGTCTCGCTGCCCAGGAGGGTCTCGAACCCGCGGGCTCAGGCAATCCACTCACCTCAGCCTCCCAAAGGTGCGGGATTACAGGCTGAGCCACCGAGCCCGGCTTGTTTTTTGTTTTTTAAATTAATAGAAAAACTCTGAGCCGGGTGTGGTGACTCACGTCTGTAATACCAGCACTTTGGGAGGTAAAGGCAAGAGGAATGCCTAAACCCAGAGGTTTGAGGCCAGCAAGACCTTGTCGAGATCTCATCTCTACAATAAATAAAAAAATTAGCCAGGCATAGTAGTGCACGCCTGCAGTTCCACCTACTTGGAAGGCTGAGGGGGAAGGATCGCCTGAGCCCAGCAGGTTGAGGCTGCAGTGGTTGTAAGTGTGCCACCGCACTCAAGCCTGGGCAACAGAGCGAGACTCTGATTCAAAAAAAAAGCTTTGAATGAGCTGAGATAAGCTAAGACCCATCTTATCTCTCAGTTCAGCCCCATGATTCACAAAAGACCTAACAAAAGAGACCCTCTTGGGGGAAAAAAAATGAAATGACAGTTATTACTGAGGTCCCACATCACCACACTAAAGTGTTTTTTGGGGAAGTGTTATTTGAGTCGGTGAAATGGAGAATGTCATTATCATAGAAAAAGGACTGCTAGCAAATATTCTGACAAAGTCTTCCATAACGTATTTAATGGCTAAGTTGACCCCTTAAACTGACTATGAAGCCCCATTAGCAAACTAAAAGCATAATGGCAGTATGCAGTTTAGCAGTAGTTTACGTGGCAATGCTTCAGAGTTTAGGTTCATTAATATCTTAATATAACACAACAGAAGGTCACAATTGCTAGAAAAAAGGCTTATAAAGTTTAGGTCTCATTTTTAAAAGTGACATAGACTAGATCACCATAAAGAAAACTCCTTCAGACTAATTTATTCTTTCATTCAATAATTATGGTCCCACTATGTACTAGGTATCAGGTACCTACTATTTACCAGACAACAAATATGGCCCCTACTCATGCTGTGCCATGTTGTAATAAACAGGGCAGACAAAGTCTCTACTGTCATGTCACTTACCACTTTATCCTAGTGAGACTGAGTCCTAGAAAACTGGGTACAGTTTTAGGCACTAAATTTTAAAGGGCAGACTGACAAAATACAATGTGCCTAGATGAAGCCAGCAACCCAAACATTGAGGTGTCATAAAGAAAACAGTTTAAATAGCTGGTGATGACTAAACTGAAGAGGAAACCAAGGGAAATGAGGATGCTGTGATATTTGTACATATCTGGAGGGTATCACAGATTTACTCTGTCTGCTGGTTATATATAGGCAGTAATACAGCAGGGCAGAACTAGACTAGATACCAGAAGTGGAGATCCAGGTGAGTAAGAATGGCACAGCACAAACTTCCGCTTGAGTCATTCTAAGTGGGGCTAAACGGGTAAGCAAGGTCTAAATCTGAATATATGACCTTGGGCAAATCACTTCATTCCTCTGAGTCTCAGGTTACTTAGCTGTGAAAAAGGGAGCTGGATTAGATGAACTCTGACTGCCTTTCATCTTTGATACCCTGTAATGTTATGACTCAATTTTATAAATGCGAAAAACCGAAAAACTTAGTATCATTTGAGAAAAATTAGAAGTTGACAAATATGCCCTCATTTCAACTAATGCAAGTAACATGATAAAAAGCAACTTCACTTCTAGAAATTCCTGAGACAGTGCTAGTCCTTTCTGACCTGCTATCTATTTATTTAACATGGTAAGAAGAATGAAATATCTTACAGCTTTCTTCACTTAGCAAATACCTTTTGAAGGTGTAATGTAACAACTTGGTGTAGCAAGTATTTCTCTTTTATGTTGGTTCTTATTAACTGGAGTCTTTGGCTCAGGAAACACAAAGTTCTCTTCATTCTTTACAATCGACTTAGGAATATATACATTTTCTTTGTTCTTTAATTTATCTGCAGATGCTCTGTGTAATACTGGAGTTAATGATTTAGCTTCCAGCCCGTTTGATTCTGTCCAATAACCGGCAAACTGGAAAAAAAAAAGTTACGGGATAAAGCACACTTTGGGAGGTAAAGGCAAGAGAACTGCCTAAGGGGTTCGAGGCCAGCGAGACCTCGTCGAGACCTCATCTCTACAATAAATAAAAAAAAATAGCCAGACTAACATCTTTATAATATTACTTTTAATTAAGTCAATTTCTTTATAATATCACTAATCACTTGCAAATTACCTTGCACTATTTTTATTAAAATGAAATACTATCAAAAAATATTTTTTTTTTTTTTTTTGAGTTGGAGTCTCACTCTGTCGCCCAGACTGGAGTGCAGTGGCCGCTCCCGGCCACCGCAGCCTCGACCTGCTGGGCTCCGGTGATCCTTCCGCCTCAGCCTTCCAAGTAGCTGGAATTACAGGCATGCGCTACCACGCCCGGCTGATTTTTTGATTTATTGTAGAGATGAGGTCTCACTGCCCAGGCGGGTCTCGAACCCGCGGGCTCAGGCAATCCACTCACCTCAGCCTCCCAAAGGCGCGGGATTACAGGCTGAGCCACCGAGCCCGGCTCTATCAAAAAATATTATTGGAAATAGCAGGAAACTTGAAAATGTATACTCAGTTATCTTTAGTACATGTAGATCACTTTAGCATGTTCTAGTGACAGAAATTTTCAACACAATTCAGGCACGTTTAAACCTATCCAGATTCTAGACAAGATTGAGAATGTCCACAAATGGATTCCCAATAAATGTTTCCCATATCTAGATAGCCACAGTTTGTTTCTAATATGTGCCAAAAAATAAAAATTGAATCAGTGATTAGGGCAGAAAAAATATGCTAAAATACTCTAATAGAAATGCTGGATAAAAAGTCAGACTTTACCACTATGTGTATAACAAAAGTGTACTTGTACCCCATAAATTTATATAAATTTTTAAAAAGAAAAAGCAGCAATTATTCAAGGAATTTTCAAAAATTGATTACAGATACAAATCCTCATATACAGGAAGCACAATGAATCATGAACAGAATAAATAAAAAGAAATCTGCATCTACCAGGTTATACAACTCTAGAGGACACTATCCATACAGACACCACACAAATGGTGTGTGTTCCCAGGAGTTGTGCAACACAGTAACCCTAATAGTGAAGCTGTAGAACCCTAAAAACAAAGAGAAGATACTAAAAGAGCCAGAGAGAAAAGACAGGCAAATGAAAAAGGAACGAGGCTGATGCTGATGCTGATTTCTCAGTAGCAATAATAGAAGCAAGAGTGGAACAATATCTTCAATAACTTCCTGTGAATCCATAAATATTTTAAAATAAAAAGCTAACAAAATTAGAGAGCTAAAATACTGGATACATCAATATCATGTAATCTAGGAAGGGTAATCAGAGATTAAATGTTGTAAGGCCTTTGAATTGATTAGAAGGAAAGCAAAAATACAGATTATATTTGATTAATGTGTTAAAATTTAGAGTAAATATAAAAAAATAAAAATAAAACAGAATCCCCCAAAAAATAGGGCAATAACATTTAAAAAAAAACAAGAAATAAGAAGAAAATATAAAAAGTAAGACAAACCCAAAACACAAAAGATGGTGGATATAGCAAAATAAACATAAGTTGGTTAAGATCTCACTTCAAAAGACAAAGATTTTCAGTTTGCATATCAAATCTAGCTATACAAGTATGTTATTTTTAAGAGATATGCCTAAATAAAAGGGCGTGAAAGGTTTCATTATTTTATTTGTAATAATACTCCACACCTTAATTTCTTTAATTTTATGAGTTCTCATATCAAGTTAGCCAGTTTTCTCCTGTTTTTGTGTTCTTTAGGAATATTTTAGCTATTCTTGCCCCTTAACGTTTTCACATATATTTTAGAATCAATTTGATTTATTTCACATAACTGAAAAGGTGAAATTACATTAAATTTAAGATTCACTTTGGGAAAAATTGAAATCTGTACCTTCAATTCTCCCTATCTATAAACAAAGAACACTATGTTCTTTCAGAACTCTGTATCAGCAAGAATAGCAGCATTTATTCACAGAAAACAACTAAGTAGGGATAGTACACTTTATGGCATTTTAACTTGCTCTGTTCCTATCCCCTACTCTCCAGCTCTGTGATAGAAACAAGCATCCCATAATCACAATAAAGCACAGCAGCCTGGGAGCCACTGGAAGGGGCAGAACGAGTTAGAGCTTCCTCACTACTTTACGCTCAAAAAGCTGTCATTATATAACCTGTCTGGTAGTTCCTTAGAAGTCCCCGCTTTCAAGACTGTCTTTACTTGACCTTACTCAGCGCTTTCCCAGCATGCACAACCTTTTCCCCAGAGGAAAATGTTAAAAAGATTTAGCAGCAATTGGTGATCATCGTGGCTGCCTGAAGCATCAGGTAGCAGTTGGGAAAAACAACAGATTAACCAAAAAGCTTAAAAGGAAAAGCTGGAGAATAAGACATTCATAGTGATGTTGAAAAGCTCCGAAATATATGTGGGACTCTACAAGGCCATATACACACATAGGATGTGTTCATGCCCAGGGTTATGCATCTGCTCAGAAAAGACTTGAGAAAAATCTAAGCTCTCGCTTTGAGGTGACCTTGAGGTTTTATGAAAACAGAAAGTGAAAACTAAGGCAGAGTTGTTCACTGACTGCCTGGCTGAAAGTTGAAGGCGTCCCTCAGATGTACACAGAACCCTTACAAAAACTTTGAGACTTACTCATTCCTGGCATCTAAGAAAATCTCTCTAAGCATTAGCTGATTACTATGCTGAGCAGAGACTTCTGCTGCCACATAAAACAAAGAATACAGTCTTTACAAAAGTAGTTTTAAAAAGCCACTGAATAGCCGGGCTTGGTGGCTCAGCCTGTAATCCTGCTCTTTGGGAGGCTGAGGTAAGTGGATTGCCTGAGCCCGAGGGTTCAAGACCTGCTGGGCAACTTGGCAAGACCTCATCTCCACAATAAATCAAAAACTATCCAGGCATGGTAGCGCGTGCCTGTAGTTCCAGCTACTTGGAAGGCTGAGGCGGAAGGATCGCTGGAACCCAGCAGGTCGAGGCAGGTGAGACTCCAACTCAAAAAAAAAAAAAAGCCACTGAACAAACAGCAACAACACCAAATCCTGAGAAAAGAGGTGAATCTGATTACCAGAGTTGCCACATTTTATTATTTATTTATTTATTTATTTATTTATTGAGTTGGAGTCTCACTCTGTCACCCAGGCTGGAAGGCAGTGGCATGCTCCCGGCTACCGCAGCCTCGACCTGCTGGGGTCCAGCGATCCTTCTGCCTCAGCCTTCCAAGTAGCTACCATGACGGCTAATTTTTTATTTATTGTAGAGACAAGGTCTCGCCAAGTTGCCTGGGCAGTTCTCAAACCCACGAGCTCAGGTAATCCACTTGCCCTGGCATCCCAAAGAGCTGGGATTACAGGCTTAGCCACTGAGCCTGGCCAACATTTTATTATTTAAAATGTTTAATTTTCAACAACAAAAAAATTAGAAGACATATACGTGCATGGAAATAAGAAAGTGGTCCATATTCAGGAAAAAAAGGCAGCCACTAAAAATCATTCTTGAAAAAGTCAAGACATTGGACTTACCAGGCAAAACTTTACATCATTTTTTTTTTTTGAGTTGGAGTCTCATTCTGTCACCCAGACTGGAGTGCAATGGCTGCTCCCAGCCACCACAGCCTCAACCTGCTGGGCTCCGGCGATCCTTCCGCCTCAGCCTTCCAAGTAGCTGGAACTACAGGCACACGCTACCACACCTGGCTAATTTTTTGATTTATTGTGGAGATGAGGTCTCACCAAGTTGCCCAGGCGGGGCTTGAACCCGCGGGCTCAGGCAATTCACTCACTTCAGCCTCCCAAAGCGTGGGGTTACAGGCTGAGCCACTGAGCCCGGCTATCATTTTTTAAATACATTAAAAAACTAAAGGAAACATCTAAAGAACTAAAGGAAAGTATAAGAACAATGTTACAACAAATAAAGTATCGATAAAGAGATAAAATTATTCAAAAAAACCAAACAGAAATTCTGGAGTTGAAAAGTACAATAATTCACCAGAGGGGTTCAACAACATTTTCAACAGGCAGAAGAAAGAACCAGAAACCTGGAAATAGGTTTATGAAATTATCTAGTTTGAGAAATAGGAAAAAAAAGAATAAAGAAAAATGAACAGAGCCTCAGAGAACTGTAGGGCACCATCAAGTGTGCCAATATACTTGTAAGAGAAGTCCCAGAAGACAAAAAAAGAAAATGGAGCAAAAAATTTTAGAAAAAATAATTGCCAAAAACTTCCCAAATTTGATGAAAAACATTAATTTACACATCTAAGAAGCTCAATAAACTTCAAGCAGGATGAAAAGATTAACAAAAGGAAAGAAAAATGGACCAACCGCCACCCAGAGCTGGCAATAGGGTCTGACTACAAAGAGGCATGAGAGAATTTTGAGGAGCAATAGAACTGTTCTATATCGTAATTTTGGTGGTGGTTCTACAATTGTATGCATTTGTCAAGACAAACAGAACTGCACATGTAAAAGGGTACATTTAACTACAAAACTACATGTAAAATATACCTAATTTTAAGCAAAATGAAAAGGTAATAAAAGAGCAGGAAAGTGCTCTAAAATGGAATCTGGCTTTCTTCAACTTGGAAATAATTGACTTTCGTTTCATTCATATTCTAATAATCTAGCTAATGTTTTCAGTGACTCAAGAATTCATTAAAGTTGCAAACATACACTTGTTTTCACATTAGGTATAGTTGTTTTTATAACTGAGGCAATATATTATGCTTTAAATAATAATAAAAAGTACAAACCTGTAGAGTTTGGGGAGTAGCAGCACCTGTTGATAAACTGTCTTCACACCAGTCATAGTCTGTTAATCCAGTCACATAATTTTTATCACTTGTCATATCTTCCAGACTCAGATTCTTTGACTAGTCAATGAAAAGACAGAAGAACTTAGAGACTATGATTCAATTTTTAAAATGCAATTATGCATCACTTAACAACAGGAATATATTCTGAGAAATGCATTGTTAGGCAATTTTGTTATTGTGCAAACATCACAGAGTAGTCACTACATAAACCGAGATGAAATAGCCTACTACACACCAAGACTAGATGGTACAGCCTATTGCTCCTATACTATAAAGCTATACAGCATGTTACTGCACTAATACTGTAGGTGATTATAACACAATGGTAAGTATTTATATATTTAAACATAGAAAAGGTACAGTAAAAATACAATCCTCCAGGACCAGCGTCATATATGCAGTCCAATAACAACTTAAACAGCATTATGAGGCACACAACTACAGTATATTCCAGGCATGGGCAAGATCCTAGAAGCAGAAACAAATGAGAGATAGTATAATGGAGGAGCTCACCATCTGCAACAAAAACAGAAAGTCAGAAATTATATAGATAGGAAAATCTCTGACTCTCAATGTCTTGGAACATTCCTGCGTTATTTGGCATACTACCTAGCTTATCATTATCACATAATCACTATAATACTAGACAACTCTTTTGCAAATTCACAAATAAAAAGATCTGACAAAGCAGAAGACGACGGGAAACATCTTAATATACAGGTTTCTGGCTGCGCAGTGGCTCAAGCCTATAATCCCAGCACTTTGGGAGGTCCAAGGTGAGAAGATTGCCTGAGCCCACGGGTTCAAGAACAGGCTGGACAACTTGATAAGACCTCATCTCTACAATAAATAAAAAAATTAGCCGGGCATGGTAGTGCATGCCTGTAGTTCTGGCTACTTAGAAGGCTGAGGCATAATGATCACTGGAGCCCAGCAGGTCGAAACTGGGGTGGCCATGAGTGTGTCACTATACTACAGTCTGAGAGACAGAGTGAGACTCCAACTCAAAAAAAAAAAAATACAGGTTTCTCGTAAAACCTCAAACTATAAGAACCTTAGAAGATGCAGGAGACACCCTTATAGAAATTGGAACTGGCAGCCAATTCCTGATCAAAACCCCCAAGTGCCCATGTCATAAGAGATGAGATAGATAACTGGGACCTCATCAAACTGAAAAGCTTCTGCAAAGCAAAAGAAACCATCAAGAGAGAGTGGAGAGACAGCCCACAAGAATAGGAATAAATATTTGCCAACTGTATATCTGACACAGGCCTAATGTCTAGGATCTACAAGGAAGTCAAGCATGCCAAAAGGAAAAAAACAAACATTAAAAAGTGGGCAAAAGACACTAACAGACACTTCTCAAAAGAAGATACATAGGCAGCCGACAGACACATGAAAAAGTGCTCAGCCTCACTAATCATCAGAGAAATGCAAATCAAAAATCACATTGAGATACCACCTAACTCCAGTAAGAATGGCCATCATTAATAAAACTAACAACAACAGATGCCGGCAAGGATGCAGAGAAAAAGGAACGCTTCTACACTGCTGGTGGGAATGCAAGCTAGTGAAACTCTTTGGAAATCAGTGTGGTGATTTCTGAAAGAACTAGAAATTGACCTTCCATAAGACCCAGCAATACCCCTACTGGGAATATACCCAGAGGAACTCAAATCATTCTATAAAAGATACCTGCACACACGTTTATTGCAGCATTATTCACAATAGCAAAAACATGGAACCAACAGTGCTGCCCATCGAAACTGGACTGGATTAAAAAAAAACATGGTAGGCCGGGCTTGGTGGCTCGGCCTGTAATCCTAGCACTTTGGGAGACCGAGGAGAGTGGACTGCCTGAGCCCACAGGTTCAAGTCAAGCCTGGGCAACTTGGCGAGACCTTGTCTCTACAATAAATAAAAGAATTAGCTGGGCGTGGTAGCGGGGGCCTGTAGTTCTGGCTACTTGGAAGGCTGAGGCGGAAGGATTGCCAGAGCCCAGCAGGTCGATACTGGGGTGGACGTGAGCGTGTCACCGCACTCCAGTCGGAGCGACAGTGAGACTCCACCAACAACAAAAAAAAAAAGGAGCAGGGCTCGGTGGCTCAGTCTGTAATCCCGCACCTTTGGGTGGCTGAGGTGAGTGGATTGCCCGAGCCCGTGGGTTCGAGACCCACCTGGGCAGACCTCATCTCTACAATAAATCAAAAAATCAGCCGGGAGTGGTAGTGCATGCCTGTAATTCCGGCTACTTGGAAGGCTGAGGCTGAAGGATCGCCGGAGCCCAGCAGGTCGAGGCTGCAGTGGCCGGGAGCGGCCACTGCACTCCAGTCTGGGCGACAGAGTGAGACTCCAACTCATAAAAAAAAAAAAAAAAAAAAAAGGTGGTACATATACACAATGGAACATTATGTGGCCATAAAAAAGGATAAACATGTGGCCTTCACAGCCACTTGGATGGATTTACAGTCTATCATACTCATTGATCTATCACAGAAACAGAAAACTGAGTACCACATATTCTCACTTATAAGTGGACCTTGAACAATTATCATAATACTATAAGAAAGGGATTGGCAGTAGTGAGAAACTGCCAGGAGAGGGGGACACACCTTATCAACAAGGGTACCTGCATAACGATCATTTGTGTACCTAATCCTGAATCGTACTCCACATCTTTAAAATAAAAAATTTTTAAAAAGAGAAAGAAATTCAGTTTTTTTAGTTGTAGGAACACACAGAGTACTTAATAATTTCTACCAGAAGTAAATTAGCCTTATGAAAGATCCCCCAGGGATAGGACATCTGGAGTTCTGTGCTAACACTGCTACTAAATTAATTTGTTTTCTTTCAAGCTTCTGCCTCTGTAAACTAAGGGTATACTAGCTATACCCTGAATTCAAGACTGTGAGGTGTAATTAGATTTTTTATTTCTCCTTCCTTCCTTTTCCCTCAATATCTGTTAACCTGACAATTTCACTTAACTTTCTTATACCTCGTCCTTCTTTTCTAGTCTTGCTGCCACTATCCTAGTTCAAGAATAAATCTTCTCATACATGACTATCCAAACTGACAATATGGTCTGGTCTCTGCTCTTGAGCTTTCCATCCTGTCAACCAGGGATGACAGAGTTCTCTAGGATAGCCAATTACATCAACTACAATTGGCTGCATGGGGTGCTAGGCTGAGAAAAGTCATAAAGCTAAGTCTAGGCTAGGTGGAGAAAAGTAGTGTTGTCCAAATGATGGCAGTCATGGGCACTGTGGTAGGGACTAATAGCAAACATCCCAACCCTGACTACAATTCTATACACCTCTGGATGAACTTTACAAAAGCAAAGCCATGTCTCTCTTGCTCAAAAATCAGTGGTTGCCCATTACCTACTGCACAAAGTCTAAAACCGACATGGCATTTCCAGGTTCTCTACAATCTAGTTCTTACCTATCCTTCTGGCTCACTTGCCCTCTCTCCTCTCACTCTTCCCCTACTTAAACTCTTCTTTTTAACCAAACCAGTCTGGCCACCGTCAACAATGTATCAAGCACAATTAGATGCTGAGCTCTTGCGGATTCCACTTGCCCTGAAAACTGTGCTGCTTCTTTTCTACTTTTCTAAACTCAATTGTTGGTCCAGTTTGCATCTCCCACAGTGATTACTCCCGTCCTCTAAAGCATCCTCCAGCATCCCCTGGCCACTTATCGGCCCCTATCATGTACTACGATGTAGTGTCATCTATATACATGCCTTGCCTCAACTTGACTGTTAGAGAGCAAGTACCACATTTTACACAGATTTGTTTCCCAAGATCCCAGCATGGGGCCTGAGAATGCTAATGAAGGTGTTGATGATGTGGTCTTTTGTATGATTCTTGGATCTGACTGTGCTACTGTTTCACTGAAAGTGTCATCTATCGATTAATGGTTCAAGATTACTTAAATTTTTATAAATAATACTCCAGAGAAAAAGATAATTCTATTAAAGGGGAGAACAGTGCCAAGAGACTATGTGGTTTGTGTCATCTCAATACTTAGAATAATTGCTTTAACTAAATTCTTAAGTTTACAAATTTAGCTAAAGTGATTATACTAAGTATAGAGGTGTCTAACGACTTTCTGCAATTACCTTGTTTAAAAGCAAAGTTCACGGTTTTGCATCCTCCTGGACCCATATATGTTACATGAGCCTGGAAGTATAAAGGGTTTGGCAATATGGGCAGGATAGGTGATGGGGTGATTCATGAAGCTCATGTGCAAAAGATCTGCCTGGGCATGGAGTATGCATCAGCCTAATAAAATTCTCCAAGAACAGACTAGAAAATTATTCTAGGAATAAGATTATCTCCCTTTAGAAATTTCTTTGCATAATAGCCACCTGTACTGACCAATTAAGGAGGGAAAAAAGGAGGAAGGTTAGGGCCTGGCAGGGATATAAGACATAGCACATGACTGATAAGTGCCAAAAAGAGATCTAAGTGAGATACTAAAGGATATTGAGGTGAGAGGGATTCAACAAAAGATCATGGAAGAAGAGGCATTTTAACATTGTTTTTACAGTTTTGGGACCTATAGAAAAAAAAAAAATCACCTCATCCACATTAGTCAATTGGGTTGTCTTGGATTCCACAAAGAGGGTCAACTACCTCTCTCTGAGGATAACAAAGATATACAGTTTCCTACTGCTAAAATCACTTAAATTGCAAACAATTAATCTGAAGGAAGATTATATTACAAAGTTCCATACCCATCTGGCAAAGTATTTAGATGGCTAAACTTTTTCCTTTTTTTAGGTGGGGTCTTGTTCTGTTGCCCAGGTCAGAGTACAGTGGTACGATCATGGCTCACCCCAGCCTTGATCTCCTGGGCTCAGGTGATACTTTCGCCTTAGCCTCCCAAGTAGCTGGGACTACAGGTGCATGCTACCATACTCAGCTAATTTTTTTATTTTTGTAAAGACAAAGTCTCATTATGTTGCCCAAGATAGTCTCAAACTCCTGGGCTCAAGCAATCGTCCTACCTTGTCCTCCCCAAAGTACTGGAATCATAAGCATGAGCCAGCCGGGCTCGGTGGCTCAGCCTATAATCCCATGCCTGGGGAGGACGAGGTGAGTGGATTGCCTGAGCCCGCCGGTTCGAGACCCGCCTGGGCAACTTGGTGAGACCTCATCTCTACAATAAATCAAAAATTAGCTGGGTATGGTAGCCCATGCCTGTAGTTCCAGCTACTTGGAAGGCTGAGGTGGAAGGATTGCCAGAGCCCTGGCAGGTCGAGGCCAGGAGCAGCCACTGCACTTCAGTCTGGGCGACAGAGTGAGACTCCAACTCAAAAAAAAAAAAAAAAAAGCATAAGCCACTGCGTCCAGCCTAGATGGTTAAATTTTAAGCCATGGGAAATACAAATAATCACACTGAGAACAGAGACTAATGTGAGCATCTAGGAATGACATGGTGCCTCTACCATTCTAAATGCCCGTGACAAGGAAAACTAAGACAAAGACACCAAATTAGAGAAAAATAATTTGGTTATCACTAACTCTAATGCCAGGAATTTGAGTTGCACTGAGTTAGCTACTGCTCAAAACAAGAATGCAGAAAGAAACACTAATCAACACGAAGCTGGTCGATTTCAATAAAGAGCAAATTTTATAACAAAAACCTTAACATAAATATCAAAATATTCCATGTCATATAAAGCAATATATATCCAGTATTTACAGATCTTGTTCTCAACAAATTTAAAAATTTTTTTCTACAATTCAATAATACTATGTCGTGTAAAAGTACTCAAATGTATATAAATTATATAAATAAGCACACTAAAAAAAGAGACTGGAAAGACACAGTAAGTAGTATTAACTACATCCTCTATAGGTAGTAGATTTATAGGTAAATTCTACTTTCCTTTGAGCTCATCTGTGGCTTAAAATTTTTCTACAACAATCAGGATTTGCTTTTTTATGAGGAGGGGAGTAGAGAGAAGAGGTTTGTAAAATGCCATATTAACATTCAAAATTTTAGAGTTCAATTTCAGAGCTTCCCATTTTTTTCATCAAAAACGTTTAAGCTGTAAAACATCTTGCCTTTGGCTCCTTGACACCAGAAAGCTTACTTTCCCAGCAGTGTGGTCGGTCATTCATGAACAAGGCAAGCACATGGCAAGACCAGCATGTTCACACAAAAAATTCTAACACTTACCTGGATGTCTGAGACTGGGGTAGAACTGGTTTGTCCACAGGAAAAAGGAAGAAGCCTTAAACGAACTGGTTTTCCCCGAGCCTTCTTGACTAGAAGCAGAAGATAGGTAGCTGTGAGGTGATCGTATTGCCACTAAAGGAGAAGAAAACCAAGTTGTTTAGAAGACTAAAAGTTGTTTGTTGAAACAATGTTATACTTAAAATTATTTTTTTCTTCAATGTAACAGACATTCAAAATTTTAAAAGCCAATAACTTTACAAAGCATGAAATAAAAAAATAGCAATCCCCTGCACCACACCTCCACACACATAATTTCCACTCTCCAGAAGAAACCACTTTTAGATATTTCTTTAGCTATTAATTCCATTTTTCTAAATAATCGCTTATGTAGTTTTACATTGATTTTAGCTTCAGATATCATCTATAAATTTCCCAGCATGAAAAATAAAAATATTGCCACAGTTCATGCCCGTAATGCCAGCACTTTGGGAGGCCGAGGTAGGAGAATCACTTAAAACCAAAAGCTCAAGACCAACCTGGGCAACAAAATGAGATCCCATCTCTACAAAACATAAAAATTAGCAGGTATGGTGGTACATGGCTACAGTCCTGGCTACTCAGGAGGCTGAGGACCACCTGTGCCCAGGAAGTAGAGGCTGCAGTGATTTATGGATCACGCCACTGTACTCCATCCTGAGTGACAGAGCAAGACTTTAACTCTAAAAAAAAAAAAAAAAAAAAAGGTCATGCTTGGTGGCTCAGCCTGTAATTCCAGCACTTTGGGAGGCCAAGGAGAGTGGATTGCCTGAGCCCGCAAGTTCGAGACCAGCCCAGGCAACTTGGCGAGACCTTGTCTC
Source organism: Cephalopachus bancanus (assembly GCA_027257055.1). NCBI lineage: Eukaryota > Metazoa > Chordata > Mammalia > Primates > Tarsiidae > Cephalopachus > Cephalopachus bancanus. The sequence goes on along the minus strand of JAPVLO010000497.1, from coordinate 94,998 downwards.
TACAATAAATCCAAAATTAGCCAGGTGTACCTATAGTTCCGGCTACTTGGAAGGCTGAGGCAGAAGGGTTGCCAGAGCCCAGCAGGTTGATGCTGGGGTGTCCATGAGCATGCCACTGCCCCGGGCAATGGAGTGAGACTCAAAAAAAAAAAGAAAAATCCCTCTCTTCCCCACACATCTCCTCCCTGTATCTTCCTATTATAATTTTTAGCTAAATCAATATTTACATTATGATTATGTAAGTAGCATTCATACTAAGTAGGAGTAATGTTCAAAATAGTTCATTGGTACCCTAACACCAACCAATCAGAATAGAGACAAGGGCAAGAGGTCAATAGGGTCCTGGGAAACCCCTACCTTGCCAATTATAACCATTTAATTGTGAGATGAGGGGTGGGGGTGGTCCCCAGGGTGTCCAAGGGAGATATCAGGAAATAGGGAAGGTACTTGGGGTAGTAGTTATTTACCAATCAGCATATAAATATCTGAATATTTTCACAACCAATATGGCCATATTGGCTGAATAACAGCCCTGCAGCTAAAACATACAAGGTACTGTTCTTGCATTCCCTATTTTTATAACTTTGTTTTTCCTGAAGTTAAAAAGAGTTAAGTATTCTTCTTACAAATTCAACTCTATACTCTCTAATGCTCTTTACCATGCTACTCTGGACTGGCTTCTTTCTCAGCCTGCTACTCAACTCTCAGTCTAGGAATTCCTTTCACCTCCATCCTACAATGTATCCCAGTTTCCTAGGTATTTTTCTTTCTTGGTTAATTCTCTTGATTTGGTGGAACACATCCTCTAGTAACTTCCTGAGGGTACGTGCATGGTAGGTAAATTTTTTGATATGCTGCGTGTCTGATGAATGACTGCATTCCATCTTCACACTTGATTCTGGTTTGGTTGAGTATAGAATTCTAGGTTAACAATAATCTCCACGGTTTAGATGGCATTATAGTCTTCTTGATTCTAGCATGCTACTGAAACCTGAAATCTTTCTGATTCCAAGCTTTTTGAGTATGACCTTTCGTTTTTTACCTTTGAAAACTTTCTGAATCATCGCTTTTCCCCAGTTTTCTGGAATTCCCCTAGAACAGGCCTTGGTGTAAATCTATCTTCATCTCACTGTGCCAAGCCCTAGTTAAGCCCTTTCATCCTCAGAAACTCACATTCTTCAGTTCTGGAATATTTATCCTCATATTATTTATTTGATGGTTACTTCTCCTCTTTCTTCTATTTTGTTTTGTGTTTTTTGTATGTTAGACCTTTCTTACCCCTTCGCTCCTAACTTTGCATCTCTTTGTCTTCATTTTTAAAAGATTTCAAATTAACTGCATTTTCCAATATTTCTACTGAACTCTTAATTTCTGTGGTCACATTTTAGATTTTCAATAGCTATCTCTTGGAATGTTCCTTTTAGTCATTTCTATTTCAAGAATGAAATAGCTTCTCTTATCTATGAGAACAGTAATTAGCAGTGTTTAGCCATTTTCTTCCATTCTCTGCATATCTGTTTTTTCAGAGTATTTTTACTTTTTCTTCCTTCCTCTCCCCACTCCACTCCATTTGATATCTGACTTTCATGTTAGAAGTGTTCCTCAAATTTCTAACAATCTTTGGTTGTCTGTTTCTATTTAAAAGTGAAGAATTATATTATACAGCTGATTAGAGGCTCTTTGTGTAGGATGGGGCTACTCATTACTTTGAGGGCTTTTTTCTCTAAGGTGAACAGACAGGAACCTGAACTTCCAACCACTGGTATAGTAGGTCGATTATCTTGGCTTTCCCTAGAGACAAATTTTCCAATATTTTCCCCACCCCACTGCAAACAGGATAAAATCCTGGTTCCAGCATTCTCAGAGGTTAACAGAAATGGGGGTTAGAGGTGGTGGTTCACTGTCTGATATGAAGACGTTGTGCGTCCATTTCAGAGTGGTTCGTCATTCCCACCTAAGCTGTGTCTGGTACAAGAATGCCTCTGTTTCAGTATCTCCAGTCTTCTTCTGGGGTGGGGAAGAGGGGCCTGCTGGGCAGCACAGGGTAGAGAAAGGGCCTTAGAGTTCTAAATGCTTCTACTACAGACTTCCAGTCATCTTCCTATTTCAGCCCTCCTCGCTTCCCTGACTTCAGAGGTTCCTGGTACCTCTGATCCCTGAGCCTTGTGAAGTTCTGGGGGGCCTAATCAGTTTGCTTGTTGACTTTTCCCACTGCAAGCACTTAGCATTCAGCTTTCTCCAAAATGCTGCCAGCTACCACTTATCTATTTTATAATTTCCACATTTTTTACTGACATACCTTTTGACTCCTTTTTTATTCTCTTTGCCCCCATCATATTTTTTTGTCTTTTTATTCCTTCTTTAAATTTTTCTAGTGAGGTTTCAGGCAGTGTTAGATGTAAACATATCTTCAAACCACCGTGTTTAACTGAACATTTCTAAATTATATACTCATAAGACTGAGATGTTCTGCCCCCTGAGTGTTAAACTTTAACAATACTAAATAATCTTTAATGCCATGCATCCCTCTCACAAATATATGACTCAAAAAAGTCAGATACCAACTCTGTTTTGTTTTGTTTGAGTCAGAGTCTTACTCTGTTGCCCAGGTTAGAGGGCAGTGGCATGCTCATGGCCACCACAGCCTCGACCTGCCGGGCTGAGGTGATTCTTCTGCCTCAGCCTTCCAAGTATCTGGAACTACAGGAATGCGCCACCATGCCCAGTCAATTTTTTTATTTATTGTAGAGATGAGGTCTCGCCAAGTGGCCCAGGCTAGTCTCGAATCCGTGGGCTCAGGCAATCCTCTCACCTCGGTCTCCCAAAGTGCTAAGATTATAGGTGTGAGCACCGCACCCGGCCCCAACTCTGCTTTTTATTAATAAATTTTATCAGTTAATATTTTAGATGACCACAATCACAGTATAGAAATTTGCATAATGGGCTAGGCATGGTGGGTCATGCCTGTAATCTCACACTTTGAGAGGCCAAGATGGGACGATCACTTGAGGCCAGAATTTCAAGACCAGCCTAGACAATATAGAAAGATCCTATCACTACAAAAAAAAAAAAAAAAAAAATCAGCCATGCGTGATAGGCCTGTAGTCCTGAAACTCAGGAGGCTGAACTATGATCATGCCACTGCACTCCAGCTTGGGCAACAGAGCATAATCCTATCTCTAAAAAAATTTTTTTTTTAAACTAAGAAAGAAATTTGCATGTTGAGCCTATCAATCTAGTGGGGAAGTATAAAATACAGTGATAAATTATCATGGTTTATTGCCTTTAATCCAGACAGGGTAGAGGAAAGAAAGGACAGAAAAGGCTCATGGAGAAGGTATCTGAAAACTGGGTGAAAACTATGCAGTTACAATCACTCCTCACTTTCCAAAAACAACATTAAAAAACTTTTTTCCCACTCCATATCTGTAATACCCTGTATGACTGCTGCCTTTTTGAGATTTCACAAACTGACTATAGACAGTGGCTAAGAAATAGTCACCACTTTCTTATCAACAATGACATGACGCAACCCAGGCAGCTATAAATGATTCCTCAATAGTGCTAAGAATTTCAGATGGAGTTTTCTGAACACGTCTAGGAGTTTTATTACCATCTTCTAAACCCTCGTTTTTCCTAGGCAAAGAGCATCTTTTTTATAACTTTCTTGCATGGCCACAGTACACTTATTATGGTAAGATACACAGGGTTCTGTGTTCAGTAACATGAATTAACACATTAGTTACACATTAGGTGATGTCAATCCACAAGTCTAACACAGTTGGCTCCCTTATCTTTCAGGCATTTCCCTCTTTTAAAAGTCAAACATTTGAAAGTAAAGAGTTAGGTTTACCTATTAGAAAGAAGTTTCCGCCAGGTGCGGTATCTCATGCCTGCAATCCCAGCACTTTGGGAGGTGGAGGCGAGAGGACTGCCTGAGTCCAGGGGTTCAAGGCCAGCCTGGGCAACTTGGTGAGACCTCGTCTCTACAATAAATCAAAAAATTAGCTGGGCGTGGTGACGCATGCCCGTGGTTCCAGCTACTTAGAAGACTGAGGCAGAAGGATAGCCAAGCCCAGCAGGTAGAGACTGCGGCCGTGAGCATACCACTGAACTCTGCCTGGGCAACAAGGTGAGACCCCTACAAAAAAAAAGGAAGGAAGGAAGGAAGGAAGGAAGGAAGGAAGGAAGGAAGTAAGTAAGTTAGTTTCCATTTCCAGAAAACCAAAAATATGTTTAAATCCCAGGTTAACATCAACAAGGGTACCTGCATAATGAACATTTGTATACCTAACCCTGAATTGTACCCCACATATTTAAAATTAAAAATTAAATTTAAAAAAAATCTCGAGTTTAAAAAAAAAAATCTCGAGTTAAAGAAGTCCCCAGGTACCTGGTCTGAGAAGAGGGTTAGAGAAACTGAGTAGTGGCCCATTACTCTTCCCCTTACCTCCATCAGAGGCGCTCAATCTTCATACACATGGGTATTTGCATCACAGGGTTGAGGGAAAAAGATCTGTCATGGTTTGAATAGATTCTTGTATGCACACATGATCCCTTAGTGAAGGTCCACTGCCAGATGACTGGCTGCTCCCACAGTCCAGAGCTACTCACAGCTAGAGGAATAGAAGGAAACTAAGGATAGCAATAAGGTAGAAGCTCTAGCACCATTGTTAGGAATCTCAAAAGGGCTACAATGAAATCACTCAAAATCATGAGACATGTGAGATTCTATCCAATGCATATAAAAAGGAGTTCAGGGTCAGGCAATGGTAGCTCATACCTGTAATTCCAGCACTTTGAGAGGCTGAGGCAGGAGGATTGCTTGAGCCCAGGAGTTTTGAGACCAGCCTAGACAACATAGCAAAACCTCATAGCAAAACCTCAACCCAAAAAAAAAAAAAAAAAAATTAGCCAGGCATGGTAGCATGTACCTGGTAGTCCCAGCTACTCAGAGGTTGAGGCAGGAGGATTGCCTGAGCCTAGAAGGTCAAAGCTGCAGTGAGCCATTACGGTGCCACTGCACGCCAGCCTGGGCCACAGGGAGAGATCTTGACTCAAAAAACAAACGAAAAACAGTTCAGGAGTGCTTGTGTATACAATATGAAAGTAGGAGTTCTATATAAGTTGAATGTTTGAGAATAATAGTGTTTCTCTTTTTGTACAAAGATCAGCCGCACCAAACCAGTGTGGATCATACTGAACTAACATCTCTCTATCCTGTCTAGTCAGCCCCAAAAGTAAAGGCAGAGCTCCCAAAATGTCATTATATATATATATATAAATGTCATAATGTATATATAACAGATCTCAGCTAATTTCAAACCTGGTTTTCCTGAGGCTCTTCAAACTGAAAAGTATATAAAACCAACATGAATTCTGAGACTCCCCAGACCAGGGTTTCTCAATCTTGGTACTACTGATGTCTGACCTGGATAATTATTAGTTGTGAAGGTCTCTTTTGTGCATTGTAGGATGTCTAGCAGCATCCCTGGCTTCTACCCACTAGATGCCATTAGTACACACACACACACACACACACACACACACACACACTCCAATTATAACAACCAAAAATGTCTCCAGGTATTGCCAAATGTCTCCTGACTTCACTAAGGGGTCACATGTACATACAAGAACCTATGCAAACCATGACAGATCCTTTTCCCCACCCCTGTGATGCAAATACTCATTTGTGTAAACACTGAGGGCCTTGGGAGGCGGTGAGAGGAAGGGCAATGGGCCACTCCTCAGTTTCTCTAATCTTCCTCTTAGACCAGGTACCTGGAAACTTCGTTAACAGTTAACTGGACATTTAAAAATCAATCCTGCTTGAGAACAAATGACCCAGACAAATACTTCTCAAGCTTTCATGTACATATGTATCACTTGGGGAGTTTATTAAGCTGCAGATTCCAATTCAGTAATTCTGAGGTGAGGCATTTCTAACAAACACCCAAGGAAGACTGATGCTGCTAGTTCCAGACCTACTTTAAATGGGAAGACTCTAGAACAGTGTTTCTCAACTCCAGGCTGCACACTACAATCATTTAGGAAGCTTTTAAAAAGGCTGATGCATACCCCAGATCAGCTGAATCATAATCTCTAAGGGCAGGCCCTATGTATCAGCACTATTTTAAGAGTCCCCAAGTGATTCCAGGTACAGCCAAGGTGAGAATCTCTAGCCTAGAGTCAGTAATCTGTATTCTACTCATGCTGGGGACCGATCATAAATATAAACAGGAACTGAAGAATGAGAGACAAGTACAGAGGAAGAAAAACTAGGCCGGGCTAGGTGGCTCAGCCTGTAATCCCAGCACTGTGCATTTGTAGTTCCAGCTACTTGAAGGCTGAGATGAAAGGATCGCTGAAGCCCAGCAGGTCAACACTGGGGTGGCTGTGAGTATACCACTGTACTCTAGCCTGGGCAACAGTGAGATGGTGACTTTAAAAAAAAAAGAAAGAAAAGAACAAGAAAAACTGTTACTTTCTTCATGGCATTCTTGATGCTGGTCCTGCTTAACTTTCAGAATAACTGAAAAGATCTTTATAGAGATTTGTAATGCCAGAAAATCTCTAATATGCTTCATTATATTTTTCTACATCAGAAGTAGGGAAAGGAATTAACTAATATTTGTGTTTCACTTTTAGATTTGAAAACTATAGATAGAAACCTCATAATGGATACGATTTTTTTTTTTTTTGAGTTGGAGTCTCCCTCTTGTTGCCCAGGTTGGAGTACAGTGGCACACTCACGGCTACCGCAGCCTCAACTTGCTGGGCTCAGACGATTCTTCCACCTCAGCCTTCCAAGTAGCTGGAATTACAGATGCATGCCACCATGCCCGGCTAATGTTTTGTGATTTTTTTTATTGTAGAGACGAGGTCTCACCAAGTTCTCTAGACTAGTCTCGAACCCCTGGGCTCAGGCAATTCTCTCGACTCAGCCTCCCAAAGTGCTAGGATTACAGGCTGAGCCACCACATCCAGCCAAGGATACCATTTGAAGGACTTTTTTTTTCCAGTGATTCTTGATACTCTTAGTATGTTACTTTTAAGATTCAGATTTCAAAATTTTATGGATCTCATACCAAATTTTTCTTGAATAAAATGACATAATGTCTGAGATCTGCTTGGGAATACCCTAGCTGGAAAGGGTAGATGAGGGAAGGTGACAGGATACAGAAAAAAATGGCAAAGTGTTACTAACTGTTAAAACTGGATTATGAGAACATGGACTCTCAGTGTTATTACATTATTCTCTTCACTTTTATGGGTATCTCAAAATTTCCATAATAAATTGTTTTTTAATTTTGTTATCTAAATATCATCTAGTAAAGATCATCCCAAAGAAAAAGTCCTATAACTGTTTTGTTTTTTTTAGGTTGCTTAAATGGAAACTTCAAATATTCGTTGATGAAAGACTAAGAAACTGATATATCTTATAGCAATTCCCAATTTTTGCCATTCCCTTAAAGACGTTTTCCATGAAAAATAAAATTATATTTCTGTTTTCCACACATTCCAGAGCCTTTGCTTATTATGTCATTCAAAAGAATTCCTTTACATATCTTCCTTACTGAAAAAGAATTGTGTCCTTGCAAAGTTTTGTTTAGAAAAAAAAAATTGCTTAAGGACATTACTTTACAAGTTAAAGAACAAAAATAACAAATATAAATCATGGGTGAGGAAAGACATGGTACTGGACCAGGGTCAAAGTTAGGTTCATCTTCACTCTTCATATTACATTGTGCTCAGACAGCTGTGAATGCCTCAATCTCTAGAAAAAACACAGGTGCGATCTAGAGATTAAGCATCTGAAAAAGCGAAAATGATCTAACACCAAAAATCACGCTAATGATTTCATGGTATTTGTTTTGTAAGCTTGGAGGGTGATACGTTGCTATAGGGTTGCTTTTAGGTAAGAAGAAAATTGCTTTGTGTTTACCTTATTTCCACAGCAGAATCATAGTTGCAAGTTAGAGAACGTTAAAACAGTCAAAATTTGGACTCTGTTGATTCTTTGAGGACTAATTTGTTCTGTTTCTTAATAATTTTTTCACTATAAGTCCCTTTAATCAGTGTCTCAAGTATAAGTACAGGGTATTCATTTTTAAAGAAGATACCCAGTAGACATCAGAAAGAATTGAGTGAAAATCATAGTAAGCATGAAATAAATGCAATATTTACATCTATAAGAAAACCATAGGCCTGAAGATGTGTCACTATTTTTAACGTACTGATAAAATAAAGAACAATTAAACAAAAGATATTACTCTCAAATTCATGTTGTATTTCTTACCAATGATATTAAATCCTCCATTGTTTGCTTGTTGTTTCTGTGATGTACAGCAAGTTCTGTTACACAATCATCATCAAGGTGAACAAACTACAAAAAAAGTGTATACCTTAGTAAAAATTACAATTTTTTACAATTACAAATATCTATTGTTTTGAAGTTTTAACATCAGCATAACTTCTGTTTAAAATCAAACTCCAATATGTAAAAACAATATGAATCTGTCAAATTCCTGGGCAAGAATCAACATTCTCCATAATTTCGTAAGATATAAGCATGTGACAATAAGCATTTCAAAAAGATAAGTTCCTTCTCAGCTCTTCACATCCTCAAGATCTAACCGATTGTTAAAATTCTGTTGTGCAGCCCAGAGACCCCTTCCTTATCACAAGACCTACATTGGTATTTTTTATTAAAAAACAGCCTAGAATCAGTGGCTGTACAGTAGACTGGTAAAAGAGTGACTCAGACTTATAGTGTAGGGTACCTCAGGATATATTTAGGTTCAATACACTCCAAGAAGCTCTGAAAATGGTGCTATAGTTGCTACACAGTCATTATTATGCTGAAGGTGCTAACAAAGCACATTTAAAAATAATAAGTGAGAGCCTCTATACAAACTTCGCTTTGCTTAAGACTAGAAATCAGCCAGGCATGGTGGCTCACACTTGTAATTCTTGTTGTTTGGCAGGGGAGATGAGAGGACTGCCAGAGTCCACAGGTTCAAGACTAGCCTGGGCAACATGGCGAGACCTCATCTCTACAACAAATCAAAAAATGAGCCTGGCATGGTGGTGCATGCCTGTAGTTCCAGCTACTTGGAAGGCTGAGGTGGAAGGATTGCCTGAGTCCAACAGGTAGAGGCTGTGGTAGCTGTGAGCATGCCATTGCACTCCAGCCTAGGTGGCAGAGTGAGACTCTGACTCAAAAAAAAAGAAAAAATAGAAATTATCCAAGTATTCTGATCCCTGCTTGACAGTACCTCACCAAAAGTGGGGCCAGGAATGGGTTCTCAGAACTGAACAAGGATCATGGAGAACAAAAGTATAGGAATGACCTGGTCTGGACCTGAAAAGGAGCTCAGAAGATCACATGGGAAGAGAATCATAAGGAACACGATTTTACAGCTCATCTTTCCGATGTAAGAATTCTCTTCACAACAGCACCAGTATTTTACTTTCTGCTTAAAGTTTTCCTCTTCAAGGAACTCAGAACACCTGGAATAGCTGGCTAGCTTCTCCCTCCTGATGTCTGAGATCTGTCTCCCTGTGCTCTCTGCCCACTGAGAGTTGGAATAACCTGACAGCTAACAGGCTTTAGAATTAGACAGACCTTGGTTTTAACTGCGACATCACTTTTATCAATTATGTGACCTTGAGCATGTTACTACACCTCTTTGAGTCTTAGTTACATCATCTGTCAAAGAGAGATGGTATATAGCTTGCAAAATATGTAACATAGGGTGAATGCCTAGTACAACACCTAAACAGAGAAGGCCTGAAGAAATGGCTAACTATATTCACTAACAATCATAATTATATTTCTACCTTGAAATAAAAGCCTTTCAGGAATTTGAATATTCCTATTACAGGCAACTTTTCTTCTCCAAGTCTTCTCTCTTCCATTCCTTCAACCACAAATGAGTCTCTCCTTACCATTCTGGTCCCTTCTTTAGATCACACACTCTAGGTTGTCATCAACCCTCAAGGAGAGAACCAAACATCATATGAAAGAGAGGGCTACCAAGCACGAGGCAGAACAATATCATGATCTTCCCTTGTCCTGGACATCACACTTGTAAGAAAAAGTCATGTAGAAGTCATGTAATAAGAATATTCAACACTTCTACACTGTTGATGGGAATGTAGACTAGTACATCCTCTGTGGAAAACAGTTTGGTGATTCCTAAAAGATCTAAAAATTGACCTTCCATATGACCCCGCAATCCCCCTACTGGCAATATACCCAAAGGAACTCAGATCACTCTATGAAAAAGATACCTGTACATGCATGTTTATTGCAGCATTATTTACAATAGCAAAAACATGGAACCAACCATGCTGTCCATCGAAAGAGGACTAGATTTAAAAAAAAAAAGGTGGGGCAACACCCTCGGGTCCCCTTCCACTTCCACTGTGGGAGCTTTTCTGTCCTTGCCATAAATCCTGCTCCCCCACCAAAAAAAGTGGTGCATATACATGATGGAATATTATGCAGTCATAAAGAAGGACAGATTGGCTAGACTTGGTGGCTCAGCCTGTAATTCCAGCACTTCGGGAGACCGAGGCAAGTGGATTGCCTGAGCCCGTGGGTTTGAAACCAGTCTAGACAACTTGGCGAGACCTCATCTCTGCAATGAATAAAAAATGAGCCGGGTGTGGTCGTGTGTGCCTGTGGTGCAGGCTGCTTGGAGGGCTGAGGTGGAAGGATCGCCGGAACCCAGCATGTTGATGTTAGGCTGACTGTGAGCTTGCCACTGCACTCTAGCCTGGGTGATGGAGTGAGACTTCAACTCAAAAAAAAAAAAAAAGAAGTACAAAATTATGAACTTTGCAGCAACTTGGATAGACTTAGAGTCTCTAATACTGAGTGATCCATCACAGAAACAAAGAACCAAATACCACATGTTCTCACTCATAAGCGGACCTTGAACAGTTATCATAATAGTATAAGAAAGGGGTTGGCAGCCGGGCTCGGTGGCTCAGCCTGTAATCCCGTGCCTTTGGGAGGCTGAGGTGAGTGGATTGCCTGAGCCCGTGGGTTTGAGACCCGCCTGGGCAGCGAGATCTCATCTCTACAATAAATCAAAAAATCAGCCGGGCATGGTAGCGCATGCCTGTAATTCCAGCTACTTGGAAGGCTGAGGCGGAAGGATCGCCGGATTCCAGCAGGTTGAGGCTGTGGTGGCCAGGAGCGGCCATTGCACTCCAGTCTGAGCGACAGAGTGAGACTCCAACTCAAAAAAAAAAATAAAAAAAATTAAATAAAAAAAATAAAAAAAAAAAGAAGGGGGATGGCTGTAGTTGGAAACTGCCAGAGGAGGGGAGGGTGGGGATTGGCAGTAGTGGGAAGGGGGCACGCCTCATCAACAAGGGTAACTGCATAATGAATATTTGTATACTTAACCCTGAATTGTACCCCACATCTTCAAAATTAATTTTTTTTACAAAAAAAAAAAGAATATTCAAATCTCCAAAAATCCTTTATTTCAAGGTGGAAATATAATTATGACCTTAGTGAAAATAGTCATTTCTTCAGGGCCTACTCTGTTTAGGTGTAGTCATGAAAAGAAGAAACAGTAAAGACATTTCTTCCTCTTCAAAATTTATATGTCAAAACCTAATCACTAATATGATGGTATAAAGAAGTGGGACCTCTAGGAGGTGAATAGGTCATAAATGGGCTTCTGTCTTCATGAAAGGGCTTAGTGCCCTTACAAAAGAGGCCCCAGAGGGCTGCCTTTCCTGTTCCACAATGTGAGGACACAGCAAGAAGCTGTTCTATGAACAAGGAAGATCTGCTGGTGCCTTGATCTTAAACTTCCCAGATTCCAGAACTGTGAGAAATAAATTTCTATTCTTTTATAAGCCACGTAGATTATGGTATTTTGTTTTAGCAGCTCAAACAGACTGAGGCAATCTTGCATTATTGGCTGGTACAAACACAATCCCGTGGGTTACAGAGAAAGTGGAGTCCACAAAGTCTTCTTCTAGTGATACTGTGAAAGTCCAAAGTGCTAAGAATAAATTTTCCTTGTGTTGCTTTGATCTCAGCAGCTCCTAAAACTGTAGAGTCCCCCATCAGGATGGTCTCACCCTCAGAAGTCCAGACACTTGAACACCCAGGTGGGTATCTTCTTGTTAATGTCATCATTGATCAAGCAAAAAAAGAAGAATATTTGATGTTTCCTCCATGATCTTAAGTTAACCCCCTGCCTCCCCAAAAAAGAGAACCTCTTTCTCCCATAGCCTCCTGCTCTGTACCTTTAACACAAAATGTGTATGGGAAAGGGAGAAAGGAGCTACAATCATCTCTGCTGAGTTCCTGAACTGGAAACAATAAAATAGGTGGGGTGGAAAAGACACCTATGTCTGAAAAACATGATTAATCTCAAGCTGGGTTTTCCAAAGAAGCTCAATAGTTTAAGTGCTCTGAATTCTAAGCCACACATACTCAAGTTAAATTAAGTACAAAAATGCACACCAAAAGCTAGTCAATTATTGTGGATTATCCGTGCCTACCACATTTCCTGTTCACTAGGGCAGAAAATGAAATTGAATATAACTTCTATTTGATACAATACTTGGGTATTAGAGCTATGTGTGAAAACAGTAGGAGGTGACCATGCATAGAGTTATGAAACAGCATCTATACCTTAAATATTCAAGGAAATCTGAATTATTTTTTATTGTTACTCTTGATGAAACACAATACTGAGAGAAGAAAATGCTTCAAAAAGCAACAATACTCTTTTACACCTCTTCCGTATATAACTCATTTGATCCTGTAACAGCTCAATAAGGCAGGCAAAACAGATGAAAGACACAGGATGTAAAGGTACTTTATAAATGACAAAACATGACCCAAATAGGCATAGGAGATTGGCATTAGAATATTCGTATTAGAGGTGATAATATGAAGACTCAGAAAAGTTGCTATGATCTGCCCTAGACTGGCATTTGTCATTCTCAGCCCAGTGATTTTCTACCACAACCACAATTACCTCTCATGACTCTGCTGCAGTAGTTATTCAACAGAGACCTAACAAGCAATGCTTGCCACAAAGGCTGCAAATGCACAGGATAAAGGTCCTGAGCTTGAACCAGCTGACCTATTAGAACACTCCATTCCAGCACCCACCTGTCTGGGTTCAAATCCTGATTCTACACTTACTAGTTTTTGACCTTGGGCAAGTTACTTAATGATTGTGTCCCAGTTGCTTCATCTGCAAATTGGGAGTAATAATAGTACCTACTTCAGAGGGTTGATGTAGGGATTAAATGGGTTAAAGGAGTTAAAAAACAAAAAGTTCGTGGAAAAGTTCATAACTCTTAAAGGTACTATGCAAGAGTTTTACTTATATTTTACGTATATTATATGAGTATAATGTGATACTCATATACTATACCATTATACTTGCCATAATATACCATATTATATATACATACACCAATATACTATAATGCTATATTATTCAAATACTCAACAAATATTAGCAAGCATTATATTAAGATGTAAGGAAAACTGCATACTCTTTATGGAATACTTATAATTTTATATATTTTGCTTTATACTGTGCCCCCAAATTTAAAAACTTTCTGGGCTGTAGAAATCAGAGGCTTTCTTCATTCTGGCATCTTTTCTATCTCAAAGAGTAGTGTGTCCTATCCTGTCAGTATCATGGTGAAGATGTGGAAAGCCCTCCTCAGATGGAGAAACGATGACCCCCAATGGTTGAACACAGGCACTTGCACCACCAACTCTCTCTGCCTCACAAGGGACACATCACAGCTTCCCGGGCCCTGCTGCTGCACTGCTCAGGCACTTGCACACTATGCTGCTCTTAGGTTCTCAGTGTTAAAAGTTGTTAGAATTATGTTTTATTTGCTCAATAGATATTGAAGACATCATGGAGGGCCAGGGGGAATATGGAATTGACAGTCAGAGGAGAATCATGAGTGATGCTGGCTCAGGTTACATGGCCATAATAGTAGGCAGAATAGTGAGAAGGGGCTTGAAGCAAGTATAGTCCATTTTTCCAACACCAGCTGGCCATTGGGAAGGGCACAGTGTTTATATTTATCGGTGTGACCATTCCAGAAAGCAAATAGCACACAGCTGTCCCAACTCTATAGCGTGGCATACCTGAGACACAGCTCCAAGCTATTCTTTTGATTCATACACATGTCCTACTCCACTACAGAAGTTTTTGTGCAATATCAGAGAATGTCCAGAGAATGTGCCAAATGATCTGGAAAGCTATTAAAATACTTCTCTCTTTCCTAATTACATGTCCATGTGAGGCTGCACTTTCTTCATGTACTTCAATCAAAAACATGTCAAACAGGTTAAATGCAGAAGCAGGTAAGTATCCAAGTGTCTTCTATTACAGACTTTAAAGAAAGTTGCAAAGGTGTAAAGAAATGCCACTCTTCTCACTAAGTTTATTTTTTACATACTTATTTTTCTTTTTATCAGTTTCCTTATCTATAAATAGGGAATAAGAATTGCACAGCCTTGAAGGGTACATCTTATAGTGGCTCTGAGCATTGCCATGTGGCTTGCTTTGACCAATGAGACATTAGTAAGCACAGTGCTAGCAGAGGCTTGAAAAAAGCTAGCGTATTAGCATTGCCCTCTTTTTTAATTCTTTTGAAATCAGTTACTGTGTTAAAAAGCCCAGGCTAGCCTGGACACATATGGCCCAGTAAGCAGCCAGCACAAACAGCCATGAGTGAGGCTTAGACTGTTCAGTAAAGTTACCAGATGACTGCAGCCTGTAAATGACCCCATGCAAAAGTTGCACAAGGTCTGCCCAGCTGAAGACAGACCAAATTTCTGATCCACAGAATTATAAATTATTATTGTTTTAAGCCACTAAATTTTGGGGTGGTTTTTATGCAGCAATAATTAACTAATACACAAAGTACATATTCTATAGTAATGTCCACATTTTTACCAAGTTCAAGTTGCTATTTGTTAAAAAGAAGTATTTTGTTAAAACAGTATTGAAATAATATTAAAATGACTGCTAAGCTTAAATGACACTTGGTGTTTAAGTTTTTTCACATATATGTATATTGGACCTGTTCTCAAAGTATAGTCTTCAGATGTCTGAGGGTCTCCAAGCTCAAAATTATTTTTATACACAGTGGCTCATGCCTATAATCTCAGCACTTTGGGAGGCGAAAGCAGGAGGACTGGTTGAGTCCAGGAGTTCAAGACCAGCCTAAGTCACACAGTGAGACCCTGTCTCTACAAAAGTTTTAAAAATAAGTTGGGCAATGTGGCACGTGCCTGTAGTCCTAGCTACTTGGAAGGCTGAGGTGGAAGGACTGCCTAACCCAGGAGTTTGAGACTGCAATGTGAGCCATGATCATGCCACTACACTCCAGCCTGGGCAACAGAGCGAAACTTCAACTTAAAAAAAAAAAAGCTATCTTTATGATACTACTACTTTTCACAGTGTTGACATTTCCACGAACGGTACAAAAGCAATAAGGAATAAAACTGCTAGCGCCTTAGTACAAATCAATGCAGTGGCACCAAACTGTACTAAGACATTGCATTATTGTCATGCACTCAGTCAAAAAATAAGCCAGCTTCAACTAAGAATTTCCTTAATGAACCAGTAAAAAGTATTAACTCTATTAAATTCTGACCTTGAGTCCATGTGTTTTTAATATTCTATGAGACAAAATAGGAAGTATCATAATGCACTTCTGCATACCAAAGCATGATGGCTGTCAAGAGGAAAACACTTGTGTGACTAAGTTAGGTGCTGCACTAGCCAGTTTTTCAAAGAAACAAACACTGGTTATTTAGACTTAGATATTCAGCAGGCATTTTCTTTAAAATGAACCAAGGGAACTTGTCACTTCAAGGAAAAGAACAGACAGTATTTATTGCCAATGATATAATTTGAGCATTCAAGGAAAAAAATCAGAATTTTGGAAAACTTATCTGCTACTATGATCTTGAGAACTTTCCAATAGTTAAAAATGTTTCTGATGATATCAGTAGTATTTTAAGGAAAGTAATTTAATACTATATAATGAAATGTGTTTAAATCTGGAAGATTTGCATAACTCAGTGAACCAGTATTTTCCAAATAACCATTGCATCATGTTACGTGGGGGAAAGACCTAAGGACAGATCAATGGATTTAATAAAGTACAAAAGGTTCATTGATATGGCTTCAGATTTCACCTGCAATTAACCTTTAAGAAACTACCACTTGACAAGTTGTAATGGAATATCAGAGACTATCTGAAAAGGCTATTAACACATTTGCAATCGGCAAATTTTTCCTTTTCCTAATACTGAGAACAAGTGAAAATAAGAAAATCTGAAGCTGGTTGCTGCAAACTTCTGTTGTTAAGCACAAGTGAAATGGGCTTTTCTAAATCGTCACCTTTTTCACAATACAGTTGAATTGCAGACATAGCCAGTATTTGCCTCAGATACCATTTTGACTAGCATTCCATACTTTGTATTTTTTTACAGATTACAAACTGAATATATATTATATAATATATGGTATATATTTCTTTGTTTACATTGCATCATTACATCACTATCTCAATATCACTAATAAGTTCACTGGATTCACCTTCAACCTCGGAAATTTTATCAGCATTTTTTTCTTCATTTTCCATAGTTATGGTAAATTATTATTTTTATTTTTTATTTTTTTGAGTTGGAGTCTCACTCTGTCGCTCAGACTGGAGTGCAGTGGCCGCTCCCGGCCACCTCAGCCTCGACCTGCTGGGCTCCGGCAATCCTTCTGCCTCAGCCTTCTGAGTAGCCGGAATTACAGGCATGCGCTACCACGCCCGGCTGATTTTTTGATTTATTGTAGAGATGAGGTCTCACTGCCCAGGCGGGTCTCGAACCGTGGGCTCAGGCAATCCACTCACCTCAGCCTCCCAAAGACGTGGGATTACAGGCTGAGCCACTGAGCCCGGCTGGTAAATTATTTTTAACGTTGAAATATGAAAGCCCTGAAACATCAAAATACAAGTACACAACACTAATCGCAACAAAATAATGACCAACTTGCAATTTTTACCAACTATATAAATCAATAACAACATCGCATAGTTGATACCAGATAACTATTTCAACTTCTCTCTCCTTGCCTCACTATTCATTTTCAAGCAAAATATAATAATACATGCATATGACAACGTTGCAGCATCCAGAAACAGAATTTGCAAAGACATAAATCTGCATTAGCGGCAACCAGGAAAATAATTTGGAAGGATGTAAATTCATGTCAGCAATCACAAATGAGTAAAAATTCTTCTCCTTTTTCCTACTATATATGTGTGTGAGGCAGAATCTTCTTCATATGTTTCAATCAAAACAATATATCAAAGCAGACTGAATACAGCAGCAGGTGACTACACAAGTGTCTTCTATTAAGCCAAACTTTAAAGAAACTTGAAAATATGTAAAACAATGCCACTCTTTTAGCTAAATTTTTTTTTTTTTTTTTTTTTTGAGTTGGAGTCTCACTCTGTCACCAAGACTGGAGTGCAGTGGCCGCTCCCGGCCACCGCAGCCTCGACCTGCTGGGCTCTGGCGATCCTTCCGCCTCAGCCTTCCAAGTAGCTGGAACTACAAGCGCGCGCTACCACACCCGGCTCATTTTTGATTTATTGTGGAGATGAGGTCTTGCCCAGTTGCCCAGGCGGGTCTCGAACCCACGGGATCAGGCAATCCACTCACCTCAGCCTCCCAAAGGCTCGGGATTACAGGCTGAGCCACCAAGCCCGGCTGAGCTAAATGTATTTTTAAATGGTTATTCTTTATGAAAATATTTACTTGTGATAATTTATGATAGGTTTATTACTGTTACTTTTAAATGAATGAGTAAATAAATAAATACTAAGTATAAAGGAGTCATCACACCAAAAAGTTTGAGAACTACTGTAACCTCTGGGAAGTACAACCGGTTTAACCTACTTTTTACAGATGAATAAATAGGTTTTGCAAAGTTAAGTAACTTGCTCAAGATTCCCAGAGCACAATGACTGACTACACATGAGAAACACCTGGGAGCTTTTAATAATACCCATTAAGTGTTCTAGAATGAGGAGCAAGCATTTCTTTTTAAGGTCCCAGGTGATTCTCATATGTAGAGCGGGTTACAGAACCACTGTCCATTAGGTTACGAGTCTCCCAAACATCAATCTGATGAATACATCTACAAAACATATTTTCTTTTATATTTAGACTACATAATTGTAGGTTCTGAATTCACAAAAACTAAAAAAAAAATTTTTTTTATTTTACTTACAGGATTCTTGCTTTGCCACTCAACAGGACAGTTGTAATCTTGCATGATCCAGGGATGGTTCAATAGATTTTTCACAGAAATCCGTTTCTTTGGGTCCACCTAGTGGCCATTAAGAAGTAGCTAGAGATTAACATTTCAAATAGAAAACACATAACATCTTTCTTCCTGAGAACTCAAAATGCATCATAACAGATGTAAACTTTATCATCGTAAAAATGCTGTTGAAGACCTTAAAATGGCCTTGGAATAAATTCTTTTAAAAAAGGCAATAGAGGCAAGAAAACGACAGCAACCAACATAAGCTTAGAAGATAAATGTTTAACAAACATGAACTTCATTGGTATGGACATTATTCATGAAGTTCAGTCAATCTATTGTATGATGTAATAGTCTTTTGCTGGAAAACCTATTCATGGGAAATATTCACCAATTTAATATTCAAGCAGTCACAATGCAGGGCATTCATACTGAATATGCAATCTCTACCTCCAATGAGCTTACAATCACACAGAACAAGTTGAAAAGCACACCTTTCCTTTCCATTTGTAATTTTCAAATGTGAGGAGAGAAAAATTAATCAACAAAGATTAAGTTTTTTGGAGTCTAGAAGAAAGAGTGAGGCGTTTTCAATCTCATTATGGAGATTTGGTGGTCTGGCCTTACTTAATCAAGGTGGGTGAGCCTGAGGTAAATTTTGAATAAAAGGTGGAGATGACTTAATAGATGGAAAGACTGGAAAATATTCTGAATACATAATTTAAAAAATACTGTACTAATAAGGTACTTATATTTTTCAAAGTGCTTCCCATCAATCTCATTTTATCCTCATAATGCTACATTGCAATGAGGCCAGACTCAGAACCCCTATTTTATAGGTGATTGCCTACTGGTCAGCAGGGTGGATACCTAGACTTCAGCACTCCTATCTTCAACCCTGAGGCTCATTCCAGTAAATCAGTGGCTCTCATGGTGTGGTCCCAATACCAGCAGCATCAGCAGCATCTGGGAACTCATTAGAAACAAATGTTTAGCCCTGCCCAAGACCTACTGAATCAAACACTCTGGGGGTGGGGCCCAGCAATGGGTGTTTTAACAAGCCCATTTGGTAACTCTGATGCCTGCTAAAGTTTGAGAACCTTGAGAACCAGTGCATGATCACAGGGCCCATTCAATAGTACATCAGCTCATTTAAGCATTTATTCAGTATCTACTATATGCCAAATGTACAAGAAAATAAAAGAGAGTGGAGCAAGAGCTGGTTAGGGAAAACAGACAATGCTCAAGCAAAAAATAAGATAAACCACACCAGCAAAGAAATCTGCAAAAAAAAAATTGGGTTTCCACATAAATAAGAAAGGCCCTAATAGAGGATATTTGCAAGGTAGATATGATGAATAAAATTTTTTCAATTAACAGATAATGGAAAATGTAGGAGCACCAAAGATATCTTAAAAGTTCGATCAAACAATTGCAATGAACCCCTATTATTTAAAAATAAATAATAAAGTTTACCTGTAGCATTTGATGAAGAAGCAGAATGCTACTGGGAGAGAGCCACTTAGGAACATCATATTTTCCTCTCTAAAAAATTTTTAAAAAGTAAAAATAAAACATTTAAGAGATTTAGTTTCAATCAGCCTTGACACTCCCAAGCTTGACGACTTCACCCACTTAAGACTTGGTAAACATTATTAATTTTTAAAAATCAATTTCTTGCCTTAGAGAACAAAATCCAGTAAATCAAATACTAATATCACCTCTAAATTATCCATATATATGAGAGAAAGGCTAGGGAACGGAGCATGTGACAGTAGAAAATATAAATGTTATAGGGCTTTGGAATCTGTAGTATGATTAGATGGACAGCAAGTACACATTTATGACCTCAGAGAAATTATTAGCTGACAAAACGAAGCAGCAAAAAAACATTTTGGTGGAAGAACAAAGGCTATGGTTAAAAACAGGTCACATATCATCCACAAGGCAGAATTCATAATATTTGGGGGAAATGATAAAAACCACTTTCTAAGGCAAGTATCTTTTTCAGGACTGGAAGAGACTCAGGAGACAAATATTTACAACTTAGTATACTCAGAAATTATGGTCACCAAGTTATCAACCAAAGGTTAGACCAAGGACTTGCTAAACACTAATACATGACAGAATACTTCTTACATAACCTGCCACACACTCCCTCTTCCCCAATTCAAAGGAAATGACAATAATTTCTCACAGCAGAGAACACATTGATTAATAATGCTAACAGGTTAATTATCTGAGAAACCTGATTCAACTATAATTCACATATGCACAATTAATTCCACCCGGATTAGATGCAAATACAAAAACAAAAGAGCACTTAAAAGATGGGTGATTATGTTAAGAAATCTGACAGCAAAGCCTAAACATGTAACAAACAACAAAACACCACTAACAAAGTTAACTATCAACAAATTGGGGGGGAGAGGCGGTACTTTTCTACCTAAATGACAAAAGAACCGATATTATTTTTGTTTTTATTTTTGGAGACAGGGTCTTACTCTGTTGCCTAGGCTGCAGTGTAGTGGCACAATCCCAGCTCACTGCAGCCTCCTACCTCAGCCTCCCCAGTAGTTGGGACTATAGGTATGTGCCACCATGTTCAGCTAATTTTTTGATCTTTTTTTTTTTTTTGGTAGAGATCAGGTCTCACTTTGTTGCCCAGGCTGGTGCTCAACTCCTCAAGTAACCCCCGTGCCTCAGCCTCCCAAAGTGCTGAAATTACAGGCATGAGGCACTGTAACTGGCCAGATTATGATTCTTCATCACATGAAAAGCTCTCACAAATCATTAAGATGTTACCACTGGCCAAGTACGGTGGCTCAAGCCTGTAATTCCAGCACTTTAGGAGGCCGTGGCAAGAAGATTGCCTGAGCTCAGGGTTTAAGACCAGCCTGGGCAACTCGGTGAGACCTCATCTCTACATTAAAAAAAAAAGCCAGGCATGGTGGTGTGTGCTTATAGTTCCAGCTATTTGGAAGGCTGAAGTGGAAGGATCACCTGAGCACAGCAAGTTGAGCTACAGCAGCTGTGAGCATACCATTGCACACCAGCCTGGGCAACACAGTGAGTCCCTGACTTAAAAAAAAAAAAAGATGTCACCACCACTACTACCAACCCCATTCTTCCCACATTTCTCCCCATCTCGGTAAATAGGATCTGCATTCTACCGGTTGCTCAGGCCAAAAACCTTGGAGTCATTTCAAAGTCCTCTTTCTCACACCCCCACATCCAATTCATCAGCATCTACTGGCTCTATGTTGAAAATATATCCAGAATCTCTTTTTTTTTGAGGTGGAGTCTCACTCAGGCTGGAGTGCAGTGGCATGCTCAAGGCCACCTCGCCTTGACTTGCTGGGCTCAGGCAATCCTTCCGCCTCAGCCTTCCAAGTAGCCAAACTACAGGCGCACGCCACCACACCCGGCTAATTTTTTTTATTTATCGTAGAGACGAGACCTCGCCAAGTTGCCCAGCCTGGTCTCGAACTCCTGAGCTCAGACAGTCTTCTTGCCTCCGCCTACCAAAGTACTGGGATTACAGGCATGAGCCATTGTACCTGGTCAGAATCTCTTGTCACTAACTCCACCACCACAAGTTTCATCCAAGCCACAACCATCTCTCATCAGGCATATTGCAAAAGGCTCCTAAGTGGTCCTCCAGATTCTACCACTGTCTCCCAAAGTCTAGTCTCCACTCACTAACACGAATGCTCTTTTAAAACAACAAGTCAAGTTATGACAATTTACCAGTCAAAACTCTCCAATGGCTTCCCATCGTACACAGAATGAAATCCAAATTCCTTATCCTGGTTCTAAGCCCCTACCTGGTCTCTATCCTCTCATCTATCTCACTCCTTGCTACCTCTCAAACTCACTCCTAACTCTCCCACATCACTCACCAAACTACATCACATGAGAAACAGTCATACCTTATGGTCTCTGCACTCACTGTTCTCTCTGCCTATAATGTGTTCCCCAGATGTCAACAGAGATTGTGCTCTAATCTTCTCCAGATCTCCATGTAAATACCAGTGGCATCATGAGGCCTCCCTGGACCACCTGCATAACACAGCACCCCCCACTATCCTTCTCTACCTTCACACCGAATCCTTCTTACAGTCCTTATCACTACTTGTTATACTATATTTTATTTATTTATTTACTTTCTGCCTCATCACTTCCAAATAAAAGCTCCAGGCCAGATGCGGTGGCTCACGCCTATAATCCCAGCACTTTGGGAGGCAGAGGTGAGAGGACTGCCTGAGCCAGGGATTCAAGACCAGCCTAGGTAACTTGGCGAGACCTGGTCTCTACAATAATCAAAAATTAGCTGGGCATGGTGGTGCGTGCCTGTAGTTCCAGCTACTTAGAAGGCTGAGGTGGAAGAATAGCCTGAGCCCAGCAGGTCGACACTACGGCGGCTGGGAGCTCTCCAGCCTGGGCAACAGAGTGAGACTCCAACTCAAAAACAAACAAAAAACAAAACAAATATAAGCTCCTTAATCACAGGGATTTTGTTACTTTGTTCACCTAGAATGGCCCTAGCATACAAAAGGTGCTCAATTAACATATGTGAAAGAAATGAAGGAATGGGATAAAAAGCATGCATTCCAAAAGAAAGTGGGCAAATGTTCACAAGCAATTCTCCCAAAAAATTTTTAAATGGCCAATAAACACAAAAATATGTTCAACTAATCTAGCAATAAAAATTAGTTTAGGCCAGGCTCAGTGGCTCATACCTATAATCCCAGCACTTTGGGAGGCCAAAGCAGGAGGATTGCTTGAGGCCAGGAGTTTGAGACAAACCTGGGCAACATAACAAGATGTTGTCTCTACAAAAAATTTTTTAAATTAGCCTGGTATGGTGGTGCATGCCTGTAGTCCCAGCTGCTCAGGAGGTTGAGGCAGGAGGATCACCTGAGTCAAGGAGCTCAGGCTGTGGTGAGCAATGATTGTGCCACTGCAGTCCGGCCTGGGCAAAACAGTGAGACCCCAACTTAAAAAAAGTTAACAATTAAAAAATAATAATTTAAGCCGGGCTCGGTGGCTCAGCCTGTAATCCCGCGCCTTTGGGAGGCTGAGGTGAGAGGATTGCGTGAGCACGCAGGTTCGAGACCCGCCTGGGCAGCGAGACCTCATCTCTACAATAAAATTAAAAAAAAAAAAAGCCGGGCGTGGTAGTGCGCGCCTATAGTTCCAGCTACTCGGAAGGCTGAGGTGGAAGGATCGCCGGAGCCCAGCGGGTCGAGGCTGCGATGGCTGGGAGTGGCCACTGCACTCCAGTCTGGGTGACAGAGTGAGACTCCAACTCAAAAAAAAAAAAAAAAATAATAATAATAATTTAAACAAAAATATGATACTACCTGTTGTCTAGCAAACTGACAACCTTAAAAAAAATTATCCAGCATCAGTAAGAGTTCAGGGACAAGAGTTTTTATATATACAACTAGAAAGTATAAACCTTCCTAAAGAGTAATTTGGAAATATTTATTAAAAGCATTCAAAACTGCCTCTCCTTGATCCAGCAACTTCACTTCTAGCAATTTATTTTATTTTATTTTATTTATTTATTTTTGAGTTGGAGTCTCACTCTGTCACCCAGACTGGAGTGCAGTAGCTGCTCCCGGCCACCGCAGCCTCGACCTGCTGGGCTCCGGCGATCCTTCCACCTCAGCCTTTCAAGTAGCTGGAACTACAGGCAGGCGCTACCATGTCCCGCTCATTTTGATTTATTGTAGAGATGAGGTTGAGCCACCGAGCCCGGTCGTAGCAATTTATTCTAAGCAAATAATTTGGCATACAAAAATGTATGAATGGTAACATTTATAACAGAATTGTTTATGATACAATTGGCAAACTCCAGAGGGTCTCCAAACCTAATGAAAGAAGACAAAATGCAAGGAATTCTGTGTTAGAAATAAGAGTCCACCAGGCTCAGTGGCTCAGCCTGTAATCCCGAGCCTTTGGGAAGCTGAAGTGAGTGCATTGCCTGAGCCCGCGGGTTCAAGACCCGCCTGGGCAGGCGAGACCTCATCTCTACAATAAATAAAAAAAAATTAGCCAGGCGTGGTAGTGCACGCGTATAGTTCCATCCACTTGGAAGGCTGAGGCGGAAGGATCACTGGAGCCCAGCAGGTCGAGGCTGCGGTGGCCGGGAGCGGCCACTGCACTCCAGTCTGGGAGACAGAGTGAGACTCCAACTCAAAAAAAAAAAAGAAATAAGACTCCAAGGAGATTAAAAAAAAAGAAAAAAGGCCAAGGCCAGGCTCAGTGGATCAGTCTGTAATTCCACCACTTTGGGAGGCCAAGGCAACAGGATTGCCTGAGCCTGCAGGTTTGAGACAAGCCTGGGCAACTTGGCAAAATCTTGTCTCTACAATAAATAAAAAATTAGCCAGGCATGGTAGTGCGTGCCTGTAGTTTCGGCTACTTGGAAGGCTGAGGTGGAAGGATCACTGGAGCCCAGCAGGTTGACACTGGGGTGGCCATAAGCTGCACTCCAGCCTGGGAGACGGAGTAAGACTTCAACTCAAAAAAAAAAAAAAAAAGTCTAAGGAGACACACACACACACACACACACACACACACACACACACACACACACACACAAAACACAGCTGTAACTGAATGAGGCTAAAAGTGTGGAAGCAGACTGGTGAAGAAGTCATGGACTAGCACCAGTGGACGTCTGCTCTTATGAATGTCCTAGGAGTTCTAATTCTTCAGAAATCAGTCCAGCTTAAGGGTGAAGGGGGATGTGCATAGGTATGAGTCGCTCTGAGTCCCAAGACATTATGGCTGGATTTTGATTATGCTAAGGAAGTAATCAAAATTAGCCAGGAGTGGTAGTGGCACGTGCCTATAGCCCCAGCTATTCAGGAGGCTGAGCTGGAAGGATCACCTGAGCCCAAGGAGGTCAAGGAATTAAAGGTTCAAAGAAGTACTGTCAACCAATGAACCTAAAAAGAAAAGGTATCAATATCTGTGCAATAAGAGTAGACAGACTGACCTACAAGTATTTTCCAGAAAGGATAATAGTTTTCATTTTACAAATGACATTTACTATTACTTTTATTCCCTTTATCTAAAGTACATAATATTGCCAAGAGAGTCCATTCTTATTTATACCTTGCCAGGGGACCTCAAAAGAGTCAAAAAGTGGAGGAAAAAAAAATTCTGGATTATAACAATGAAGCCTCAAATTCATTTCTTCCTATTATACCTCATCTAGCACCACTGAATCCCAACCCGGAGGCTCAGTGTTGCTTGGGCTCCAAGCCTATTCCTGAGAAAGAGGGATTTTGCATGCTTTGACCAACTCTCTGGGACTCAGCAGTAAGTCACAGAGGCTGCATGACTGGCCTGAATCTAATTGGTTCCACTCTCATCTGAGCTTTCTTTTCCTTATTCCCGAGATCAAGGCTTCTTGTGATTCCAATCCTGGGGACTTGTCTCAAACATTTTAACTTGCTATTGCCAGGCTCCCATAAAGAGTGCAGACCAGCTTGGAACAATGACCCTCCTACCTGCTGCTGATCAAATGCTCATGACCTGTCTGAGTCTCTGATCACAACCTGCTCCTCGAGCTTTCTGTCGTGCTTCACTCCCTGATCAGAAACTCCCTGTACTCTGAATGGTCTTCCTTTGTGCTGACTGTTCACAGGGCCATTTGCTGCTTACTCTGGATACCATCTGCACTGGATTGAATAGCATCCTGCCAACTGTGCAAGAATAAATTCGTTGTTTTAAACCACCACTCTGTAGTGCTTTGTTACAGTAACTCTGGGAGACTCATACACATCTATAAGGCGTTAGTTTTCTCACAGTACCTCTCTCTCACAAGCACCTGCCCACCTCGAGGACAAGTCTGGTTCTAGCCCTTTCTGGTCTGCTCCAACAAAAGGTAACAAGCCTAATAGACTTATAATAATAAAAGAGATATTGTGCCTTTAAATTCAGAAACTGCCATCTAAAACGAAAGCACTCTTAACTAGGAGTACGCCACAGAAACCAAAAGTAAAAATAAATACTCAAACCAAAGTACTAAATAGAGCCCCACCAGACTGATTCCAAGTTCCTCTCTTCTTCTTATCACCCCATTTTGAATTTGTAAAGTATCTTTTAATAGATCCCTGTGCTTCGCTATAAGCTAGCACCATGGAAGCAATCCTATCCAGAAAGAGGCAGAGAAAACAAGTGAATGAGAAGTGTGGTGTTTGGCACATTGGAACAGCAGTGGATTGGAGTCATACGTTATGTTTGAATCCCAGTTCTGCCTCTTACTGGCTCCATGAGCTTGTACAAATTATTCAGTCTCTTTAGCCCTGCTTCTAAGAGGGCATGCTCTGAAAACAAATTGCCTTGGTTCAAATTCAGAATCTACCACTTATTTGTTGTGTGACCTAGTACAAGCTATTTAGCCTTGCTGTGCCTCAGATTCTTCATCCATAAAAAGACATAATTGCCTGATGTGGTGCTTCACGTCTATAATCCCAGAACTTTGGAAGGCAGAGGTGAGAGAACCGCCTGAGCCCATGGGTTTGAAACCAGCCTAGGCAACTTGATGAGATCTCGTCTCTACAATAAATAAATAAAATTAGCTGGGCACGGTGGTACATGCCTGCAGCCCCAGCTACTTGGGAGGCTGAGGAGGAGGATCACCTGAGGCCAGCTGATTGAGGCTGCGGTGGCTGTGATTGTGCCATTGTGCTCCAGCCTACGTAACACAGTGAGACTTCAATTCAAAAAAAGAAAATAGTACCTACTACATAGAACTGTTGGTTGGAGTCAATGATTTAATATATATAAAGCACTTAGCAAAGTGCCAGGGACACAGTGAGAACTCGATAAATGTTAGTTTTTACCACTGCAGCTGCCACCACCACCACCGCTATTGTTACTAACTGTAAAGCAATTGATGCCACTTATAAGATTATAAAAGAAATAAAAGAGAATGTATGTGAAAGCACTCAGTACAATGTCTTGCACATAAGGGACAATACATGCTTACTGAATCTGAAATAAATAGTAGAGGGAAATAGGAATATGTAAAACAGTAGTGGACCAGAGGTGGGCTGACCAAAAGTCATGTATTCCCAAGTGCTAAATTCTCAGTACAGTAAGAAAAGCTTTGTCATATGCCTTCCCGTGGGAGGTCTGCCACACTGGGGTGACCTCAGAATCTCACAATTGTCTGATAAGGTACACATCATCTAGCCAAGTCCTGTTTACAACACCTCCCGAAATGTACCCACCCACTTTCCCTGTATGGCTGGAACGCTTCTGTAAAGTATCATCCACAAACAAGTCATAAGGACTGTGACTCATTACCATGCCCTGACATTCTCAGCTTTACTCTCTGCACCAAAATGCCGACAGAAATGGAGTCCAGAGCTGAGTTCTGCCACCAGGCTTAACCTGACCTCTTACTTGTACAAAGTACTTTAAAACGCACAAAACAATTGTACATATATTTCACCCTGTGCAGTAAGCAAGGATTATTATTAACCACATTATACGCATGGAGAAACCAAATCTCAGCCAGGAAGATTAAGTACTTGTTCAATATTATAAGGCTTTGGCTCTCAACTGGAGATGATTTGTCTGGCAGAGGACATCTTGCAGTATTTGGAGACATGTTTGATTATCACAACTTGGGAATTACTACTAGCATCCAGTGGGTAAACACCATGCTGCTAAGCTTCCTACAGTGCATAAGACAGCCCCAACAACAAAGAATTACAATTAAAATAATAATAATAATGATGATGTCAAATAGTGCTAATGTTGAAAAACACTGTTATGGAGCAAAACAGGGTCAGAGATAGTGCCAGAAAAGAGATATAATATTTACTTATTCTTCTGTACTGTGTTAGAAGGTCCAAGGAATCTTATAAGTACACAGAGAAAAGTTACTTATTTAAATATTAAAAATATGTATTCAAAGACCAAACAGAAAAGTCCTCCAGAGGAACAATTTTCTGGGAAAGAGTATCTCCACAAAAGGTTTTGTGTCAACCAGGGCTGTGCCCCTTAATCCTTGTTTCTGCTCATTCTTTAAAGAATTATTGTTTGTTTATGTAAGGAACAATTACCCGGCAAATGAGAGCAAGAAATGGATGGCAACGAGAAAAATCCAAGTGGGAGGAGAGAGAAAAGATCTGTGGGCTAAGCAAGATAATCCTGGGAATTCTCGTGGCTTGACATTGTTCTTTTTTTCACATGGTTCTAAGAAAGGCAAGTGTTCTCTTCAACACACAATCATAACACTGTAGTCAACTCTATAACTGCAAGACTATAATCTCATAAAGAGACAATGAGCTCATTTTCTTGCTCATTTTCTTTAAAATTATAAATTGTAATTGTTAGAGAGTAATTTTACTTTCAATCTACTCAACTTTCACTTACTAAATTATTTATACTACCCTAATATTTGTATACCAGAACTGGAGTACAGTCATGCTTGTCTTTGAATGCAGTGATGGCAAATGAATATAGGTGATATTAATAAGATTAATACTCAATCTATTAGTAATCATGCTGGAAATTGCAGTTGAGCATTTTGGTTAAAATAGTCAACAAATGCAAAAGATAAATGAAGTCTGCCTCTTAAACAAGAATTACATACAGTGTGTCAAATATTGCTGGGTTTTTCAATCAAACCAAGAACTGAGGAAAGTGTTATTCCCAAGTGAGGAATTTTAGAACATTCTAGGCAAAGATACATACTGCATGCAAGTGATACGACACCTTAATTAGATTCAACCAGCAGACTGTATTACACTGCGACTCGGAACAATAGTTCTGAGCCAAGATTACAATAAATTTCAAAATCTATAATGTGTGAAATTAAATTCCACAATAATGCATAAAAGTCCTAATTTGAATCAATTTTCAACTTGCAAATACATGAAAAACTAAAAAATGAAATTCAGAGTAGGAGAAACAAAGAATATACAGTATTAGTAAATAATATTAATTAAGAAGACCAAATCTCTGCTGAACAAGAGTTAGACATTTCCTACCATATTCACTCTACTGCAAAGATATTTGGTTTTCCAAAACTATCAGAACTTGGATCTAACAACTACTATTAAGATGTAACATTTTTTTATTATTTTAAGGTAAGTTCCCTCCCTCAAAGAATTAATCCAGGATCCACTAGTGCATTCAAATAAATAAAAGTAGAAAACAATGAAATTCATATGTTGGCACATTCACCTTTTATTAATGAAATATATTAATAATTAATAGCATCTATTCCATGGCTGCCACATGAATGTGAACCTACAATAACAAGTGAAGACAAATAGCATAGAGGTTTAAGGTCCAGATAGGTAAAAATACAGCAAAGCTTAGGGTCAGTTTTAGGAACACATGGACACAATGAAGTTCAATTTCAGCAGGGTATTAACAGTCACTTATTCTATCTTTGTAGATAAGACTACTTGGTTAAATGTATCTGGTACAGAATAAAAATCAATACTCAGAACACTTAAGAATGATCCTGTTATATTCCATTTTTAAATCAACAACTTAAAAGATATTTAAGAAACATGCAAATGACACAAAACTGGCAAGGAAAGCTGCTATTACATGAGTGCAGAATCAATATCCAAAATTTCAACAGAAAAATGACAGGCTGAAGCAAGAATTGAAAGCAAATAAACAGAAGTCAAAGAACTTGGACTTGGAAAGGATCTTAGAAATAACACTACTAATGAAGAAAACAAGGATCAGTAAGTGCCCTTCTGGGGTAACACATGAAGTGAGTGGAAAAGCTGTTGTACAATAATACTATGAATTAGGAGAATTAACTTGTAGCCTTGGTAAATCTGAAAAGATGGGATATTTGGGAACGTTCCCAAGTTAATGGGCACATTAAAAAGCTTGGGTTGGAGATCACTTCTCTTCTAGGTATCTGTGATCTCAGGAGACTAGCAACTACAGAGCAGAGAAGCAATATTTCATGGTGGTTATGAGCATGGGCTCCAGGATTGACTACCTGGGTTCAAATCCCAGCTCTGCAACTCATTAGGTATAAGACCCTAAATAAGTTAAGGTTTCTGCCCTTAGTCTCCTCATCTGACAACAATAGCTAGCACTTCACTTAGAGCAGAGCCTGGCAAATAAAAGCTTGTGAATGAGCCGGGCTCGGTGGCTCAGCCTGTAATCCCGCGCATTTGGGAGGCTGAGGTGAGTGGATTGCCTGAGCCCACGGGTTCGAGACCCGCATGGGCAGCGAGACCTCATCTCTACAATAAATCAAAAAATCAGCCGGGGGTTGTAGCGCATGCCTGTAATTCCGGCTACTCGGAAGGCTGAGGCGGAAGGATCGCCAGAGCCCAGCAGGTTGAGGCCGTGGTGGCCAGGAGCGGCCAATGCACTCCAGTCTGAGCGACAGAGTGAGACTCCAACTCAAAAAAAAAAAAAAAGCTCATGAATGTTAAGTGTTATTTTTGTTAAAACAGAATGAGAATATGCATTTTACTTTTTTCTAGCAGCCACGTGCAAGGGTCACAAAGATATGCAACATACACACTTCAGAAAGCTCTATCCCCTTGGAGAAGAAAAAAGAAAGTAGGGAAAAAAAGCAGAAAAAAAAAATCAACAATTCAGATGCTCTAGGCAGAAGAGATTTCAGCACAACTCAAACACAAAACTCTTTCTATACCCAGAAGGCACCTGCCCTACTTTCATATCAGTTTTGGGGCTTCAAAACTCACTAAAAACTTCATCATGTTACTTTTTAAAGGATCAATATTGGCAAATCAAATTCAATAGCAACGTTTTAATCCTTTATAGAGAATATTTTTTATGTGCTACTTGGGTAATTAAAAATTAACATTTTAGGGTAGGGCACAGTGGCTCAAGCCTATAATCCTGGCACTTTGGGAAGCCAAGGAAAGATCATTGCCTGAGCCTGGGAGTTTGAGACCAGCCTGGGCAACTTAGCGAGACCTCATCTCTACAAAAAAAAAATTAGCCGGGTGTAGCAGCATGTGTCTGTAGTCCCAGCTACTCAGGAGACTTCCACCGGAGACCAGGAGATCAAGGCTGCGGCAAGCCATGATCATGCCACTGTACTCCAGTCGGGGAGATAGAGTGGGACCCAGACTCAATAAGATATATAAAAATAAGATTTTAAAATTAACTTTTAAAAATTATATATACACACAAAATAAAGGAAATTTTACAATGAAATGCTATGCAGTCATTTAAAAAAATGAGGCCAGGTTCGGTGGCTCAGCCTATAATCCTAGCACTTTGGGATGCCAAGGCGAGAGGATTGCCCGAGCCTGCAGGGTCGAGACCAGCCTGGGCAACTTGGCAAGACCTCGTCTCTACAATACATCAAAAACTAGTCGGGCATGGTAGCATGCGCCTCTCGTTCTGACTACTTGGAAGGCTGAAGTGGAAGGATCGCCAGAGCTCAGCAGGCTGATGCTGGGGTGGCCATAAGCGTGCCACTGGACTCCAGCCTGGGCAACAGAGTGAGACTCTGACTCAAAAAAAAAAAAGGAAAATCTGCATATACTGCTATGTACCAGTATGAAAAACTCCCAAAGAATATATTCACTAAAGTTTTGACTAAATACAGATAATTCCTGCAATGTATAGAAGAAATTTCTAAATAGCTGCCTCTGTGGAAGAAAAGAGAGAGCTGGGTGGGAAGAGGTCTTTTTTCTTGGAGTCAAAGTCTTACTCTGTCACCCAGGTTGGAGTGCAATGGCACATTCATGGCCACCACAGCCTCGACCTTCTAGGTTCAGGCAATCCTTCTGCCTCAGTGTTCCAAGTAGCTGGAACCACAGGCGCACACCACCACACCCAGCTAATTTTTGTATTTTATTGTAGAGATGAGGTGTCACCAAGTTGCCCAGGCTGGTTTTGAATCCCTGGACTCCTGCAATCCCCTCACCTCCACTTCCTAAAGTGCTGGGATTACAGGTGTGACCCACCACACCCAGTCAGGAATAGGCTTTTTTTACTATATGCTCTTTAGTATTGTTTTAACATTGCTTTTTTTTTAGTTGGAGTTTCGCTCTATTGCCCAGGCTGGAGTGCAGTGGCAAGCTCACAGTCACCCCAGTGTCGACCTGCTGGACTCAGGCGACCCTTCCATCTCAGCCTTCCAAGTAGCCGGAACTATAGGCATGGCGCTACCACACCCGGCTAATTTTCTGATTTATTGTAGAGATGAGGTCTCACCAAGTTGCCCAGGCTGTTCTCGAATCCATGGGCTCAGGCAATCCCTTCACTTCGGCCTCCGAAAATGCTGGGATTACAGGCTTAAGCTACCATGCCTGGCCTGTTTTTTGTTTTGTTTTTGCCTGGGCTGTTTTAACTTTCTGCCATACATACTTTGTTGTTGTTTTGTAAAGATGAGGTCTTCCTATATTGCCAGGCTGGTCTCAAATCCCTGGGCTCAAGTAATCCTCTTACCTCAGTTTCCCAAAGTGCTGAGTTATAGGCATGAGCCACAGTGCCTGGCCCATACTTTTTCATTTTATTAAAAACGATTAACTGAATGCCAGTTTTCTGCTTAATAAACTACAAGCCTGGGCTTTCCAGGCCAATGTTCGAGGAAAGGAGCAGGCGGGCCTTAGAGGGAGGGTCATTCTTCTAAAGATTACCACTATACCAGGGCTCAGCAAGCTTTTTCTATAAAGGAACATAGTAAATATTTTTTATCTTTCAGGCCATACAACTTCTTTCACTACTATTCTACTCAATGATGTGAGAAAGCAGTTATGACAATATGTAAACAAACAGGTATGGCTATGTTCCAATAAAACTTTTCTTAAGCAAATGGGTAACAGACCAGACTTGGCCCACAGGTCATAGTTTTCCAAACCCTGCCCTATAATACCAACTGATGAAAACTGATAGGGTTTTAACCAACCTTACCCTGCTTTTACCTCCAGAAAGAAGTTAAGCTGTAACACAGACTCCTTGCTATTTACACACCCAAAGGAATGTCTCATTACTCAAGAGTCAGGGCTGGTAGGAATGATTTTGTGACAGATAAGCTAGTCCTTTCCAAAAGGATAAGACAGAGATATGCCCCCACCTACCTACCCCTTCTGTTTAACTTGCCCCTAAAATCTGGATATTGCTTGAAAAAGCTGAACACATGCCCTGCTAAGCATTTTTTTTTTTTAATTTTTTGAGTTGGAGTCTCACTCTGTCGCCCAGACTGGAATGCAGTGGCTGCTCCCGGCCACCGCAGCCTTGACCTGCTGGGCTCCGGTGATCCTTCCGCCTCAGCCTTCCGAGTAGCCGGAATTACTGGCATGCGCTACCACGCCCAGCTGATTTTTTGATTTATTGTAGAGATGAAGTCTCACTGCCCAGCCGGGTCTTGAACCTGCGGGCTCAGGCAATTCACTCACCTCAGCCTCCCAAATGCGCGGGATTACAGGCTGAGCCACCGAGCTCCTGATATGTAAATTATATCATTTTAACATTGTAAATCAAAACTATAGTCTTATATAATCCTCACTCTAAACAAGGCATATAATTATTCCATAATCAAAGTTTATAAATTTAAAGTTAAGTTTATAATCCATATAGGAACTCATTTTGTTTTACTGGCATATATCCAAGAGACATACAGAAGTTAGACTGCTCGAAGTCATACATCCTTATTGAGTTTTTGTATGGTCAAGGTGAGTATTCAAAACTTTAGCTGCATAAAATAATTCTAGTTACCCTTTATGGCTTTTTTTTTTTTTTTTTTTTTTTTTTTGAGTTGGGGGTCTTACTCTGTCACCCAGGCTAGAGTATAGTGGCACAAACACGGCTCACCGTATTCTCAATCTCCCAGGCTCAGTCAATCCTTCTACCTCAGCCTCCCAAGTCCACCACCCCTGGCTAATTTTTTTATTTTTTTTTATAGCGACAAGGTCTCACTGTGTTGCTCAGGCTGGTCTCGAATTCTGGGCTCAACTGATCCTCCTGCCTCGGCCACCCAAACTGCTGGGATTACAGGCATGAGTCACTGTGGCTGGCTATAGCATAATATTTTAACTGCAGCCCCCGAATGCTCATAACCAAGAAGGCAAGAACTGTCAGAAGGCTTAATGTTCACAGAAGAATGTCAATCCTAGCTCCAGTTATACCAATGGTCCCTCTTGTTCGTATTCAGCATCAGAGAATACCCATAACTTCAAGTAATTTCCGGGGAGAATCCCTAATTTACTGACATTCAATAACTTGGCTGAGAGAGATTATACTTGAGAAAGGACTGCCTAAAGAATATGTAGAGTTAACCATTCACTCTTCTTGGTTGATCTTCAAAGCTGGGGCATGTGCACCCCAGGGGATATGCAAGATGATACACTGGGGTATGGAAAGAACATATTAGGACTTCTATTTATATTCATTTTCTATCTAAAAAATAAGATAGAAATTAAGCTCTGTAGTTATTTAGTACATGGATCAGCACTGGTACCCTCACTAGCCCTTATTTAGCCCTCAGTATGAGGTACCTTAAGGAAGAATGGAAGTGATTCATTCCTCCTATGAGTGTCAAAGTGAAGTGACACATGACAGAAGACAGTGATACCATCTTTCACCACTCTATGCTTTATACGAGCCCAGTTAAATGGACTTACAGATTATAGCATCTGGTTTAGCTAAACTAAATCCTCTTAAATAGCCAAGTGACTCAAGACTCTTGCAAAGAAACCAGGAATTAAAATAAGACTATGAATACAAGCAAAAGCAAACAATAATGGAGCTGACATCTCTACTCTGAGTGCAACCCCATCAGTCAAAACACAAGGATAAAAAAAAGACATAAGATCTAACAAGTTGTCTGTAAAACTTAAAATTAGCAAGACTATGTAAAATAAGGACTTATATACACTACTGTTAACAACGAATCTCAAATCTTAAATATATATGGCTTTACTGCCATCACAATTAGATCTTTAAAAACCAGAATCCAGCAGGGCTCAGTGGCTCAGCTTGTAATCCTGCGCTTCGGGAGGCCGAGGTGAGTTCGAGACCTGCCTGGGCAACTTGGCAAGACCTCATCTCTACAATAAATAAAAAAATTAGCCGGGCGTGGTAGTGCGCGCCTGTAGTTCCAGCTATTTGGAAGGCTGAGGCGGAAGGATCACTGGAGCCCAGCAGGTCGAGGCTGCGGTGGTTGGAAGCATGCCACTGCACTCCAATCTAGGCGACAGAGTGAGACTCCAAATCAGAAAAAAAAAAAAAACCAAACTAAAACAAATCTCTATAATTTTTTAGAGATGTTTAAAGTCAAGAAATCACACCCAAGCAAATTTCAGATCAAATATTAAACATCAAAAAAAACATAAAAATACTCAAAGAAAACATGGGAATTTAAAAAAATAATCTAAGTTGAAAAGCCTTTCCAAATATGACAATAGAGGATTGATAAATTTGACTAAATAAAAATTTAAAATTCCTGCATAGCAAAAAAACAATAAATATTAAATGTAAATACTAAAAAAGGTGATACACCGTACTGGTGGAGGTATGAAGAAATAGGAATTAGCATGCAATTAGCAGTAATTGCATAAATTAACAGAATTTCACTGGGAAGCAATCTGGCACTATCTGCCAAAACTGCTAATTCAAATGTCCTTTGACTCAGCAACCTTTCTTCTCAGAATTTTCTTACAGATATATTCACAATGTGCAAAATGATCAATTACTTGAATGTCCATTAACTTAGGACCAGTTAAATGACAGTACATGCACACACCGCAATTCGATGCCGTCATTAAAAAGAATGAAGAGGCTCTGAGCTGGATATGAAGTGGTATGATTTCTAAGACATACTGTTAAGGGAAGAAAACAAAATGCAAAATGGTGTTTATGATATGCTGCCATCTGTGTAAAAAAACTGGGAAGGGGGTAGCATAAAGAGATAAATATATGACTTCTTACATATGCATAGACTAGTCTCTGAAAAAAAAAACATAAAAATCCGATAACAACCAGCTGGGCTTGGTGACTCAGCCTGTAATCCCAGCACTATGGAAGGCCGAGGCAAGTGGATTGCCTGAGCCTGCAGGTTCGAGACCCACCTGGGCAACTTGGTGAAACCTCATCTCTACAATAAACCAAAAATTAGGCGGGTGTGGTAGTGTGCGTCTGTAGTTCCAGCTACTTGGAAGGCTGAGGCGGAAGGATCGTCAGAGCCCAGCAGGTTGAGGCTGCGGTGGCCAGGAGTGTGCCACTGCACTCCATTCGGGGCAACAGAGTGAGACTCCAACTCAAAAGAAAAAAATCTGATAACATGGTAACACTGCCCCTGGGAATGGATTGACTGGGTAAATAAACAATCTTATGCCAATAAATTTGAAAACTCAAGACAAAATGGACACATTCTTTATGTCCAAAATGAAATTCCTGACCATCCTGCCCTACCAGGAATCTTCCCCGTTGCAGCTAATGGCAGTGCCAACCTTCTAGTTGTTCAGGTTACTTGCCTCATCCAACCCATCTGCAAATCATGTTAGCTACACCTTCAAAAGACATCCAGACTGTTCTATATCCTAACTATGGCAGTGGTTACATAAATACGTGTTAAAATTCATAGATCTGTATATCCAAAGGTCAATTTTACATTGCTAATATAAAAATCATTTTTTAAAAAGACACCCAGAATACACCCACTGCTCACCACCTCCACTGCCACCTCTTATGTGAATCACTACAGTATTCAGTCACCCTGGTTCTCCTCTCTGCTCACCACATTCTAGTGCCACACAGCAGCCAGTGTGATACTGCTAAAAATGAACCCGAATCATGTCACTCCTCTGCTTAAAACCTACCAGTGCTCCCCGCTTCAATGAAAGAAAATGCCGAAGTCCTTTTGACAGCCTAGGAAGCCCAAAGCAATTAATCTCGTTTCTGAACTTTCTTTCTTTCTTTTTTTTTTTTTTGTGTTGGAGTCTCACTCTGTCGCCCAGACTGGAGTGCAGTGGCACGGTCCTGGCCACTGCATCCCGCAGCTGCTGGGCTCTGGTGATCCTTCTGCCTCAGCCTTCCAAGTAGCTGGAACTACTGACGCACACTACCACACCCGGGTGATTTTTGATTTATTGTAGAGACGAGGTCTCACCAAGTTGCCCAGGCGGGTCTCAGCCCGCGGGCTCAGGCAATCCACTCACCTCAGCCTCCCAAAGCGCGGGATTACAGGTTGAGCCACCGAGTCCGGCTATTGTTTCTGAACTTTCATTCCTGCAACTCCCCTCATCTACTCCACTTCGGTAGCACTAGTCCTCTTGCCCTCCAAGGATTGCACCAAGTATGCTTCTACCTCTAGGCCTGTGCTCTAGCTGTTCTCTCTGCCTAAAGCATTCTTCTCCTAGATATCCACTTGACAAACTCCCTCACCTCCTTCAAGTTTTTCTCAGATCTCACCTCCATCAAGTTTACTCAGACCACCGTATTTAAAATTTAATAACACAATCTATCCTCCCTTTCCTCTACAAACCCCCATCTGTGCTCCTGATTCCTCTTTATTCTGCTCATTTTTTTTCTAAAGCAAGTATCCTCTTTTAGTAAAATGTACTTATTATGTTATTGTCTTTTTCGATCCCCACCACTGAGAATATAAACTCCATGAGGGATGGGGGTGATCTTTCACCTTTTCTTTTTCTTTTTTTTTTTTTGAGTTGGAGTCTCACTCTGTCACCCAGACTGGAGTGCAGTGGCCGCTCCCGGCCACCGCAGCCTCGACCTGCTGGACTCCAGCGATCCTTCCACCTCAGCCTTCCGAGTAGCCGGAATTACAGGCATGCGCTACCACGCCCGGCTGATTTTGTGATTTTATTGTAGAGATGAGGTCTCGCTGCCCAGGTGGGTCTCGAACCCGCAGGCTCAGGCAATCCACTCACCTCAGCCTCCCAAAGGCGCGGGATTACAGGCTGAGCCACCAAGCCCGGCTATCTTTTCTTTTTCATAGATATACCTCAAGCATCTAGAAAGTGCCTGGCACAGAATAGGTGTACAGTAAATATTTAGCTACTCCCTAAGTGGAAAAAAAATCACTGCATCACTTAATAAACTAACAAATAAACAAATACATGGTTGTCTTTCTGATTACAGAACATGTGAACAGAGGCATGAAAGAAGGGAGGGAGCAAAGTATCTACCTGGAAGAGAAAACCATCTCAGGTGAAAGAAAAAGCAAGTACACATCCCCTGAGGCAGGTACATTCTTGGCATGTTCAAGAAACAAGGAAAAATAGAAACAAACAACAAGGAGGACGAAGTGAGTGGAGCAAAGAAGTGAGGAGGAGGAGAGTAGGTGATGAGGGCAATGAGGTTACGGAAGGCCATACCACACAGGTGAAGCCCAAGCCCACAGGGCAAACGCAGGCTTTACTTGAGTCATATTGGAAAAGCCACTGGAGAGTTAAAAAATGTTATGATCTGACTCACAAGTTATTTTAAACCTTTCTATAAAGAAGACACAGGTGGAGATTCACTTACAAGCACATCCCATAAAACATCCAAGGAACAAATAATTGCAATCTTAAATTCTTCCCCCAAAAAAGTAAAATAATGCTCCCCAATTAACACAAACCATGAAAACAAAACCAAAAGACAATTTCAAAAAAAGTACATATTAATTTTTGAACAAATTTTAAGTACTGGGCAAAATATTGGCAAACTGAATTTAGAAACAGCTACATTTATTGAGCATTACTCAAAATACTTCTCATGGATTAAACCATTTAATCCTCATAACAACTCTATGTTGTTAAATACTATCATTCCACCCATTTTACAGACCAAGAAACTAAGACAAACAGAGTCTAAGTAATCTGCCAAAGTTCACAGATAGGAACTAAAGATTCTGGAGACCTTGGATTTTAAAAACACCAGTGAGATTCTGATTTAATTGTTCTGGGGGTTAGAAGTAATACTTTTTAAAGTGCCCAAGTGATTCTAATATGTAGTCAGGGTTATGAACCATTACTCTAAAACCATTAGCTAAGTCTTCTCCCACCCTAAGAGACTACTTGGACATAGCCAAAGCAGGAAATGTTTTACTGAGAATTTAAATATGAAATAGGAAATAGAGTTAGAAAAGATAATTTATAAGATCCTTTCAATCATGAAATTCTAGACTTCTAGAAGGTATAAGATTCTATGCCATACCAGCCAGTACATTCAATTCTAGTTCACTTTGGAGACATTTGTCAGCTTATTTTTTTGGCATGGAATTTCCAAAACAAGAATAGGGCAAAATATCTTGGTAGCTTATAATATAAGGTGAGAATCCCTCATCCAAAACTCTAGGGACCAGAAGTGTTTCAGATTTTGGATTTTTTTCGGATTATGGAATATTTATTTTATATATTTACCAGTTGAGCATCTGAAATCTGAAAATCCAAAATGTTCCAGTGAGTATTTCCTTTACACATCATGTGAGCATTTAAAAAGTGTTAGATTTTGAAGCATTTCAAAATTCAGATTTTCAGATTAGGGATACTCAACCTGTAATAGAATAAAATTATTCCTTCAGAATAAGAAACACAACTCTACTTTACAGAAAAGCCTAGCAAAAAGAGGGAAGAATTCTAGAAGCCAACCTAGTATTTTTTTAAAAGCATAACTAGAAAAATGTTCCTGAGCTGCCCAAAGACCATTTCTGTTGACTAAACCTGAAGCCACAAGGCAATCCTAACACTACTTCCCTCTGTATCCTGCTGTTGACACAGTGGGGTGTGGCTCTACATAGTCGGAAGCTACCACCAAAGTCAGCAAGCAAGAGTCAAAACATCAGCTGCTATCCCGCAAAGCTTAGAGGAAGCTGGAGAAGAAATGGGAGGAAATGCAGCTGTCTTGGCTACACCAGTAGGCTCCAGGAGGCCAACCTCCAGCACACCGCCCCATTTCTCTCTCTCTCCCAGGGAGAAGCATGAGCACACATAGCTCCCTACTGCAGTGTTAAGAGCTACTGCTAGCCGGGCTCAGTGGCTCAGCCTGTAATCCCGCCCCTTCCGGAAGCTCAGGTGAGTGGATTGCCTGAGCCCGCGGGTTCGAGACCCGCCTGGGCAACTTGGCAAGACCTCATCTCTACAATAAATCAAAAATGAGCCAGCCGTGGTAGCGCGCGCCTGTAGTTCCAGCTACTTGGAAGGCTGAGGCGGAAGGATCGCTGGAGCACAGCAGGTGGAAGCTGAGGTGGCCGGGAATGGCCACTGCACTCCAGTCTGGGTGACAGAGTGAAACTCCAACTCAAAAAAAAAAAAAAAAAGAGCTACTGCTAAAACTACTTCTCTTTGACCTTGCAGAATTAGAGCTCCTTGGCCTTCAAGGAGTTGGAACTACTGCAATTCCATCTCTTCCTAAAACCATTCTCTACAGTTTGGAATCAGTTGAATATGACAACTCACAACTGTAATCCCAGTACTTTGAGAGGCTAAGGCAAGAGGATCACTTGAGTCCAGGAGTTCAAGACCAGCCTGGGCAACATAGTAAGACCTTGTCTCTATAATTAAAAAAAAAACTAAATGAAGTTTGGAAATCAATTTTAAAGAGCTTTCCAGGGAAAAACTACTAAGTTAAATAAACAAAAATTAAAGACTGAACTCAGTGCCCATAGACCTGGGCACTGTTCTATAGGGCAAGCAACAAGCCTAGTGAGACTATCACTTTCAACCCTGTGTGCTATTTCTTCAGAAATAGGAGTTGATTTTGGTAGTCTCCCCACATAATGGTGTCAGAGACCCAATAGTCCAGAACATGACTGCTCCTCCCCACGTCTCTCTCTCTTTATGTCTTTGTTCATACCGTCCCTGTGCTACCAAGAATATTCTTGCCCACATCCTTTTCTGAAGTACTTCCACCCTTCTTTTAAAGCCCTGCTCAAATCTCACTTCCTCTAAGATGTCCTCCCAGATTCCACCTCCACTCCTACATTAACCGCATTTATACTTTGGTATAAATATGGCACTTATAATATGGCATTTCTCACCCTTGGCCTTTTTAGATACCCTTACATCTGTCTCCAACAAGAAATCAGACAAGAAATCAAGTTTCATAGATCTTTATCCATGCCTTTCAGTATCTTATACAAAACAAAAATTCAGGAAATATTTGTTAAACGGAATTGGATTCGAGCAGCATTAAGAGCTGCTCTGCTGGTCTGACCTTGATTTGTAGTGGGACACAACATGATGCTGTTTCTTCCTCTTCACAAACCTTTTTTTTTTTTTTTTTAAATCAAGGTCTTGCTCTGATGCCAAGGCTGGAGAGCAGTGGCATGATTACGACTCATCACAGACCCAAACCCCTGGGCTCAGGCTATCCTTCCACTTCAGCTTCTTGAGTAGCTGGGACTATAGGTGCACACCACCACGCCCGACTTATTTTTTGAAGATGAGGTCTCACTATGTTGTCCAGGCTGATCTTGAACTCCTGGGCTCAAACGATTTTCCCACCTCAACCTTCCAAAGTGCTAGAATTACAGGCATGAGCCACTATCATGCCTGGCCTTTTGTTAGCTTGCTTGAAATAATAACTTTTAAAATAATTTTACTATTTTCCTTGCCATACATGATTTTTCTTATTTTTTAACTGAATATAATTTACATACCAACTATAAAATTCATCATTTAAAAGTGTGGATTTTAATATATTCACAAAGCTCTGCAAACATCACCACTATCTAATTCCAGAATGCTTTCATCATCCCAACCTCCAATGCACAAGCAAAAACTAATCTACATTCTGTTTCTGATATATATGATTTTAACAAAGCTTACAGTAGATAATCTTAACTGTGGTTTTACTTACCTTAAAGCCAACTTTTTAACCTTTCAAAAACAGAAAAGGGGAGTTTCTTATGTTACCATAACTCAATAGGAAAACGTGATTTAACACAGCTGCTTACTAAGGGATCATTTCAGGAACAAAACAAAAGCTCTTACCAGGAAAATCATCTTACATATTACCTCAGTTTAGGGGCAGCCTAAAATACAGAATACTTACTGTTTGTTTTTGTTTTGTTAATCTTTTTATTTCTTTTTTTTTTGAGTTGGAGTCTCACT
This sequence comes from Cephalopachus bancanus, assembly GCA_027257055.1. NCBI lineage: Eukaryota > Metazoa > Chordata > Mammalia > Primates > Tarsiidae > Cephalopachus > Cephalopachus bancanus. The sequence goes on along the minus strand of JAPVLO010000497.1, from coordinate 52,586 downwards.
CTATCACCCAGACTGGAGTGCAGTGGCATGCTCCTGGCCACTGCAGCCTCTACCTGCTGGGCTCTGGCGATCCTTCTGCCTCAGTCTTCCAAGTAGCTGGAACCACAGGCGCGCACTACCACGTCTGGCTAATTTTTTATTTATTGTAGAGACGAGGTCTCGCCAGGTTGTCCAGGTGGGTCTCGAACCTGTGGGCTCAGGCAATCCACTTGCCTTGGCCTCCCAAGGTGATGGAATTACAAGCTGAGCTACTGAGCCCAGCCTTGTTAAGCTTTTTACTAAAGAGGTATGATATAATTATAGAAGTGTACATATTATAAGAATACACTTTGATAACTTTTCAAAAACTGAATGCAGTATTCCTCCTTATCAGCGGGTGATATATTCCCAGGCCCCCAGTAGATGCCTGAAACCACAGATAGTACCAAACCCTATATATTATGTTTTTTCCTATACATACATAACTATGATAAAGTTTAATTTATAAATTAGGCACAAGAAGAGATTAACAACAAAAACTGATAATAAAATAGAACAATTATAACAAAAAATTGTAATAAATGTTATGTGAATGTGGTCTTTCTGTCTCTCCCTCAAAGTACTTTATTACACTATACTCACCATTTTCAGACCACAGTTGACTATGGGTAACTGAAATCTCAGAACATGAAGCCACAGATAAGGGGGAACTACTATATACAAGTGTACCCAGCACCCAGATCAACAAACAGAAACCCCTCCACTCCCCTCTTAACTACCACCAAAGAATAACTATTATCTTGACTTCTAACCACACAGATTACTTTTGTCTGCTTTTGTGCTTTATAAATGGAAGCATACAGTATGCAGTACAGGAAATTTTACACTGAAATTCTAGGCCTTGTAATACTCACCATAATCTTCTTGTATAAAGCCATGACATTATCATCATCAAATGGTAGAAATCCACACATAAGTACATACAAGAGTATGCCCATGCTCCAAACATCTGCCTGAAGGGGAGAAAAAAAATCACTCAAACAGAAAATCAGAACATATTTCAGAATGGCAGAGCACAAGAGAATCACAGAATCTTCACAAAGCTGGAAAGGGGCTTCAACTTGTTTTTTCTACAGTTAGAAACTTGAAACCCAGAAAAGACAACTTGCACAAAGTCACCCAGTCAATGGCAGGTCACCCAGGAAGGCCTTCCAACTTCCAGTTCAGTGCACTTTCCAGTTGGACTCTAACACTTAATAGAAAATAATTTCCAGTTGGCTGGGTTGAATTGGACAAGGTAAGAAGATGAGGCCAGGACTCTAATTCTGAAAGACAATTCTGCAGCACTACTAAATGTTTATGTTACATATGAGGATTATGTAAACAAGCATAACGATGTCAAAACAAGTCTTAAAATGTATTGATAGTCTGCAAATATGACTAAGCTGCACTGTAAAATCCTCTCTATGTACAGAAACTTTAATAAAGTTCAATGATTGACTCTTTAAATATAGAAGCTAGAAATTAGCCTGCCAGCACAAATAGTCTTACAAATCTCAAAATCCCAGAAAAGAGCTTAACCTTTACATGGGCTATTCATGTGTCCCAAAAGTCCTAAGCAGTAACTATTGCAAGCAGTATTTGGCTTTAGTCAATAATGACACCGCCCTCATTTGAGCCTTAGAAAAATTTTAGGAGATAAAAAAGATAGCACTAAAAAAAAAAAAAAGAAAAAGAAAGTTAAAATAACATGAGCAGCATAATGCATCTAGGTAGTACCTATACTAGGTAACCCAAAGCTGACTCCTAGTCCTGTCTATCAAATCACTTCAAAGTATTAGGACTCTACTATGATGCTTCAAGTGAACAATTTGCTTTGAAGCAAATACCTGATTTCTCTTTCAAGTTGAAGGAGGTCAGAAACTGACCATTTGTGCCTCAGAGAGGTCAAATATTTAATCTATAATATGAGGCATGAAAGCATGGCACTCATGACCAGGTTGTTAAATTCAAAGCAAAGGGCTGCACAGGAAAAAATGAGCTAACATGGCGTCATCAAATACCATAAGGGGTCAACAGAGATTATGTCTAGGGTTAAACTGCAAGATAAAGAAAATGATAGCAACATTCCCATAGAAATCTATCAAGTCCTACTAGAAAAAAGCAGAAATGGCTGGGCACAGTGGCTTATGCCTGTAACCCCAACACTTTGGGAGGCCGAGGTGAGAGGACTGCTTGAGCCCAGGAGTTTGAGACCAGCCTAGGCAACATAGCAAGAACTCATCTCTATAAATAATTTTTTTTAATTAAAAAAAAATTAACTGGGCATGGTGATGTGTGCCAGCTACTCAAGAGGCTGAAGCAAAAGACCTGGGCCCAGGAGATCAAGGCTGCGGTAAGCTGTGGTTATGCCATTGCACTCCAGCCTGAGCGACAAGAGTGAGACTCCAACTCAAAAGAAAAAAAGTATTATTTAATTAACTCATCAAAGCACCTTCACCTCATGTTTTGAACTGGGTATGCAATAAATTAATAATCAAGTAAAATCATAAGTCAAAGCAAATGTAAGTAAATGAACAAATTACCAATTGACAATAAAAAATTGGAGGGAAAGAGAGGTTTGAAACAATTCCTGTGAGAAATTACTGAAGGATATTTGCCATGGAAAGATATTTGCCATGGAAAATACCCTCAAGGCATGGCTGGGACCATGAGCATCAGAATCAACTATTTTATTATTTTTTTAAATGAAGAGTCTTAATATTCCACTTTTGAAAACAAAACCAAAATCTCTGAGGGTGTTACTACCTTGAGCTCTGCATTTTTTACAAGTGGCACAGATGATTCCTCAGTACACTGTTCTTAAGACGCTGAAAATGTCAACGGAAAGTCAAACACAAACAAGAAAACAACTTAAGATCACACAGGAAAAATCCAGATACATTCAAACAAGCATTCCTCTAGGAATCTTGTGAGATTAGCATATGATTATCATTCCTTCTGGGAAATTGAGTGGAACAGTGGAAAGAGTACCTCACTCAGTTCAAATCCTGACCATAGTTACTAGATGTGTGACCCTGAGAAGCCACCTAATTTCTGAGCCCTCAGTTTCTACCTTTTCTTTATCTTATGAAATGGGATAATTGTATTCACTGAATAGGATTTTTGTGGGGTTTAAATAAAAATTATAAAAGCTATTTATCATGTGAAATTTTTGTGCACTGTTGGTAGAAATATAAAATGGTACAGACACTATGGAAAACAGTATGGAAGTTCCACAAAAAATTACCAATAGAATGACCATATGATTCAGCAATTTCTCTCTCCTAGCTAAGTACCATGAAGAACTGAAAGCAGGATCTCAAAGAGATATATATACACATATGTTCCTAACATTATTCACAACAGCCAAAGGTTGAAAGCAACCCAAGTATCAATGGATGAATGAATAAACAAAATGTGGTGTATGTATATATAAAATGAAATATTATTCAGCATTAAAAAAGGAAGAAAATTCTGACACATGCTATAGCATGGATGATCTTTGAGGACATTATACTAAGTGAAATAAGCCAGTCACAGAAAGACAACTACTATATGATTCCATTCATATGAGGATCCTAGAGTAGTCAAATTCACAGAGACAGAAAATAGAAGGGAAGTTGCCAGGGGCATGGAATAGATGGGATAGGACAGTTATTGTTTAATGGGTAATTAAACATCAGTTTAATTTTCATCAGTTTAGCAAGATGGAAAGAGCTCTGGAGATTGGTTATACAACAATGTGTATGTCCTTAAACACTACTGGACTGTACATTTAAAAATTGCAAAGATAGTAAATTTTGTTATGTGTATTCTACCAAAATTAAAAATAAAAAGTATCTAGCATAATTCCAGGACTATGATAAATGCTCAGTAAAAGTTTATTCCCTTTCCTATGATGCACTAACACCATTTCTGTGGCATTTCTGCCAAAAATGTACAACCCAAATCTAATCATAAGAAAATATCAAACAAATTCAAATCGACGGACATCCTACTAAATAGCTGGCTTCCTAAAAAGTATCAAGGTCAAGGAAAAACAAGAAAGCCTAAGGAAGTCTTCCAAATCAAAGACTAAAAATACACAATAACTAAATGCAATGCGTGATCCTGGACCAAAACCTGGACCAAATCTTGGGGGGAAATAAGACTATAAAGACATTACTGGTACAACTAACATCATTTGAATATGGATTATGCATTAAAATAAATTGTGTCAATGTTAAATTTCCTGATTTTGATAACTAAAGTGTGGTTATAAAAGACAAGATCAGGCTGGGCTCGGTGGCTCAGCCTGCAATCCCAGCATTTTGGGAGGCCGAGGCAAGTGGACTGCCTGAGCCCGCAGGTTCAAGACCAGCCTGGGCAACTTGGCGAGACCTGGTCTCTACAATAAATCAAAAATTAGCTGGGCATGGTAGCGCGTGCCAACAGTTCCAGCTACTTGGAAGGCTGAGGCAAAAGGATTGCCTGAGCCCAGCAGGTCAAGGCTGCAGTGGCCATGAGCATGCCACTGTAATTCAGCCTGGGCGACAGAGTGAGATCCCAACTCAACAAAATAAATAAATAAATAAAATAAAAGGTTAATTGGCTCATGCCTGTAAAAACAGCACTTTGGGAGGCCAAAAAAAGAAGACTGCCTGAGTCCAAGAGTTGGAGACCAGTCTGGGCAATTTGGCAAGATCTCATTTTTACAATAAATTAAAAAATTAGCCAAGCATGGTGGCACGTGTCTGTAGTTTCAGCTACTTGGAAGGCTGAAGTGGAAGGACTGTCTGAGCCCAGCAGGCTGAGGCTGCTGCAGTGGCTGTGAGTGTGCCACTGCACTCCAACCTGGGCAACAGAATGAGACTCTGACTCACTAAAGAAAAAAAAAAAGCCGGGCATGGTGGCTCATGCCTGTAATCCCAGCACTTTGGGAGGCAGAGGCTAGAGGATTACCTAAACCCAAGAGTTCGAGACCAGCCTGGGCAACTTGGCAAGACCTCGTCTCTACAATAAATCAAAAAAATTAGCCGGGCATCCTGGTGCATGTCTGTAGTTCCAGCTACTTGGAAGGCTGAGGTAGAAGGATCACCTGAGCCTAGCAGTTCGAGGCTGCGGTGGCTGTGGGCTGCACTCCAGCCTGGGCAACAAAGTGAGACTCTGACTAAAAAAAAAAGACCTTTTGCTTTTAGGAAATACATACAGATGTATTGAGTGATAAAGAGATATGATGTCTGTAGTTCACTCTCAAATGGTTCAAAAAAATAATAACACGCTCATATATAGTTATGTGTGCATATACATATAACATGCACAGAAAGATAAAGCAAGTACGAAAAAATATAAACAATTGTGAATTTGAGTAAAAGGTACACCAAAGTTTCTCATTCAATTTTTGCACTATTCTCTAAATTTGAGATTTTATTTAAATTAAAAGTAACCAAAAACAGTTTCCATCTTTTCATGTTATAAAGTAAGTAACCTGGTATTTTCCTGAGTTTCTCTCACATAACACTATTCCAAAAGATGTTCCTCCTCAAAAGTGGATTCCATAGGCAATAAAATCTGAACCAGCTGTTACCTGTGATATTCTCTTCCCAAAGAAACACATTATACAAGAGTAGATTAAAGATTTGGAGATGTTCTGAAATCACAAACCTATTCAACCCAGCACTTCCCAAGCTTTGGATAACTATAGTTTTTTTTCTTCTTTTACCTTATAATACTAACATCAGCAAAACTAGTATTCCAGAGAACGGAGCAGTAAACTAGCCTGAGGTAGCAGGTATAAAGCAGACAAAGCCCAAGCCTTCCAAGCCTGGACACCTATGCAGGACTGCTGGCCTCAGAATGGCAGCCATGAGCAAAGTTCAGATTTCCTCTGTGCTAATCAGCATCTCTGAAACCGAGCCTGCAACCCTGGCTTGTGCTCTACCCAACTGGACCAACCAGTCCAAACTACGGTACTGTTTAATACAAAAGCAACCACGAAAAAGACACCAGAAATGCGTCTCTGCTTCATAAATGCATTATGTATTATATTTACTGTAAGTTATTAGTTTACATACCTCACTCTCCAAATAGACTGAACTCTTTAATTAATAATATTATTTCTTTTTTTTTTTTTTTGAATGGGAGTCTCACTCTGTGCCCAGACTGGAGTGTAGTGGCACACTCATGGCCACCTCAGCCTCAACCTGCTGGGCTCAAGTGATCCTTCCACCTCAGCTTTCCAAGTAGCTGGCATCACAGGCACACGCCACCACACCGGGCTAATTTTTTGATTTACTGTAGAGATGAGGTCTCACAAAGTTGCCCAGACTGGTCTCGAACCCATGGGCTCAGGGAGTCCTCTTGCCTTGGCCTCCCAAAGTGCTGGGATTATAGGCGTGAGTCACCGCGCCTGGCAACAAGATTATTTCTCACTTCATCACGAGAACCCCAGCGCACAGTGCCTGACTCATTACAGGTTACCAATAAATGTATGTTGATTTATAGTGAATTAATCAATGAATAATTACCTCTGATCCAAGATATGATTTGCCTTGTATTAATTCTGGTGCTGCATAAGCAAGACTCCCGCAGCATGTCTGTAGTTGGTAATCCTTGTTTCCCTGCCAATAAGATAAAAATGAAACACTTATGAATTACAGTCCTTAGGAGAATTAAATCTTGATAAACATTTTTCGAGTACAGCAGAGAGAGGCTAGATAAAGAACTACCTCAAATAAACAGGGATTTCGGCAGCCAACCCAGTACTCTGTACATACATGTGTGCATGCACGTGTACTCTTTGCTTCTCGGGATTTCCAACACCACTACAACCTGGCACAAACAAATCTTCCCCTTAGTTCTTAATCAAGACAGATTCATACTTCCCTAGGTAACCACTCACATAATAATCAGCCTAGCATACATCAAGCACCCATGTCTTCTGATACCCAAGTATCCGAGGAAAAAAAGTATGTTTTCTCTTTTTATGGCTTATATGTATTTCTTTACTGGACCCTATCTCCAATGTCAAATCTTTACAAACAGAGAACAACTTATTTTTTCTTAGAGGGGAAAAAAAAATATCGTACAGAAGAGTGTCTTGAGAGTCTGTTTTCTAGACTTAGTTATTAGACAAATCACTACCTTAGCTTCCAGATTTGTTAAAATGAGAAATCTGCCCATCCTCCTCTGCCTTCCCACAGAAACATCAAGACATAATGAAATAAAACTACTGCCCAACACCTGTATAGAGTGCTACAGCTGGCAGAGGACTTGTGAAATTGTGAGATTTCATTTACAACATGCTCAGGAGTGAGCGCCTCAACAGAAGGCTGAGGCAATCCTCTAACAAGCAACCCCCGCTTTCTGAGATGGAGTCTGTGGGCCAAATCTGGGGTGCCATAAATAAAGGCTCAAGGAGTCTGCCACAAACCTTTGCCACTGCCTTCTGTGGAGAGCATGACACAAACTAGTTTATCTGTTCAGAGTATGTTTTTTCTTTATATACCTGCTGATCAAAAAAAAAAATGCCTTCTAGCATTTGTTTCCCAGACAAAAGGTCCCACTGATAATCTCTACAGAGCCAAGGGAGAGAGAAGAGAATCAGAAAGAATTAGACATTCAGTCAAAGGGGCAAGATCTGCTTCTCTGCACCTAGCTAATTCTGATCGGGGCAGGAAATAATCATGGGACTACAAAGGGCTGAGACAAGTATGCAATTTCAAAATTCTTAATGAGTGTAGACAGCTCATTTTAGAGACTGTGAGTACCATGATTAGAGAACTCCGGAGGAAGCCTCCAACAGGCAGCCACACAGGAGATCTGCTGCAGACAGCAGAAATGGGAAGCTCAAAGTCACCTCAAATAGAATTGTGCTAGAGAAAACCATTCTTAACTAAGGAATGCAAATTAAGGAATACATAATGGTATAAATTTAGAAGTGCATATGGGCATTTTCCTTCTTTTATGAGGAAAAGGGATTATCTTTCAAAATGTAACTAATTGTTAGTTATAAAACCATTTAGATAACAAAGGGGAGACTGCACTAAATTCTCAACTCTTATCTAAATAAACAAAGATAGCATCTAGTGGCAACATACTCCAATGACTAGCACATTGTCAATTGGGCTTTCCTGCTATAATGGCCTCATGTCACCTCTACACTGTAAATTCTCACAGCACACCCATGGGGGTCTTCAGCAGGAGCCTGAACTGGAGCAGTGGCTCTCAATCTTGGTTACATGTTAGAATAATCCAGAGAACTTACAAATATTACCAATGCCCAGAGATGAAATTTAACAGTATTCTCAATGGATGCAATCAGGCTCAATAAAAAGTAAGTGGAATTCAGGGCAAGATACCACACTAAAAGATGCATTTACAAAGAAAATAAATGCATTTTTATTTCTGCACTTACCTTGGGTTTTGCACAAAGACCAAAGTCAATCAGCTTTAATTTATGATATTCATCAAACAACAAATTTTCCTGGAAAAATGAAGATACTGTGAGAACTATATACTGACTTCCTTATATCGCATCCCACCTCTAGCCATTTCTAAAAATGATTTAAGCTTGTTTATATTAAAAAGCCTCAACTGGGCATGGTAGCCCATGCCTGTAATCCCAGCATTTTGGGGAGGCTTCTCAAGTAATCCTACTTGAGGCCAGGAGTTCGAGACCAGCGAGGGCAACATAGCAAGACCACATCCCTACAAAAATTAAACATTTAAATTTACCAATTTTACAAGAGTGAAAATAACTAAAAATTAATGAAATGACAATAAGTACAGGAGGGGAAAGAGGAGGAATGTTGGTAATTCCATCATATTTCCTCAAGACATACTGACATAAGCCATGTTCTCCCTGATGCCCTAAGGTTCAACTACAAGCAAACATCATTTGTGTCAAAAGCAAGTTGAAACCAAATGAGTGAGCTCAAATCGAAGAGTTAGTTATAAACAGATGGAAAAGGACAGTTACACTAGTATACCTTCTCGGATCAATTCTAGGTATCAAGCAACTTTTATTTTTTTTTTTGTTTTGGTTTGGGGTTTTGAGTTGGAGTCTCATTCTGTCACCCAGGCTAGAGTGCAGTGGCATGCTCACAGCCACTGCAGTCTTGACCTGCTGTGCTCACCACGATCCTTCCGCCTCAGCATTCCAAGTAGCTGGAACTACAGGCGTGTACTACCACGCCCAGCTTATTTTTTGATTTATTGTAGAGAAGTCTCATCAAATTGCCCAGGTTGGTCTCAAACCCCTGAATTTAGGCAATCCTCTTGCCTTGGCCTCCCAAATTGCTGGGATTACCGTGCCTGGCCATTAAGTAACATTTAAATCCATATTTACCACCACCCACATTAGTCAGAGCCTGCAGACCTAAAGAGTATTCACATTTTTATTCTTTCCTTAAAAAGTAGAGTCTGTCCATTCCATTGAACTGTTCCTTTCTGAGGCATAATGGAATTTAAATTAAAGAAAGATGAGATTAGGAAAAGAGCACTGAATAGAAAATGTTCAAGGATTCAATATAATCATATAAAATACTCAATCCTGACTACAAAGACATTTATAATTTCACAAATAATTGACAGATAAATAGAATGTTAATAAGTCCATCCAAAAAGTCTACCACAAGTCAAAAGTAAAGGAGGAAAAAGAAATGTGGTACTTACTGGAACAACAACAACAACAAAAACCCAAAGCTAAAATAGATTCCAAAACAGAAAGAACATTTGGAAACCTAAAAATAACAGACAGAAGATGACAAACTCTCAGGTGAGCTTTTGACTATGATGCAGTCTCTTACTGGTTTGAGGTCCCTGTGAGCATAGCCTTGGCTGTGCACATAAGCAACTGCAGATACTATCTGACGAAAGACAACCCGGGTCTCCTCTTCTGACAGGCGATCCTGGGAAATGATGTAGTCAAACAGCTCTCCTCCAGGGCAGTACTTTAACAGCAAGAGTCACAGAGATATTTTTATAACTTGCAAAAGTCACTTCACAAGAATTTTAAATAAAAAAGTAAACCTTAACTCAGAGACATTATTAATTCAACTTTATAGGCAAGGGAATTGAGTAAGACATATTAAAAAATACACTCTCAGGATCAAATAAGTCAATAATTATTCCAGGAATGAGAACAATAACTCTTTCCTCGAGCAGTTTTATTACCAATAAGTAGAAGTAAAACCAGCTACCACTGTGACTTTAAAAAGTTCAGTCAGGGTTTTATATTTTTATAGCAAAGTACTAAAACTCATTCTCATCTTAATGAACTCACATTTAATGTAATTACCTGAAATTTTAAAACCCAGCAATAATTATTATTTCTCCATCCCAAAGACCAGTGACTTTCAACCTGTTCCAGAAAAAGCCCAAATCTAGAGGTAACTCAGAGGCTGCATAAACCTTGAGACTTTCCATCCTTTCTCCAGGGCAACTCCACTCTTCTGTAAACTGGCTTAGCATTTAAGAATTCATTCCATTTTGGCATTATCAATTAAAAGTATAACTGCATATAGGCTTGACCTCATAGTTCTACCTTTAGTTACTGTTCCTATAGGTGTACTCAACCCACATCATAAACAATGCACATTAAAGATAGTTCGCCACAGCAACATTGTAAAAACAAAAGGCAAGTCGGGCTTGGTGGCTCAGCCTGTAATCCCGCGCCTTTGGGAGGCTGAGGTGAGTGGATTGCCTGAGCCCGCAGGTTCGAGACCCGCCTGGGCAGGCGAGACCTCATCTCTACAATAAAATCAAAAAATTAGCCGGGCACGGTAGCACGCGCCTGTAATTCCGGCTACTCGGAAGGCTGAGGCGGAAGGATCGCCGGAGCCCAGCAGGTCAAGGCTGCAGTGGCCGGAAGCGGCCACTGCACTCCAGTCTGGGCGACAGAGTAAGACTCCAACTCAAAACAAAAAAAAACAAAAAAACAAAAACAAAAGACAAAACAACTGTCTTAGTCCATTCAGGCTGCCACAACAAAATAGCTTACACTGGGTTATTAGTTTATGAACAACAGAAATTTATTGCTCACAGTTCTGGAGGCTGGGAAGTTCAACATCAAGGTGCCAGCAAACTTGGCATCTAGTGAGTTCTCTTGCTCACAGTCGGCATGTGCTATGTGTGCTCACATGGTTGAAGGGAGAAAACAGCCTCCCTCAAGCCTCAATTATAAGAACACTAATCCCATTCATAAGGGATTTACCCTGATGACTTAATCACTTCCTAAAGGCCCCAACCTCTTAAAACTACCACATCGGGGATTAAGTTCCAACATATGAATTATGGGAGGACATCAACATCCAGACCATAGCAACAACCCAAATGCTCACACTATATAAAGTATGACATGGCTATAAAATAGAATACCAGGCAGTGATTTAAAAATAATAAGAAGAAGTTCTTTAGGAACTAATTTGGAAAAAATGTCCAGTATTAGGTACAAAAAACAAAGTGCGAGAGTATAATATTGGCTGGGTGCAGTGGCTCACACCTGTAATCCCAGCACTTTGGGAGGCAGAGGCAAGGAGATTGCCTGAGCCCAGGGGTTCAAAAACAGGCTGGGCAACTTGGTAGGACCTGGTCTCTACAATAAATCAAAAAATTAGCTGGGCCTCAGGGTGCACTCCTCTAGTTCCAGCTACCTGGAAGGCTGAGGCAGAAGGATTGCCTGAATCCAGAAGGTCAAGGCTGCAGTGGCCATGAGTGTGCCACTGCACTCCAGTCTGGGTGCCAGAGTGAGACTCCAACTCAAAAAAAAGAAAAAGAAAAAAAGAGTATATAATGATACAGTTACCTGCAAAAGCATTATGCTGAGCAAAAAAAGCCAGACTAGAATACAAATTTTAAAAATACAAATTAAAAAATAGAATACAAAATATAAAAAATAAAAAATAGAATACAAATTTTAAAAAGTCATACAAGAATACAAACTCTGTGATTCATTTACATCAAATTCTAGAGCAGGTAAAACTAAACTGTGGTGATAAAAGTCAGATTAGTGGTTGCTGGTAAGGGCAGGGTGGGTGCAGTTACAGAAAATAACTTCAAAAGCATGAGAGAAAACTTTCGGGGGGATCAAAACGTTTTATACTTTGGGGTGGGTAGTACATGGCCTATGCATTTGTCAAGCTGCATACCTCGTGTACATTTTGTTACATGTAAATTATACCTCAATAGTAAATTTTTTAAATGCTATCCAGAAGGTTTTACAAAAAGAAAACAGCTTACTTCATATTTTCAAATAAAGAAATACAAAATAAAGAGAAACAAAAACATCTAAAATCTCTGAGCATACATAGATCATCTCCAAGCTAAAACGTTAAATGGGAAAAAAAGGTACAAAGTAATGTCATAGTTGTGAACATTTATATGATAAAAACCTATTACCTATACACACACACACATAAAAATACATATATATGAGTGTATTTTTATATGTGGATACCTACATATATTTTACATATGTGAATGTATTTTTATATGTGTGTTTGTGTACACAAGAAAAAAGTAAGTGAAGGACCCAGAGGAAAGGAAACTGGATGACTAGAATACAAGGGAGAGAGGATTTTATTTTTTTATATATACAATATACTCTCTTATACCTTTTAAATTTTGTCCTAGGTTCACAGAAGTTTTGTTTTTCAAAAATTTAATTTGAACAAAAATAAAAAGGTTTTAAAAGCATCAGTGTAGCTGGGCTCGGTGGCTCAGTCTGTAATCCTGTGCTATGGAAGGCCAAGGTGAGTGGATTGCCTGAGCCCGCATGTTCGAGACCCGCCTGGGCAACTTGGCTAGATCGCATCTCTACAATAAATCAAAAACTAGCCAGGCATGGTAGCACATGCCTGTAGTTCCAGCTACTTGGAAGGCTGAGGCGGAAGGATCACCAGAGCCCAGCAGATCGAGGCTGCGGTGGCCGGGAGCGGTCACTGCACTCCCATCTGGGCAACAGAGTGAGACTCCAACTCAAAATAAATAAATAAAAAAAATAAAATATCAGTGTAGGTGGACTTACAGTGTAATAAAAACAGTTGGGTACAGTGCTCCACACCTGTAATCCCAGCACTTAGGGAGGCTGAAGCAGGAGGATCACTTGAAACCAGGAGTTCAAGACCAGACTAGGTGGCAACATAGCAAGACCCCAACTCTATCTTTAAAAAAAGTGGGGGAGAAATAACTCTAGGTCAAAAATATTCAACTTTATGAATTTTAAAATACACATTTAAAACAAAGCTAACTGCCAGGCATGGTGGATCAGGCCTACAATCCCAGTACTTTGGGAGGCCGAGGTGAAAGGATTGCCTGAGCCCATGGGTTCGAGACTAGCCTGGAAAACTTGGCAAGACCTCATCTCTACATTTAAAAAAAAAAAAATTAGCCAGGTGTGGAGCCTCATGCCTATGGTTCCAGCTACTTGGAAGGCTGAGGCAAAAGGATCACCTGAGCCCAGCAGGTTGAGGTTGCGGTGGCCATGAGCATGTCACTGCCCTCCAGCCTGGGCGACAAAGTAAGACTCCAACTCAAAAAAAAAAAAAAGTGCTAACCTAGAAAATGATGTGTAGTTACAAACCATTTGGTTGAGACTAAGAAAAAACAAAATGAGAAGAATGATGCAAATTCTAAAGACTTCTGTTTCAAGACAAAAGGAGTAGGTCAAAACTTGTAAGAGCCTGGTTTGCGTAACACATACTGGAAGCTACCCACATGCTGTGGGTTGAACTGTGTCCTCCAAAAAGATATGTTCCAGTACTAATATTAGGTAGTTATGAATGTGAATTTATTTGCAAAGAGAGTCTCTGTAGATGCAATCAAGTTATAATGAGGTCACATGGGATTAAGGCAGGCCCTAATTCAATGACACAGGTCCTTTCAAGAAGAGGGAAATTTGGACAGAGACACAGATACAAAGAAAGGAAAACACCAATTGAAGATAGAAGCCGAGACTAGAGTGGTACATCTATAAGCCAAGGATTGCCAGCAACCACCAGAAACTAGGAAACACGCAGGGAACAGATTCTCCCTCAGAATTTCCAGAAGGACTCAACCTTACTCACACCTTGATAACAAACTTTAAGCCTTCAGAATCTTAAGACAATAAATTTCTGTGTTTTAAGCCAACAAGTTTATGGTAATTTGCTACAACAGCCCTAGTAAATTAACTCACCATATAAAACTGAAATGAATCTTTCCCTCATAAGATATGTTTCCTAACATATCCTATCCACTAAACTATACTATTTCCCATTAGGTGTATATTAGAAAGACTATATCCACAATGAAACTCTAACTTATTATATATGTCTACTTGTTCTAACTTGTTACAGACAGAACAAGTAAGCCACTTAACATCTATTCTAATCTTTCAGGTGATATGTACTTTTCTCTTTTACTACTGATGAAATAATATGTTACTCAAATATTAGTAGGTCTCTGGAACATACTACTAACCTCAAGAACCATAAATATTTTGTTGGCTGTCTCTAACACATGGTACAGTTGACATATATGCTGATGTCTCAGGTTCTTCAAGGCATCAATCTCAGTTTTGACCCGGGGCAAATCACTCTGTGACAAAACATCACATGGAATGAACAATAAACTTGTTCAGGTTGTATTCCTGAACAGTATCAGCATCAATATCAACACCTTTAATACTATGTAGCAAAAGCTATCAACAACCCTAAGCCGGGCTCAGCCTATAATCCCGTGCTTTTGGGAGGCTGAGGTGAGTGGATTGCCTGAGCCCGCAGGTTCGAGACCCGCCTGGGCAACTTGGCAAGCCCTTATCTCTACAATAAATCAAAAATTAGCCGGGCATGGTAGAACACGCCTGTAGTTCCAGCTACTTGGAAGGCTGAGGCGGAAGGATCACTGGAGCACAGGAGGTCGAGGCTGCGGTGGCCGGGAGCACCTACTGCACTCCAGTCTGGGCGACAGAGTGAGACTCCAACTCAAAAAAAAAAAAAAAAAACTACAAAAAACAACAACCCCAAAAGAATTGTTCAACAATACAGAAAAATATAACAAACTTATTTGTACGTACATTTAAAAAAGGCCTTAGAGATTTTACAAAATCTATTGCGGATCAATAGTTCTACATCCAGAAAACAATCTCAGACTCCTTTAGAAGGTTAGCATTTCAAACAAGGAAAATGGAAGACACACTCCACTCAGTTATCATGCCTGGACCACTATTTTCCATTTCAGCAATGCTCCTTTAGAAGCATGCTGAGCTAAAAACCAGTGAATTCAGGTAAAAGATATGTGGGTATTCATTGGCTTAGTCTTCTAACTTTTCTGGCGTTGGAAATTTTCAAATTAAAGTTAGTTGGGGAGGATAAGTCAACCTGAAAAAAATTTTAAAAGACAGAAACTGGGCCAGGTGTGGTGGCTCAAGCCTGTAATCCCAGCAATTTGGGAGGCGGAAGCGAAAGGATTGTCTGAGCTCAGGGGTTCAAGACCATCCTGTGCAACTTGATGAGACCTCGTCTCTACAATAAATCAAAAAATAAGCCGGATGAGGTAGGCGTACCTGTAATTCCAGCTACTTGGAAGGCTGAGGCAGAATGATTGCCTGAGCCCAGCAGGAAGAGGCTGCAGCAGCCATGAGCATGCCACTGCACTCCAGCCTGGGCGACAGAGTGAGACGCTGACTCAAAAAAAAGAAAGAAAAAGAAAAAGAAAAAAACGACAAAAAAAAGACAGAAAGCCCATGAAGTAGCAAGTAAAACTTTGTTTATCTAAAGTAAAATTTTACGTATTTAACAGGAAAATGGAAAGATCACAAGTTAATAACCTAACAAATCACCTAAGGGAGCTGAAAAGACAAGACCACCAAAACCCTAACTTTAGCAGAATAATCCAGACCACCAAAGTAAAAGTCCAAATACAGGACATGGAAGACAAAAATATAGGAAAAAAAAAATATCAACAAAACAAAAAGCCAATTATTTGAAAGAATAAACAAGTTTGATAGATCCTACCCAGAATAATCAAGAAAAAGAGAGAAAAGACCCAAACACAATCAGAATTGCAAAAGATTAAATCACAACTGACCTCAAAAAAATACAAAAGATTATCAGAGATTACTATGCACACCTGTACGGGAAAAAAACTTGATAACCTAAATGAAATGGAAGACTTTCTGACATCACTCAATCTCCTAAGGTTGAAACAAGAAGACAATGAGACACTAAATAGATCAATAACAACCCAGGAAATTGACTCAGTCATAAGAAAACTACCTAAACCAGATGGTTTTCCAGCAGAATTCTACAAAATGTACAAGGAGGAGCTGATACCAATCCTATTGAAAGTATTCCAGGCAATTGAGAAAGAAGGAATTCTCCCCAAATCATTTTACGAAGATAACATCACACTAATACCCAAATTGCATAAAGATCCAACAAAAAAAATAACTACAGGCCAATATCCCTGATGAGCACAGATGCAAAAATGCTCAACAAGATTCTAGCAAATCAGATCCAACAACAAATCTCAAAAATCATCCACCATGACCAAGTAGGCTTCATCCTCAGATTGCAGGGCTGGTTCAACATCCACAAGACCATAAATGTAATTAAATACATCAACAGACATAAAAACAAGAACCACATGATTATATCATTAGATTTAGAAAAAGCTTTGGATAAAATTCAGCATCCTTCTTGATAAAAACCCTCAAACACCTAGGCATAGAAGGAACATACCTCAAAATAGTAAGCGCCACCTACGATAAACCCACAGCAAGCGCATATTGCTAAATGGACAAAAACTGGAAACATTTCCCCTGAAAACCGGAACAAGACAAGGCTGCGCAGTCTCAGCCCTCCTGTTCAACATTGTGTTGGAAGTTCTAGCTAGAGCAATTAAACAAGAGAAGGAAGTTGGGGTATCCAAGTAGAAAAAGAGGAAGTTAAGTTATCCCTGTTTGCTGAAAATATAATAGTATCTCGAAAACCCAAGAGAATCTGTCAAAAATCTGCTTTCGCTGATAAAGGACTCTGGCAAAGTCTCAGGGTACAAAATAAATGTGCAAAAGACAGTTGCATTCTTTTTTTTTTTTTTTTTTTTGAGTTGGAGTCTCACTCAGTCGCCCAGACTGGAGTGCAGTGGCCGCTCCCGGCCACCGCAGCCTTGCCTGCTGGGCTCCGGCGATCCTTCCGCCTCAGCCTTCCTAGTAGCCAGAATTACAGGCATGCACTACCACACCCGGCTGATTTTTTGATTTATTGTAGAGATGAGGTCTCGCCTGCCCAGGTGGGTCTCGAACCCGTGGGCTCAGGCATTCCACTCACCTCAGCCTCCCAAAGGCGTGGGATTACAGGCTGAGCCACCGAGCCCGGCTTGACAGTTGCATTCTTATATACCTACAACAAGCAGACAGAGAACCAAATAAAAAGCATAATCCAATTCACAACAGCCACCACAAAAAAGAAATATCTCAGCATCTTCCTAGCCAAAGGAGTGAAAGACCTTTACAATGAGAATTACAAAACACTGCTCAAAGAAATCCAAGAAGAAACAAACAAATGGAAAAATATTCCATGCTCATGAATAGGAAAAATCAACATTTTTAAGATGTCCATCCTACCAGAGGCAATCTACAGATTCAATGCAATACCCATTAAAATACCAACATCGTTCTTCTCAGACCTGGAAATGACAATACAGAAATTTATATGGAAACATAAATGACTACAAACAGTCAAAACAATCTTCAGCAAAAGAAACAAAGCAGGAGGTATCACACTTCCAGACTTTAGACTTACTATAAGCCTACAATAATCAAAACAGCCTGGTACAAGAATACCAATGGAACCAGTGGAACAGGATAGAGATTCCAGAAGCAAAATCTCAACTTCTCAACCTGCTCATCTTCAACAAAGCCTCCACCATTAACCACTGGGAAGAAGAGAACCTATTCAGTAAATGGTGCTGGGAAAACTGGCTAACCACATGCAGAAGATTGAAACAGGACCCCTACCTATCACCATACACAAAAATCACCTCTAAATGGATCAAAGACCTAACCATAAAACCTCAAACTATAAGAACTTTAGAAAATGCAGGAGACATCCTTATGGAAATTGGAACCAGCAACCAATTCCTGATCATAATCCCAAGTGCCCATGCCATAAGAGATAATTAGACAAGTGGAACCTCATCAAACTGAAAAGCTTCTGCAAAGCAAAAGAAACCATCAAGAGAGCAGGGAGACAGCCCAAAGAATGGGAAAAAATATTTGCCAACTGTATATCTGACAAGGACTTAACATCCAGGGATCTATAAAGAACTAAAACGACGAACTAAACACCAAAAGGAAAAAAACAAACAGCTCCATTAAAAAGGAGGTCAAGTTCAGTGGCTCAGCCTGTAATCCCAGCACTTTGGGAGGCCAACGCAAGTGGATTGCCTGAGCCCACGGGTTCGAGACCAGCCCGGGCAACTTAATGAGACCTCATCTCAACAATAAACTTAAAAAATTAGCCAGGCGAGTAGCCAGTAGCACGCCTGTAGTTCCGGCTACTTGGAAGGCTGAGGCACACAGATTGCCGGGGCCCAGCACGTTGACACTGGGGTGGCCATGAGCAAGCCACTGCACTCCAGTCTGGTGATGGAGTAAGACTCCAACTCAAAAAAAAAAAAAGGCAAAAGACACAAATAGACACTTCTTAAAAGAAAATATACAGGCAGTCAATAGACACATGAAAAAAGTGCTCAGCCTCACTAATCATCAAAGAAATGCAAATCAAAACCACACTGAGATACCACCTAATCCCAGTAAGAACGGCCATCATTAATAAAACAAACAACAGATTCTGGTTGGTGAGGATGAGGAGAGAAAGGACGGCTTCTACACTGCTGATGGGAATGCAAACTAGTGCAATCTCTTTGGAAAACAGTGTGACATTTCTAAAAGAACTAGACATTGACCTTCCATATGACTCAGCAATACCCCCTATAGGGAATATACCTGGAGGAACTTAAATCATTCTACAAAAAAGATACTTGCACACGCACATTTATTGCAGCACTATTCACAAAAGCAAAAACATGGAACTGTGCTGCCCATCAAAACTGGACTGGATTAAAAACATGTGGTACATATACACAATGGAATATTATGCAACCATAAAGAAGGACAAACATATGAACTTCACAGCAACTTGGATGGATTTAGAGTCTGTCATACTCAGTGATCTATCACAGAAACAAAGAATACAGTATCACATGTTCTCACTCATAAGTGGACCCTGAGCATTAACCATAATACTATAAGAAAGGGAATGACAGTAGCAGAATACTGCCGGGATGGGGGTGGGGGCACAACATCAATAAGGGTAACTTAATTTCAAACCAGACAAAGTGGAGACCAACAGGAGACCCGAACTTTACCTGTATGATGACCACCTGTATACCTAATCCTGAATCGTACCTCAAATTTTTAAAATAAAAAAACATAAAATTTTTCTAAAATAAAATATTTTAAAAGAATTAAATCGCCGGGCTCGGTGGCTCAGCCTGTAATCCTGCGCCTTGGGAGGCTGAGGTGAGTGGATTGCCTGATTCTGCGGGTTTGAGACCCACCTGGGCAACTTGGTGAGACCTCATCTCTACAATAAATAAAAAAATTAGCTGGGCGTGGTAGAGCATGCCTGTAATTCTGGCTACTTGGAAGCCTGAGGCGGAAGGATCACCGGAGCCCAGCAGGTCGAGGCTGCAGTCTGGGCGACAGAGTGAGACTCAACTCAAAAAAAAAAAAAAAGAATTAAATCTAATGATCAGTGGCTCAAGATCCAGTTATCTAGGACTATTCACCCAGATGTCAGTCTTCACCAAAAATTGATTGTAATTTTGACTATTCTAATATGATCATCCTTTTCTTCTTTCTTTGGGGAATTGAAGGGAAACCTCATGACTAAGACCTGGAAGTATTCAAAATATTATCAAGATCCTAAGAAGTAACTAAAATAAAAATAATAACAATAGAAAATATAAAAACAAGTTTAGAAATAATGACAACGTCATGATATTAATGCTTTAAGTTTTGTGTATCAGCATGATAATACATTTTGGAATAACAGTACACATTTTGTTTGCTTTAATTAATTTTCAGGAAGAACACTTCACAAATGTGTGTGTCATTCTTGTGCAAGGGCCATACTAATCTTCTTTGTACTGTTCCAATTTTAGTATATTTGTTACCAAAGCAAGCACTTTGTTTGCTATTTAAGCATTTGAAGTGTTAAAGTGAATAAGTCATACTGAATTTAAGTTTCTCAAGAAAATTAATCAAATTTGTACTCAATGTTGAAATGCTCAATAAAAAACTTTTTAATGCTTATTAGGTTAATAAATATAGTTCTGAGCACTAAAAAAAAAAACAACAACATTAAAATGGAAGGAGATCCTGAATTGTCAGTTGGTAGATTATTAAAAATAATTTCTGATACAGGCCACTGTGTGATTTCAGTATATATTTTGGAAGGAATTCAAAGAATTGAATGACATACCTATAAAAACTACTTATATTCCCCTTTGACTTACTTATATATGTTAACCAGCACTTATATCAAAAATTAAAAAGTAGCTGGGCACAGTGGCTCACGCCAATAATCCAAGCACTTTGGGAGGCCGAGGTGAGAGGATTGCCTGAGCCCATGGGTCCAAGACCAGCCTGGGCAAATTGGTGAGACCTCATCTCTACAATAAAAATTTTTAAAAATTAGCCGGACGTGGTGGTGCATGCCTGTAGTTCCAGCTATTTGGAAGGCTGAGGCAGAAGGATCACCTGAGCCCAGCAGGTCAAGGCTGCAGTGGCCGTGAGCATGCCACTGCACTCCAATCTGGGCAGCAGAGTGAGATCCCAACTCAAAAAAAAAAAAAAAAAAAAATTAAAGTAACAATTGATGTTAAACCTGTCTCATTTCAGAAAAAAAGATTTAAAAAATTATTTTGCTTGATAATTAACATTTATAAAGTGTTTATGTTGTCTTGCTCAATTGTATACTACTAGTAATTATAATGCTAACTCAATTCAGAAGGAATTTTTTGACCAGGCACAGTGGTTCACACCCGTAATCCCAGCACTTTGGAAGGCAGAGGAGAGAGAATTACCTGAGCCCAGGGGTTCAAGACCAGCCTGGGCACCATGGTGAGACCGTGTCTCTACAAAAATAACAAAAAACTTAACCAGGCATTGTGGTTCATGCCTGTAGTTCCAGCTACTTGGAAGACTGAGGCAGAAGGATCCCCTGAGCACCAGCAAATCGAGGCTGCAGTTGCTGTGAGCATGCCACTGCACTCCAGACTGGGTGACAGAGTGAGACTCCTACTCAAAAAAAATTTTTTTTCTTTTTTAACACTTAGAAATCTGTAGTAAGGAAAAAAATTAATTTTTAAAATTTATCTTCAAAAAAGAAATTGCCACAGATACATACTGAGAGACTAGTGAATTCTCGGCAGGAAACCAGAACAAGGAAAAGCCTAGAAACCAAATGAAATGAAGAATGGTAGCAAGAACTTAAAAAAAAAGATTACTCAGGGTGATTTCAAACACTAAAAAGGATACAGAAGGCCCAAATAGACCATCAAAAGAGACAGTCCTTACCTCAATATAATAATAACTTTATGTACATTGTAGCCAAGACCACAAATGGAATGGGCTACTTCAGGAGGTAACAAGCTGCTCCATCCTGGAACCATTCACATAGGGGAAGTAGGCTGATTAGGAAAAGGATATTTTGTTTTTTTCTGAGTTGTAGTTTCACTCTGCCCGCTAGTCTAGAGTGCTGTGGCATGCTCATGGTCACCACAGCCTCAACCTGCTGGCGTCAGGCAATCTTTCCGCCTCAGTCTTCCAAGTAGCTGGAACTACGGGCATGTGCCACCACACCTGGCTAATTTTTTTATTTATTGTAGAGATGAGGGCTTGTCAAGTTGCCCAGGCTGATCTCAAACCCATGGGCTCAGGCAATCCTCTCACCTCAGCCTCCCAAAGTGCTGGGATTATAGGTGTGAGCCACTGCACTCGCACCCCCAACCTTTTTTTGAGTCTGTCTCACTCTGTTGAAGTGCAGTGGCATGCTCACGGCCACTGCAGCCTCCACCTGCTGGGCTCAGGTGATCCTTCCACTTCAGCCTTCCAAGTAACTGGAACCACAGGTGCGTGTCACTATGCCCAGCTAAGTTTTTTTTTTTTTTTTTTTTTAATTGTAAAGACAAGGTCTTGCCAAGTTGCCCAGGCTGGTCTCAAACCCCTGGACTCAGGTAATCCTCTCGCCTCAGCCTAACAAAGTGCTGGGATTACATGCATGAGCCACCACAACCGGCCTAAGATTACTATTAAAACCACAGATTTATACATCTTTTAAAATATATAAAAATACTATTCTGGCTGGGTGCAGTGGCTCACGCCTATAATCCCAGTACTTTGGAAGGCTGAGGTGCAAGGACTCCCTGAGCCCATGGGTTCGAGACCAGCCTGGGCAACTTGGTGAGACCTCATCCCTACAATAAATCAATAAAAATTAACCAGGCATGGTGGCATATGCCTGTGGTTCCAGCTACCTGGAAGACTGAGGGGGAAGGATCGCCTGAGTCCAACAGGTTGAGGCTGCAGTGGCTGAGAGCATGCCACTGCACTCCAACCTGGGCGACAAAGTGAGACTCCAACTCAACAAAAAAAAGAAAGAAAAAAAAAATACTATTCTAAGAAAAGAGCAGGCCAGGCCCGGAGGCTCACACCTACAGTACTAGCTACTAAGGAGGCTAAGGAAGGAGAATAACTTGAGCCCTAATGTTTGAGGCTGCAGTAAACTATGATTGCACCTCTGCACTCCAGCACGGATGACTCAGCAAGATCCTGTCTCTAAATAAATAAATAGAAGTAACTAGAACATTAGAGCAAATTCAAGTTTTAATTCACAAAACTTATTATTAGTAGAATATTTTAAACTTACCCCGAGTGCATTTTTATCCATGATTTTTATAGCTACCATTTCTCCAGTAAGGATATGGCAGGCAAGTTTGACCTTTGCAAAGCCACCTAAGGATAGGAAAATGTATTATGAAAAGATATGCTATGTCTCAGGCACAAACATTTTCTCATATACTTTTAAAGTATGACTCAAGTCATTTTTTTCCTGGAAGTTTGTGGCTGTTTCTTCCAAAGTGCTAGTCATGACTCCAGCCTCTTCTCATCCAATGTCCAGCTGAAGATTTTTTTTTTAATCATGATAGTGCATCTCCAACTTTGTAATAAGAAAACAAAATATACTCTGTAAAAATCTGCTCTGTGTTAACACTGCAATTAAATTTGCTTTATAATTAATATTGGTAGAACACAATAAACAGTTGCTGAGACAGAAGACACACAGGTGAGCATGGATGCATGTATGTGTGCAGAAATCCCATCCCTTTCACTGCCTTCACTACCTTCCCCTCGTCCAAGTCGCCATCATCTCCAGCATCACTCACCTGAATTATGCCAACAGCCTCCTCACATCTCTCTGCTTCTGCCCTTGCCTTCCACTAGCCAATTTTTTCTCCACTAAGCACAAAAGTGACTCTGTAAAAACAAAGGTCAGGGCCAGGCACAGTGGCTTACGCCTATAATCCCAGCACTTTGGGAGGCCGAGGTGAGAGGATTGCCTGAGCCCACAGGTTCAAGACCAGCCTGGGCAACTTGGCAAGACCTCATCTCTAGAATAAATCAAAAAATTAGCTGGGCGTGGTGGTGCGTTCCTGTAGTTCCAGCTACTTGGAAGACTGAGGCGGAAGGATCACCTGAGCCCAGCGGGTCGAGGCTGTGGTAGCCTTGAGTGTGCCACTGCACTCCAGCCTGGGCGACAGAGTGAGACTCCAGCTCAGAAAAAAAAAGTCAGATTATTCCTAGGCTCAAACTCTTCAGTGACTTTTATCTAGAATAAAAGTCAAAGTTCTTGCAATGACCTACAAGGCTTTTTCCCCTTGTTCCACTTTTTCTTACTAAAGTAAACCAAAGAATTTTTAAACTACAAAAGTTAGATTAAAAAGCTGATGGCTGCCTAAACAGACTATACTCCCATATAGCTCTCTACCCTCTGCCTCCAAGAAAAAAATGATAACTATTACCTGTTCCAATTGTTTCATATAACTCATAGTATTTGAGAAGTTCATCATAATCTTTCATAGTCCTCCTGGGAGTTATACAAAATTACAAAAAGAACCTGTAAGACAGAGATAGCACATAATCAATAAAGGAACTAATACCAGATTACCTCCTCCATTCTTGTAACTGCAAATAAATCTTAAACATATAAATGATACTGGAAAAATTAATAACTATGAAAAAAGTAAATTAAACTGGATTCCTATCTCACACCATACATAAAAATGAACTCCAAGTAGAGTTATAAAAGATAAACCCTTAAAACTTTTAAAGGAATATTATCACTACTTCAAGATAGAAGAAGATACTATAAATAGATAAAGTCAGTGCTAACCACAAGAAAAATTATATTAGACAACATTAAAATTAAGAACTACAGCCTGGTGTGGTGGCACATGCCTGTAGTCCCAGCTACTTGGGAGGTTGATGTTGGAGGATTGCTTGAGCCCAGGAGTTCAGGGCAAGTCTGGGCAACATAGTGAGACTCTGTCTCTTAAAAAAAAATTTAAGTACTTCTGCACATCCAAAGCCACCAGAAAAAGAAAGCCATAAATATGAAAAGATATCCACAACACATATATCAATGGATATATATACAGAATATATACACTGTAACAAAACAGTAAGAAAAAAATCCAACAGAAAAATAAGCAAATGATATTTAAAAAACACAAAGACACACGAATACCCAATAAATACATGAAAAACGCCCAATTTCATTAGTCATCAGAAAAATGAAAATCAAGGATCCAATGATACATATTTTTACATTGTGTACCACCACACCTGGCTAATTTTTAAAATTTTTATAGAGGCGAGGTCTCGCTATGTTGCCCGGGCTAGTCTCAAACTCCTTACCCACACCAAGCCTACAGCTAAGAGTAAGCAAAAGGAAGCAGCAGAAGAGAACCTTAGAAAAGTAAGAACTAGAATACAGTAGCACTTTCATAAGTCTAATTGTTCCTAAGTCCAACAAAATTAGCCAAGGTGCCCAACTAACACAACTGGTTATACAGTACTGTACTATAATAGGTTTATAATACTTTTCACAGCCGGGCTCGGTGGCTCAGTCTATAATCCCGCGCCTTTGGGAGGCTGAGGTGAGTGGATTGCCTGAGCCTGAGGTTTTGAGACCCGCCTGGGCAGGCGAGACCTCATCTCTACAATAAATCAAAAAAAAAAATTAGCCGGGCGTGGTAGCGCACGCCTGTAGTTCCAGCCGCTTGGAAGGCTGAGGCGGAAGGATCGCCGGAGCCCAGCAGGTCGAGGCTGCGGTGGCCGGGAGCAGTCACTGCACTCTAGTCTGGGTGACAGTGAGACTCCAACTCAAAAAAAACAAAATACTTTTCACACAAATATACATAACATAAAAAAATAAGGAAAATGTTTTTAATCTTATAGTACCTTAAAAAGTACAATAGTACAGTACAGTAGCTGGCACACAGGGGCTGGCATCGAGTAAACAGGCAAGAAGAGTTACTAACAGGAAGAGGGGAGGAGGTGGGAGGTGGTAGAGCTGAAGGGTCGTCAGAAAAGGAGACAGAGGGCAAGCTGCAATTTCACTCACACCTGACACTGATGGCACAGGTTCTGGCTGCTTGCTGGATTCAGTTCTATCTACTCTTTTGAAAACAAGATTCAGTAATTCTGGGTAGTAGCTCTTTTTTTTTATAGATAATACAGAAGCACAGGATTGCATTCTGAACGGCTGCTACAGCCTTCATGTACCGCTCTACGTTGGGGTCCTGTGCCTCAAAAACTAACAGTGCCTCCTCAACCAATGCAAACGCATGTTTGCATCTTTGAAAGTTTGCAACCTGAAGGTTTACACGTAGAGGACTTACTGTATAATTTTGTAACTAAGAATCCTGTTTGAAACATTTTTTTATCATCTCCCCTTTTTTTTAAAGCTTTTTCTTTCTCTTTCCTTTTTCCTTCCATCCCTTTCCTTCATATCCTTTCTTGCACAAATGCATGCTTATCTGATCATGTGCTTAATACTTCCAGAGGCTGATCTAGAAACAGACCAAAAAAGGAGTCACATAGGGAGAGTCACAGATAATCCACAACCTGATTACCGCCAGATAACACCAAGCCAACCTCCAGGAGGACCATCACCCAAGATAAGCCATCAGAACCTGACCTGCAGACCAATACTCTGTGCCACTCCCACATGTTTCCCATACCAACTTTCCCTTTAAAAACCTTTCTAATCAGCCTGGAAATTCAAAGTATGTTTTTGTGACTTTAGTCCTCAGGTCGCCGGCTCCTGAATAAAACCTATTTTTTTTCCTTCCACAAACTCTTATCTCTCAGTTTGGCTTTTGGGCAATGAGCAGCTGGAATGGGGTCCAGTTACAGTTTCAAGGAAGCCAAGAAGAAACAAAAGCTAATAAAAGAAAGTTTCTGGGAATTAGCATTCTAAATGAATTTTCTAATAGGACTCATACAGGCCAGGCACAGTGGCTCACACTTGTAATCCCAGCACTTTGGGAGGCTGAGGCAAGAGGATCGCTTGAGCCCAGGAGTTAAAGACGAGCCTGAGCAACATAGCAAGATCTCATCTCTACAAAAAAATCAAAAAATTAGCTGAGTGTGGGGGCATGCACCTGTAATCACAGCTTCTTGGGGGCTGAGGTGGAAGGATCGTCTGAGCCCAGGAGGTCAAGGCTGCAGTGAGCCATGATTGTGCCACTGCACTCCAGCCTAGGTGAGAGTGAGATCCTAACTCAAGATAAATAAGTATTCATACATAGGTTGAATTCGAGGACTTGAGTTCAAGGGCTACAAAGTAAAGCATTCTTTATAGCTGGACATGGGGTTAAAGCTCTTTGAACCTGTTTGAACCTGTATAATAATAGTTTCTCCAAGGGGTTCTTCTTCCCAAAACCTGGTATGGAAGGAAAAAACGTGGAATCTCAACCTCCGAAAGAGATGTTACCACATCCCTCAGAAAGCCAAGCAGAAATCAAAGGGGCCCAGAGAAAGTAGTTTCCTCAGGCACAGAGAATCTCCCACATAGTCCAGCACAGCACACCAAGGCTTCAGTGTTCACAAAGCCAACGCCCAGCTAGTGACAAAAAACCTCCTTTGCCTGGTCTGTCCCCTGTGCACAAATCTCCCTTGGTGACCTGGCAGTGGACTAAATACGGCAGCGCAGGGTTCAGGATCCCAGGACCCTATTCTCCCTAACATTTCAATAGGTTAAGTGAGTATATACACAGTCAACTGGGACTTGGGAAATAAAGGTCCCCCTGGAAAGGACAAAGGCCATACATTCGTCTTGATCACGGCCTCGCAGTAGTGAAGACTTGGTGCTACTGCTCATTTCTAGAGCCAGAAAAAATCTCACTTCACCACCAGCCAGAGCTCTAGCAAGTCCGTTTAAGACTGGGATTGATGAGAGGCAGGTCCATGTTCACTACCTTCAAGTTCACTGTTCTGTATCCTGTCCTCATTCAGAGCTAAGTGTTCAGAAGACCTAGAGTTAAGTTCAACCTCAGGAGTATGGTGAGCTTATAAAGAAAGAAATAATAGGGTAGACCCTTCATACAGTGAGGATGGGTCATCTTCTTAAATTGATGTAGGAAAAAACCTGAACTAAATTATCAAAACCTCAAGAGCCACAAAGGATATTTTTTAATATCATTTCTCAATGCCTAAACCACTGATTTCATTAATGGTTTTACTTGGTGAGAAAAGGTAAATTTTTACAAGTAAAAATTTGGCCAGTGAACAAAAACCTAGAGAAGCTTTAGAAGGAAAAATATCAAAACTCAAGAAAAAATTGAATTAGCTTTAATAAAACAGGTTTAATCTCAACATCAAAGCAGAAATAGCAAAGAAAAAGAAAATGGACAAAAGACATTCTGACACAATAAACTATTAACCATTTCCTAGGAGGAGATGGCATTGGACCAACTTAAACTTTTAATCTAGCTAAACCTGCACAAATACAGTAGGCAAACATTAGAAGCAGCAAGGTCTGGTCCCAGTGCTGAGGGAAAATTGATATAAAATGAAACATTTGCCACTTCCACTGAGGCAAGGAGATACCACAGAGGACATATTTATTCTGGGCACAGGATTCGAAATATTCTTTTTTGTTTTTGTTTTTGAGTCGGAGTCTTACTCTGTCACCTAGGCTAGAGTGCAGTAGCATGCTCACAGCCACCGCAGCCTCGACCTGCTGTGCTCAGGTGATCCTTCCGTATCAGCCTTCCCAGTAGCTGGAACTACAGCACACACCACCACGCCCAGCTAATTTTCTGATTTATTGTAGAGATGAGGTCTCTCCAAGTTGCCCAGACTGGTCTCGAGCCCATGGGCTCAGGCAATCCTCTCACCTCGGCCTCCCAAAGTTACTGGGATTATAGGCATGAGTCACCGTGATTGGCCCAGAAATATTCTTAACAGCAATACTAATTCAGAAACCTCTTAAAAGGCATTTGTCAGTGAAGTGAATATGGAAATGACATGGAACCTCCTCCTACAAAAACAGGTACCACAGGACTAAGGAATTCCAAAACAGGCAATAAAAGCAATAAAAATATAGAAGTCAATCAAAGGCTCAGAAATCTCTGGGATCCTGATGAGGAAGGAGAAAGAACAGGAACATGGAAATGGAGAAATGTCAGGCTAAAATATGATAGGAAAGTTGCCTGCTATAAAGTAGGCTATCAGGTTCACTGGAGAACAAAGCCACTATAAGAAAGGAATTGGCAGTAGCCAGAAACTGCCAGGGAAGGGAGATGGAGGCACATAGCATTAATTAAGGTACCTGACCTCAAGCCAGTGGGGATCAAAGGTAGATTCAAACTTTACCTGTACGATAACCACTTGTACACCTAAGCCTGAATTGTACTCCATATCTTTAAAATAAAATAAATTTAAAACACAGGGGGTAAAGAGGAAACACAAAGAGACATTCCAAACTTTAAAAACCATGGAAGATGGAGTTGGAAGTAAACAAAGGGAAAGTAGGCCTCAGGAAATACAAGAGCCCTAATTGCCACCATTGTATATGCCTAAACTCCATACAAAGTACTGGGCTATTTCAAACTCTCATTCTCAGAAAGAGAAAGTAATGTGTAAGATCTCAGATTAGGGATATGACTGTCATAATTAAATTCTTGATAGATTTCTCCCAAATGTGCTATAACTTCCAGGTCATGGCCTCTAGCAGAGACCTGACAACTAAGGTAAGAAACTATTCATCATTTTTTTTCTTTATTTCATTTTCTCTACCTACCTCCCTCCTTCAAATTATAATACATCTTTGGATGAGTCATTCGAATGTGGGCCTAAACTGTATCTCTCAAATCCAGGGAACAGCATTTTGGTACTATGTAAGAAAATTTGATGTTTCAATTTTGTGGCTGTGGAGCGGGGTCTAAATATTATTACTATTTTTTTTTTTTTGAGTTGAAGTCTCATTCTGTTGTCCAGGCTGGAGTGTGGTGGTACGCTCACAGCCACCGCAGCCTCGACCTGCTGGGCTTAGGTGATTCTTCCGCCTCAGCCTTCCTAGTAGCTGGAATTACAGGCACGTGCCACCACGCCCAGCTAATTTTTTGAACCCAGGCTGTTCCGTGGGTTCAAGCAATCCTCTCGCCTTCACCTCCCAAAGTGCTGGGATTACAGACTTGAGTCACCACGCCCAGCCTCTAAATATCCTTAAGTGCCCTGTTTATCCTCTGGAGTTTGGAAATACAGAACACAGGAAAGACTTGTGACTAGAGTAACTCAACTTTGTAGCTGCTTAAGGAGGTATATTATCAATCAACAGGGAGGGCAGCCACTCAGCTGTGGATAATGAAGGAAACTAGAGCCCAATCAGATACCTGAGTGTTCTTCTGTGTGTGACTAAATGGAAGAACTGGGGTCTTGAACTTCTCTGAGAAAACAAAGAACAGGTTAGATAATGGAGGAAGGCTTATGGCTAAATTTTATAGAATAGCAACAAATTGGGACATTTTCTTACTAACATAGAATTATCTGAACTCTTCTATTACCTGCTACATAATACATTTATCTTGTCTAGTGAGCTTGTAATACACTGATGCAGAGGATAATTTCAAAGGAGAAGAAAAATACAGAATGGTTTATAACGTGGCCTTGTAATAAATTTAATTAACATCCTGCCCTGCTCCCTTGCAAAGGCTTCTGGGAGCACCACAAAGAGAAGCATTCATTCCTAAAGGCATTAAGGGGTTGATTGCTCATCTAGTTGGTCCACAGTAGTAACACAGAAAAATCAAATCCCTGATGAAACAAGCCCATGAAGGTGCACTAAAGGCTTTTCTGATTTCCTGATTTCTCCCACACCCCATGAAAAACAGAAACCAAAATACGAACAAAAAAATTAGGATCACTGGCCTGTAAGCAAAAATCCAGGCTCCTCCTCTGATACTTCCTACCTCTCCCCATTCCACAAGCCAAGGAAAAATACAAAGGGTTACACTCAATAACAACTATTCATTCCTAGGTGCTAGGGGCCTGATGCCGCTTTTGGGACGCCTTCCTCGGGAGTCTCTCCCTTTTTCCCACAGGTTTCTTGGTGGGAACAACCTTGCTGCTCCTTTTACTGCTACAGCGTTCGGTGCACACTCTCCTTTTGGTATGAACCTCTGAAACCACTACTTTGGGGAAATGATAGGAGAGGAAGGATGTGGGCTCTGCAAAGAGAGTGATAACACATTTTCTTTTTTACTGGACAGTCCCAGTACCTGTACGAATAGAAATGACTCGAAACACTTTGAACTTCACGGAGTCAAGGTCAAGGAAACGGATATCGGGAAAAGGAACTGATATCGAGGCAAACGCTTTGCTGGAAGACCTCTTCAATAACCCTGCAAAGTAGGCACTGTCATCACCCTTACTTACAGAGAAGAAAACCGGGGGTCTCAACCAGGAACCAGGGTTGGTGAAGCGGGAGTCTAATGTAATCTTCCAGCCTCCCGAGAACCAGGAGCAAACTGAGTTCGGGCCGCCGCTCCCCGCGCCCCACACAGCCCAGACCCCTGCCCTCACCTACGGCGGCGGCGGACTGGCGGGAGAACTGACCTGAGGGGCAGAGGGCCAAGCGGGACGGGGCTGGACAGATGGACAGAAGCGCCGGCCAGCCGTCCTGAGCGAAGCGGCGAAGACTTCTTAGGAACCTTTCCGATCTCAGGGATCCAGCCGCTTCCGCCCGCCAAGGAGATCAAATCTCCCGGGCCGGAAGGGGCGGGGCGCTGCGGGAACGCGCGTGGCGCCGCGGCCCTGGGCGGCGGCAGCGCGCGCGGCAGGCGGGGACGCGCACGGCCCCGGGAGCCAGGGAGGCGGGGCCGCGTACGGCAGGCGGGGGCGCGCAGCGCTGGGTAACAGCCAGGAGGGGTCTCACTGTGGCCTTGGGGCCTCAAGGCGGTGCACCCGGCTTCTGAGGGTTGGTCAATGCCTCGGTCTTCAAATTGAGGATGAGCACTCCCCGGAGAGCACGTGAGGAGTTTCCAGGTGTCGTAGATATACCACGTTTCCACACGTTCAACTTTCTTTTAGAGACTTTCCTAAAATTGACCCGGCAGAGAAGTACCTGGTAGTGACAGTTCTCATTTTCGTATCATCCTTGCCCAGTGGCTGTTCTCCCACCCATCAAAGACAGGTACACCTTCCCCCCTACTGAATCGTACTAAGATGTGTTACCGCAGTAATAAGAACCCAAGTAGCTGGGACTGCAGGTGCCACCACACCCTGCCAATATTGGTGTTTTGGGGTGGTTTGTTTTTTTTTTAAGAGATAGGGGTACCAGACGCGGTGGCTCATGCCTGTAATTCCAGCACTTTGGGAGGCAGAGGTGAGACTCAAATAAATAAATAAATAGAGTGGGTGGTTTTAAATGTTTCAAAGCAGGATTGTTACGTACAATATGTGTTTTTATTGCAATGAACTATGATAGGGTGCTGGATAAAAGATTTTCTTTTCTTTTTCTTTTTTTGAGTTGGAATCTCACTCTTGTCACCCGACTGGAGTGCAGTGGCATGCTCATAGCCACTGCAGCCTCCACCTGCTGGGCTCAGGCGTTCCTTCTGCCTCAGCCTTCCAAGTAGCTGGAACTACAGACATGCACCACCACACTTGCTAATTTTTTGGTTTATTGTAGAGATGAGGTCTCGCCAATTTGCCCAGGCTGGTCTTGAACCCATGGGCTCAGGCAATTCTCTCATATGGCCTTCCAAAGTGCTGGGATTATAGGCATGAGCCACCATGCCCAGCCTGGATAAAAGATTTCAAGCATAAAATTTTTTTTTTTTTTTTTGAGTTGGAGTCTCACTCTGTCACCCAGACTGGAGTGCAGTGGGCTCTCCAGGCCACTGCAGCCTCGACCTGCTGGGCTCCGGCGATCCTTCCGCCTTAGCCTTCCAAGTAGCTGGAACTACAGGCGTGCGCTACCACGCCCAGCTAATTTTTTATTTTATTGTAGAGATGAGGGCTCGCTAAGTTGTCCAGGCAGGTCTCGAACCCACGGGCTCAGGCAATCCACTCACCTCAGCCTCCCAAAGTTCTGGGATTACAGGCTGAGCCACCGATCCCGGCTATAAAATTTTTAAATTAACATAACTTTTTAATATGAAAATATGAGTTAGGAGGAAAAAAAGGGAGAAAATGAAGTAATATTAAAGAAGAGGTTGTGTATTCTTGTATTTTTTTAATGAATGATAGTCACTGGTATTTTCAACCCATTGGATACCTTTAAAAGAGTGATGTTAGCCGGGCTCGGTGGCTCAGCCTGTAATCCCGCACCTTTGGGAGGCTGAGGTGAGTGGATTGCCTGAGCCTGCGGGTTCGTGACCCGCCTGGGCAGCGAGACCTCATCTCTACAATAAGTCAAAAAAATCAGCCGGGCATGGTAGCACATGCCTGTAATTCCGGCTACTCGGAAGGCTGAGGCGGAAGGATTGCTGGAGCCCAGCAGGTCAAGGCTGCGGTGGCCAAGAGCAGCCACTGCACTCCAGTCTGGGCGACAGAGTGAGACTCCAACCAAAAAAAAAAAAGAGTGATGTTACAGCTTTATTTTAAAATATTTGTAATAATCCAGCTTTTAAAAATATAGGCATGCCTCATAGCATTGTGAGTTTGGTTCCAGGCCACTGCAATGAAGCAAATATTACATAAAGTGAGTCACACTAATTTATTGGTTCCCCAGTTATATAAAAGTTATGTTTACATTATGCTGTAATTTATTAAGTATGTAATAGTATTGTCTCAAAAAAAATAATGTGCATATGTTAATTTAAAGATACCTTGTCTGAGTGTGGTGGCTCACGTCTGTAATCCCAGCACTTTGGGATACCAAGGCAGGAAGATTGCTTGAGGCCTGGAGTTCGAGACCAGTCTGGGCAACAAAGTGAAACTCCCATCTCTACAAAAATAATAATAATAGTGGTATAGTAATATAATAAAATACCTTTCTTATTAAAAAATGCTAAAGATTGTTAAGAGAAAAACTTTAGATAAGTTAAATTGTACAGAGTTTAATTAAGCAAAGAATGATCCACAAATTGATCAGCCTCCAGAACTAGAATAGGTTCAGAGCAACTCCGGGGCTATAAAATGGTCAAATAACATTACAGACAGAAAATGTAAAGTGACTTACGGGAAATGGAAGTGAGTTATAGAGAAAGCTGGATTGGTTGCAGCTCAGCCTCTAACAAATTTAAACATGATTTGAACAGTCGGTTGCCTGTAATTGGCTACAACATAGCTGCTGTGATTGACTGAGACTCAGCTACTTGTTATAAGAGTAGGTTACAGACTATATATCCACTTAGGTGACAGTCACTACCTATGACCAAACATAAAATATGTGAGGAAGCAGCTATAGGCTAAACTTAACATGAGCATCTGAGCCTTCAGCAAGTCATAATTGTTTTGCTGGTAGGGTCTTGCCTGGACATTAATGACTGCCTACATTGATGGCTGATCAGAGTAGTGGGTGTTAAAGGTTGAAGTAGCTGTGGCAATTTCTTTAAAAAGGACTACAGTAGCCAGGCATGGTGGCTCACGCCTGAAATTTCAGCACTTTGGGAGGCCGGAGCAAGAGGATTGCCTGAGCCCAGGGGTTTGAGACCACCCCGGACAACTTGACAAGCCCTCATCTCTACAATACATTTAAAAATTAGCCAACCGGGCTCGGTGGCTCAGCCTGTAATCCCGCACCTTTGGGAGGCTGAGGTGAGTGGATTGCCTGAGCCCACGAGTTCGAGACCCGCCTGGGCAGCGAGACCTCATCTCTACAATAAATCAAAAATGAGCCGGGTGTGGTAGCACGCGCCTGTAGTTCCAGCTACTCGGAAGGCAGAGGCGGAAAGACCGCCAGAGCTCAGCAGGCAAGGCTGCGGTGGCCGGGAGCGGCCACTGCACTCCAGTCTGGGCGACAGAGTGAGACTCCAACTCAAAAAAATAAAAAAATTTTAAAAATTTTTAAAAATTAGCTAAATGTGGTGGCTCATGTCTGTAATCCCAGACTTTGCGAAGCTGAGGAGAGAGGATTGCCTGAGCCCACAGCTTCAAGACCAGCCTAGGCAACATGGCAAGACCTCATCTCTACAATAAATTTTAAAAATTATCTGGGCATGGTAGCACATGCCTGTAGTTCCAGCTACTTGGAAAGCTGAAGTGGAAGGATTGCCTGAGCCCAGCAGGTCGAGGCTGTGGTGGCTGTGAGCGTGCCACTGCACTCCAGCCTGGGTGACAGAGTGAGACTCCAACTTAAAAAAAAAAGTTCCAGCTACTTGGAAGGCTGAGGCAGAAGGATCACCTGAGCCCAGCAGGTCAAGACGCGCAGTGGCTATACTCCAGTCTGGGAAACAGAGTGATACTCTGTCTCAAAAGATAAATAAATAAATAAACCACTTTGTTTGCTCATCCATAAGAAGAAACACCTCACCATTCAAGTTGTATCATGAGATTGCAGCAATTCAGTAACATCTTCAGGCTTGGTTTCCAAGTTTAGTTATTTTGCTGTTTCTACCACATGGGCAGTTACTTCCTACACTGAAGTCCTGAACTCCTCAAAGTCATTCATGAGCGTTGGGATCAACTTCTTCCAAACTCCTGCTAATGTTGACATTTTGATCCCTTTCCATGAGTGATGAATGTTCTTAGTGGCATGTAGAATGGTGAATCCTTTCCAGATGGTTTTCAATTTACTTTGTCCAGGTCCACTGTAGAATCACTATCTATGGCAGCTGTAACTTCACTAAGGATATTTCTTAGATAAGGCCACTTGAAAGTCAAAATCAGTCCTTGATCCATGAGCAACGGAATAAATGTTGTGTCAGCAGACGTGAAAACAACATTCAGGCCAGGCGTGGTGGCTCAATGTAGGGAGACCACAGCTCTAAGCTATGGGGCCTGAAAGAAGAACCTGGTGGGCCTGTTTCCTCAATATGACAATAAGGAGGTAAGGTTAGGATTCTGCTGCCCTGCTTCAAGAGTCACTAACTGGGTGGGTCAGGCTGTAACATCTCTGCCAACCAGAACACCATTAGCAGTGAAAACAACTCTCTACGGTTTTTTGAACGATGAATGTGCACTTACCTGCATCATCTCTATACCTAAATGCCTGCCCTTCTCACACAAGGCAATTTGTGGTGGTCATTCTTTCATCAGTTCACTGTTCCCTATACCAGGCCTTATACAAGGCAATGCCAGATAAATGAAGAAAAAAGATGTGGGCTTTAGAGCCAGAGAAGCCAGATCCATAGACAGGCCCATATCAGAGCCAGTTAATTCTTTTTTTTTTTTTTTTTTTGAGTCAGAGTCTCACTCTGTCACCAGCCTGGAGTGCAGTGGCTGCTCCCGGCCACCGCAGCCTCGACTTGCTGGGCTCCGGCGATCCTTCCGCCTCAGCCTGCCAGTTAATTCTAATGAATGACCAGATAGAATTGCTACATACGAGAGCACACAGACATCCTGTTAAGAGCTCGGGGGCGCAATGAATTCTGACCAAGGGACTGAAACATTTTGTATTGGAGTTAGGCCTTGAAGATAATAGAAACATTTGACAGTGAAAGAAGAGCATTCCCCGGGCAGGGGAAACCGCAGGCAGAAGCACAGGGACAAGAAAATACAAGTTGAGTGGTGCACAATGGGGGTGGCAGTGGGAAAGGAAGAGCAGGTAAGCCGAGAACCCAGTGGGAGGGCCTTGTGTGGGGACTAGAGTTGGGAGGGGTGCTGACTAGGAAAGAAGCGGATTTGCATTTCAGAAAAAGCCAGAGCAGCCACCCTGCCAGCACGGGGAGTGTGCCAGGCCTGCCACGGCGGGATGAGAGCTGTGCTTCACTGGTGGCAGAACGTTACCATGAATCTCAGCACCACGTGTGGCTGAGTCATAGGTGGGAGGGGAAACGGAGGAAGCAGTCCAGTCTCTGAGGGTGCCACTCAAAGCAATGTGCTCTGCCTCCCAAGGTCATCCAGATTAACCAGCCCCAGTCTACCAGCCACACCCTGATTTTAGATCCAATCCAAGAGTAGGTGGGAGGCCACACAAAACTACGTTTTTGGTCCTAGTCCTGCTAGGAAAGAAAATCACTTTTCAAAAAGCTATTAAAAATACTTCAGAGATTTGAATTCAGAAACTACTTCAGAAATTTGTTAAGTTTTGCAGTTTTGATCGTTGAACTGTGGTTATGTGGTTATGTAAGAGAATGTCCTGATTCTTGGAAAAGCACACTGAAGTCTACAACCTACTTTCAAATGTTTCAGAATATAACATATATGTGTGTGTGTGTGTGTGTGTGTGTGTGAGAGAGAGAGAGAGAGAGAGAGAGAGAGAAGAGAAGAGAGAGAGAGAGAGAGAGAGAGAGAGAGAGAGAGAGAGAATGGGGCAAATGTGGAAGTAGTGAATCTGGGTAAAGTGCATATGGCATTCCTTGCCCTATTCTTGTAACTTTCCAAAAATGTTGGAAATTATATCAAAATAAAAAGTAATCCAAAAATGTCAGGAATAGGTTTCTTTTGTTTCATTTTTAAGGATAGGGTCCCTGTCACCCAGACTGGAGAGCAGTGACAAGATCCTAGTTCACTGCAACCTTCAGTCTCCAGAGTAGTTGGGACTACAGACACACGTCACCATACCTAGCTGATTTTTTTTTTGTTTTTGAAGACTGTTAATATTTATTTCTGTTTATCTCTTAGTACCCACCGCAGAATCTTAAAATTACTACAAAAATTATTCTCTGCTAGATACAGTGTTGGGGTTATATATATGTTATTTCTAATTCTGCAGAGTAGCTATTTCTTTTTTTTTTTTTTTTTTGAGTTGGAGTCTCACTCTGTCGCCCAGACTGGAGTACAGTGGCCACTCCCGGCCACCACAGCCTCACCTCTGGGCTCCCGCGATCCTTCCGCCTCAGCCTTCCAAGTAGTTGGAATTACAGGCATGCGCTACCACACCCGGCTGATTTTTTGATTTATTGTAGAGATGAGGTCTCGCTGCCCAGGCGGGTCTCGAACCTGCGGGCTCAGGCAATTCACTCACCATCAGCTCCCAAAGGCGCGGGATTACAGGCTGAGCCACCGAGCCTGGCCAGAGTAGCTATTTCTATTCCCATTTTATAGATAAAGAAACCAAGGCTCAGGGAGTTTAGATAATCTGGTAAGAACCAGAGTCAGATCCAAAGCCCAAACTTTTTCCTCTGTAGTTGTCAGTTAATGTTTGCTGAATTAAATGTGAGAGAAGTTAGCACAGAGTTTAAGGCACCAGACAAATATAAGAGATTTTATGCACTAATGAGAACAGTGATAAACACTGAGATCTAAAGAGCACCCTCATCATGAGGCAAAGGCCAACTGTTTTTGGTTTTGCTTTTTTTCTTTTTTTGAGTTGGAGTCATTTTCTTTCCTAGCAGGACTAGGACCAAAAATGTAATTTTGTGTGGCCTCCCACCTGCTCTTGGATTGGATCTAAAATCAGGGTGCGGCTGGTAGACTGGGGCTGGCTAATCTGGATGACCTTGGGAGGCAGAGCACATTGCTTTGAGTGGCACCCTCAGAGACTGGACTGCTTCCTCCGTTTCCCCTCCCACCTATGACTCAGCCACACATGGAGCTGAGATTCATGGTAATGTTCTGCCACCAGTGAAGCATAGCTCTCACGCACCATGGCAGGCCTGGCACACTCCCCGTAGCCTTCCAAGTAGCCTGAACTACAGGTGCGCGCTACCACGCCTGGCTAAAGGCCAACTGTTATATGGTGGAATATTATGTAATCCATGTCTCAAAAGAATTAGGTAAGTATACTGTCATTAGTGCTGCCAGATAAAATGACAACGTATTAGTGACGTACATATGTGAAAGATCAGCCATTTCAAATTTATCTGGACATCCTGAATTTTTATTTTCTATATATGGAAATTCTAAATACTAAATACTATGGAAAGATGTCCTTTTTTAATTTTATTTTTTATTTTTTGGGGTTGGAGTCTCACTCTGTCACCCAGGCTGGAGTGCAGTGGCACACTCACGGCCACCCCAGAGTTGACATGCTGGGCTCTGGCGATCCTTCTGCCTCAGCCTTCCAAATAGCCAGAACTACCTGTGTGTGCTACCACAACTAGCTAATTTTTTATTTATTGTAGAGACAAGGTCTTGCCGAGTTGCCTGGGCTGGTCTCGAACCTGCGGGCTCAGGCAATCCACTTGCCTCGGCCTCCCAAAGTGTTGGGATTACAGGCTGAGCCACTGAGCCCGGCCAATGTTCTGTTCTTTAAGTAAACAAAATAAGCTACTGATATACATAAATATCACAGCCCCACTTTCATTTAGAAAAATGTATAAGCCGGGCTTGGTGGCTCAGCCTGTAATCCCGTGCCTTTGGGAGGCTGAGGTGAGTGGATTGCCTGAGCCCGCGGGTTCGAGACCCGCCTGGGCAGCGAGACCTCATCTCTACAATAAATCAAAAAATCAGCCGGGCATGGTAGCACATGCCTGTAATTCCAGCTACTTGGAAAGCTGAGGCGGAAGGATCGCCGGAGCCCAGCAGGTCGAGGCTGTGGTGGCCGGGAGCAGCCACTGCATTCCAGTCTGGGCGACAGAGTGAGACTCCAACTCAAAAAAAAAAAAAAAGTATAAATATAGAGAAATTTCTGGATAATGACATGTATTATAGTGTTGACATTCCCTCTAGAGAATGAAATTCTCTAGGGTAAGGCATAGAGAGAACACTGCTAATATTTACTTCTGAACTCTTATATTGCATACATTTTTAATTTACATTTTTATTAAGATAATTGCAGGTTCACATGCAGCAGTAAAAATATAATACAAAGAGATCCCTTGTATGTTTGGCTCAGTTTCCCCCAATGGTAACCGTCATCAAAACTGTAGAACAGCTGGTCACGGTGGTTCATGTCTGTAATCCCACCACTTTGGGAGGTGGAGGCAAAAGGATTGCCTGAGCCCATGGGCTCTAGACCAGCCAGGGCAACTTGGCAAGACCTCATCTCTACAACAACTCAAAAAATTAGCTGGCCATGGTGGCGCACACCTGCAGTTCCAGCTACTTGGAAAGCTGAGGCAGAAGGAACACCTGAGCCCAGCAGGTCAAGGCTGCTGTGGCCATGGTTGTGCCACTGCACTCCAACCTGGGTGACAGAATGAGACTCAGAGTCTAAATAAATAAATAAATATTTTAAAATTACAAAACTGTAGAACAACATCACAACCAGGATATTGACATTGGTTCAATAATCCAGTGCTCTTACTCAAACTTCCCCAATTGTACTCTGTGTGTGTGTGTGTTTCTGTGTGTGTGTGTGTATGTGTGTGTGTATGTTGTGAGCATTCCATTCTACATAATATTATCACCTTTGTACGTTCATGGATCTACCAGCATATTCAAGATCATGAAATGTTCCAGCATCAGAAGGATCTCTTGTGTTGTCTTTTTATATCATATATACCTCCCACTAGACATATCCCCACCTTTACCAGCCCCCCCACCCTAACTTCTGACAACTACTGGTCTATCTTCTATTTCTAAAGTTTTCTCATTTCAAAAATATTGTATAAGCCGGGCTCGGTGGCTCAGCCTGTAATCCCGCGCCTTTGGGAGGCTGAGGTGAGTGGTTTGCCTAAGCCCGCGGGTTCGAGACCCGCCTGGGCAGCGAGACCTCATCTCGACAATAAATCAAAAAATCAGCCAGGCGTGGTAGCGCATGCCTGTAATTCCAGCTACTTGGAAGGCTGAGGCGGAAGGATCGCCGGAGCCCAGCAGGTCGAGGCTATGGTGGCCGGAAGCGGCCACTGCACTCCAGTCTGGGCGACAGAGTGAGACTCCAACTCAAAAAAAAAAAAAAAATTTTGTATAAATGGAATCTTATAGTATGTAACCTTCTGGGATTGGCTTTTCTCACTCAGAACAAGTTCCTGGAAATTCATCCAAGGTATGCGTAGCAATAGTTCATTCCTTTTTATTGTTGAGTAGCATTCCATGGCATGTATGTACCACAGTTTAACCATTCACCTGCTGAAGGACATCTGAGATGCCAGTTTTGGACTATTACAAATAAAGCTGCTATGAACTTGTGTGCAGCTTATTACATGCATTTTCAAACAAAATTTTGTATTCAAAAAATAAGCCGGGCTCGGTGGCTCAGCCTATAATCCCGCGCCTTTGGGAGACTGAGGTGAGTGGATTGCCTGAGCCCGCAGGTTCGAGATCCGCCTGGGCAGCGAGACCTCATCTCTACAATAAATCAAAAAAATCAGCCAGGCGTGGTAGCGCCTGCCTGTAATTCTGGCTACTCGGAAGGCTGAGGTGGAAGGATTGCCGGAGCACAGCAGGTCGAGGCTGCGGTGGCCGGGAGCGGCCACTGCACTCCAGTCTGGGCGACAGAGTGAGACTCCAACTCAAAAAAAAAAAAAATAGACCATTTTATTAGTTAGGGTTTTTCAGAGAGACCAGAATCATTAGGAGTTATACATATGTAGATATGGATATAATATATGAGTGGATTTATTAGGAAAATTGAATCATGTGATTAATGGGCCATGACAGGCCATCTGCAAGTTGGAGACCCTGAGATGCCAGTGGGACCCAGTACAAGTTCAAAAGCCTCAGAACCAGGGAGGCTGATGGTGTGATTCTCAATCCAAGGCCAGAGACCTGAGAACCCATGGGGGGCTGCGGGGGAAGCAGCGGGAACTGTTGTAAGCCCTGGCTTTCCAAGGCCAGAGAGCCTGGGGTTCTGACGTCCAAGGACAGAAGGAAGAGATGCCCAGCTCTGGGGGTGGGGGAGAAAGAGAGGAAGAGGAAATCCTTTTCTCATCCTTTTTGTCCTGTGGGGCCCCTAGCAAACTGGGTGGTGTTCACTCACATGGAGGATGATCTTTCCCACTCACTCCACTAACTCACACACCAATCTCCTCTGGGAAACATCCTCACAGACACACCCAGAAGTAACCCTTTACCAGCTCCCTGGGTATTCCCTAATCCAGTCAAGGTGACACCTAAAGTTAACCATCACAATTCTATAAAAATGTGACTGGGCATGGTGTCTCACACCTGTAATCTCAGCACTTTGGGAAATGAAGGCAAGACGATTGCCTGAGCCCACAGGTTCAAGACCAGCCTGGGCAACTTGGCAAGACCTCATCTCTACAATAAATCAAAAAATTAGTTGGACGTGGTGGTACACACATGTAGTTCCAGCTACTTGGAAAGCTGAGGCAGGATACCCTGAGCCCAACAGGTAGAGGCTGCGGTGGCTGTGATTGTGCCACTGTACTCCAGCCTAGGCGACAGAGTGAGAATTCTGGCTCAAAAAACTAAAAAAAAAAGTTAACGTAACCAAGAAATACAAATAAATTCAAAAGCAAAAAAAAGTGAGAAATATATACCAATTATACATAGACAAGAGGCTAGCTTCTTTAAAAATAGTTTCTAAGGCCAGGCACGGTGGCTCACATCTATAATCCTAGCACTTTGGGAGGCCCAGGTGAGAGGATTGCCTGAGCTCATGGGTTCGAGCCCAGTCTGGGCAACTTGGCAAGACCTCATCTCTACAGTAAATCAAAAAATTAGCCAGGCATGGTGGCACATGCCTGTAGTTCTAGTTACTTGGAAGGCTGAGGCAGAAGAATCACCTGAGCCTAGTGGGTCATGGCTGCGGTGGTCGTGAGCAGTGTGCCACTGCGCTCCAGCCTGGGCTACAGAGTGAGACTCTGACTCAAAAAAAAAGTTTTGCCGGGCTCGGTGGCTCAGCCTGTAATCCCGTGCTTTGGGAGGTTGAGGTGAGTGGATTGCCTGAGCCCGCGGGTTCAAGACCCATCTGGGCAACTTGGCGAGACCTCATCTCTACAATAAATAAAAAAATCAGCCGGGGGTGGTAGCGCATGCCTGTAATTCTGGCTACTTGGAAGGCTGAGGCGGAAGGATCACCGGAGCCCAGCAGGTGGAGGCTGCGGTGGCCGGGAGCAGCCATTGCACTCCAGTCTGGGCAACAGAGTGAGATTCCAACTCAAAAAAAAAAAAAAGAAAAGGCATATGGCTTTGGCACAGAAACTTCAATTCTAGTTATTTCTTGTACAGATATACTTGTCAGTGTACAAAATAATAAATGACCAGGATTTTCATTGTAGCATTATCTTTTGGGTAGAAAAGGATAAAAACAACTTAGATATCCACCAATAAGAAACTAGTTTTAGCTGAATTATGATGTACCCAATCAAAGGAATTATAAGCAGCTGACATAAAGAATGAGGGCACTCTACAGTGATTAAGAGTGGCATCTGGAGCTAGAGTACCTGGGCTCAAATTCCAGTCTCAATTTCCTCAAATGTAAAAGGACAATCTATCTCAAAGGGTTGTTGTGAGGATTAACTGAGTTACTATATAGAAGTTACTGCTTAGGCCAGGAGTGATGACTCAGCCTGCAGTCCCAGCACTTTGGGAGGCCAAGGCAAGAGGATTGTCTCAGCCCGGGGGTTCGAGACCAGCCTGGGCAACTTGGCGAGACCTCATCTCTACAATAAATCAAGAAATTAGCCAGGCGTGGTGACACGTGCCTGTAGTTCTTGGAAGACTGAGGCGGAAGGATCGCCCTGAGCCCAGCAGGTCGAGGCTGCGATGTTTGTGAGCGTGCATGTCACTGCACTCTAGCCTGGGCAACAAGAGTGAGACTCCAACTCAAAAAAAAAAAAAAAAGCCGGGCTCGGTGGCTCAGCCTGTAATCCCAGCACTTTGGGAGGCTGAGGTGAGTGGATTGCCTGAGCCCGCGGGTTCGAGACCCATCTGGGCAACTTGGCGAGACCTCATCTCTACAATAAATCAAAAAATTAGCTGGGCGTGGTAGTGCGCGCCTGTAGTTCCAGCTACTTGAAAGGCTGAGGCAGAAGGATCACCGGAGCCCAGCAGGTGGAGGCTGCGGTGGCTGGGAGCAGCCAGTGCACTCCAGCCTGGGTGACAGAGTGAGACTCCAACTCAAAAAAAAAAAAAAAAAAAAAAAGAAGT
This sequence comes from Cephalopachus bancanus, assembly GCA_027257055.1. Taxonomy (NCBI): domain Eukaryota; kingdom Metazoa; phylum Chordata; class Mammalia; order Primates; family Tarsiidae; genus Cephalopachus; species Cephalopachus bancanus. The sequence continues at coordinate 8,926 of JAPVLO010000497.1, read as the reverse complement.
TACTGCTTAGACCAGTGCCTGGCATATGCTAAATGCTATGTAAATATTGGGCATTATCATTAAATAGAAAGGGGGAAAAGCAATTACAGAATAGTATATATTCTTCAATTTATGTAAAATAAAAAAAGTACATGTCTATAAGTACATAAAATGAACTCCTTTTTTTTTCAGTCAGAGTCTCACTCTGTCTCCCAGGCTGAAATGCAGTGCCACAATCCCGGCTACTGCAGCCTCAACCTGCTGGGTTCAGGCAATCTTCCGCCTCAGCCATCCAAGTAATTGGGACTACAGACACTTGCCACCATGCCCGGCTAATTTTTTTTTTTTTTTTTTTTAGTTGGAGTCTCACTCTGTCACCCAGGCTGGAGTGCAATGACACATTCATGGCCACCGCAGCCTTGACCTTCTGGGCTCAGGCAATATTTCTGCCTCAGCCTTTCAAGAAGCTGGAACTACAGGCACATGTCACCATACCTAGCTAATTTTTTTATTTATTGTATAGACTAGGTCTCGCCATGTTGCCCAGGCTGGTCTGGAATCCCTGAGCTGAGGTAATCCTCTCCTCAGCCTCGCAAAGTACTGAAATTTCAGACTTGTGCCATCGCACCCAGCCTGAACTCCTCTTGAGGACACACACATGAAATAATCTGGTTGCTGAGGTCGCCTCTGGGTAGGGCAACTGGTTGGCTAGAGGAAGAGGGAGCAAAGGCAACTTCTTTTTCACCAGTTTGGCTTTGTACCTTTTACATTCTATACCAAGCTTATCTATTACCTTTTCAAAATGGAATTGTTTAAAAAAAGCAAAAGGTCAGCTGGGCATGGTGTTCACACCTGTGATCCCAGCACTTTGGGAGGCCAAGGCAGAAGGATTGCTTGAGGTCAGAAGTTTGAGGCCAGCCTGAGCAACAAAAGTAGACCTTGTTTCTATTTTAAAAAAGAAAAAAAGAAGAAAGAAAGAAAGAAAGTAAAAAGGGAAATAAGGCTTAAGCTTGTAATCCCAGCACTTTGGGAGGCCGAGGCGGGAGGATTGCCTGAGTCTAGGGGTTCGAGACCAGCCTGGGCAATTTGGTGAGACCTCGTCTCTACAATATATCAAAAATTAGCCAAGCATACTTGGGAGGCTGAGGTAGAAGGATCGCTGAAACCCAGCAGGTCGATGCTGGGTGGCCGTGAACATGCCACTGCACTCCAGCCTGGACGATGGAGTGAGACTCCAACTCAGAAACAAACAAAAAAGCCGGGCTCAGTGGCTCAGCCTGTAATCCCGCGCCTTGGGAGTCTGAGGTGAGTGGATTGCCAGAGCCCGTGGGTTCGAGACCTGCCTGGGCAGCGAGACCTCATCTCTACAATAAATCAAAAATCAGCTGGGCGTGGTAGCATGCGCCTGTAGTTCCAGCTACTTGGTAGGCTGAGGCGGAAGGATCGCCAGAACCCAGCAGGTCGAGGCTATGGTGGCCAGGAGTGGCCACTGCACTCAGTCTGGGTGACAGAGTGAGACTCCAACTCAAACAACAACAACAACAACAACAAAAAACAACAGTGGGGATCACATCCCTTCCGCATAGACAATAAAAAAAGCAGCACCTTAAATGAAGGAATGGGTGAGGAGGATGAGTTGAGGGAGGGTAGTAAACCATACAAAGCAAAACATAATCCCCATTTTTTTTCCCTTTTTTTTTAACTTGTTTTGTTTTGTTTTGAATTGGTGCCTCACTCTGTCACCCAGGCTGGAGTGCGGTGGAGTGATCATGGCTCACCACAGCCTCAAACTCCTGGGCTCAGGCGGTCCTTTGCCTCAGCCTCCAGAGTAGCTGGGGCTACAGGCATGCACCACCATGCCTGGTTCATTTTTTACAAATTTTTTGTAGAGATGAGGTCTCACCATTATGCCCAGGCTTGAACTCCTGGGCTCAAGTGATCCTCCCGCCTCAGCCTCCCAGAGTGCTGGGATTATAGGTGTGAGCCACAGTGCCCAGCCTTGATTTTCTTTCATCTTAATCACATCCCTTCCCTAGGGGCATAGACAATTAAAAAAGCAGCACCTTAAATGAAGGAATGGGTGAGCAGGATGAGTTGAGGGAGGGTAGTAAATCATACAAAAAAAAAGGAATATTGCTACACAGGTCGAAAAACATTATTCCACTGCACATAAAAACCCAATCCTTTTTTCTAGCTTTATTGAAGTATAATTAACAAATAAAAATTATATGTATATATCCAGTATACGATGTGTTTGTATACGTATATGTATACACTGTAATATGGTTCCCACAACCAAGCTAATTAACATGCCTATTACCTCATACAGTTATTTGTGTGTGTGGTGAGAACATTTATCTCTCTTAGCAGTCTTCACGTATACAATACATTCCTATTCTCTCTAGTCACCATGCTGTACAATAGATCTCTAGAACTCAATACATTTTTCATGGCACGTGATGGAATGAACATCTACACTCACCATGGGAAAAAAACAATCTTGCACTGCCTTCTAATTCTAACTCAGCTGCAGTACTGTGTGTGCCTGAGAGCCAAGACCACCAGAGGAGGGGTCACCGGAAGGGTCATCTTGTACAGTTGCCAGAGCCCACAGATCACCTCCTTGGGAATAAATAAATCTTGAGACAGCTTAAACTCTCAGTTCAGAAATTCCTTATGCCAGCCAGGATTTCCAGAATATTTGAAGCTGGGTTGGAGGGTGGAAGGCCCAATCTGTTCACTCCAGGGAAGATTTCTAGGTTAAGGTGAAGCCTTGGTAGGTCCAGCGTCAGAAAGGTTCAGGACAGTGAGTTGAGGGAGGGCGGTAACCCATACAAAGAAAGGAATATTTTTACACATCTTGAAAAACATTATTCCACCACACATAAAGACCCAATACTTATTAATTTCCATACTAGAATTCATTAAAAAAAATTGTGTGTTGATTCTTATATGTTGAAACTTCAGTCACCTTCAAAGTACTCTCCATTTGATGCAATACACCTACTGAGACGCTTTGCCCACTGCTCAAAACAGTTTTTGAACTCATCAATTTTGGTGCCTCTTAGTGCTTCTGCCAGTTTTTGTTTCACCTCTCCTGCACTGGTGAAACATTTCCCTTTGAGGACTTTTTTCATGGAGGAGGGAGAATAGGGACAAGATCGGGTGACTAGGGAGGGTGGGGCACCAGAGGTCATGCTGTTTTTGGTCAAAATCTGCTGAACACTTAGTGCGGCGTGGGCAGGTGAACTTGTAAATCACCCACCATGAAATGGGCAAACACTTTGAAAGAATCTCCAAAAAAATTCACTGAAGCAGAACGCAGTTTCTCACAACAACGCTAGCTAGTACACTGATGCCAATGGGTTCCTAAAACACTTATCTAGTAGGAGAAGCCTGTACTATAAAAGATCAACTCTCCAAAACATACTTTGAGCCATCATTTTTTTGGGGGGGGGAGTAAATGTTGGTTGGGTTGGTGAAAAGTAGTATCACTTTTTCTCTCTGTCTCCACACACAGCAAGTGCTTGGCACATGTTTGCTTAGTGGTGACAATTCTGAAGGTTCCAGGCCTAGTGCAGGCCTTCCCTGCTGTGGGGTTGGAAGTTGTATAAACTCACTGAGATCCCTGAGGGCTCAGCATGCCCTTCTCAAGGATATCAGTGGGTCTTCTTATAACAACTACAGCCATTTCTTGACCTAAACTTTTTTGTCTTTCACTGCTGTTCTATGTACAAGGGGGGAATCCCCAAAAACCCTACAATTATCTTTTGGAGGGCAGGCCCCTTGTAGTACGGACTTCCTCAACTTGGTAAGTGTTCTAGGAACCCATCAGCATCCGTGTACCAGCTAGCATTGTAAGAGTCTGCATTAGACTGCAATGAATTTTTTCTGGAGATTCTTTCAATGCATTTGCCTATTTCATGTTGGGTGATATATGAGCGCACCCAGCCACACTACACTGAGTGTTTAGCTTTTTTTGACACCAAACAGCATGATTCCCTGTTCACCCTCCCTATTCCCTCTATCTCACTCCAAGTGACTTTCTCGCCTTCATGAAAAAAGTCTTCAAAGGGAAACATTTTGCCGCCATGGAAGAGATGAAACAAACAGTAGAAGCAAGAGAAGGCATCAAAATTGACGAGTTCAAAAACTTTTGAGCAGTGGAAAAAGTGTGTCGATGGGTGTGACTGAAGTTTAAACATGTAAGAACAGCTGGGCTTGGTGGCTCAGCCTGAAATCCCGCGCTTTGGGTGGCTGAGTGGATTGCCTCTCAACTTGGCGAGACCTCATCTCTACAATAAATCAAAAAATTAGCCGGGTCTGGTAGCGCGCGCCTGTAGTTCCAGCTACTTGGAAGGCTGAGGCAGAAGGATCGCCGGAGCCCAGCAGGTCGAGGCTGCGGTGGCTGGGAGTGGCCACTGCACTCCAGTCTGGGCAACAGAGTGAGACGCCAACTCAAAAAAAAAAAAAAGTAAGAATAAATACATAATTTTGTATAAATAAATTCCAGGTTTCTTTTGGTCCCCCCTCATATGCAAGGGTAGGGATGGGAGGAGGTCTGTTAATTCTGCTATGTCAAACAGGCAGCTAGACATAAGATTCTGGGACTAGAGTTACAGGCTGGGGAGCTGTCACCATAGTGGTGGATGAGATGAATAGGAAGAGAATAGAGATAGAGAAGAGGTTGTGACTTTATGCTGGAACATGGCACCATGATGAGGCCAGGAGGAGGAGAAGACAGGGTAACCATGAGAAGGTAAAAGGACAGCCTTGTAGGAAGCCTGGTAAAGGAAGTGCTTTAAAAGGAGAGCATCAAAAGCTGTCATGGATTAAAAGTATGGTGAGAGCTGAGAATTAACCCTTGGAGGCCAGGGACAGTGACTCATGCCTGTAATCCCAATGCTTTTGGAAACTGAGGCAGTAGGATCACTTGAGGCCAAGAGTCGAAGACCAGCCTGGGCAACATAGCAAGACTCTGTTGTTACAAAAAAAATTTTTAAGTTAGCTGGGGCTGGTAACATGTGCCTGTAGTCCCAGCTCCTTGGGAGGCTGAAGTGGAAAGATTATTTGAACCCAAAAGTTTGAGGCTGCAGTGAGCTATGATCACACCACTGTACTCCAGGAGCCTGAGCAAAGCGCAAGACTCTGTCTCTTAAAAAAAAAAGGCTGGGCTCCGTGGCTCTTGGGAGGCCAATGTGAAAGGCTTGCCTGAGCCCGCGGGTTCAAGACCAGCCTGGGCAACATGGTCTCTACAATAAATCAAAAAATGAGCTGGGCATGGTGGTGCAGCTTGTGGTTCCAGCTACTTGGAAGGCTGAGGTGGAAGGATCACCTGAGCACAATGGAGTGAGGCTACAGTGGCCATGAGTGTGCCACTGTACTCCAGCCTGAGTGACAGAGTGAGACTCCAACTCAAAAAAAAAAAACATTGGCTAGGAAAAATGAAGACTATGGTGAACTTTCAGTGAAGTGCTAGAGTGCTGGCCTCACTAAAGCCGTCTGAGGAGACAATGAAAGGTAAAAAAGCAAAGAGGGTACAAGAATCCCAGCAGGAAACAGGACACCCTCAGCCGGGCCTTTTTTCTGTTTTTTTTTTTTTTTTTTTTGGTGTCAGAGTCTCACCCAGGATAGAGTGCAGTGGCACACTCACAACCACTGCAGCCTCAACCTGCTGGGCTCAGGCGATCCTTCCGTCTCAGCCTTCCAAGTAGCTAGAACTACAGACTACACCACAGGCTCATTTTTTGATTTATTGTAGAGACGATATTTTGCCAAGTTGCCCGGGCTGATCTTGAACCCCTGGGCTCAGGCAATCCTCTAGCCTCAGCCTCCTAAAGTGCTGGGATTACAGGCATGAGACACCACACCTGGCTAGCCGGGACTTTGGAAGAGACATTTTAGCAAAAGCTCAGCCATGAGTTGCTTAGCGAGGGGGACAGTTTCTGAGAAATGTGTGGTGAGGTAACTTGTTAGATTTGCAAACATCAGTGAATGTGTACTGTACTATTTACTGAGGTAGGGCGGAGTTAAGGACACTAGAGGAAAAGTTGAAACTTGCAGGGAACAATAACAGCAGGAAGCTGTACAAATCTTGAGGTCTAAGGGGCAAGGGGAGGAGATTGTATTAACTGAAGCCAGGTGAGAAGCCACAGAAGAGGAGTCACATGTTGCAGGAGTTGCAGCTGTTGAGGAAAGTGGCCACTCAAGACACAGCCAAGCAGGGAAGAAGCAGGAAGAATATTTCGGTTGAGCTCCATTGGAAGCCAGCAGGTAAGGCCACCTGGTGATGGGGTCCACAAGAAGCCAAGCTCCCCAGGGCAGAGATGGATGGAGAACGGATGGCGATGGAGGACAGTGGGACATACAGAAAAAAAATCAGCGCCCCTGTCGGGGGTGGTGAGTATAGGTGGAGACAGGAAGTACAGGTGACTGCAATACAGACGCAAAAGGAAGATAGCAAGGCACAGAAATAGTTCAAAGAACAAGTCGTGACATCAACCAGCATCACCACTGTTTTGCCATAAACAATGATTTTTTTTTTTGAGTTGGAGTCTCACTCTGTCGCCCAGGCTGGAGTGTAGTGGCACGTTCACGGCTACTGCAGCCTCGACTTGCTGGGCTTAGGCAATCCTTCCACCTCAGTCTTCCAAGTAGCTGGAACTACAGGCGGATGCTACCATGCCCGGCTTATTTTTTGATTTACTGTAGAGACGAGGTCTCATCGTGTTGCCCAGGCTGGTCTCGAAGCCTAGGCTCAGGCAGTTCTCTAACCTCAGCCTCCCAAAGTGGTGGGATTACAGGTTTGTGCCACCACGCCCAGCCACGAACAGTGATTTAATGTTCCTGGGTGTTGTGTGAATTAATGAGATCATGATATAAAGTTCTTGGGCTCAATACATTGTAGGTATTATTATGTGCTATAAAGACAGAATATTAGTTTATTTTAAAAGTAGCTTTAGAGTATCATGTGTAAGCATCATGGCGATTTATTATGGGTCAATGAGGACAATCTTGCCTTTTGGAATTTTATGGCAAAGAGCGTCTGTCTTGTTTTACCACTCAAACCTGTATGTGACTATGGCGTGCTGTAGCCACCTGGTGGCAGCATACCCCAATCACGGATTCTATTGTCTTGCAGAGATGATCTTGTGAACAGAAAGACAACTAGACATTCTGTGCCCCTTGATGAAAGCGCACAGCACCATCTATGAAGTAGCCTTGTCAAAAAAATCAAACCAGAATCCTATTAAGGCTCTGGATCCAACTACCAATGTATAGGAAATATAGGAGAGAAAGGAACAAACTAAACAATATCATGAAGACATGAGCAGCAAAATCCAGAGTAATGAAAACCCTACAAGACAAGCACCTCGTTTCTTCTTTTAAAAAGGGGAGTAGCGAGGGGCAAGGAAAAGAAAAAGTTGGATGGAGACTCTTCAGATTAAAAAAGACTGAAGAGGCAAATTAACAAATCACAATAAAAAACCGTGCATGGAATAATCAGAAATGTGAGGACTGTCTGAATATTGGATGGTATTAAGGAATTACAGTTAAGTTTTTCTGAAGGGTGCTGATGGTAGTGTGCTTGTATTTTTCAAGAAAGTACTTTGAAATCTTTTTAAAAGAGATACATAGTGAGATATAGGTATGATGATAGAATGTCTGAGATTTACTTCAAAATAATCTGGGATTGGGGAAACTAGATGAGGAAAAGGTGGAAACAAAGTTGTCCATGCATGAACAATTGTTGAAGCTGAGTTATGAAACTTGGAAGTTTATTCAATTCTTGCTATTCAAAATATCAGCTCAGCCAGGAGGCTGAGGCAAGAGGATTGCCTGAGCCCAAGGGTTCGAGAGCAGCATGAGCAACTTGACAAGACCTTGTCTCTACAATAAAAAAAAATTAGCTGGGCATGGTGGCGCATGCCTGTGGTTTCAGCTACTTGGAAAGCTAAGGCAGAAGGATTGCCTGAGCCCAGCAGACTGCGCTCCAGCCTGGGCAACAGAGTGAGACCTGACAATAAATAAATAAATAAATACAGCAGACCAAGAGCGTGAATATCACCAAAGAGCTTGTTTGAAATGCAGAGTCTCAGGTCCCACCCCAGACCTACTGAATCAGAATTTACAGTGTAAAAAGATCCCTGGATGATGCACAGGCACACTAAAACTTGAGAAGCCCTACATTATATTATTCTTTCGACTTGTGTGTTTGAAATTTACACACACACAAAAAATGGGTCAGGTTCAGTGGCTCAGCCTGTAATCCCAGCACTTTGGGATACCAAGGCAAGTGGATTGCCTGAAGCCCGCAAGTTCAAGACCAGCCCAGGAATTTGGCGAGACCTCGTCTCTACAATAAATTTTAAAAAAATTAGCCGGGTGTGGTAGCTTGTGCCTGTAGTTCCGGCTACTTGGAAGACTGAGGCAGAAGGATCCCCAGAGCCCAGCAGGTCAACCCTGGGATGGCTCTGTGAGTGTGCCACTGCACTCCAACCTGGGAGATGGAGTGAGACTCCAACTCAAAAAATAAAAATAAAAAAATAAAAAATAAAAATAAATTTAAAATTGTAATTACGTTGATAAGGCATGTTAAATATTACATAAAAGGTGTCCGTCAAATATTGGTTGAAGTGAGTTGCATGCTGTCTAGCTAACAAATATTTCTAATTTTCCTCTTCATAATAATTATATCACAGTTGCAGTGTGTTATCATTAAAATACAGCACTTATTGACACTTTAATCTTTGCAAAAAGTCTCTGAAGTTATCATCTTTATAGATTTCAGGGATAGTAAACTGAAATTTAGAGAGGTCAAATGACTCATCCAAGATCCTATAGTTCTTTTTTTTTAGAGTAGGAGTCTCATTCTGTCTCCCAGACTAGAATGCGGTGGCATGCTCACGGTCACTGCAGCCTCGACCTGCTGGGGTCAGGCAATCCT